>VWZX01008725.1:205344-945111 GCA_013399015.1 Galbula dea | reverse complement strand
AAATATTTAACTATGCTGTCCAGGTGTCCTGGCTGATAGCTTTCTTCCCACATATTATGTGTGCCAGGATCAGGGAAAAGATTATAGCTGGCTTCAGTGACTCATTTCCTTTTCACCACATTGTTCTTTCAGCAGTGTGTTAGATTGACCTTCAGCTGACATTTCCCCACTGCTTAGCTGCAAGTTGAGCTTTTGCTCCAGTTTCCTGGCCACAAACTACTTGATTCCAAATTTTACTTAAGGTCCACTGCAGTGGAAGAGTACTAGGCCAGCTTGGATGGGTCTTTAGCAAGGTGATCTAGGGGAAAGTGTTCCTCCTTATGGCAAGGGGGTTGGAGCTAAATAATCCTTCAGGTCCTTTTCAACCCAGAGCATTCTATGCTTCTATGAAGATTCTGTATGTTAGAAGACAGCTTATTCAAACAGGAGTATGGTTCTTTAGAAACAGTCACAATTTTGGTGAAAGTATATGTTGTATCCAGCCCAAATAAAATAAAATAAATGCTGAATTCTGGAGTGTTCAGGATGGTTTTTTACCCAAGTTTCATAATAAAAGATCTTTTCACAGGTTGGGGGATTGTGTTATTCAAATGGGTGGAAGGAGTTGGTGGAGGGCTTTAGGGACAAGTCTTACACTTTATTTTTAAAAATGTAAGTGATTTAGTACTGCCAGTGTCCTCAGTGACCTAAGCATCGATTTATGATAGATCACGATGGTAGTGGTTCTTGTACTCTCAAAAACCTGTTTCTCTCCTTGTATGTTATATTAAGAATAGAAGATTTGCAAAATGATATATATTTAACTCTTCCTTCTCCCTAGTCTCTCTCTCCTGTTCTTTTCTATTTGTCTATTTTGGTTGTCAAATGCCAGTGGTATGTGCCAAAGAGAAATGTGTTTTATCTCTTCAGGTATTTTATGCTGCATTGGACCAAATCTACCATGGAAAACATCCTCTAAAAAAGTCAACCACAGAAATTTTAAAGGAAACACAGGAGAAAATTTATGGATTGCCATATGTACCTAATACAGTGAGTAGAAATACACTGGCTCTGATAAGCCTTAATTCTCTCTTACTGCTGTTGACAGGCAGGTAAACTTAGTAAATTATCCTCTGAATGCTCTTGGGCTTCAATCTCATTTTGCAGACTCATTTTCTGAAGTAGAGCCGCAGCATATATCTTTAGCAGATGAATTTCTGTCTTCCTGAGGCACAGCTCAGATACAGGAAAATTGTATGCCTCTTTTTGTTGTAGTACGTTTGAAATGAGGCACATAAACTGTACCTGATAAGTTAACGCTGGTACCTATGTGGTGATACCTACTGGAAGGCAAACCAAAGGATCCTCAGCCGATATCATGTCTTATATGCCAACAGTAGGAGGGATTGTGGGAAGAAAATCCTGTCCAAGTTTTTTATTTGCCATTCAAATAGGATTTGCAGGCATTGGGGCAGTTGGCACTGCATGCAGTAGTATTTGCGTTGGCTGTGCTGACATGGGTGGTTGCAGAGGCTTGCTATGTGCAAGGCAGAAAGGAAGAATAGAGCAGGCTGTAGAGAGAAGCACAGAGAAGCAGCAGCCCCCAAGACTTTGTTTTCCTGAAGAATGCAAATCTTGATTTCTGGCTGGCCATCGCTTATCTATTCAAAAGTACACAGGGTTTGCCTCTGGCTTCTAGAGGATGAAATCCCACTGGGATTTCTTTACTGTATTATCAAATCCAGAAGCTGATGGTGCAAGGAAATGCGTCTGTTTGTTTTCGTAGTGTCTGGTGGTTTTGTTGCCAGAGGAGATTTGTTACTAAGTTTGGAAAATGAATAGAAATTTTGCATAGGCTGGATTCTTGAGTCCTTGTGATGCCTTAAAGTGATCAGTCTTCCCTTCGACTCTTCTAAGAAAGCAAGATAAACCAAATAATAATGCTGACACATCTTCTTGCCTTTTCTTCCTGAATGTACTAGGTGCCGAAGTCTGTCTGCTGTGAGGAATTCAGTGCTATGCTTTTGCTCCAAATTTTTCTTCAAATCATAGCTTATTTCTCACCTTTTGTGATGTGTGACAATTTCCATTTCCTGTAACCTGCCTTAAAATTGATAACAGTCTGCTTTTCGAGCGTCTCCTGAGGTCTCTTCTACCTTTGTCTCCAGGATGCCCAGAGAGATGTTTAAAAATGTATCAGGTGACCCTTTGATCAACTTGAGAAATGATCAAAGTTTCTTCCTGTGATCTGTTGCTTAGTCCCCTGCCTGTCCACCTAGTTCAGAC
This sequence comes from Galbula dea, assembly GCA_013399015.1. Classification (NCBI taxonomy): domain Eukaryota; kingdom Metazoa; phylum Chordata; class Aves; order Piciformes; family Galbulidae; genus Galbula; species Galbula dea. Next base: position 942,846 of record VWZX01008725.1, on the reverse strand, counting down.
TTGAAAACTACTTGCCTTTGAGACAGTCATCAAAACTTAATGATATGGCATTGTTAGTCCTGTGCCAACCATAATAATTCCTATGTCCTGCTGTGGGTTTTGGTTCAATATCATCACAAAAATGAGACACAGGGTAAACAGGCTGTGCAGTGACAGTGGACATTGCAGCCTCCTGCAGTTACAGGAAAGAGCTCCTAATAATGAAGGGGTTTTACAACAAACAACAGCTGCCCAAATAATCATACCTGAATTTTCTTAGTGAAATATTGCATTAGTTTGAATTATACATCTTTATTTTCAAAAAATTCTTATGGACTTACATAGTAATTGTCTGTCAGTAACCTTTTTTCATTCTAATCTGGAAGTTTGGTGAGAGATGCTGGTTTGACTTGAAACTGTGAGGAAAAATGGTTTTGGAGAGTGAGGCATAGTGAATCTGGGTTCTTTTTTAGATCTCTGCCAAATGGTGCCTTTTGTATTATTTTAAAATAAAGTGGTTTTCCAGTAAGCTTTTCTTCCAGAAACAAGAATTTCTTGTGTGGTACTGGATTACAAATATTGTAATAGAATTAACGTGCACATGTCATTATAATTACCATGGAACATGTTGGTATGTAGGGAGTCTTTTGATCTTTTGATACTTTTTGGAACACAGAATAATTTGCTATATACCTTTCTGCTCCAGCATGTTAAGTGCATATTAGTTCAGAAGGACCACCTCTACTAGTGTCCCTTAAATGTACATCAGGTTACAGGTATAAATATGCATATATATTTTTGTCCAGAGTGCAGATTTCTTTGGCAGCACAAGAACTTCTTAATGGCATATGGTTGCTAATGATTGGAGAGAGAGAGACCAAAACACCTGTGAGACCAAATATTTTAGCCAGCCAGGTCTGCCAACAGAAAACAAGGCAGGTATTGTTATAGATACCCAGAGGGGAAAAAATGTATGAAAAATGCTGTATCACCAATGTGGTTGTTAGTCTTTCTTCTTCCTCCAGCTGGGGATCCTGACCTCAGAAGGATCCACCTAGGTCTGTCTTAACTTGCTGCTATTGTCTGTCATGTTCCTGACAAAGGAAATCAATGGAGGAGATGCAACCTAACATTTGGAATTGCATGCTCGGGGAGGCTGTCAGGCACTACAGGCAGATGTGGCTTGGCATAGATGCCGAGAACACAAGAATTTCATTAACAGAGTACATGTAAAGGCATCAAGGAGCTTGGACAGGTGAAGACAAGTTGGTGTCACTAGATGGAGAGAATTAGCTTCTCTGCAGAGAGAAAATACTTTCTGCATCGCACGTTGTTGCCATGTGCCCAAGCCCCCTTTTAATTTTGTTGAAGAACACCTAAGAGCAAAAGAGTACCTGTATTCCTCTTTTGTTCTTTTAGGAGCCTTTCCTTAAGAGCTTGAAGGTGACTTGACCTCATGTTTAGTTGTGTTAGGTAAGCCAGATACCAAAAATTGAGATGATGTGATTTCTGAAGTTCTGTAATGCAGTCTTGTACTGTTGATGATCTCTCTTGGTAGTTGTACTACAGTGAAGAGGGGAGTATTGTTCTTAACAGGCATATTCCTCAGCCTACTGAAGGCTGGCTTGCAGTTTGAGTGAAGTATCTTCTTGTTGAGTCTACCATTTGTGTCATTCTGGCATCTGTTATCTTAGGATTTTTGTGAGGTCTTTGGATCACTACTAATGCATAGTTATAACTCCAGTACTGTGTAACATTTCATGTGAATATCAGTAACACCATATGAAAGAATAAATAGTCAGACTGGGCAATTGATGAGGCAGCTGGCTTAAAATAAATAAGGGATAACCCTTAACCTCTGAAGGTAAAAGTAGTTTTGAATTCTGAAAACTTTAGTCAAGTGGTGAACGTAAATCTTTCAGTTATTGGTAAGGAAGGCTAAGGGAGTGGCTGCCCATTAAATTTTGATCTGTGATTGCACTTCTATTTTATCTAAAATCTTTCCAGATTTTTTTCTGGGTTTACGAAGTTAAACTAATGTAATCTTAGAAGCTAAGCAAAACTGAAAGCTAGGTTAAAGGGAATGAAAAAGAACAGCTAAAAAGTAGAATTGATGCTGTTGGAAAAGAGCTTTTAAATGACTGCTACTGGGTTAAGGATGAGGAAATAAAATTTATGGTGCTAATAAATAAGATGCTGAAAAGAACCAAGTGGGAGAAAAATCCTATACATTTGAACATCTGAGAAGAGGAGATTATTAGCAAAGTAGAACCCTTATAGAAGTGTGAGAAACAGAAGACAGGATAAGTTTAAACTCAAAGTATAATTGTGGAAGTTTTGAGCAGCTTAAAAAACCAAAAATGTAAGTAATGATTAACAACAATGCATCAGAAAGAGGAAGGCTGCCAATTATTTGCTAAAACTGGAAAACAGCTAAGTGTGATGATTCAAAAGACATTATGTAGTTATTGGAGAGTTGAGGACATGGAGTTTATTTGGCTAGTAAAGAGAAAATTATGTCGGCACACATGAGTATGTTCTGGTATTGAAAACCTTTATTGAAAAAATGCAATTGGAATTTTAGACTGTGAGCATTTGTTTCTTATGAATGAGCACATAGAGGAGAAAAATGGTTTAATTTACAGCAAATGTGATTAGGATTACTACATAATCTTCTAAACTCTTGGCAATCTTTCTCCTCATTTGTTGAAGAGGGAAGCAGGTCTAGGATCTCCCTCAGAGGGAATTTTAAAGAAACCACTGTTGCAGGTTGCAGAGTAAAGGCAGACAGTGTTCATAGAAGATTGCTTTTACACTTTTTCTCCAGTTACTTAAGAGGCACTGGTACTGCTCATATTCCATTTGTTGGAATGTTTTCAAGAAAGATGAAGACATATGTCATTACTCAAACTCTTAAAGTTTGTGTAAACCCTTCAAAGTAATTTTTTACCTTGCTATGTCAGAAACCAAAGTTGTTTACACAAAGTGTAAATCCCTGGATTAGTTTTCATATGAGCCTTCTTAGAAATATACTATAAAATGAAGTTGAAGAGTCTGGATCTGAGGAAAAGATTAATAAAGGAGTGCAGAGTGAACTCTGGGGAAGTGATTGTTCTATAAATAATTAATAGCTAAAAGCTATTTCAAAAAGACTGGTGCTCTGCTGAGGTCAGTATTAAAGTAAATGCTGGGACTTTCAAAAGATCTTAAAGGCACCCTTCAGGTTTTGTTTAGTTTTCTGTCTTTCTGGAGTTGACTTCATTTTGTGATAAAGAAAATGCTGATAGCAAGTACTGTGAAGATGTGTTTTCTGGTGGTAATATGACACTACTGGGCAGCTATTTACAGCAGCAGTGTGTTTACAGATATCGTAAGGTATGAAGCACTTTTAAGGAAATCCTTTGTGCAAGTGTTAGCTCTATGAAACTCAAACATACTTTAGTGGTAGTGTTTACTGTGTAGTAGAGCATTTTAAGGAACAGAGCAGGAGAGCAGTTGCACTCCTGGAAACGTTTTGAAATAGCTGTATGTAATTTAGAGAGATCCTTTATATATGTATACACACACACACAGAGGCAAATTGCTTTGGTTGGCTTTACATATTCTGTTCTCACAGCTCACAAATCTTTCCCCCCTTCCTCCTCTCTCACAGGATTGCTGTGCCGGAGCTATGTTTGATGGTGATAGATATAACCTGGGGCTTCAGTGTGAGCCTCTACCCAAAAGAAACCATGATCTGTTTCTAGTTGTCTCAGGTTTACAAATATTCAAAGCTTAGGCAGTGCTAGAAACTATTAATTGGTAATAGAATGGTATCTGTGTTGCATGTGTATGTATATGTGTGTAGAGTTATGCATTACAACATGAATGACTTGTTTGGAAATTGTCTGATTGAATACTTCTTACATTTTACTTTAAAGACTAGTTTAGTATTTACAAGTACCACTGTCTGTCAACTTATCAAATAAGGTCAGTCAAAGGACACAATATAGAATCACTTTCATCTCTCTGTCTTTTATTCCAAATTTTAAGGATTGTGGAGCGATGCAGATCATACATCCAGTTTTTTGATGTCTGTATTCTTTATCTCCCGTGTCCCTCTTCTGCCAGTCACTTTGTGGGAAGTAGAAAAAGGGATGAAGAGTAAATAGCTTTAAATGATTTTGCTATAAGCAGCTCAAATGCATTAATAGTTTATAAATAAAAAAGAAATAGTTTTCTTTAAGTAATTCAAAGACCATATGGTACATATCTAGAATCACCTAAGTGGTTAATTGCATGTTAAATTCCTTTCCTCTTCCCAAGTGTAAACAACTGTAAAAATATTTACATTCCCTGCCTTGCTAGATTTATTTATCATTTTATTATAAAAACACTGAAGTGTTATAAATTGAAACCTTAATCTTTTGCTTGACTCACTTTCTAAAATGTCAGCAATGTCTCTGGGTTGGTTTACTTTGTGTGCTTTCCCACTCCTAACACAGAAATGCATGGCACTGAAAAACTGAAGAGTTTTGGCATTAAGCAAGTTAGGGGTGCAGCACAAAATGTGGTTTCTTGAAATTAGCGTTCTGTTATTCTAAACAAGATTAGAAACTGGAGCAAAGGAAGTGGCTTTAAAGCTCTTTATTGGGTTTTTTTATTATTGTGAAACTCCAGAATGAGGATGATGTAATTCTATAAAACATAGAGGGGCTCAGGCCAAAAACAGAGACAGTAGGTTGACCAAAAAAGCCACTGCATACCTATGGAACGAGTTGTTTCTGTCAGTCAGTGAGTGCTCTAGCTTTGCCCCAGAGTAGCTACTGGCACAAATACTTTGCAAACTCTGCACTCCAAAACTAATTAAACTGTGCCTTCAAGTGAGAATTAATTGAGGATGTTTTCAAAGCACATTGTAAACTTATGTAACAAACTGATGTGGTAAGGAAGAAAATTCTGTGATTTGTTTCAGAGCAAAAGAGGGAATTCTTTAAGCTTCAAAGTGTATGTGAAAATCCTCTTCTTGTTTCAAGAAGTGAATGAGTAGTTTGAACAGAAAAGTGGATGCATAAATTCTTCTATGTGGCAGTTTGGCCCTTCCAAAATAAGTGCACCCTGCAGCAGAGCTTGCGCTTTGGAGCCTGGCAGCTGCAGTCTGGGCTTTTGCTAGCAGTGCTGGGCTGCTTACTCCATGAGGAGCCTTACCAGGAAGCTTCTCAGCTTGTCTAACAGCAGACTCATTTATTTTGGGAAAAGGAGCATAGAAACGCTTCAGAGAAGCACGTTTAATTCAAGTAGATTAGCACACTAGTTCTGGGAATCACTGTAAAGAATGAATAAACGAGACTGAAATACCCTGTGTGTGGTGACTGGATGTTGTTGCAGTTCTGTGCTGAGAAATCTCTTGAGCATCTTCCTTGTATTTTGAGAAAAGTGATCTCAGACAGAATATAGGTGTGAAGAGCATGAAAATATTGAGTCAAAGGAAGAAAAGACCAGATCTCCTGGTCATCAGATAGTACAGTTTGTTCTTTTGATAAAAGCACTTTTTCCCTCTGATATTTTAAAGTGGCTTCACAGTTCTTGACCTGTAACCTGCAGCTCTTTAAGTTCCACCTCCAGCTCCTGCTGTACGAGTGGCTGTCACAGTGCCAAGAAAACATTGCCTGTGCTAATTTCTAGGCTTGTCTGCATGCCAGAACAGTGTGGTCCTGGATTTCCACTAGCCTCGATAAAACTTGGTCTCAGCAGAGGGAAATAGCATGTACTGATTTCCATGCTAATCACTGTTCTCTTCTGGCTCCCAAGTTTTCCAAAGCCTGGAGCTTCTTCACCACTCTCAGGAGTTTTCTGCCTATGCTGACAGCTAAATTCAAAGGCATTAGGAGCAATAATACCAAGTTAGTGTCAGACCCAGGGGTTCTCCACCCAGTAGCCCCTGAAGGGGATACTGGGTTTCCTGCCAGAGGGATTAGTTAATTAAGAAGGGGGAGGACAGAAAATATCATCTCCAACAAATATTGTTCCTTGTGGAATCTATTCAACAATTTGCTGATTGATGTAATTACTATAGCACACATTTTGTAATTAGAAGACTTACATGACAAAAATACTTCTCTTAATTTAGTATTGGGTCTTTTCAGGTTCTCATTTGTGGTTGTTGTCTTAAGATGCAAGGCAAAATGGACTTAAATACGCTTTGGAGTCATTGAAGTCATAACAGAAACTGTTGGAAGAGCATTTTGAAAAGTTCAAGCACTAGTGAAGGATTTCTGTAGGATTTTTTTTTTTTTCCCAAAACATGTAGTAGGACTTCGTAGCACTGATTCCATGTAATTAGTGAAGCTCTGTGGAAAAATGATTACCCACACTCAAAGCTAGTATGTATTAAGCTATCTGTAGTTCTTTTATTTCGATTTTGAAAGTTCTTTCTTTTCATTTTTTTCAATGTCTTTATAATGGCATCTGAATTTTTATATACGATTATTTTTTAATAATCTTAACAGTTCTAAGTTTAGAATTCAAATAATTAAATCATAAATCAGTTTGAGTAGTCTTCAGAATAGTTTAGTTTAGCTGATCCTACCATATTGGTAAAATTAATGAAGTGGCTTAACTTTTAAATAGAAAGTAGAAGTTGTAGTAGATTATTCAGATTTCTTCTAGAGCAGTAGCCCTGTACTCTCCAAAGATGACAGAATAGATACTTCTGTCCTCTGACTCCAAAGGAAACCTATGTGACTAGTTTGGCTAAGACACCTATTTTATTGTAGCTGAAGTAAAATGAGTTGAATCTTGGCCTAAGAATGTATGTATCCTACCAGAACTTTTAAAAAACCAAATCTTGATAAGGTATAAGAATATCAGTGAGATAGTTTTGTTTGTTTCTTGATGGGATGGAAAGCCCATGGAATTTTGGAAATATTTCACTCATAGTTATAAAGGATTGATAATGTTGATTGGAAGAAAGGCTCTTTTAGTAGTGGATGAGTTGCAGACCTTTATTTCAATCTGTTTTGCTGGATAAGAAGCAAGCATCAACATGACCTGCTGATGGCATATTATCATAACCCATGGGCTATGCTGTAAAATGTAGTCTTTTATAAACTCTTGGAATGAGTTCATGGAACTCTCTAAAGTAGGTGATTACTCAGTTTCTTCATTAACTTGCTAGCTACTTACCAAAAATACAACATTTAATAAGGAAAATGCCCTAGTTCCATGTGTCTAGCCTTCACCCTTTCCAAAAGGGAAATGGACATGTTTTTTGTTGTTGGTTTTTTGTTTGTTTTGATTGGTTTTGTTTGTTTGTTTTGAGATCTTTAAGCATTGGAATCAAGAAATTAACTCAGTCTACATCTATAGCTAATTTTATTAAAATTGATTTTTATTCTAAAAGGTGAACCATTTAGTTTTAAATGCATTCATAGTGATATGTTTATTTTTTATTGATGACAGAACTTTTTAAAACAGAATATTAACCTACATAATCTTGGGCTTTTTGAATATTTTATTGCCTAGATTGTAATCTCATCTGTATAAAGTAGGAAAAGTTTTTTAATGCAGGTAAGTAGCTCTTTGTGAATTAGGGTAGGGGACGTATTGAAATATTTGTTTACAGGTAGCTAAGTCCAGCTTTGAATGTTAGTTGTTAGAACAGCAGAGCATCAGCAAATGCACTTGAGTAATGTAATAGGTACTAGGTAGTGGTGAAATACTGAAGATTAGGTTTCTCATCAGAAACTTTGTGTGAGGACTGAGAAGAAAGTGACAGGAAAGCATAGATTCATAGAATGTTTTGGGTTGTAAGACACCTTAAAATCATTTAGTTCCTACCTCTCTGCCATGTACAGGGACACCTTCCACTAGATCAGGTAAGCCTGAACACTTCCAGGGATCTGGCATCCACAGCCTCTGGAATAATAACATGCTAGAGTTATTCATACTCTAGAGTGATCAAGAATCACAGTCAAATAGTTCTGGAAAATTGCTAACACTCCTTCACTTTTCTGTTTGACTGCCTCAGAATTTCAGCCATTGACTGTAGAATAAGAACAAGCATCAGACAGCCCATGGGTTTAAGTTTAAAACATCTGTTAGCTACTTTATCTTATAGTTCCTCTTTAAAGGTCCATTTTTATAGTACCTACAAGAATCTTGCCAACAGTCATATTACAAGAGTGCTAAGAGCTTCAGTTTTGGATAGGAGTACAAATAAAATGTGGGGGTCTCTCCTCTTAACGTGACAGACTTCTTTCCGGTTTCCTGAAAGATCCAAAAGGGCAAAGTAAATTTCTCACTCTTTCACCTATACATTCATTCATGTCCCATTCAAAAAGTATGCCTAAATCTTTTGGGAAACAATGTCTTTTCATCTTGGACCTGCTTGTCTTTCCACGTTGTGCTAGAGAGGTGGTGAAATCTTTATCCTTGGAGACACTAAGACTTTAGCTAGAGCCCCGAGAAGCCTCATCAAAGTTGGCTCTGCTTTGAGAAGGGGTTGGGCCAGATGACCTTCAGAGGTCTGTCCCAGTTTAAATTACTCTGATACAGTCAGGGAAATAATAATAATTTAAAAAAACCCCAGCTTTATTTCTGTGTAATTATTTCAATTTCATCTGATTTTCTCTGCTAAGCAAACACAATTAAACAATCAACACCAAACATCATTAAAAAAGGAGTCCACCATCACTGTAATGAGTCATAAAGCCAAGTAACAGTATGTAGACTTTAAAAATGTCATTATGGATGATAAACTGCTATATATATGTATTTTAAAATCTGCAGACAAATCTGTGAACAGTGACACATGGATGTAATTTGTCTGCTCCTGAGTTTTTTAGCATATAGAAAGCTGTATTTTTTTGTAGTGTTAAGTGAAAGTCCCTATTACTTTGTTTGTGGCAAAAGTTTATTATTGAACTTATTCCAAGTGTGACACTGCACTTAACCACATGGAAAATTATAAAATGAGGTCTTACTTGTAATAAGGTAATTGTGGTTTTCTTTCAGGACCAGAAGAACAACACAGCTGTTATCAAATATGAATACGTTTTTTTACTGCTTGTTTTTTTTTTTTTTCTCCTGACCCTATTTCTGTATAACTTCAGTTGTTATGATTGTATTGAATACACAGTATTTAGGTTGAGAAATGCTTCTTATAATAAAGGATGTTGTTATTCTGGGATTTCTGGTAGTGTGGTGTTTTGTTTTGGGTGTGGGGTTTTTTTTGTTTTGTTTATTTTTTAACTGTTTGTCATTAATAGTGTAAGATTACTTCCATCATACTTTAGAAAGCACTTAACAGTTTGAAGGATCTAAAAGATGACTTCTGGTTTTTGTTTGTTTTCTCCTTACAGGCCTGGCAGCTGCGATTCAGTCATCTTGTGGGCTATGGTGCCAAATATTACTCCTACCTCATGTCTAGGGCTGTTGCCTCCATGGTGTGGAAACAGTGTTTTGCTCAGGACCCATTTGATAGGTAAAACCAGAGAAAATATTAAGTAGACTAAAGTGTCATGCTACTTGCTTCTGGAAACTACACAGCATGGGGTTGATGGTCTTTTTCAGTGACAATTTAGTTTTTAGCCTTTTTCTTGATTTTAAGAGGACTGCAAAACTAGGATGTAACCACAGGTATAAAGTGTACTTTGAGACAAGTTCATTGGTGAAAAAAAATTTGTGTCAGTGTTTTAAAATACAGGTGTTCCAGTTGGGAGCCACTGAAATCCATATTTAGACGTAATTAGAGAACTTGATTTTCACAGATGCCTAATTACTTGCAATTTTCTGTCGAAATCAAAGCAAACGAGGGTATTAAAAAAGCTTCATGTCACCAACTTCAAAGCTAAGTATAGCTAGCCTACTCATTTTGCTTTGTGAAATTAAAAAGTAAATTGTCAGATCAGAAATTTTAAATGCTTTTAGACCTTAGGTGAATGTTCAGCACGTTGTAACAGACCAGCTTTTCCCCTCGGAGCAATGAATGCTGAAGTGTTCACAAGCTAACTTCTATAAACACCGACACATACTCATGTGTATAAAATTTGTCTAGTTCAGTTACTTGTAGTATAATTTTAAATGTAATTTGAAGTCACTATGGAATCAAGGTAGTCATACTTTCAGGGTCAAAAATGTCATTTGATCTCTCTGAGTTCTGTAGAGATCCTAGCAAATCTGTCTGAAAGGTGAATGGATTGTGTTCACAACTGGCTCTAATGTCTCTTTCTCCAGGGCAATGGGTGAGCGGTATCGTAGAGAAATGCTGGCACATGGCGGTGGAAAAGAGCCCATACTTATGGTTCAAGGTAGAAAAAAAAATGGAACTGTTTTGTTCTTTTGCTCAAGGAAGAAATAATTTAGCTGCATTTTCTAATTTTTGTCTTCTTAGTTTACTTAGGATTTTCATTTGATTTATGAAAGAAAACTTGTTCATTTATTTAGTGAAGTGGGCTGGTCATCAACTTGTGTTATGGCCATGGGATACACAGAATTAAAGCATACATATGTAGTTGGGGTGAAGTGTTGGTGGGGTTGTATTACAAGGCTGTCTAGAATACCGCATACTTGAAGGAAGATAAATGACACCATTTTTTCATACAAAAAGTTTTACATAATTTAATTCGTCATGTGGTTATTTTGAACTTGTTTTGGCTACCTCATTTTAGCATCATCTAAATAGTTTTGGTTGTGTCACTGCTTTGAGTATACAGTCTCGTGAAATGGAAGTCTGAAGACTGTAACAACGATATGTGGTTCATTATTCCTCTCAGTACCATATTTGCCTTTTTCATCTGGAAAATAACAGAAGTTGTTTATAGTGATAGCAAAAGTACTATAGTTCATACAGCGAAAGTACAATAGTTCATACATTAAAAAAAAGGAGAATGAAACAAGTTTGAGAAACTTTATCTCAAATCTGTCAGTGAGATCAGGATAAAGACTTTATAATGTTTCAGTATTCAAACCAGCCATTTTTGCTTTAGTGTCACTGTTTCTGGTATGAGCACTTGGGAAGTACTTCATCTAGGAGGGCATCTTTCAATGCGCTCTGAAATTCTTACTTTTAAGGATAAATATTAATTCATTGGCCTCTCTTCACTCCAGTTTGGTAGCCTGGAAGTTTTGGGGGTTTGTTTTTGTTTTTTTTCTACAGATAAGAAAGACAGTGGTAATGTGTCTGTATTTCCTCATGAGATTGGCACAGTTTCATAACTAGAACATTTCAGTTCTTTGACCCATCTGTCATAACCTTTGGTCTCCTTAGATTCATCATACATTAAGCAACTATATATTCTCTAGTTTAGTCTATTTGCATTTTGGATCTACAGGCTTGTTTTTCATTCAGCATGACTTTGCAAACTTGCTATTCTTTAATGTTCCTGAGAAGTCTGTGTTTGTAACCTCAAAAAATCCATAGCCCAAAATTGTGGATTAAGTAGTTGCAAGACAGGAATGTATATCTTTATGATCAAATCCAGTTATTATTTTGTAAGTCATACAGTAGAGAAGGAAAGAATGTTTCAAAACACCAGTTATGCTTATCATCTCCTCTATTCCTGGGATGAATTTTTAATTTTACTGAGCATGGAATCTTCCTGGAATGGCCTAGAGGCTATGTTGGAGTTGCTGTCAGCGTGCTCCTTTGAATCAAATATTTTTTGAACCAAGCTTGTAGAATTCATCTATGGATGAATTTTTTTGTAGAAGTACAGCTGGCCTTTCACCTTGTGTGTGAGAGAACACGGTGGAACACGGTGCAGTCAGTTTGGGGTTGACAGTATGCATCGGTTACTTTGGATAGAACTTGCTACTGAAATTAATCTGAAAAAGTGGCGTCATAATCAGGAAATTCCAACTTTAAAGGAAATCCAAATATGCTGAAGTGTGGCAAGGTACAGTTAAAGCACACCAATAAGTTTAACTAGTAATGCAGCAATTAGATGTTTTAGGTATTTCAGTATTCGTAGTCCTCAGTACATATAGTGCAAGTTCATCGGTGAATCATCAGGACTAATGGTAAATGAAGAGGTGATAGCTGTGCAGCCTGATCAAAGATTACTGAGTCACCTTGCAGTGCTTTTTGCCAGTTCGCTCACCACTTACGGGTACATCCCATCAGGGTCTGTGGGCTTAATGTATGGCCAGTATGCTTAGGTATTACCTGATCTGATCCTCTTCCATCAACGGTACACCTTCCTTGCTTCAGGTTATGTCCCTGGCCACTTTTACATTCTGAATTTCACTTTTATACTCTATATTTCTTTAATATTACTTTAAACATAAATTTTAATGGATAATCAAGATCATAAAAATAACCAGAATTCATCAGCAGATTCCTTGCCTGTGCATATTGTCATGTTCATTTGTAGACAGTGTGACACTGAAGTAAGTATGCTTGAATGACTCCCTGAAAAATGAAATCAAGGTGACTCAGGTCTTTTGACCAGTTAATAATATGATTGCCATTTGAGACTGTTTGAGATAAATCATAGAATGCACCTGATGGAAAACCTTATTTTATGTTTATACTTAATTGCTTTGTATTTATTACAAAAATGGAGAATTTTAAGGAGAAAAGTAAAACAGTTACTTTTTTTTTTTAATTTGTTTAGGTTCAGTCAGCTTTGGACTCCTTTTGCAGCATTTTTTCCATTTTACTATGGGTATTTCAGAATACTTGATTTCCACCTTCTGTTGGTTTTCATCAGTTGCAAAATTGCACTCCTGTAGCAGATGACTAAACAGATTTCTGATTATATGCAGAATCCACCAAACTTAAGAACTTGTTGATTTTACTCTTCTTCAGGGACACAGTCCAGATTCTGTACTCACTAGTGCCTTATTTCAAAAACCTTAAGTTCTACAGGCTGTTATTTTAAGGCCTTTTTTAAAAAAAATAAAATATGTGCTTATACAATTTTGACTTTGGATTCATGTAGGTAGCTTCACCCTTGAAGTGCTTCCATATCTCATTGTGAAGTTAGCCATATTCATTGACTGAGAACAGATAACTTTGCAAGTGCTTTTCATTTATACAGCTTCTCAAAAGCTATCTATTGTTTTCCTTTTGTGCTTGGGTATGACCCTACCTTTTCATCTTTCTCCCAAATGATTCCATAGATGTAATGATTAGGGAAGATAAAGGATCTGACCTGCCATCCAGTGGAGTTACTGATAGGATTCCTGTTTGGATTAGTGTTTAATTAGAAAACACAATATCCTTTTTTTGTTGTTCAGATTTGATTCTCTTGGCATTTTCTTCCATAAAAAACAAAACAAAAAACAGCCAAAACCCCAAAGGCTTTATGAAACCTTTCAAAACATTTTCTGAAGTGACCCCTTTTATCTCACCAGTGTGATAATCTACAACATACATAAATAGTCACAAGTATGCATAGCAGGAGCAATTAAAAAATGAGTGAACAATGCTTTGTCCAAGAAGCTTTCTAGTTTTGTTTCCTTAGAGAAGAAATGCTGTTTGGGAAGAACCTGATACCTCTGTCATTTTGGGTTGGCCAGATGACTCTTGCAGACCCTCTCCTTCCCAGGACTACATGGCATTAGGGTTTCCAGATTCCTTTAAAGATACATAACCCAGGTGTCCTTTCCAGCTCCAGTTGTGTGCTGGTTGCAGGTCTGAACAAGATTCAGGTGTGCACCATCCCTGTCTCCCTTGGCACTCCCTGACTGGAAAGAAACCCAGGTGCACAGACAGAAAGTGAATTGTAGTGTGAAAAGTACTGGCTTAGATGGAAACTGGAAGCATGAAACATATCCTAGAGTGTGCTTCTCCTGCAGTTTTGGTGCAGTCACATTGCCCTTTGGGTCTCTGAAGAAGTCCTCATTCAAAATCCATGCAAAGTTGTGTTCTTGTCCTGTTAATGCTGTTTGGTATTGCAGGCAGTCATACTTAGCTGTGTGCATACATTGTAATCAAACTAACTGAATATGTAAATAAACATATATTTGCAGCAGTGCAGTTTGAAAATTTGTTTTGCCATGCCTCAAATTGTACTTGGTGAAATAACTACAATTTGAAGAGGCTATAAAACTCCTTAGATAATGATTGTATGTCTCTCTGTATAAAAAATATGCATAAATCCTAAAAGGTGATGTGAATGGCAACATATATTAACTCAAACTACAGACACCCAAAATAATTAGTGTTCCAAAGGGGCAGAGGCCAGATTTTGCCACAGGCTTTATTCTTCTCCCAGTTTTCAGTGATTGTAGGTTATAGCTAACCATTTCTCAAAAAGGTGTGGTTAACCACAGTGCTGTAATGTGAAAGAAAACTTCAAAGCAGAGAAGATAAGCTGTGTAGTTGCCTTAGGCTTGGGAGAGACTGAGCTGAAATAGGAGTTGGTCTGTACATAACACGCCTAGATTTTAAAACTGCAACCATCAGACCTTGTGGACATCTTACTAAATCATTTAGACTGAAGTGCTGAGTACTTACAATATATCAAAGCTGATGTTGCTTTGATATAGTTTAATGGAGTTTAAAGGGAGACATAACCATTCTTAACACATCTGTGTAGAATAAGAGGTTAAAACACGGAAATACCATCAGTGTCTGTTTCTTTTGGGGTTGTCTAGTCTAAAATCTGTATTTAATTATTTCACAGGGGCATGATCATTTTACTACAGTAGGAGTTTTTCAGCAGTTACTCAGTTACTCTTCAGCTTTCCCTTGCAAAAGCAAATTCTGCTAGTGTCTGCTTTTGATGTCAGTGATGGGAAAATAGCAAGGCAGTAGACCACTAATGCAAGAAATCTGAAATCTGTTTGTATTGTCAAGAGTTGGAACTACTGTGTAGGAGGTCATTTGACATCACTATTGCCAGAATAATTTTGAATTCTCCTAGATGTTTAAAACAAACCATGTGGAGTCTAAATGAATGCAATTTGTAGTAAGTTGTGACTGAGATTTGGTGAGACTGTATTCAGCTGCACTAAAATACATCCAAGTATACTGTAGTTGATTATATTTCTTCTATTGATTTTGTAATATCCAAAAGGGGAACATTTTTGTTATGATTTGCCATTTTTATGTACAAGGCAAATTAAATTTACTCAAAAATAATCCCAGCACCAGCGTCTTCTTTTCCCCCTAATCCCTATACTGTTAGCTTTTATTTTTTTGCAGCATATTGGTAGTCACAGTTTTAAGGATTGTCCACAGCAGAATAAATTCCAATGTGTCAAAGGAATTGGCTGAACATCATCCAGGCTGGCTGTTTTTTGTTAAGTCAGTGTTGGAAGGGGGGGCGTGTTATCCTTTGAGGCTTGGGGAGTGGTGGTTATGTCTGTTGTAGCTATCTTTATTTACTGCCTATGCAGCATTACAGCCATCCCTCCATATTGATATCTGATAGAAAACAGCATATTTGATGTAGAAAAATGGTTCTTTTATAGAGCCACATCTTAAAAATAGGAAGAAAGGAATATTTTCAGCAACTTGAAATTTTTATACCTGAGCTAGACATTCAGGTTTCTTTTCTGGGATACAAGGAAAAGTAGGTTCATAGGCACAAGTCATCTCATCATAAAGTAGACTTCCGAAAAAGGGCAGATGAGTGGCACCCATGCAAGTCTTCCTACTGTTCAGTCTCTAGAAGTAGAGCCAGTTAGTTTGGATGTAAATGACTGAGGCAAAATAAGGTCAAAAAAAGGCAAAACTAATTACACTGTTGAGACTGCACAACTCCAACTGAGTTTAAGATGAAGCTCCGCTAGTCATGCATGACAGTACATATTCCGGTGGGCTGCCATCCATGTCACCTTCTTAAGGCATTCTCTCTGCTTCTGAGCAAACTGCAGGAAAATAATAGGAGTTTAAACTGGAATTTTTCCAGTGCTGTTAGGGAGCAAATATGCATGTCCATCAGCCAGCCCAGTAGGGAGCCTGAGAGAGGAAGTCTGCAAGAGGCCATGACTCTCTGGGAAGATTAGGTTAGTAGCTGGTATCTGGAGAAATCTGTACCTCAGCCCAACATATAGCAAGCCAGTTTTCATTGTGAACCAGAAGTAATTCCACAGCTATTTTATTAACATTAGAGTAGATGACAAGTTTACCAAGTATTTGGACATACTAATTCTGTTCTCTTTTGTTTTGAAAATAGCTTGATGCAGTCTTCATTTAATGGCATTTCAGTCAACCAGTATACAGAACAAGATCTGTTTTGCTTTTAGTGCTCAGTGTTAAGCTATTGGGTCATGGCAGTTTGCGTTGACACTTGCAACATGTTGAAATCTGAAATGGGATTCTGTGAGGTCTTGGCAAGAAAATTCTTTTTGGTTTCTCACACAAAATTACCTTGAGCTGATCTGTTTCCTGGTGGGTTTTGAGTCATTGTGTTATAGTAAAAGATTCCATTCTTTTAGCAGTATGCAATTATAATTTCCACAGAAAGCAAATATTGTTGAGGATGTGAAAGAATATAAAATTATGTTCAGTAGGTATGCTGATCAGAAAGGGTAGAACAAGGTTATATTTACATTGGCAGTTGTCAGAAAGAACAGATCACTTCAAAGAACTATGAAGATTAAATTTTACATTATTCGGCAGCTGCAATGTTTTTTTTTCTGGTACAAGTAATGTAGTAAATTTCCATATGTAACCTTGAAAATGTTAATAACAGTGAAAAGACCAACATTAATATAAAGTTAAGTACAAAGAAACATCTGAAAATAATTTACAGGATATATTCTCATGCTTTCTAAAAACTTGGATTCTGGGGAGGAAGATGTGAGATTTTTAGCTGCTCTGTTTGTAGAATTACCTGACAAAATACTTGAGTATGATTCTTCATTATGTTAATTTCCCTATGTGTTATTCTGTAGCCATATGCTACAGCTAACAGTTGCACTAATTAAAATTCTTCATAAAAACTTAAGTCCTGGTACAGAAAAAGAGCAAAACTAAAACTGCAGGGTGCTGAAAATACTTTTGTTTGGGTATGTTTCATGCCTTGTGAAAAATTTCAGAGATGTTTGTACTTATATACTACATTAAATGCTTTTAAGGTGTGTAACACTTTGAGAAAATGTTTGTTTTCTGCCTCTGTCAAACCTGAGACTCAGCAGATAAGGATTTAGATACCTGCTCAATCACTGATTTATTCCAGTCATTTGGAAATGACTGAGTCTATGGTTACATTACTTTAAAATAGATATAATTCCCTGCTTAAGCAAGGTTGTAATGATAAAAATCTGTTAACAATCTTGAAATTTGTCAATTCTGTGATAACATGCAACAGGTAGCTTGAAGACATTAAATAATCCCTATGCACTATAATTGCATTTATTTCTTAACAACGCCTTTACTGTCATCATGTGATACTAAAAGTTAGCAATAAGCATAACTATTGACAAAGCTTTCAAGGTCATAGTATTCTTACTAAAAGTCTTGGTTTGTTGTCTTGGTTTTTGTAGATATGCTTCAGAGATCACCTTCAGTTGAAGATTTTGTGGATGCTCTTGTTTCAGACTTAGACCAGGACTTTGAAACATTTATCATGGACTCATAAAATGTTCAACAGCACTGAGTTATTTTATGGAAGATTGCATATATCTTCATAACTGTGGGTAAAACATTGTTGTGATTTGTTTTGTATCTTGGTGAACGCTTGCAAAAGTTTGAATGTTCATGTTGGTGGAACAGTAATAAATAATTTCGTTGACTCACCTGGTTTCATTTATGAAGATGATGGCTTTCCATTGCAAAGGAGCTTATGCCTGGAAGAAATACTCTAGCATTGTACTGTTAGGAAATTCAGTCTTGTTGGCACAGCTGATAAATGGCAGTTGAACTCATCTTCAGGGTGAGTGGAGTGGCATGGATGGTCATCTGGTATGTACATTGGATTCAGTATTAGGATATACCTGGGGTGCATCAAGAATAGTGTGGCCAGCAGGTTGAGGGACATTCTCCTCCCTCTCTACTCTGTCCTAGTGAGGCCACATCTGGAGTGTTGTGTCCAGTTCTGGTCTCCGCTGTTCAAGAAGGACAGGGAACTTCTGGAGAGGGTCGAGGTAAAAAGGGCTACAAAATTATTAAGGGACTAGAACATGTCTCTTATGGGAAGAGACTGAGAGAGCTGGGGCTGTTTAGCCTAGGGAAAAGAAGACTGAGGGAGGATCTTACCAATGCTTATAAATAATGGATGGGTATCAGGAGAAAGGGGCCAGTATTCTTTCAGTGCCAGTGACAGAACAAGAGGTAACAAACACAAACTGGAATATAAGAAGTTCCATCTAAACATAAGGAGGAACTTGTTTACTTTGAGAGTGGTGGAGCACTGTAACAGGCTGCCTAGGGAGGTGGTGGGAGTCTCCTTCTCTGGAGACATTCAAAACCCACCTGGATGCCATCTTGTGAAACCTTCTTTAGGTTTTAGGGTGAACAAAACCTTTCAAAGTAAAAACGTTTTTCCAGGCTAGGCTTGAGCAGTTTAAGGTTGCACATTATATAGTGGGTGGTGAACAAAGGAAATATCATTGGAGTTTTCTTTTGCTCTTGAATTAAATTACGAAATGGTATTTGAGTGCCCATTTTAAAAAAAAACACAGCAAACAAACAAACAAAAAACCCCCACAAAAACCATAAACCACCACTACCACCAAAGAACCCCCAACCTTATTAATTTTTCTGTAGAAATTGCCTTGTCTTGTGGTGGTCTTCTGTAAATTGTTGTAGAAGGCATCAGAAGAGTCCTGCTCAGCAGAAATGCTGTGAAAGAAGCAGGTGAGGAAGAGAACCAAGTCTGGGAAAGGAGTGCAATATCTGTGAGAGTAGCGAGTGAAGAATGAAGATGATAAAGCACAACCAGAAGAAGTGGCTGTTTAGGAAGCGATCAATAGGAGTGAGAGCTGATTGGATGACTGGCCCCTGGATTTAGCAGAATTTCTGCTCTCAGGTATCATTCATCATATCATATTTCATTTTTTATGATTTGTCTGGTTTTGCATGGTGAGAATTTGTCTTGTATGCATAGCATTACTATTCTGTTAGAACTGAGTTTAGACATTTTTAGATAGGAAATGTTTTGCTGTAAGTTAAGTGATTAAAAAAACCACAAAACCTAAACAAATTTAGGTTTAGGTGTGAGTAACAACACATTGTGAAGATGGGCAGTTCTCAAAAAGATACAATAGCTCACGTACGTAAATTTAACAGCCTCTCCTGTAGTATTTAATGGAAGTATGTTTTAAAGGGAATTTAAGGTTGTTGCTACAGGAGCCTTGTGGTTTTTGTTGCCTGGTTTTTCTACTGGAGCAAACTACCAGATATGTTTATCTGGAGTTGGCACATGTTGAAAGATTCATTGTGACAAAAAGAACTTAGCAAAAGGAAATCCTAGTGCTGACGCGGCCCTAGGAGCACTACAGTAAAGAAAATAAAGCATCATAATTGGTGGAATAAGCATAGGATTTAAAATTAAGAGATTACCCCTAGGTTTTGATTTGAAAGAAATTACAGGGATCTTGGTTCTAAAGTGTAGGTGCTTAATCAAAATATATGTAGTAGTCACAGTGGTTTATGCCCATGGCTGCTATTACTTCCTTAATTCACTATCTCATTTGATGCTTCTGTAAACAACAGTCTTTTCAAGTTTTTATCAGAGTGGCGTCAAACTTCCTAATACTGAAATCAGATATAGACAAAGAAAGGAAGAAAACCTTGTCTTTTGCCAAACCACACTGGACTGTAGGCTATTGTCACGGATTCGTAGCTCTTGGGACATTTGACAAAGATGGGAGCTGATAGGAAAATATAACTCAGAACAACAGCTTCAGGGGTTTTGTGAGGAAACTCTGACTTCAGTAATTTTTGTTTTATGAAATAGCCTTTGAGGATTGAACAGGAGATGGGATTAAGCCTCTTGAGAATATATTATATCACCACCACGATGCTTACTACAGAAGGGGAAATACTATTCTAAATTATTTTTTTTCCTCTTTTTTGGTAGTTTCTAAAAATGCTTCCAGCTGTTCAAATGCCTCATGCTTTTTCCTTGGGTTTTTCCTTTTTGAGAGACTTTTATTTTCCAGCAAATATGTGTACTTTCAGTAATGTGAGACCTCTCCTGTGACCAGCAGAGTACTGTTCGTAGAAGTAAAAACCACTGTAATCCTTTTCCAGCATTCCATGTCTTCCCACTGAGCCTTTTGAACCAGCTATCTGAAAGTTGGTTTTATAAGAACGTAACTCAGCATCATGCTTTTAATCTGAAATGGTATTAGGTCTTGGATTTTAACTGCTATAGAAAATAAGTAGTGAACATCTTCAAAAGGAATTATACCCTTATGCAATCCTGAAATAATAAGGCATAATTAAGACACATCAGAAAAACACACGTGGATTACGTTTGATAGTCTGAGGTGTCAGCTCTGCTTTTTTTTCATGTTTGATGTGATTATTTCTCAAGATAGTCTGAAATACTGCTTAATAATTGCTTTCTGGTGACATAAATGCAGCTGGTGCTGTGTGGTGTTCTCTAAATGCCTTACCAACAAAGACACAGGAGCAAAATGACCTCTGAATTAAAATAAAACTTCAGGAAAATAAAAAAGGGGTTTCTTTCCAAACCAGTAAGCCTAAAATGGAAATTACACCACTGTCAGTAGCAGAAAAGGCAGAGGTATTCAAAAATACTTCTGCTTTGTCTTTAGTGGAAAACCAGATGACAGAATTCATGTCATATGTTGATAAAACACTTTCTACAGGTGCTAAAAGCAGCTCATACAGTGGATCAGACTTAAATCAGTGTGCAAAAGTTACAAATGTATATATCTCAGAATAGGTGATACTAAAATGTAAATGAGACCTTTGTAAGAACAATATTGATGGCTTAGAAAATACATATTTTGGTTTATCAGAAGACTAAAATAACCTAGGAGCACATATTTTCAAGTTTGAACACTAGTCTGAAAACAAGTGTTTTACAAGATCCTGTAGCTGAAAGTTGAAATTGGACAAATTTACCCCTAATTTTTACTTATAGGTTTTGGATGGCAGGGACAGCAGAGCACTGGAACGTGTGTGAAGGGTGACGCTGGGGTTGACTGATCAGCACTGAAAATATACTTCAAAACAGGACTCTTTTGTCAAAAATATGCCCTAGTTTAGACCACTTCAGAGAAGCCTCAGTTATGCCAGGGGACAGGCATCTTTTCTGCTCTTATGAGCTATGAACGAAGACAGTGTCTTTGGAATTAGGTCTTGCCATAAGGATAGTAAGTCTGTGCTCGCTGGGTAACTGTCCTGCTGATGGCTTCATAGCTAGGGAGGAGATCACGAGTGAAGAGCTAGAAAAGCAGTGTGAGCCAAAGTGCCTTTTCTGCTGTTAAGTAGGAGACACCATGCCTCTGCTCTTTCAGATTGCTTCTGGGCAAAGTATTGGAGATTTTCTGTTCCCAAAGCCAGGGATATATTTATGTGCTGTTGGGAATGAGTTCAGAAGAGTGCTTTACCCTGGTAGTTTGCAGTATACCAGAAATGGAATCTTACCTTAAAATTAGAAGACTTCAAGAACTTGAGAATTGAAAATGCACAACTGCAGAGTGCAAGCACATGGATTTCCCTGGGAGAAGGACCGTGGGAGAGCAGCTAGTGTGTGTGAGGAAGAGAGGGAAGGAGATAAAAGATAAGGAAATATAAATGAGCACCAGCAGGACTGCCTGTCGGCCCTTCTGATCTTCCCTGAGCTGAGATTTGTTTACCTTTTAAGTCCACTGTGGTTGCTCTTCAGCAGGAGTGCCACAGCATGCCAGAGCTGTGCAGTTGTAGGAAATACTTATGGCTCGTTATTTGGAGGAAGCATCCAAAAAGTCTGTTGAAGACAAAATACTTAAACCAGAAGCAAAGCACTGATAAAGATCTGACAGGGTGACTAGTCAGTGCCCTGCTGGTGCATAGATTTAAAAACATAGAGGAAAGGGAGCGGGATGCTACTTGTTGAGCAGTTGCCTATGAGCCTGTAGCCTCTAAGGCAACTTGTAGATGGTTAAAGCTTGCCATTCTGGCTTCCTTTCACGTTTGATGTGGAGAAACAGGTGCCTTCAAAATGTGATATATCCTACTTGCCTTAGGATGGGATAAACCTGCTTTTGCATATGCCTTTTTTTTTTTTTGCTCCAGTAGGTATAGATTGAGCACAAATGGCTGGAATAGAAGTGTCAGGAATCTTGTTTTAAATTCAGAATACCTCAAAGCACTAAACTTACTCTTTTTTTTGATGTTATCATTTTTCAATCATCAAATGCCTCCATTGTTTGCTTTTACTGCCCGTCATATACAACCGAGTTCGTACATTCATGATGAAACTGTTGAACATGGAAGGCCTTTTTCTAAACAGTGCTGAATTGCTGGCAGTGTTTTCCCTAAATTGAGAATTTAGATAACTTGTTCTACTTAATCAAATTAGTTATTTTTTATTTAGTCTGGTGTTTAAGCCAAATTCCCAAGACAAGGTCGTTTTAGAAGTTTGTGCAGTTTGTAGTTCTTTGTTTTCCAAGAATGATCTGATGATCTCAAATGTGTGCGAAAAAATTATATAGACTGGCTGAGCACAGGTAAATAGCTAATTTGACATTCAGTTTCTTTCTTTGTGAGCTATTCTGATTTCCAGACCTTTCCCTTGGTCTGTTGGAAGTATCTGTTTAGCTGGTCAGAAGCCTGTGCCTCACTGGCTTTACTCTGATTATTTTTTTCTTTCTTCCCTGCTTCATGTTTGTTTCTCATCCCATCTTGCATCTGTTCCATTTGGCAAAAAAAGACATTTCACAAACTAAAAGGATGAAAGCTAAGCTCTTTTTATAATTTGTTCTCTGTGTTGGGACCTTTTGTGTCAACTGAAAACACTGCAAATCCCTATCGCTGCACCCTACGTAGCAGGTCACTTTGGTGTAACCCACTCAGAAGTGCAGGACTTGTTTAAATACAGCAGGGCCTCGAGCTTTTCTCATTTTCTTTGTTCACCTCAGGTTTTAGCCTGGAGAATTGAGGCTGTGTGCTTTGCATTTACAGCAGAACCAGGGAGGGTGATAGTTTGAGCTCATATTATCCTTGGCCAGAGGTCCTGTTGGTGCTCCAGCTCTGGGTAAGAAGATCCATCCAGTGCTCTCAGTCAGCCGAGGCACACATGTATACTTTATTAGCTCTGCTCCTCTGAAAATGTGTTTAAGGGCTTCTGTGGTATCTTGGGACATTCTGTGAAAAGTGTGTTTGTCTTAACATCCTGACTCACAGCATCAAGTGGTCCTCCAGAACAGTCCTTCCCCCATCCCGTCTTCAGGGTGTGCACATATGCTTTTGGTGGTCGCATTGCTTGTCAGTCCAGTGGGACAGAAACGCAGGGCACCAAATGGTGAAAGTCAGATCTGGAAAACCAGCCACTGGGGAACTAGAGGGAAGGTAGCTGGAGCAGTGGTATGCTGAAAGCCCTGGGCATGGCAGGGTGAGGGAAAGGAACTAAAACACTTGGATATTTTAGGACTATCCATGAGTGGAGTCAATTAGGGTGAGGGGTTGGCTTTGCAGATGCCAAGTTCAAAATATTCCAAGCCATTGTGGGAGGGAGG
Organism: Galbula dea; assembly: GCA_013399015.1. Taxonomy (NCBI): domain Eukaryota; kingdom Metazoa; phylum Chordata; class Aves; order Piciformes; family Galbulidae; genus Galbula; species Galbula dea. The sequence continues at coordinate 919,296 of VWZX01008725.1, read as the reverse complement.
CTGTGGGGTGGAGTAAGGACAGAAAAGGGAGAAGGGTGCATGAACAGCTTGTGAAAGGACATGGCCTTGAAATGAGAGCTAGGAAGGTAGGGAGAGTGCTGGAAGCAAAAGTAAGTACCAAGGGCAGGAGATTTGTAGGCGTTCCCAGTATTAGTAAGGACTTCTGGAAATTTACTCTTGTAGGAGGAAATGAGAGTTACAGTCCTGCACTGCCTCTTCCAGTTACAGGCAGGTCTGTCTTCTTATATATGTGTTGCATGTGAAATATTCTATACAGGACAATGTCCAACAAAATGTGTATGTTTAAAGATACATTATCTTCTTCTGAAAGCACAGTGGCTCAAGGCCAAAGGACAGCAATGCTCAGGTAAGAACCATCTAGGAAAGTCCCAATCCCAGATTTCATTTTGAATATATTATATCACAGCTTCATTAACTTCAAGGTAAATCTACAAAATGCTTCTGTGAAGCCCCGTGTAAAGTCCATGTGTATCTTTAATTTATATGGCCACAGTTCTCTACTGGAAACCTGTGTTAATTCACTAGGAGGAGTGCCTGTGGGGGATTTTCCTAGTCTCTGGTCTCTGCATATGCTCTTGAGCTAGGCAGACATGTAGGGAAGGCATCCAGACATTTCTAGTAGGAGAGAGAATAATTGATTTATAAATGTATTATACTGTCAAGTAAAACTATATCTGGTGAGTGCAAAAAGGCACAGTGAAAATGGTGCAAGATTCTGAAGTGAGCTTACTTCATTTCACAGTTCAGCATATTTTGATTGGCAAATGGGCTTTTCCTCAGCCTTTGAAGGTGCCTTGGTTAGAAAAATGCCCACTATCCTGCCAGTTGGTGCTCCCTGTGCTCACAAATATTAAAAAAGAAAGGGAAGATGACAGATCCCTAGTGAAGTCCCAGGACCGGTTCTGACCTGCTCTTGTTCCAGCCCTCACAGGAGAGGTGTGCTCTCCAGCACGGAGTGCTTGCTGCAGCAAGGTATTGCAAACCTTTGTTCTTTAGCTTTGCTGCAAGCAAACAGATGGCAGATGAATCTCCAGGTGTTGCAGCAAATTCAGGGGTTGAGGCTGCCCTTACATAATTTATACATCCCTCTGGGTTCCTTAGAGCAAATGTGGGTGTAAAAGTTGGTGTCATGGGATTGATTTTAATTCTATCTGCAGCTCTGCCCACCCTTTACTCATCAACTCTGAATTTTTTCCACTCAGTCTAAATGAGAAAATGGGATTTACAAGGCCAGTTTCAGCTTCATACATCACTATCTTCTCTTGGGTCTCTTCCTAGCTCTTGAAAAGCCCCTTGTAGGGCTCTATAGTTTTCTATCATAAGCAAATGTAAAGACTGTAACAGCACAACATATATAAAGGATCTGTCATTTACAGCTGATCTGTTAACCAGGAATAGGCTGTGATCTTCAAAAGGTGAGGATTTGAGACAGGAGCAGTTGTGGGTGTATCGTGTCCTGGCATCCTCTCCTGGCGCCAGTTTCATACCAGATTATACAGGATTCTTAGTTTTGCATCTCAGTCTTGCTCTTTGTAAATCTTAGTGTTTTAAAACATTAGTGTTAAATAATTTTGACTGTATTTTTCTGTTGAATCAAACAAATAACTTACATGTGGTTTGGGCTAAGTGTAATTTGTGTCATCCTACTTTGCCATGTTGATACTGTTTTCCACCAACCTACTAAGCACACAACAGGGAATGCCTTTGTGTGTCTCAGCTTAGGTTGGCTAAACCTGCTTTGATTCACCCATTCAGGAAATTAAGGCGAACGCCAGATCGGGAGTGTGCAAGGTAAGTCCAATACGAATGATAACTTATGTAGCTATAATATTTTGTAGTGAGGTTATCTCATGGAAGAGAAAATTAATGTTCCACAAAAAAAAAATCCCAACAGAGATATACCTGAAAATTGCAGCAGTGATAGATAAATAAGGCAGATCAGGGTAAGAGATAGAGACTTTCCTTTCCTGATTGGAAAGAGCCCTCAGTGTGAGTTGGTGTTACTATTTCTGCACTGGGCAGGGAGGGCAAATCCTTCTGCATTAAGAATGAGGGGTAAGTGCTGCATGTCTGCCTCACAGACTCAAAGTTTTATGGATGCTGAGAAGATAAAATGTGTGCTATGCTTGGGGGGCAGAGTGATTGTAAAGATCATAAGTTTTCTTTCTACTTGCCCTCCTGTGCAGCCCAAGGTTATTTAGGTAAGCTTGTAATGAACAAACAGGAATTTTGCTGAATGACTCTTCTGTGTAATACTTTATGCAGTATTTTTCTCCTGTCTGTGTGTTTTGTTTGAAGTACCCATAAGCTGTGATTCAGTAACTGTGATTCAGATTTTTAAAGAATGGGTTTCTGGTGTAGGTTAGGGCTAATCTGGTCAAATAGGTGTTCTGATTTTTTTCTGGCCTGCTCCCTGGACTGGAGACAGAGTAGCAGAGAGAAACACTGCTAACAGCATGAGTCAGTATCGGATTCCCAGGCCGTCTTCTGGGTGGCATAGGGGTAACTGCATTTCTTTTCCATTAAATATGAAATTAGAATCTTATTATGGGCAGTTGGTGAATAATGAAACTTCAGCAAAATTTGAATAGAACTGTTTTGTTCTTTTTTTTCTTTTTGCATAAAACTGAAGTAATTGGGAAAAGGACAGAGATTATCAGGCATTTAAGCCCTCCAGCTCTTGCAGCATGCAGTAGTCCACCTACTGCAGAAAGGCAGTAAAGACTTCTTCAGCAAAAGAAAGCATCTGGCTGTAAATGCAAGGAGACCTCCTAAGTGACATTCTTTGTATTAGGAAACATCATCTGGCAGACAGATATTTTCAGGAATCCCTATTACAGCACTTGGCAACACCTTGAGTAAATGCCAGTGCTATCTATTTGTTGTTGAAAGCCACAGGAGAAGCATTCTTGAACTCTTCCTTGCATATCCCAGAGAACAGGCTGAATCCATAGGACTTAGATCTTTTAATCCATCAATAGATATTATCACCTAAAGGATTTAGTTTCTTCTGCCTGAATCCGTCTGTTTTGTCAGTTAAAAACCAGAGCATGAAAACAGCTTTGAGATGGATCTTACCCATACAAATGGGTTAGTCCTCCTTGAATAACCATCAAATCCTCCAAAGTTTAAAATATATTTAAAGCTACAACTGAAACTAATATTGAGAGTTTCAGTTTATTGAGGGTAGCTGCATAAACCCTCCTGGAGAAAAATCCTCCTATGTGAGATTTGACAGCATTTTATCATGGCACAAAAATTTTTTCAAACAAGGAATCTTTATTTGAGGTCTCAAAATGTCAAAAATGGTGATTAATTTTGACAAACTGACAAAATGTACTGCAAGTGTTATTTGGTGGAATCTTATGGGCCTGTTTTGGTATCTCAATCTAAAAGATGCTCTTACTCTTCTACAGGTGTGGTGTCCCCTTAACTTTCATTGGTGAACATCCTAAGGAATAAGGTTTACTAAAGCTGAAGCTGTGACAAAAGAACACAACCATTGTTGTGTCTACCAACATAAAGAGACAGCAGGTTGGTCAAAAACTTTCCTTTTTTTCCTCTTGAAACAGTGAACTAAATGGCCAAATTGATAGTTGTTGAATTTCCTCAGGCTAAACTTAGCTACCATGTGTTGCAGGAGTCAGTGTAAATATACAAAAAAGTACATTTGCAATGTATAAACAAAATAGGCACAGTAAGTGCTGTTATTCCACTGATTTGGTTATTAATTTATTCTACTGTAGAATAACTCTTCCTGTATGCATATACATTCTGTGTTTATATATGTTTATCAGTATATTCCAATAAACTGTCTGAGATAGACCTTGGGCAAATTGAGGTGATTTCTTGAATTTTAATGGTTTAATTTTTTCCAAGCTTTAAATAAGTGCTCTCCCTTGAACTGTTGATTACAGACTTGATTTTGTTATATTATCTACTATAGTTAGCAGAATTTCTGCATGCTGTATGGCATATATATTGTCTGTCCACAAACTGAGACTGAGATCTGGGCAGAAGAAATGGAAAACTTCACAAAGACTTGAGGTTCAGAGAAAGCACTTTCTAAAAGCTGCCTTCTTTTTTGTGTGCTTACCAATGCTTTAGAAAAATGTCATTTATAACCTTTTGAACAAGCCAAATCTTTGTCAGATGACAAAAATAAATTAAATCCAGCTGTGATAAGGAAGGGTTTAGAAAATCAAATGATGGGAAAAAAAAAAATCTGTGTTACTCAACTGACCCTACTGTTGAAGCTGTGGCACTTCCTAGAAGCTTGTGTGCCCTCAGTCAGCCAACCTCTCTATCAGTATGCTATTAGAAACCATTTCCTCTAATCCTGTCATTCACTGCTGTTGTGGAAAGCAGCAGGCTCACTAATAAATCCACCCACTATTATTTTTATACTATTGAAAGTGCTACCTTATCAGACATAATCAAAATGGCTCATGTGCAATGTGAAGAGCAAGTGGCTTTTACCATCACTCATGCCAAAACTAAGTATGGATTAAATTGCACCCTGCCAGCACAAAGTGTGCATTGTGTGGCTTTCCTCTGTAGTACCCAAACTGAGCCTGCTCCATGCTTGATAAACCACTACACACTCCCTTCAATACCCCTTTTTTTAAAAGGGCAAAACAAAGCAGCAGTGTCTGCACTGGAATGTGCTGCAGGTAGTGATCTAAACCTCCATCACCACAGTCAGCAAGAGGATTAATTTAATGCATGAAGGTTGTTGCTTGGAGGGACTTCACAGGAATGCAAACCAAAGGCCCTCAAAGAGCCCACAAGAAAGGGAAAAGCCATACAATCTCAATCTCCTGGTAGAGAATTAATTAAGAGCCTAGTCTACCTTGTGGAAAAGGCAGGAAGCACTGTTGTAGTGAAAAGGGAAAAGATTTTTGGGGTGTTTTCTTTTCTCCTCTACATAGATCTCTTTTAGAAAGACAGTTGGCCAGAAAATTCTGGCCTTGCTAATGCCATTTATATAGTAGCCGATATGATTAAATATCCTGTGCAAGTTTTATGATCACATACATAACATATTTTGAGTTGTATTTTGTTTCCAGGTAAAATAAACACCCTATTGTCAATTCCTGCTTTTTCCTATTTCTGTTTTTGGCAGGGGCACAGCATTGTGATCCTAGCAGTGCTGACAGCCACAAAGCTACCTGTATTGACACCAAGCCTGAAGTACCAAACATGCTATGTGCTGCTTTGCAGACTTGAAAGCATTTAAGTGAACTAGAAGGATGATCAGGTGGGTTGGGGATCATAGAGTGGCCTGAGTTGCAGGGGACTCGCAAGGATCGAGTCCAGCTTCTATCTGTGCACAGGCCAACTGCCTCACCTTCCCCTCCCCCTAAAACCCAAACCAACTAAAATCATAACATGTGCCTAAGAGCACTGTGCAGATGCTTCTTGAATTCTGTCAGTCTTGGGGCTGTGAGTACTTCCTCAGGGAGCCTGTTCCAGTGCTCCACCACCCTCTGGGTGCCTCAGCAGAAGCCAAGTAGAAGACTACTCAGGAGCGCAGCGCATGGGCACAACTGTATAAGGAGACCTTGCTAGTCTGGGATGGTGCTCCCCAGGTAAGATCTAAAGTATGTACTTACAAAGACTGGAGAAATAACAAGAGCTAAACTAGTGCCAGAGACAGAGCAGCTTTCAACTTCTCCTACCAAGTGCTATAAACTCTCCACCACAACCTACCTGTTTTTTTGTCATCTACTATCCTTACCTGGATCTAGTTTCCAGTCACTTCTTTGTCTTTAAGTCACATAATTATACACAATTACCAAAATACTTTCTTGTCAGTCCCCTACTCTTGTCAGTCAAACCATGCCATCTCTTTCTTAATCATTTAAATTGTACAGCATGCCATTTGAGTAACATTTTTCTGAATCTTTTTGACAGATAAACCTTCTGGACAATATTTGAAAAATGGCCTAAAGCTGTAGCTACTTTCTACTTCCCTCTTCAACCAAGGTTTGCAACCACTCTTGGCTACTGTAGTGCAACGCACGTGCAGGCTCTGTTGGCACTAATCAGGGGCCACGATCAGGGCATCCTTTTCTGTTTCACAGCTACTCTCATCATGTACGTATCTGCTTTGTCTGAAACAGTCTAGTGTGTGGAGTACTTGGTTTTCTTGTTAAAGAATTCATACAGACAGCAATCTGTGGCAATTCTCAGGGTTTGTTTTTTTTTTTTTCCCTTTCCTGAGAAGCAAAAGTTTGAAAAGGTTTTGAAGCACTATGATTTTAGGGACTGATGTTAACTTGTTCTTTAAGGTCCTCCAGCTTGAAGCATGATGCTACTGTTAAACAGCAAGCATCTCAAAAACAAAATTATACCATAATTTTTTTTAAATGGAATCATTATGTAATTACAAAAATAATAGTAGAATTTATCACTAACTTTGCATGGAACACTATTATTAATTTGAGACCAACAAACCAAGACTGGATCACATAACATTTTATTCACAAGTAGAAAAAGTATTTCAAAACAATTTATACAAGATTATAATTTACATTTCTTGAAGGAGCATTTAAAACAGCACTACAAGTCCCTTGATACATGGGAAATCTACATGTGGTGGTAGTGTATGTTTTCTATTGGCATGTACAACATTGCTTGCCACAGGCAATATAAAAAAGACCAATTTGGTTAAATTAAGGAAAAAAAAAATATATATACACAATATACAGATATTTTAAAAGCACTCTCTTAATTTTTTTCCTCCCAATTTGCTCTCAAGCTACCTGTCACTCATTTAAAGAAATGAGTGCTTTCCTCTAGAGTTGCCGGACAAAAGCAATTACACAAAGTGTAAATCCCAATGGGAAAACATACTTACCCTAGCAGATACTGGCAAAACTTTTCAACACAGCATTTCAAAGAACTGGTATTAGTGAAAAGTTAATTCTCCATATGTTCTAAAAACATCTTGCCATATACTGAAATGCACTTTGGATTTTTCCTATTTACAAAGTATATACAACAAAGCACACATCTCTTCATGCATATGTAAAAATAACATTTTTGTCACTTCTTAATTGCATGGAAGTATCCAAAGAAATTATTCAAAACTAGTCTTTCTGAATATATACTTCAAAGTATTTAGCTGAGTAACTGTACTCCCTGTACAATTGCATATTTTTCTGTCAGTGACCAAGTGGTGGTATTTACTACTTAAAAGAAAAAAAAAAAATCACAACATAATTTCTTCACTTTTATTCATGATTTTTGTATACATGAATATTCTCACTGGTTTCAGCTGAAGCATCTTACTGCCTTGGCTGCCTGTAGTGGTTTCAGCTATTCTTGTGCAGGTGCAACCTTCTGCTAGGTGCTTCAAAGCAAAAGTCATATTCCATTATGGAATATGAGTACTGTCTCAACATTTCCATTGCCACGCAAACCATGTGTGGAAAGATGAGCACTATTTATTGCAAATTTGCATTTGTTTTGCTGATTGTTTTGCTTTTGTTAAGGCACATTGGGTTCTTTAAAGAATAACTGCTAGAGTTCATCAGTGACAAGTTTGAACCTGTTGAGTATAATGAATCAGTAAAGGTTACTGGGCTTACTCACAGAAGTGAAAACTATTTTAGGGATAAAAATGGCTGCAGAACAAATGGTGTTATGGGACATAGTGGAACAAACTGCAATTAAAAAAAAAATCTTAACAGCAGTGAGAGCAGAGAGTTGATAATTTACTGGGCATGCACAAAACTCAGGATTCAATACAGAGGTATTTTAAAAAAAATTATGAATTAATTCTTATATATATTTTGAGGAAAACCTGAATTTACAAATTACTACAGTGAGGACAGAGCAACATGAATGAAAAGCCCTGCTAACTGAAGCTTGACCTTTGAAAATAATGCATTACTAAAATACTGGTCTCATTGTATGAATACTTTCATGACACACCTGATGTAGTTTGACATGTTGATGTGACAGTTGATTACATTTATTTCATCATCCAAAAATTACATGCTTTTAACAACAAGTGCTGTATTCCAATACTGAGACTACCAATTAAACACAATATCCCTATCTTTATGGCTGACTTTCATTAACTAAATCTAATTTAAAGCTAATGTCCTGCTCTATTTAATGAAACAATGCCCCCCTCCCACAAATGTCATAATTGGATGGAGAGGACTTCAACCATAGTAATTGTAACATGCAAATTCTGTAACTTCCCAAACTAGCTTATTGACTATAATGTAATATATAATAAAAGCTTCAGTTTATCAATAGGTGATTCTTGTATAAATAGAAATGTGTATTTTTTAAGTCCTTTGACAGCAGGAAACCGAGTTAAAATTAGAATCAGCCAAAAAGTCCTGATGCATACGTAACTCTGCAAGCAGAATAACTGGCTTGTCTCACATCTTCTGACATCTGTAGCCGTATTTAAGATATCCACCTAAACACACTGAAGTATTTATATGTCTTGCTGTATTTACCTTTGCCACTTTTAAACTCACTCCAACAGACTTTCTGAGAATCAGAGGGAATAGAAGGCTCTTTTTCAAAAAGAGATGTAAAAAGTTAGAAATCCACTTTCATGGGTCTCCCAGGGTGCTCCTTGAAGTTTCCCTTTACAGCTGTTACAGCTCAGATGCAAATGCTCAGAAGGTGTGAAATGATGCCATTATTTTCCAGCTGATTTTGAAACCATGCAACATTGAAGACCAGAGTATGTTTGATGAGAAACAGCAGAGGAGCACTAGGGAAGCATTCAGCTCTAGTGCTGAGTGAAACAGCTTGGCATCCTAAAAGAAAGTGATAAAATAGTGGTTACATAAACTCTGTAGGTACTTCTATTCTTGACTAAAACACTAAAAAAAGACAGCTACACTTACTGCTTGTTGTAAAATTCACCTAAACCTGAAGACTGAACTTGTATTAGAATATGCATCTAAAAACTTGTATTTGTGTGCACAGAAATAAAAATATGCCATCTGATTTTCTTACGTTCTTTACTTCTCAATATAGTAAAAACAGTGCCCCATGCAAGACTGTAACTCATCCACAGGTACTTGAAGAGCATCCTTCCCTCCAAATAGTTCAGAAAGACAAGAAAAAGAAAGGGGAAATTGAAGCAAATGAGGTAGACTGAGATGAAAGAATTTTCTTGGAGTTGTACAGTTCATGGAAGTTAAACCTGAAATCACAGCTAGGCCAAGTCCTTATCCTATCCCTCAAATGCTACATAAGTATCTCCATCAAAGATGCACGTATGAAGGTGCAGTCAGAGCATGAATATGGAAAAATTGTACAACACTAATCAGTTAAGTCTATTAAAGGAAAAGAATTAAGAAAAGCCTAAACACCCAAACTATCTTGCTTATTCAGAATTACATAACCTTGTAACTTGGAGAATTCTGGTTTTATCTAGCTCTGTGTGCCTTGAGTACTCGTTCTCACTCCTTTGTAACTATGTTTTTTACCTCTTTATCAATCTGTAGAGTCATTTGCTGTTCCATTATGCTTTGACTTTGGCCGGGTTTCATCTGCCACCGAGTTCTGAAGTGATGAAATTTCTCTGCATGTTGTATGTTTGGAGATTTCAAAGGACTTTGCAATGTTTCCATCAAGAGATTTAGCTGAAATAAGTACTTCACTTAGATCCTGGTTATTATCCAACTCAACAGTGACTGAATTTTCAGTCTCAGGATTGCAGGATTTTGCAGATCCTCCAGCCAGTTCTGAATATGATTCACAGAAAGAAATGCTGTCAAAACGAGCTGAGTTTTGGATAGAAGGCCAAGCATCTGAAATGTCTCCACAGGCAGAGTGTGACAGAGACCCAAGAAAGGCAGGAATCATTTCTCCAACAGAATCAGAAGCCCTGCAAAAGGATAAAAAACACATGGTTTCAGAAGCATTCCAGAAAATATTACCAATATTGTAATTATTATAATTAATAATTACAGGTATTTCAAGAAGATTTAACAAGGTTATAATAATACTCTAAAGGCACCCTATTAAAAAAAAAATCTTTTAAAAAGGAATACAGATTGTTCCTCATCTGGAAATGAAGAAAGCTCTGGAGAACACTACTAAAGGTAATGTCTAGAGCTCTTAACAGATCTTAAGTAGCCTTATTCATTTCCAAAACAATGATGCTTCAATAACTCTGATATACACAGAAAGCATTTTTATACATGAGGTCAAAAGTCAGGACATTACACCACAATTGAAGGAAATGCATTATTTTGGCAAAGGAAATTGAAGCAACTCCATTTCTACTGGAAGGAACCACAGGATCTTTGATGTTCACATAGCATGGCTATGACATTTATTTTTAAAGCCTTAACCAAAAGATCCCTCACAAAGTACGTAACTCTCACTTTGTCAGCCTTGGTGCTATAAAAGGATGACTCAAGCTTGTTGGTATTTAAACAAGTTATTATAGAAAATTTAGGTAATTTGTATCTTGTACTTAGGTCACCAAGTCACCTTGCATAAACAATACCTATGAAGAAGGTACATTGTTAGTTATATTTGGCCATAGAACAAAACAGATGGAGACCAGTTTAAACCTTATATGGAAAACAATTCTAGCTAAATGAAATAAATACATCCTGTGTTAAAATCTCTAACCAGGAAACTCTGAAGGACACCATGAATTTTATGTATTTAGCTCATAGCACTGCTGTAGAAACTACTCCACTACTGTAAGTATATTCAGCTGATGAGGAGAAACTAATGGTTACTAGATACTTAAAATCTCACTGTCTTATTAAGAGTTTCTGAAAAAGGAAAATCTTCATGAGACTTCTAAACTGTACCTTAATCCCCCCAGATTCACAGGTTTAGGCAGCACCTTGCTAACCCACAGCAGAAGAAGGGGTCACCAAAGCCTCTAAGGTACCATACAGTAAGACCACTATCTGCTTATGAGAGAAATAAGTCACTTTTTATTTTTGTCAGAGAAACTGATATATCATGTAAGCATTTATTAAGTAATTCTTAACACTGATTTTTCACCATAAACCTGTTTTTGTAAAAAACAGGAGCTTATGGCTACAGTTCATCAAAATCCCTCATTCCACTCCAAACAGCTACTATACCTGTATAATATTAATTTAACTACATAAGAAATATTTAATGTTTAACAGACACTTATAAAACTAAGTTACCTTTCATTAAGTGTAGTCTGTGAGTGGAAAGCACAACTGTGACTGCTGTGCTCCATGCTACAGGTTTCATCACAGCACAGTGATGGAATCAAGTGAACTGGTCCTAAGGAATAAAAATTATTTTAATAATGTTAGAAACGTTAAGGCTCTGTATAAACTTTGTCTCTGTACTCTTTCAGTCTTGAGAATTAGTTTGCCAGTTACATTATAATACATGGATTAAGGAAAGAGATTTCTTATTGCAAAAAATGGGTTCTTATTACTTTAAAATGGAGTTACTTGTAAAAGCCAAGCTGTTCCTCCAGGAGTAACACAGATACCAGTCTGTCTTTTTTAATGATTATCTACTTTTAAAATGAATTTAAAAATTTTTAGTTTTTAAAATTAATTTACTTTTCAATTAGATACCTGTGAGAAGAATTATCACATTCTGAGTTAAAATATCAGGACAGTATTTAAGCCAATGCTCTTTTATGTATTTGTTATATCATAAATGCATCAGTTCTGATACTGCTTTACCACACCTTAATGATTTGAATTGCTCAGGTTTTTAATGTCCTTTAGAGTTTGCATCACTTAGATACTGTCTGGTAAATCCTTCATACCCACTAAAGTCTCAAAGCCAGATGCAGTGCTGTTTTTATCAGCAAGAAACGAGATAGACATTTGAAGCTATTGTTTAAAGTGAAGGGTCACTGGAATGAAAACAGAAAAAAACCCAAACATAAACCAAACAAATACTTAGAAATTTTATGTGCTTACTGAGAAATTAGCCTAGGACAACGAGTAGTTTGACAATGTTAGCTCTGTAGTTAAAGTTAGACGTTGCAACTCAAGTGAACGTAAATGTTCCTCATGGGATAAAGTCATCTGTAAGCAGACTTAACATACCACACGTCTGGGGTGTGCTTCTCTGGCACTGGCAACAGGTTCTGTGGTCGTATTTATTTAGCTGTGGTCTGTCGAAACATGACAATTCAGAGCCATTGCAGCGAATGTCTTGTGATCTCAGAGACCCTTTGGACAAAAGGAAAAAATATGTATTAGTGAATTATACTTTTCAGTGTGTTCTGTCTTCATAGAATGCATATATTTCATACTATACAGTGTTTCCATACATTTTCCAACTGAAAGATCCACAATGGCCATGTGGTTCCATATAAAGCAAACTACAGATTTTGCAACAAATCCTGGAACAGCTGATTCAAGTACAGCCTCTTCTAGGAACAGTTTTGTGTTCTGATGATGATTTGAGAGTGTATCTTATTCATGGTTACATTTTCTCAGTGTTTAATGATTCCCAGTGATTCCCATCGGGAGTTTTCCACACTGAAATTTCAGCCACTGGGATTTTGTTTATGTTATCTTAAAGAGCTTTCTATTAATAGCAGACTTCATTTAGTCTGTATAATTGTAAGCCAAGGCAAATGAGTTACTAAATTTCAGTAACTGAAGCCTGAATTCAGTATGTCTGAATTTCTTAAAACTTACTTGTAAAGCATCTTCTAGGTTAGGAACAATGCTTACAATGCCTCTCTGAATCTTTTTATCTTTGCTTATGCTGTAAGCAGCGATAACACCAATTCTTCTGAGTAATTATTCTTTTTTGACCTCCAGTGTTCATTAGATGCTATTAATATATTTTAATAAAAGTTTTTTAAAATACAGATGGGAACTAGAGTGCTTTTGACTTTTTCTTAATTTAAATTAAGAGGCAGAAAAATATTTATTACAAATAATCTCATAATTATATTGCTGAAGTGTTATGGCTTATTTTAAAAAAATTTATAAATCTACCTGGCTTAGACAGTTAACTAATCTTGAATACACCCACAAACCCAAAACTGCTAATGACAAATCTGCTATGTATACTGGCCATACTAATTATCTTGGCAAGCAAAGCTGTTTCACAATGGCATGTGATGCACAGATCCTCCAAGCTGGTATTTCCACACTGGTAATGACATCCCAGCTTGAATCTTAAATGGTCCACGTGTATCTGTCCAGCATCTAACAAAGTGTGGCACAGAATTAATGGGATTGGATTATTTCTGGACATCTGCACATCATAGAAGCTGGAACATCCACACTCAGCTGGCAAATGTGCATGATATGTATTCACAGAATCACAGAATGTTAGGACCTGGAAGGGACCTCTAAAGATCATCTAGTCCAACCCCCCTGCCACAGCAGGATTCTCTAGATCTTGGGCTTCTGCTAGCTTGTTCATCTCAATGCTAATCTTGTTTCAATGCTGTAGAAATTTCATTCATTTACCGACAGATATCTGTCAAACTAATACTGATATATGAATATTACAAGGAAACAGTAATAACTGGAAACTTACAGCTTGGTTTCTTCTCCATAAACTGCCTCTTACAATAGATAACACACAGAATAAGAAGAGCTAAGAGCACTGTTGCAAGAGCACTGCATATAACAGCTGCTAGAGCAGTGTCTCGAGGACTGGAAGCAGTTGATGGGATCTTCACAAGGTTTACTTTGGTGGTACCTAAAATAGAATTAAATAAGAATTAAGGGAAACTGAAAACATTTCAGGAATGCATAGTCATGCAAAAGGAAGTCTGGGAAACAGAACATATGTTTTTACACATACAAAAAAGGATGTTCCATCTGCTAATGTCTAAACATAAGCTGCACATATAGACAGATACAATAATCAGCAACCATGTTTAGACAAAAACCTTTACAAAATATATTGCAAAATGAGTAATCAATCATGCGTGGAGAGGCACACAAACACATTCTGACTGTCCATGAGACTAGAATAAGATCCTCAACATGAAAACAAAACATCTCATTCATATGGAGAACATTTCCTAGTGTATAGTTGAGAAAGCTTTCCACTAGAGGGAGTCACAAATACATCAACTTCCCTATGTAAGGAAACCTTCTGATAACAGACACAAACAGAAGTTCAAATGGTATCAAAGGTACCATTTTGCTTAGTTGTGTATGCCATGACACCATGGTCATTTCTAGGCTCAAACCTAGGATTTCAGCTTTGCAAACGTGTCTTTTTAAAAAATTATTATTATATTTTTTATTCAGTGATATTTTAATGCAGACAATATCCCTAGTAAAAATTCAGTAGATTGACTTTGTATCCATATTAGTAAAGACTTAAGCAATGTTCCAAGCTTTGACATACATTTATTGTTACATTTACATGGAAAATGAAAAAGTATAAAAAATTCAACTATTGAAGCTATATTAAATTGCAAATGGTCTTTAAAATTTAATTTCACAGAATCATACCTGTATCAAAAATACAACAGGAGCACTGGAGGTATATATATTTTTGTCTCTATTTGCTCACAAAATGTATCTGTTTGCAAGTATAATTAACATTTTATGGGAAATGATAAATTACATATATTTCTTTAGCATCCATTAGCAACAACCAAACTGGAAATACAGTGATTTTATTTTACATTGGGATGGCAAAAAATTAAATCTATTTTAGTCGTGTAGATAGTTAAGATTTATTTTATTGATTGTTAAAATTTTCTTACTTAAGAAAGCAATTTTCTATTCCTGAGAATGCCTACCACTCATCTTCACCTTCAAAGAAGTTTTTGGAATAGCTGCTGTGAGCAGTCCATTGTAGTGTAGCTCTAATTATAATGATAGTGATCTTCCCTGCAGAGACCAACATTTCAGAAGAGGACTGCTATTGTAGAAGTGGCCCGTTGGGCATTGCTGAACTCTGCTTTCAGTACTACTCAAATATGTATGCAACTTCATAAACTGTCTTTCTTTTCAGGCTCACAGACTTAATGGTCCCACTTCAGTAAAGCAAGGAGGTGCATTTTAAATTTTAAACCTGTACTGACATCTGTTAAACAATTACATGATTAAGCTTAAATACTTAATGAAACACTTTGTGAATTGTATGTGATACATTAAGAAAGGAGGGAGGAGGTGCACACTGTTTTAGGATTTTGGAAAGCATGTGCATATTATGCATCACAAAAATAAAATAAAAAAGATATTTAAGAAATAGATTTTTCAATCAGGATTGAAAATAGGATACAAAAGCAAATTAAAATGTTGTCAATTCCTGGAATATAGGTATTTCTGGTCAAGAGAGGGGAAAGGAACTTTTACCTATTCTAAAAAGTGTTTGTCCACTACCTTTATGCTGATGGGCCCAAGTGAGTGGTATCAACCTTAATTTGACAAGAATTAAGGGCTCATATATACCCTCAAGTTATGAAAGTTACTGCCTGTCAGCTGAATTGCAGTCGCTGGCTGTACGTGTGCTCTTAATCCATGGAAAATGCAAGGCCATGTGACTTACCTCGAAAATCCTTCATTTTGAAAGAAGGTTTAAAAGATGTTTATGTTCATTTAGAAGTAAAATGGCAATACTTCTATTAGTCCCCAATAAACAAAAAAAAAAGATACCAAAGGTACTATACATACACATATAAAATGCATGTCTAATATATGCCACCAAGTATTAACATCAATGGTGAGTTAGTTTTCCTGAGTACATTTCTGAGTCTTTACAAAGCAGCAGATTGCTTCCCTTCTCCTGATCTTTCAAGTAGGAGGTAAGAAACTTTAATAAACATTACTGTTGGAGACTGTGGTAAACATGGAGAGAGAAAGTCTCCCAACATCTGTAAAAGGAAAGCCATTTGCGTGCATGGCCTACACCCAAAAGTTCATCATGTCAAACCACATTTTTCAAACGTACTCCAAGTGCTGACTTTAAAGCCTTAAGTTTCCAACTTAATGCCCTACAACATATTTTATTTTGCTGGGTTTTGGTTTGGGCTTTTTTTTTTTCTTTTTAAATAAATGTACCAAAAAGCCCTAGAGGAGAAAAAGACTACTCAAGTATTTACCCATTGTTTGGAAATCCTGAGAAATGTACTTGTAAATTAAAATCTTTGGAATTTGTTTCCAAGACCATTTTTCTTGCATTGTGTATTTTTTACAAACTCCAACTGCTGACAGCCTTTTATATTTAAAATGGTAGAACAATTACAGTGTGTATATGAATTTAAAATATATATGAACACCACAGTAATGGATACACACCACTATGTCTGTAAGCCATAGTCAACCTCAGAAACTTATTTTTCTTTTAGGAATTAGAATATGTTAATTCTTGGTACTACCATGGTCATGTAAATTGAACTGATATGTAGGCACAAAAGCAACATTATTTAATACACAAAACTTTAACGTTTGAGAACATTGTAGCCATATAAAAATACTACTACATGACAATAAAGCCTCAAATCATTGGTACCCTCAAATACCTTGGGGGAAGGAAGTAAGCAAAAAAATCAGAGGAAGTGCACGATAAAATCTGCAACACTGGTTATCATTGTAAAAATACAGTATGTCTCTCCACCATAAATTAGAAACACCTAGTATGATCACAGAATCACTACGGTTGGAAAGGACCCTCAAGATCATCTAGTCCAACCAATAGCCCTATACTACTCTTACCCCTAAATCATCCCCTGAAGAAACACATCTATCCTCTTCCTAAAAACCTCCAGGGATGGTGACTCCACCACCTCCCTGGGCAGCCTATTCCAATATCTAACCACTCTTTCAGTAAAGAAATTTTTCCTAATATCTAATCTAAACCTACCCTGGCTCAGCTTAAGCCCATTCCCTCTAGTCCTGTCACTAGTCACATGATCTAGTGGCACAAGTCATGATCTAGTGGCACAAAGTATATATTGCTGTTCATTTAATTGTAATACTGTCAGCAATTCCTTTTCTGACTTTTTCTTTTAGCAGCTCACTTTGCATCTGACAGTTGAGGGTGGCTAATACCTGTTTTGCAGAAAATGCAATTGCTTTCTCAGGCATTTTCACATGTTAAATAAGTATCATATAAAGTTAGTGTCAGAACATAAGAGATTGCTGCATACAGCAGAAAACTTATTTCCTGCACATCACAAACCCTACTATATTTGAGTATCAAATGATGTGCAGAATCATTTGCTTATTTTGTTTAAAAAGGAAGTTTCTGAATTGGCCAAATAATCTATCTAGTCTGGAGAGCTAGATGTTCCAGGGGCGACAAAAAAATGTAATAAAATTTTAAAGCAAAATTTTAGTATGTTTCCCTTGTTGCTTCTTGGCCTACAATTAAAAAATGAAATAAGTGGGTAAGGAAAATGAAACCCAGATAGAGACATCTCCACTAGTTTTGTTATTGAACGTGAAAAAAAACATTAAAGCCAAGGAAATTCTTCTGCTACGAGAAATTCCATGCAGAAAGAGCCTACCTTCTGTGATGTGACTAATAAAAAAGCAGTACTGAAAGAGATCTGGAAATACATGCATTTGAAACTAGAAGAATTACATTGTATTTTATAAAGGCTATTTCTGAATTAAGTACCCCTCTTTGCATAGTCAACAGTCACATGAAAAGCAGAATGAAAAAACAAACAATACTCAGGCTTGCCCATCACTTTTTTCCTATTTATAAATAAGTTAAAATATCACTAGTTTAGGTTAAATTCTCCAGGCAAGGCAACTACTTCTGAATGTGAGATGGTTGGGGTGTTTTTATTTTTATAAACGTAACTGTTCACCATTTCTACATATGGGGGGGAAATATGTCTGTATTGTGGAAAACAGTCTGTTTATGTAATTAAGACTGTTTCATAATACTTACACACAACTGGGCTGAATTAGGATTCTGAATTAAGGAGGAAGAGTTGCGTAACCAACCCTACTAAAATTTTCTAACTTTTTATTGTTCAGCTTTGCAACCTCAGCATCTTTTAGAAACACTTTTTTGGGGTAAGTAATCTGAAAAACATGAGATTAAATATAAATTTTAATGATTTTATAACATATAGCTTAACATCTTTAAAAGCTGGACATTTATCATCAGCTTATTGTAATACTGCCAATATCAAAGTAAATATCATGATGTACTGCAAAGGAAGTACCTACTATGCAACAATAAGCATGCACATGCAAACTACAGTACAGATGAAGAAGCTGTAGCTTTGAAGTCAGAAATAATAGCTTATAAAAAGCAGGTTTTAATTCACCACTTGAAGCTTTGGGGATAAAGTCAAGTCATACAGAACACAAAACTGCTGTATACAAGATCCTTGCTTTGTTATAGTACTTAATCTAAACCATAACAGTCTTTAAGAGAAGTCAACAGAAATTAGTCATAGGATACAGAAGAGACTCTGAAAGGTTATCATTGAAAAGTCAGGCTCTTTTAGTGAGATCCATCTGACTGAAGCAAACATCTGTCTTTGAGGGAGTCACCTGAACTTCCTCTACACAGGAAGGGGAGAGATAGGCTCTTTTAGAGTGCAATTAATTTGATTCATTTTAAACACCTTGCCTGATCATTCCTCTCCACTGAATACTGAATGAGACTGAAGTCACCAGCTTACAAATGTGGCCATTACAGACATGCAGAAGGAGGTATCCTATTCTGGGTTTGCCAAGCACGGAAGCAGCGGTTTAGATGCCTTTGACTATTTTTCTGCTTCAGTTCACTAACTGTGTAACAGATACATTTTACATTACTTCTATTGTAAAGGTAAAAGTCAGTAACAACTGCAAAATTTGTAACAACTGCTTTACATTGGCAGAACCACAGAAAAGCCTAGCAATAATTAGGTAACTCACATTCTGTATGGAACACAAAATAATGTGTCACAAGTAAGGCCAGACACAGAATTACAGGCTTTGCCTATCTGTGCTTTAAATGAATAAAGGTCCAGTGGGAAATAAAATATGCAACAATGTAAATAAAACTGTATTGGAGTGACTACATACAAAGGAATCTAACTATAGTAGCAGGCCTCAATACAGGCACATTCTAACTTTGGCAAGTTTTCTTAGAATGGGGGCTTTGGCTTGTAAGACACATTTAATCAAAGAAAAGTATTTTTATTATTTTTTAATGGTTTTTATTTATTTAGCAGGACTGAAAAAAATTATAATCTACACTGTAGAACCTCAATTTTCCTCCTTAAAATTAATTATAAAACAGGAAAGAGGAAGATGAGGTTTTAGGAAGACATGTACAGTCATTCAATGCTGAATTAGCAGTTTTCAACTAACCTGATACTGGCATCTAGATGAAACTCTTAACTTCACATGTCTGAAGGTCTAAATACAGAGAGTCAGAGCTACTCACCTTAGGCTCTCCTTCTAAAATAGAGCCAAAACCAGAAATCTCCAGAGAAGTAATTAATCAGAAATGGCTTGAAAGACTGCTTAGTGTTAGTCACTGAAGGCTACTTATCTGGCTTGTCTAAACTCTTGAGGTACCTAATTCTCTCCGATGATAATCAGTGGGAGCTTGGCCTGGCAACTTTAGTGTTAAGCATTAACTTTTATATGCCTAAATTAGGGTGCATTAATTCCATCCTAAGTTTCTACATGCAGAAATGGTAACTATAAATTACATTCAGTAGTATGCACAAACAATTACACCACTGGGCTTAAATGAAACTTTATTAAAACTGGTGGGTACAAGCCTTTGTTAAAGAAAGCTGTAACAAAGAGCTAATCTTTTCAAGAAACAGTCACAGCCTATACCTCAAAGGCACATACATGCAACTGCCCCAAATAATGTGTGAGATCACTCTGTGATCTTCGTAAAAGAGTAGGTTGGCAGTGCACTCTGTTACCACAAGGGAACCAGTAAAAGTGAGAATGCAAGGCCTATCACCCAAAAAATTAAAGGCAAAGTACAGGACAAGTGATCAGCAGAAACACTAGGTCTTTCTGCCATTACGTTGTACCCAGCTCATGAGGTGTCACACAGTTTATAAAGAATTATTACTGCTAAGGCCCTTGGTGCACAATTCCTGTTTTAAGGCTACTGCATCTCATCCCATTTTCAATAGCCCTCCAGGTAATTCCACTAGTCTGGAGTGTTATTTCAGTGTTCTTTTGCTTGAAAATGACTTACTTAATAGATAGGTGGCAATATGGAAAGTTACAGCCTAGATAGATTCTGTAATTAGAAAATGTCTAAGAAATCTAAAACTTACTGCAAATCTACAACTACTTTTTTTTTTTTCCTATATTATCTCCTAAAAGTAAAAGTTAACTGAAAGAAAAATGTTTTGCAGCTTTACTGCAATGTATGCAATATCAGAATAATTTTGTTCAACCTACTGGCCAAGTTAAATCAGAACTTTGCAAACCCACCTTGTACAACAAACAGATAATTACTTATAGACACTGCAAGACTAAAGGGCTAACCACATCAGTAAGTACACATAAGTAAAAAAAAAAAAAACATACATAGGAAATAGTACTTAGTCAGTACAGGTCAACGATTACCCCCTGCTCTGTAACTCAGGAATTTCAAGTTCACTTTAATCTAGTGTAATTGAGCTAACCAGCTCTAACATTAAAAAGTAATGATTAAGTTAAATTTCTTGCAGACATTCTGTACCTAAAACAAACATGCAGTATATGCCTCTGGCAAAGAAGGATACTAATTATAGGATTGACTCATAAGATGAAAGGTTGCACAAGTTACTACTAGAAAGAAAAGTATGGTAAACTGGTTTGAAAAAACACATTGAATTTCTCATACTTGGCAGTTAAGATGAGAATTTCATTTTCTGACTCTACTTAACAGTGTCAAGCAACAAAAATAAATATGCTTGCAAACTGCATGTTCATCTTTTAGATGAACAAACTAGAAGTGAATATTACAATTACAAAAAAAAAAAAGGAGGCATTTTTTTAACCCAATAAAGAAGTCAGGTTAGTAAGTTTTTACTACACAAACCCATGCAAAATAACTATTTTGGTCACTCTCAGCTTTCTTTTGTTATATAAAATATGCTCTTAAAATGGGTATTTAACAATTCATTGCCTGACAAGGCAATCCCTAACTTTACTCGTAAAGCAACAATTCATGCCCTAATTTAAAAGGAATTGTAAAAGAAACACATCACCAAGGATCCAGACATCTGTGCAGAAGGATATACAAGTTCAAAAGCAGTGCTGTATTTCAAACTGAAGTTTTCACTGGGATTAGCAGATAGAGTTGCCAGCTGCGAGTTAGAACAAAGATACAAAATCTGCCCTGGACGTTACTGTGTACTGATTAGATATAACCTTCTGAATGCCAGATGGGCTCTGCTTCTGTAAACTCCTAGTAACAGCTGTATAAACTGGTGATGTGAATTAATGAAATAAATGAAATTTGATTAAATTTATTTTAAAATCACAAATTCCCATTTTAATTTCAAGCTATATATTTTTCATCATACTGTAGTAAGCAATGAAGAAAGTACTTTCAAAGGGATTTATACTGGAATATTGTGTTCTTTCTGAAATATATTAACACATAAAAATGGATTACACAAAATCAGTGTAATCCTCATGCTGAAACTAGAAAGCCAATGCCTTTCAGGGCAGTTCAGCTTCGTCTCATAACATTTACCTAAAATTTCACAGGGTTATGTTCATACATATTTTATAACTTAACTTTTCAGACTGTATGAACAAATAGCGTTGAAAACCAGTAATTTACTCTGATTTCCATTTGTATGATGGAAGCCTTTTACATTACATCTACTCACTCTATAAATTTAATATTTATATTTCTAATAGCTAAGTCGGGCTGCTAATAGTAAACTTAAATAATTTATATTAGAGAAGATGATTTTTAAAAGTTTTAAACTTTTGGTATTCAAATTTTCCTGCTTCCCTGCCAATCATAATAAATGAATGCTTTCAAGAGGTCCAGAAATTACCATTATTTTCCTTTCTCAGGATTTTCTGTTGTTGAAGAAAGTGGTAGGAGCTTATTACCAGATCAATTGTTTTTGCAAAGTCAGAAAATTCTTGTCTGAGGTCTCTGTTACTCTGTCAGCATGGACAGAAATTAGTCATCAATGTCAAAAGGATTTAAAAGAGAAAATAAATAACATTTTACAATATACTGCATTCACTTGGGAAACCAGACTGAGGAAGACACAATTCTCATCTTTTCATGTATCTTAAGAAGCTGGATCTTTACAACATTATGAGGTCTACAGTAATACCTGAATTTACAATTCTGAAATTAGTTTTAGCAGCCAGAATGCTATGGGTCACTGGAAACATCCAGTATCTTTCAAATATGTAAGTTAGAAACAAAACCAAATTCTTTTCTCAGAAACTCTCTAGAGAATGCTAAACTACCAGGAAGGAGAATTCTTCTACAGATCCAGAGACTTGTATGATGCAGGCATGCTCAATGATAATCAAACACTCTGACAGCTGTTCAGTCAACAAACACAGTTGAGTTTGATCCAGGTAAATCAAGAACTTAAACAATAGGGATGCAGAATGACAAGAAACGTGACTGTTGGCAAGAACACACTTCCTATCAATAGCCTCTTACAGCCTCAGGCATGACTGTGAGGTCATTCAGCACATGGGCGGAACACGAGCCCTCCAATTCTGGAAGAGGAAACCTTAGAACAGCATCACACCTGGGTTACATCACAAGCTTGCACAAAGTAACAGCAAGAAAGAACAAGAAAGGGTTCTCTTCGTTTGTTATTTTTGCTCTGTTGGAAGAGCTACAGCATTCCTTCATTCATCTACCAGCAAAAGAAGCAGCAATATTCATGAGTCTCTACCACGAGAGAGACAGTAAAATGAATCCTTAAAAAGTACACGTCTTAATTGTCATGTTAAGATAAAATGACTATTCTACCTCCTTATTTATCACTTGCTAGAATTCAGCCCCCAATAAAAACCCCTAACCCTTACTTTTGCCAGGACAAAGTGAGGTTACGATATTGTTCATTTACTGAAAGACTGATGGTTTTCACTGTTGGTTTATCACTTTGGGCTTCTTTCTTCCATTATGTACCACCTCGATCTGATACATTTCACATTCAAAAATCTATTCACTGTGAACTTTCTATATACATTATGATCCAGAAGAAAGTTTCACAATCCATCTCACACAGACTTAATTATGGCAGCACGTGTGAAATCAATCTAAAAAAACACATTTTGCCAAAAGAAAAATGACATACTGTAATTACCATATGTAATAAAAGGAAAAGCTTAATCATTTCCTTGGAAAATGACACAAAGAAAAGGTGAAATCAAAGCACATCCTCCAGAAAGAAATACTATCAAGAAGCATGCATTAAATCCAAATTTTGTCTGGCTTTGCAATGTTACAGTATTGCAATACTACTATGTTAGTGAGCCATACCTTGACCTTGTATACACCACAGAGATATCTCTATCTCAAGAGCATTTTGTCATTTTAAAGCTGTTCAGAAAATATTTCACTACAGGAGTATAAATACAATTATAATCAAGGAAAGAAAAAAATACAACACTTTTCTTAATGGAAAGGTACAAGAAAAGGTACACACCAGCTAACACAGAAATGTCTTCTAATGGTTCTTTTGTGCAGACTCCTTCCCTGATGTATGGGATTACTCATTGCAATGTATGAAGCAGTGTGTTAAACTTCTTTGGTTAAGTAAATTGTATTTTAGAATGAATTCTTGATGCTCCACTTGAATTTACAATTATTAAGTTTCATCCCATTATTCATAAATCAGTTTCTGGAAAACTGTGGCATACTTTCCTTCCTGTTGATCATACTTTATTTTTACAGGAGTGGGGAGATCAGAAGTAAACTTATTGTCTATGTTTTTCTTCCCTCTTTTTGATATGCATTAACTTTTGCTAAACTTTGCAGAGCCATTACAGGGCTGTATTCAGCTTTTTAAGTTTTCATTGGATGAGCAGACCTCCTCTAGGATTTGCTGGTCAGTCTTAATGCCTCTACTAATACAAAGGTAGCAAGAAGCAAAACAGAGGACGGCCTATTATTGGAGATTAAAGAGCAGAATAATTGAAATAGAAAGTCTGACCTAGTCACCTGTACTTCACACAAACACATAAAGCAGGAAGTAGGGAGGAAAGTTTGGTTGATTAGTCAGATAATCACTTAAATGGAAATTCACTAATTTACTGCTTAAGCTTTACTTCAAAAATGCAACTCAAATTCTTATCCATTTGAACAAATTGCTATTCAATAAAAGAACAGTCATGCTGGTATCCTTCCATCAGCATATCCAAACAGCAAAGGTAGCCCATAAGCTTTTCCCTCTTTTTGAAAAGCTATGGGTATTAAATTAGAAATTTATTACTTAACTATCACTCACATTTGCACTCAGAATGGGAGAATTATGAACAATGTCATTAACTTAAGTTTAATTGTAATTTCTAGGTTTTTATCTTTGTTCTCAAGTATAGTCCTTGCATACCCCAAACACCCATTACACTGACATGAAAGTTTACAAAATCACAGATCCTAATCTTGCAAATGTAAACAAGCAGATTTATACCAATCTTACTTTTCCTATACTAGCTAATTTTAGTATCAGGAAGAAATAAATACTATCAGATGCTACCCTTTAAATAGCACCTTTCTTTAGTGAAATTACATACCCTGTAGATTCAAAGAGACTCAGTTGCAGTTTAGGACAGTTACATTTAATTTTCAGAAAACAGACTCGGTAAACACAGAGAAGCAAATTAATTAAAAACACAACCTACAGAAGGAAGCTTTCCAGTCAATCTTAGTACAGGTAGTCAAAAAGTGTTACAGAAGTTCCTTAAAGAAACAAAATTTGAAGCATGTAAGATACAGACACCTCACACAAAAACGCAGTGTTTTCACTATGATCTACTATATGTATTTTGTCTCAACAAGCTGTAGTCTTCACTTGTATTCTTTATCTTAGTAAAAACTGTTTATTTTCTTGTTCCAAGATTTTGTTTGTATTTGAAACCACTGTCACTGAAATCAGTATCCCAAAACATAGCTCATTGCAAAAAAAGTAGCAGTTTTAGACCTAAGCGCAGGTTTATTTCAAAGGCACGTGACATTACCATCAAACTGTAAATATTTCCACTCCTGTGACTTATTCAACAAAACATTTCTGCTTCATTGAAGCAAAGAATGTGTTTATTTCCTGGAACATGTAGAGGCTAGTTTCCCAAGCTCCACATGGAGTTGTATCCTGCCTCCGTTCTGTCCCCCCAGCTTCCCATGCTCCTTACTTTATGTCATGAAGACAATCAGAACCAATCCTGGAGAATGAAGAATGAGTTTGTCTGGACATACTGTGCTATTATTATAATTAAAAAAAAGACAAAACTCAAAAAAATCCCCAAAAAGTCCCTATTGCAGATAATTTAAAAACAAGACAAGGCTGTTCCTTTGGTAGTGGTTTGGCTGTAAAATGCTCTCGGCACCTGGGTGTTCATTTCCTCTCTTCCTTGACTCTCACAATATATTCCAATTTAACTCTTTGTACAGCCAAATTCTAGACTGAATTTGCAAATGGCAGGGTAACACCACTGACTGTTGATTGGTCTTGAGAAGAACAGTAACGTGGAAGTGATAGGGACTACTTTGCAACACAGCTCAAAAAAAGTTCAAAGTCTTTCTGCTTAGTAGAAAGCCTGTCCAGAGGGTAGAGGATTTTGGTAACTTTGATGTTGTTCTCCATTTTGAATCGAACAATACAACACCACTTGTAGGAATAGCTGACATAGCCAAACTGGTAAAATAAACCTATTGCTTTTACTTTAATCTGCCATCTTCTTATGGCCAAAAGAAGATAAGGAGTATGTTTTCTAATGTTTTTTGGTAATATGCTAAGACAAACTAGGTGAAAACATAATGCTTACTCAAAAAAACCCAATGATATCTTTGGAAAATCTTCTGCTCCTTACCTTGGCCTTTCCCACGTCTCTTGTTCACTTGTGCCACCACAAGTGGTTTTGGGTTAACAAACTCATTAGATTAAAAAATTAATCTGAAGAGTCACTTTAATTCTCTTCACATCATAGACAGATTCACAAACTAGCTTACTGAAGAGTTTCATTAACCGTTTAAGCATAACTATCAGGGCAGGACAACGTTGTTCTGAGCAGACAGAGTGAACTCTGCAAGCCTAAACTGATGTTGAGAGAAAAGAACCATTGGACCGTACATAAGTGACTCTTTCTCTGCTGAACAGATAGCAGTTTGGGACAGTCTATACTACCTTCCATTCCAGAAAGTACATCTCTGATTGATTGGGTTTTCACTCTAGTTCCCAGTTCAAAGGACTTGTTTTCTGTCATTCAGTTGAGAAAAATGTCTTCAGGGAAGAAAAGTGAACATAAATAATAATTTTAAAAACATGCTTTCATTTCTAATCTACTGTGTAGATGCTGACTCTATATATAGGATTGA
Organism: Galbula dea; assembly: GCA_013399015.1. Taxonomy (NCBI): domain Eukaryota; kingdom Metazoa; phylum Chordata; class Aves; order Piciformes; family Galbulidae; genus Galbula; species Galbula dea. Next base: position 892,836 of record VWZX01008725.1, on the reverse strand, counting down.
TATTTACAGTTTATTTACTTGAGCTAAGCAAATTAAAACATAACTATATCATTGTGTATTTAATTTTCTGACAGTCTAAAAAACACACATAAGTCATTGTGTCCCTTTTAAAGTTTACACAAAGGTGATAGCAATTCTCCTGGCCTCTAATACTCTCTTTACTTGTTCATTATAGAATCCTTTCAACTTTGCCTCTAGCACTTCACAAACTCATTTTTTCATGAGTAAATATTTAAACCAGATCTGTTTTAAAATGTCTACAGAAAGAAAGAAGATAAAAGCAAGTATTTAGATTTATAGCTAACCGGGTAATAATCAACTGCTACTACTGCTGAAAGCACTTCATCCATGTCTCAGATTTAACATGAACCTTTAGTCAAGGTAGGGGGCTATAAGCCTCTGTGCCCTTATGGTAATGTTCTTAAGCAAACAAAAGATTGCCACACACCCCACAGGACAATTAATTCATTGAAACAGGATATTTAAATTTTCCCTTTTCATCTGTAATATGTTAGCTGCACTAATATTTGACTTTCAGTTTCACAGTGGAAAGAAAAGGATAAGAAAGGCAGAAAATTATTACTTACTCCTTTGACCGAGAACCTGCTCTAAAACACCTAATGGTCTGTCCCATTTAACTTCAAGTTATGCAGTCTTAAACATCTTAACTATAAAAACATATTAATTATTGATATAAACAGAAAACATTTCCATCATAAGGTCAAAAAAGCTTGCTTCACACACTTCTTTATAGAATCATAGTTTTGACTTAAGTCTTAAAACTAAGATATTTCCACGCATTTGATGTTAAGTAAAACTCAAAACAGATTTCAGTTCATTTCCCTACTATTGCCGGAATAATGTTCTAGGCTGCTCTGAGGCAGGCAAATACACACTCTTCCAAACTGAGACAGCTTATTAAAAACTTGATTGGATGTAGGCCATCAGTAGTTTTGGAAGAAGTATTAAAAAGTATCCTGTTGCAGACTAAAGACGTTCTTTCCTTTAAAGAGATTCTAGTCCTCATTGCCCAAAAACAAAGAGAGAAACTGATTACTTGCTTCCTTCTTAGTGTATATAGTACGATAAAGGTATTTATCTATATTGTTCTGTCTCACTTTAACCTTAGCACAAGAGTTATCTTTAAAGGTTATTAACAAACTACCCCTTTTGGGTGTCAGAATTCATACTCACTGAGGCCTACTTGATAATAACTAGAATGTCCAGGAAGGCTGCCTTTCTTTCGGCACTGACACAAACCAGAAATTAAAACTAATATTACACCATCAGAAGTGGACTCAAGGCTCCCTAATCATGTGGTATGACTGGAATGTTTATCCTCCAGCAATTGCAAAGTTCCCTCATATGACCAACGACAGTGCTGGACCTGCTGAAGTGTATTAACAAGATCACTGACTAACAAGAAAATGAGCCTTTAAAAGAATTTTACCTAAGCCTTACTGTCATTTTTTACTAAGCTTTGAAGTCAAACCTGAAAACATTCTAAAGTAAAAAAGTTAATCCCACTTCCACAAAAGAAACCAGCACTTACAGTGAGGCTCATAGGGAGGAGGAGGATCACCACAAGGAACACACTCCATGTCTTGAAAGCCTCCAAGCTTAGTCTTCCTGTAAAATCTAGGAGATAAAAGGAATGAAAAACCAGTTAATCCTCATCAATTTAATCAGTAGGACATCCTCTAAAGAACTTATCCACAACAGCTTCCTAATCAAGTACGTCTGTCTGTCTTTCAGTCATTAGTACTAAGCTAGAATCAATAGCTGTGATTTGCTCAAGATCAGTATGTGAATTAAGTCTTTTCTGTAGAGGTAGTTGCACTTTGAATACAAGGTACCACTCGACTAATGTTCAATTACTAATACTGCAAATGCCATTAAAGTATGAAGACTAGCAGGTAAAGCAAACAGCTTTCCAACTGTTCATGCTTTAACAGTGTGAACAGAAACAGATGCACAGGCTGTGAGACTGAAGGGGCCACTGTGATCATTTACTCTGACTGAAATGTGTTAATATTTGGTTATAGATGACATGCTCACTGTAGAGTTTTGAAGCTGAACAATAAGGAACACCATGTTGGAAACTCATGCAAAACAGAAATAAATACGATTGCTGAGAGCTAAAACATTAGGTAAACCATTTGGTTTAGCCAGCTATATCCTCCACTTCCTTAGGCAGCCTCTAAACTGATGGACAGGTATGAGTGGTGGCATGTTCTACAGTTCTATTACCAAAAACATCAAGACCAGACAATTTGTGACTACCCTATCCATGACTCTCCGCCTCATGTTTCCAACTTCCCTGCCAGTATAAGCAGGTTGTGGCAACAGCTCTCATTTTAACACACATTCAACACACATATCCAGAATACATTCTAGACCAGAATACTAAGCAGCATTCCCAGGTCCCCCAGTTTAGATTCATCCTTAATTCCTGTTTTATGCTGGCTTCTTTTTTATTCCTTTCTTGTCTTCCAAATTTTAGTTTATATTGTTTGCACTGCAAGAAGAAATTTTTTTTCTCTTCTGACAGTCAAATAAGCCCTACAATACATATATATTAATATGCAATAAGGGTATAAATCAATCCACCATATGGCTGCAGATAGTATCAAAAGTGGTTGTGAGCAACATCTAACGCCTAGGGCTGCACCTTCTTATACCATAACTTAAACTAACATTAGCTTTACTAAGCATTTTTAAATGAAAAAGACCTCACTTCTGACTTGAGAGAAATAACTGTAGGAGCTTCAGCAGTCTTCAGGTATTTGATAGCTGATATTAAAACAAGCAAATAAAAAGTATGTAAAAATACATAAAATGGCTGAGAAATATACAGGAGACAAATGTATGAACTTTTAAGTATCTCTAAAATATAAGCTGAAAATACAAAGGGTGTTACAACTGCAAATCCGTTCTCCTAACCTACTCCTACCAATTAAACTACCAATCCATAATTCAAAAAAGCACCAGAAATGCCTTTTAATAAGTTCACAGCACAACTTGGCCACAATGCAAAGAATAACCTTTTGGAGATCTTAATACTACAGAGATTATTAGCAACAGAGAAATGGGACAACAACAAATCAAGGGCATGTCTTGATTTACAACAGCAGCTTCAGTGAGTCTCCACATTGTTATAGGTTGTTCCAAAGCAATTATTTCAGAACAATTTATGATTCTCAACCAGATCACACTCTATGATTTTACCACTATGATGAAGGAAATTCAAGAGTATAAACCACAGTCACTACTTTTAACCTAAAAATATATGCATATCAGAATTTAGAACACAAGGAGGGGAAAAACAACTCAAGCAAATAATGTGAGCAGTCTTCAAGAAGATAACTGTGTATGGTTTTGAATGTCTAATTCTTTGTAACAGTGAAGTAAGTCACAAGTAGCACTTAATATTTTGAAGTATTTTGCTCAGGAACAGCATAGACAATACTCTGACAGATCAGGTATGCAATTATCAAACCATTTTTATAGATGAGATAATTAAGACTACAATTCTGAAATTATGTGCTCAGATCATACAGTTAATTATTGGCAAGACGAAGATTAGAACCTAGGACCTTCATATACAAATAAAGGAGAAAAACATTTATCCAGAAAACATGACCAAGCAAATGCTAATACAAATTAGTTTTGAATTTGTTCAAGTGTCATCTTCAGAAAAGAACTTACCCTGGTAAACAGTCTCCACATAGTGCATTGCTGGTGGCAGAACAGTTGGCCTTCTGAAACCGGTTAACTAATGCACAATCCAGACAAGGCTTGCACTTCTGAAAGCCCCAGTCTTCCTTGAATCTGTTTGGCCTGCATGTCATGCATTGTGCATCCTCCCCATATCCAAAGCCGCATTCCTGTAGGGATTAACAAGCAATAGCAAGCTATTCAGTCACTGAAAGTGTGAACAAGAAGAGAATGCTGGGATAAAATGAAGATCTAGTGTAATTATTACTGAGAGTAGGTCTTTCTAGAGACAAAAGCAATCCTTTCAGCAAGTTCAAATGTGTCTTCCACTGCTAATAATCTCCCTTACTTCTATAAGCAATACTTAGTCATCCACTTTATTCATGAAACCACTGTGTATTTGAATGATAAAGGGCTTCAAGGACTCCCACAGTTTCATTATTACTAGCTTATGGCAGAATTATTGAGCTGTCTGTTTTTTAATTAGGTCAGTCATGTGAAAGTGAAGAAACTGGGACAAGTGAAGTATAAAGGCACTTACTCAGTTACAAAAACAGCAAAGAAGCACTTTGATATTAAGGTCTATAGCTAAAGTGAACAAAGTTAATTGCCAAAGAGAGTGCACTGATCTTCAAAGGCTTAGCATTTCTGTTACCAAATAAAACAGAGCTGGTTAACGACCATCAGCTAGGCATGAAATGCTGCTTAGCCAGTAAGAATTTCAGAAACTCAATCTGCTCCAGTTCTAACAGTTCTTAAACTGCTGGAAAAGTTTAATAGCTCTGAAGATCTCAAGGAGGCATGATATTTTACTATACAACCAACGTCATTATTGATGGCAATTTACCCCAAAGTTAGCTGTTTAACAGAATTATTTCCATTCATTTTCAAAAGGACACCTAATACAACTGACAGGCTACAAAGAGAAACAATTTACCCAACAATATGCAATAGGTTGGGGACCAAATTTCTACAAACTGATTTTCAAGAACTATCACTCTATTTCATTGGTATCTCACTATTTCTTAAAGTTACTAAGAATTGCTATTCCCTTTTCACATCTGAATATCCTAGTAATTTTTTTGCAGTATTTTGGAATTAGATTTGATACGTTAGTGACACACTGCAAAAAGCAGTTCTAATCTTGACTTACTGGGAAGGGAGTAGTTGCGAAAGGCACAATGTGGATGCCTGCTTGTCCAGGACATACTTCTCCAGCAGGTGCTCTCAGGGAAAGACTAGGGCATGTTCCCAGAGGAAACATTACAGGAAATCTTCAACTGGGGCAACTTAAGAGAAAGTTTCCACCAGTTTCCTCCACAAAACATATATGTTCAATGCACATAAATAATTGTCATGGAATATATTATATAGCTCATTAAAGTAATGTATATTTAGTCTTCTGATAATTTACTTGGAATCAGGCCCTCCCACGATTTAGTAAAATTTCAAATATGAGGCTTAACTTATAATTAAGTTTCCCTTTCCAGACTACTATGAAGTTTCTCATCAAAACTAAGCAAACACCAGGAAATAAAGTCAGAGTTAAATGCCTTCAACTCACTGGCCCAAACTACCAAACACTGAGTAAGTTGTTTCTAGCTCTATCAGATCTACTTTGCAATAGTTGGATGTATTGTCACATCTTAGTGGTCCTTCGTAATGTTGAATTGTTTATTTTAAAGCTATAAAAATGGTGTCTGAAATATAAAACAATCTTCTGCCCAAGGAATTTACAGTCTCTTGTCTTTTCAAGATGGCTTCTAAGTCCTTGCCAGGAAGTCTGCAGATATAATCCGTTAACAACTACAACTTCATGTATGTGCTTTTTATGTTCACATAATATCTGAGACAGTCAATTGCCTGGCAGGTGCAAATAAATAGTTAAGCTTGTAAACCAGGCAGAACTTGAAACAGATCTGTACTGATAATTAACCACATTACCCAAACTGAAGGGTATGACTTAGACTATAGATTCAAACTCTTTGAAATACTGGACTTTATAATTTAGGAGTCCAGCAAAGGTATAAAAGAGCAACTGTTCATCTTTTATCAGAACATGTGCAAAACTGATGTGCAGCAGTTTTCTTGTTGTTCTATTTATGATTATATGGCTGATGAGATCTGAATAGTTTCCAACTCCCGTCATCTGTTCTATCCTCCTACTCATCTTTTTAAAAGGCAGCTCATCTCCTGTGGCAGTTGACCTTAGGACTGCAGAAGACAGAAATAAAACTTGTAACCTCAATTAGACAGATTCCCCCTTTTTAAAAAAAAATTATTTTAATTTTTTTGTGCCAGGAGTAGGTAAATATATTCTATATTTATCTCTACTACTGTGAAGAACACTTGGCCTACTCTTCCCTTTTCAAAGCTACTATCAATGGTAACCAGTTAACATTAATGAAAAATTTCTCTCTCAAATGATACACAGTATAAGCCATGAAAACCCAAACATTAATTTAGAAAACAGCATTAAAATTAATTTCAAAACAACCCAAACAAACTCAGAATTCAAATACACCTCTATTTTCTGAATATCTGTACAGCTTTCACTGTCTTAATATTCTGACATTTTATTATCTTTAATGTATGTATCCCCAGAACAACTTTGTTCAGAAGCGGGTTTCATTAAGGTATCAAATTAGATGACCAGTCAAAGCCACCTAGGAATCTGCAGTAAACTAGTTAACTAAATTTGTAACTTAGTTTCAAGATAAAAATATTAAATGCTTATGATAATACAGACATCTCCTAAATGTATTACCTGGCAGTGTTAACATTTTCTCTCAGTATATACTACACAAACTGATTCAGACTGAACGCCCAAAAGTATAGCAGACTACAAAGGCTAACAGAGTTAAGTAGTATTGTTTTTCCCTACAAGTTGAATGCAACACAAAGTAAATTAACAGTAAGTTAGATTTTAAACACTGTCAATTAACATAACCTTGAATTTAATTAAAAAAAATGCTTCCAGGCATTATTAAAAACAAAATCTACAAGTCATTTTAGACTTTGTTTCTAGTCTCACTGATTATCCACAACCTACGTAAGTCCCTAGACAGTACAGCACAGGGAAGTTCCACTCAAACCATGCTGATTACAAGAATATTTGGGTATTCTCAAAAAAAAAAACCAAAAGCCTTCCAGTCATTAAGACACTTAATTGATGTTAGGTTATATAACAGGTTCCAGCAGTACATTGGTGCTGGGAGATTAAGTTTTTAGTAATATCTTTGTGTATATGGCCTTGGCAAATTGCATTCAGTTTTAGCTTCCACAGTACCTTGGGCTGTGGATCAGCCTCACCTTGAATCCATTAATCAGCTGTAACTATCAGCAGAAGTCTGAGCAGAACAGGCTGTAACAGTTGCAGTATAAGTTTGGTAGGGCTGAGATATGGATTGCTTTCTCATCTAAATAAATAAATAAATATATATATGGAAGCTATAGAGCTTTATACACTTTTCTTAAAAAACCAAAACCAACAAGGTATGGTGAAAGGACTGGAAGGACTCATTTCTGTTTTGGAACTTTTTCAGGAAAAGGCAGAATCCCAAACTATCTGAGTTTGTTTTTTTCTGCAGCAATGGTTATTTATATAATTTTCAATGGTATACAAGCTTTAATTTATACAGAAACACATTTCTGGTAAGATAGGACAAAAAGGCTCAAGCCACACCAATGATATTCAGGCACTTGGCAGTGTGAAGCCACTTTAAGAATGGCATACATTAAACCATTTGCTTAGCTACATGATCTTTTGCTTCCCACTAAATGAATTTGAAATGAAATAATGCTAAGCCACACAAAGCAAACACTTCCTTCTGAATCATTCTAGTCTCCCACCCTAGCAGAAAGCACAGCTTAAAAAAGTACACACAAAACAGAATCCCAATCAAAAAACCCCATACACTCAAAAGCAGGTTGTTTCAGTGGTTCAGAAGCTTCACAAACATTACCAAGGACATACATTTACAAGAAGAAAAGGCTATATAGATTTTTATTTTCAAATGAACAAATAGAAGCAAACAGAGAAGCAGCTTTCACTTCCTTCCCCATCAATGCTAAATTGTTGATAAAATAACGAAGTTGGCTTTATGACAGCAACATGTTAAAAGTAGTTTATAAAAAAAATGCAATCAACCTAAGTGATCAATGGATTTTAGTTCTAAGTTAATGCAGTATCTGCAGTTCTGCTGTTAAAGGAGTTGAAAGTGAAATAGAAAAGTCAAGGGTGTAGTATTTTTCCTTATTTTAAAGAAGAAACTACTTTAAAAATAGTCTTGAAAAAGTGTGCCCCACTAAACTACAACAGGAAAAGCTGAAAAGAATAGTTTAGACTTGGAACTAGTTATATAAAGTAAGGCTGGGGTTTTTTGCTTTTGTTTGTTTGCTTCCTGTTAGAAAGGCTGTCTGAACTTGCTTATCTATGCAGACAGGAAAGTTAATCCAGTAGATTGAGCACTAGTCTCCAACTACAATTAAACACTCAACATAGAATCACAGAACAGCCCAGGCTGGAAGGAACCTTGAATGATATCTGGTCCAACCTTTCATGGGACAGACAGCTGAGCTGAGATGATCTAGCACCCTGCCCAAGTGCATTCTAAAAACCTCCAGCGATGGGAACTCTATCATGTTCCCAGGTAGGTTGCTCTAGTGAATGGCTGATTCTACAGTTTGGTGTATTATTTACAGTGGAAATAGAATGTAGCTACATTCTACACAGAATGTATCTACATAGATTCAAAGTATCTACATTGTATTATATTGAATGAGAATGTATCTCATGGACATGAGAAAGGACTGGACTGTCTCACCGGCACTGATTTGGTTAGGCTCTAACATACCTTAAGTCACCTGTGCAGTCTGTGTTAAGAGTCTTAAGTCTGATCTTTCGAGGTTACTGTGTCTTTCTTCTCTTAAGCACAGGCACAACTAATGACTGTTGACTTAACAGGGTTTTACAAATCCGTAGTAAAAATCCCATTAAGTTTTTAAAAACACCCAAACAGGTATCACAACTAAGGAACGTATTAGTTGTGATTTCCATAATATCATGTACCCAGTTTACCAAAGGCAAAAGGAAGAAAGTGCATGCATAAACGCACATAGGCTCCGAACTAGCTGCTGATCAATTCAGTGGCAATGTATTTAATTCATAGTACCCATAGTACCATGGTATTTATCATAATCTTTAACTTGAGAACTCTAGTTTTCCTTTCATAGGTTTTAGCTTACTAACTCTACTTAGCTTTTGAAAGGAACACAGTTCCTGCTTTTATATAGTCAGTAACAACAAGAAAGAAATCTACAAAGTTAGATTGTAAGTATGATGAAGTAGTTTCGCATAAAGAAGAGTGCAGTGAGGGCTCTACAGTCCTTGACACTGGACCTATCAGCTCCAGCTTACTCGGTAGGAGAAGTTCTACTTGAACTGAGTTGCAAGGGAAGGAAACAGGAGCACATGTACATCAATGATTCACACAACCCACTGCTGCACGACCCAATAGCTGGCCTTCTGTATTCAACAATATAGGCTGAGATTTTGTTAGTAACATAAAAAAGAAACCTGTCAGACTATTGCTTAAAATATTTTGGTGGGAACAAAACCAACAAACCCAAATGATAACATTGTATTTTATTATATACTTAGTAAAATGTCACTTAGTGTCATGCTCACACATCTAGCAGTACATGTAGTTTTAAGCATAAAATATTTGACAAGAAAACAGACATTATTTGTTATTAAGAAACTGTTAATAAACTACAGCATAATTACATCATTGCTTTCTCACATGTAAAAAAGCCAAGCAAACAAAACGCTCACTGTGTTGCAAATTACTTCAAGTACATCATTAAATCCTTTTTCCCTTAGCATTCTGACCTTTGACTTAACATACTTTGTTGCTTCAAGCTTTAGTTCAGCAAGACTACATTCAACGGCATTTCATGAACAGACAGCATCACATCCTTTGCTATGATTCACAGACAGTTGTACCTCTACTTATAAAGGAAATTAGGCTTCCAAGCACATTTAGGTTTGAGCAAAATCTGTTTAGTTATATTAGTTCTAGTGTAGTAGCAAAAAACCCAGAATTTGAAAGCCTAGTCATGTCTGGGAGTAGTAGTTGCTTACACTTTGAAATTAATCAAGCATTCATCCTTTCAGAAAAACTAATCCCAAGAATGAGAACTATCAGACTGTAAACAAAGATAGTTAAAGTAAAACCGTAACTTGAGTAGTATACCACTGCAAACTATAACCTTCCTACTTTAGTTTAGCATTTCTTTATTAAATCAAAAGTGTAATGACTGGGGACAATACTTTTATGCTTTTGGTTTTTATTTGCCAACTAGGTAAGTATGCTACATCAATGCATATAAAACTGCTTTAGTAGGACCACTATTATAAAGTGCCATATTTACAAGTCCCTTTATAAATTAAAACACCCCCTGGTATCCTTTCAGTCTTCCAGGTCAATCTGAAAAAAACCCAGAACATGCAAAAAACCCCACATCCATACTATTAGCCAACTTCAAATCTCTACTTCAACAGCATTGTTTGTATGACTAAACCTTAGCTAATACTGCCTAGCACAGAAAGCAATCCTTGCTAAAGTGTGAAACTAAAAATTACTGTTAACACACTGAGTACCAGCTGCACAGGCTGGAGAGATAGGGAAAAATGTATCACTCGATTTCAGTAAATCTCTTCAAACCACCCACAAACAGCAATACTTAACTTGTGCTTTTTTTTCAGAACTGAATATAGTAAGAAACACAGAGGTACAAACTGAAAGTGTCTTTTCCCCTTTACACACACACATACACACCAGACTTAGTAACATTCCATGTTAAAAAACTTTCAAAAATAAAACTTCACATTTCCCATTGTATATATATAACCTACTTGTCTACAAAAGCAACCCTGAAAATTAATGTCACTCCTCCTAAAGGTAGAGTTTAGTGTGTTATTTATCATCCTTTTTACACTAATGTCACTCCTCCTAAAGGTAGACTTTAAAGCGTTATTTATCATCCTGTTTACGCTATCAGTAAGGGTACAAACCAGTTTGACCTTCTATATGCAAGGGCATTGGACAAGGCAGTTACTTCTCTCTTGCTTTATGGTCCTAACTATCAGGTACTGATCAGACTATAGGGTTATGTCTGGTCCACAGCTTTACATTCTAACAATGGACAATATGTAGGTATAGTAGCTGGACACTGAAGAAAGCCTTATGTTTATGCATAAGACCTGATTAAGTCTGTTCACCCTTCACGATACCAGCTTGCACTCTATTTTGCCTGACCATCCTCATACTCCTAGCATGACACGTGGGCTCCCTTGAGACACCCAGTCTCCCTGTGATGCATAATTCATGTGGTTACCTCTCTCACCTCTAGTGATCAAGTCAGTGAATCCTATCATATCCCTCCTTCCTCCTCTCCCTCTCTCCCATTTTAGTTATATCTTCCCTCATTGTTCTTTATCCTTGCTCATACACAGCACCTACTTCCTCTGTGCTGAAAGCAACTAACATCCTCCTCATGACTTGCATTCAGATGTGGAATTTTGCTAAGTTAACTTTCTATTTCTACTGAATCCCAGCCCATAAACTCAGTCACCATCCATCTCCATTGATTCATTTCTGCACTCCTAAAAAACCTGCTTACTCCAAAACTTTTATGGGGATTTCCTTTTGGAGGAGATACAGTTGTTTCAAAAGAAAAAAAAAACATTTACCTAAGACTCATGATAACAATCTTTCTTTCTGCATGATACTAACAAGGACTTCCCAAGTGCTGCCTAAATACTACCATTTATTTTTCTGGCCTCAACCCTCTCAATTACTTTACACAGCATAATGATATGGATTATGTTTATAGCATTTTTAACAAGTTGTAAAACAAAGCAACCGAGCCTCAGTCAAATCTAACTTCCCAACACAGTGTTCCAACCACTGAGCTAGTGATAACAGAACAATCACCTATATTCCAGCTGCTCTTAAAAATCTCAGTTCTCACTTGAATCCTATTCTGTATTTATGTGCTTATGCCCTAAATTTTATTCTAAACCATTATGTTAAGACAAGTTGTATAGAAACTATATTAACATTGTCCATAGTGGAAGTTTCACCTAAAGTCAAGAACTGATTCTGAAAGTCTGCATTGGAAAAACCAAGCCCCTTTTTTTTCCAGTCATCTCCACCAATCACTGTTCTGAAACTCGTATTCTCCTCTACACAGTGAGGTTATTCAGTCTTAACTCTCTGTAGTGGGTTTTTTCCCCCCTCTTTGTTGCACTAACTCACCTTAAAAGAAAAAAAAAAGATCAGTTTAATTTGACAGCCTATACCTTGATCCTCTAATGATACTGCCCACTTTATTAATAGCATCATCATGTCCTGAACTGAGCATTTTCTATAAAGAGAATAGGTTGTAAAAGGTTGAAACTTAACTTATAAAAATAAGTTACTTATAAAAGTTTAAGTTATAAAATTAAGTAGCAAGTTATAAAATAAAACTTACTTATTAAAATAACAATACAAAAATACTTCCATGTAAGTACACATCTACTATAAAATAATGCATAAGTAAATGCACCTCTTGGAAACAAAGTAAGCTCAAGAAAGCATCGTGTGCTTACCTTTGAGAGTTCCATTCCAGGTCCACACTGCTTGCAGAGGACACAGTTTCCAGAGTGGTCCCTAAATTCTTGCTCTCTGCAATCTCCAGTCTCACAGATTACCCTATTTAGCTAAAAAAAGAAAAAATAAAAGTCACAAAAATATTATTAATCTGTAATTAACACAACTTATTTAAACTCTAAATATGAGAAATAAGTTCATGTTTCTTTCTTAAAACTGAGTTATAAAAATCTTTAAATATGGCAGTGAAAATTAATCATCTAACTTCAGATATGGGTAAGTGGCCTGAATTTTAAAGGTTCCCAGTACTCAGTGACTTCTAATAATGTTACAATTCTTAGAAGACCAGTTTGGTATCTGGCAACTCTGGAACATTAAAACACTAACCTGTCTGAACAAGAATTTTAAGTTCCTTACCTTAATGAAAATGCTCATGAACATTTACTAAAGCTACACTTTTCATGAAGGTAAGCTACATCACATCACATCACATTGTTGTGTTTCATTTATTTGTGTTTTTTTGTTTTTCTAATGATGCTATTACAATTGAGGATGTAAGCTAAAATCTATTCCTTTAAACATAAATATAGATTTTAAAAGGTTTTTGAAACTTAAAAAACAAACCAACCAACCTATATGAAAAATATTTATCCCAAATTTCACTATCATTTCATATTTAATGGACCAAATGAAAGACAATCCAATTTCCACCTTCAAAAGCATTTAGGTACATTATCTGACCAAACCAGAAACTAAAGTTATAAGAAATATCATAAGCAGTAATATCAACTATGTCAGGTCTCAGCATAATCACACGAAGCCTACCCAGGAACATTAGCAAACCCTGTGAGCTCCCTCCATAGAATTTTAAATTAAATGTCTCCATACAGGCTTCCATCACAGAAAATGCTCTCCACAATTGCTACTAAATTCTGACTTTGTATATCAGACTTTTCAGAAAGATCAAAGCCTTTCTGATAGCTGTGAAGCATTAATTACCCTTAGTTCTACAGCTTGTCTCTGCAAGCCAGAGCTGAAGTACACTTAGTAGGCAGTGTAATTGTGTGCTATGCTATGTTCAATAAATTGAATACTCCAAACTCCTAAGCTATGCATATAGCACACACTGTGCTAAGAGACAGTCACTGCAAATTGCCTATAATTCCTGCCATCTCTTTGAAGTGAAGCAGTATCACCTTCACAGAACTATATTCACCTATATTTTCTGTCCTAGTCCAATCCTTCTTCCATGAAAAGGCTCACAAGGTAATTTTTTAAAATTTCATATGAGTAGTAGGAAATTATACAAATCAGTTGACTGTCTAGGGAATCCTGCTCTGGCAGGGGGGTTGGACTAGATGATCTTTCGAGGTCCCTTCCAGGTCCTAACATTCTGTGATTCTAAATTGGTAAAATGCCTATGCAATCGTCTGTGCATGTGTTTTAAGACTTCTAGTTTTAAGAGTTCCTGTGTTCAATATAATTTTTTAAACATTCATCCTGAGGCACAAAACCATTTATTTTTAACTGACCAAATATGCTAGTAAAATTAGAAGCATCTTCAGTTTATCTTCTCCTTGTAATCCTTTAGCATCCATTTCTTACAAATAAACTTTTCTCTCTAGGAAAAAAAAAAAAAAAGGACAAATAAATTATTGCATTTCACAACATTGCTTAAATTGCAAAAGTCTTGTGTCCATAGTATGTAGTGTCATTCAACTTGTTAAAATATGTATCTGTTAATGCCGTTGAAGTATTTTGGATGGATTCCTGGAAGCTAAACAACAAACATATGCTTTAAAATTCATGTTCTTTTTTTAAAGACAAATCAATACACACAAATTTTCTATAGCCTTAATTCTCAAAATTATCTAACTGAAACTGACATGGAAAGGAATTTCTAATTTCAGATTAAATTCATTTAATAATCGAAAAACCCTAATCAATAAGAACAACATATACTGTAGTGACACTACTGATATCTCAAGATAAATTGTATTTTGAAGTGTAAAAAGAGCTAAAATCTGCTAGGAAGCACAGAATAGGCAAAGAGGTGTGTGAGGCAGCACTCTAAGAGAAAAGCCAAGATTACATTCTTATGGTTATTTCTCACTTAGTAATGGTAATGGTCTATGGGCCAATGACAATTATCAGATTATATGCATGTCATCACGGGTAAAAAAGACGACATATTATCAAGTAATACAAAAACACACTAATATTCAACATAGCTTGCTCTTTTGAGTCTGAGGAAAATAAATTAAGCAGAGAAACATGAAATGGGAAATCTCAGGAAGAAATCTGGACAACCCAAATACAACAACAGTTCAAAGTGAAAAGTACTGTAGAATAAACAAAAAAAATGGAAAAGCAGAATCAACAAATTGTGGAAGTTATTAAAATGCACCAGTTTGGCAGGAGAAGCTGACAGCACTAATGCTGAAAAAAAAAATTAGGTATGTAAGAGCCAAAGTATGCAAGAACAAAACAATTTCTAGTAATACCAGAGATCAAGCAATGGACAGAGACAGTAAAGATACTGTTAAGGAAACTTTTAAGTTTCAAGAAATGTTTCTCATCCATATTTGGAAAGCAACATGAGGGATAAAAACACACATATATCTTCTGACTGAACAGTAACTGAAGATCTGCTAAGTAAAAATGGATTAGCCAGAAGACAAATTGTGGGACTTTGCATCAACCTTGAAAAAAGTATAAAGACTTAAGCTTGCTGCTGTTCAGTTTTTATACAGTTTGGAATGCTACAGAAATTCACAAGCTGTAATCTCATGAAAAGATTAAGAAAAGTATTAAGAATAATAATACAGGTGGTAATTTTATTGTACCAGTGAAGTATTTTCTATTTAGAAGAAAATCTACTGCCTTTATAACACTCTTGCCAAATCCAACACTTTCAAACATCAGGAGTTCCAAACCCCAGCGTACATTTCCAAAATCAAGTAGTTTAGAACTGGCATCAAACCATCACAGACTTCTCCCACTCATCTACACATTTTACTGAGCTTCTAATTTGTTGACTGACCACTACGTGTACAATGCACTCTCTTAGTTTTAGGTCTATGATATATCTTCTAGATAACTTATCTTAATATCAACAGATCTTCCAAACCAAGCTTGCAGTTCTATGGCCCTCAAACTTCAGTGTACTTCAGTACATTTAGTAGCATCAAAACATGTTCAAACAATTTCAGTAGTCATGTATGAATGCCTGTGGTATTGTATCATGCAATCGTTGTGTTTATTGTCCCAGGTCCTACCAAAAAAACCTCAAAGACTATATGCTGTCCATAACATGAGGAAGAAATTAACTGCTGTACAATTAAAAAAAAACCACAGCAAACCCATACCAATCCATTGTTAAAAGTACCAAAAAAAGAAGCAGCTTCTTTTCATTACAACATTTTGATAAAAATAATGCAAATGGTTAAGGCACATTAGTAAATCACTGTATTTGAAAGCAAGTCCTGAAGGAGACCAACTGCACCAGCTCCTTGTTTCCTGTTTCTGGGTCCAGTTTGTTAAAAGCTCTGCTTAAAAAGCAGACACTGCAGCACTTAATAATAGGTTGCCATTGGGCAAATTTGTTCTCTCTTGATATCAAGTGGCATTACACAGGTTCCTGTTGGACACAAACCATTCACTTTATATACATTCAAGTAAGAAGTAACTAGAAGTTTTTGCCTCTAAAACATGTGCAACCAAAAAGAAGTTTAATACCTTTAAAAACTACTTGTTCAGATACCAGTATTTACAACACTGAGTCTAATTATCCTCAATTTTATTAAATTTGAGGCCAGTAAATCACTCCAAATGCATCTTTTATGTTAACAGTAATAGGATTGCCCAAAACACCCAGGGAAAAGCAATTATCATTGGTAATGTACTGAATTCAAGATACAGAACTTTCATTAAGAAATGTGGCTGCATAGTTTTAAGGTTGTGTGGGGCCTACTATGCATATGTATAAAGAGGGTGATATCAAACAATAAATTACGAACATGTAATATTATGTATTGTGGAAGTAAGAACTTCTAACTTTCCAGGGTCCTAGAATCCACTGTCCTCCAAAATTTGAGCAATAGTCACCATGCTATTTCAAAGTCAGTCTGCCAGAAAAATATTTTTCTTCTCTCCAAAAAACTAGCTCCACCATGAAAGACACATGACCTCAAGACTCAAGGCAGCATGATTAAATTATGGCCTATGAGCAGGTTTTTCATACATCTAAGCATCAAAACTTTGAAGTCAGTATCATTCATCTTCTAAAGAAAACTTTAGGAGTGAAGGATCCCAACTTCGAATTCACTTAGCTTTCCTAGATCTTTTAAGTTTACCATATTTGAATTTCCATTCATACTTGACAATCACTTTTCATGCTCTCTCTAACACTGGCAGAGGGACGCAAATACAACCACCTTATCTTGCCAACAGAGGTCTCTGGTATCCAATGAATAGTATTTCAGTTCCCTTCTAGCCACCCTGTTTCCCACCTGCAGCTGTCAACGCCATGCAATAAAATGACAAGGAATGGCAGATGGCTTTAGTAGAGTCAGTGCCCCATGGGCAAGAAACAAGAGAAGGGAAAGTACTTAGCTGCTGTAATGATAAAGACAAAGGGAACAAGTTAAGGACAAGAACTTCCACTACAAAGCTACATATTGTTATTCTGTCTCATACTTCCAGAACATCTTCCCTTTACACTCTGCCCACAACCCTCATACTCTTCCCCTTTGTGAAGTAAATGATGTCTGGTTTGACCACATTTGTTCGAACTGCTCTGAGGAACACATGCAGAAAAAAACCCCAAACCTACCGTCAGCTAGGTAACACTCACCACACTAAATATCATATTGAACAAATCTGTATTTTTCAGATATCCCATACATGAAATTGTACAAAATTAGGCAGCTATAAATTTATTACAGGTTTTGTAAAGACAGAAATAGCAGATTAAAGCAGAAATGTGGCTGATTATAGAAAATGTATCTATTTCAGGGGTTGAGCCAGTAGAGAAAGGAGGTTTACACATAGCCTGGAAATATTTGTGCTCCTTCCAAGTACCATATGCTTTTGAGTTATATTAGCTGAAGTACTTGACTTTACAGGAATGGTGATAACACCCCAAAGAAGCATCTTTATGGTGTCCTTGCTATCATATGCAGCATTTACAAAACGCATTATATCCCAGTGTCTCAAAAAAGGTGTAATAGGCATGAGAATGAACTATGTAACTCATCCCTGGGTTTGCTACTAACAATCTTTCAAATCCATGCTGGATTATATAAATTAAAATGATCGAAAATAGTTTATCATCCATGTTCTTCACAATATCCAGCCTATCATTAATTAGAAATTCTAGTAAAATATTGTAACAACAGTGCAATGTGGTGACATTTTTCCTACACTTAAAGCTCTGAACTTGAGACTCATACAAGAACCCTCAATCTCATTGAAGTTGATGAGACTATTCATACAAATAATGAACCAATCTGTGCTTCAACATTAAACACGCGGTAAAAAATATTGCTCCTTTTTAATACATCTCACGCATCCCAACTCCTAGAAGACACTAGTTTGCTAGGTGAAACCTCAGCACAGGGCTGCATTTGTACATATTTGCAGTTAAATACATGAATGCTACAATAAAACGAGAATGCCAATATTATATTGATATTTCATTCATACTAATGTATACTAACAGTTATTTTTCAAAGTAATTTTAAAGAATCATAAATTATAAAGCATTGGATGATTAATACAGTAACTGTTGCAATGATGCAATGCCAGCGTGTTACATTTATCTAGCCACCCTTTAGCAGTTTTTGGATAGCATACATCTTAAAAACAACTGACATGAGTTACTTCCATTCTCAAGATTCTTTTATGAGGATTACAACTGCAAGTTGTGGAAACTGAGAAAAAGTCATTATTACCTCCTTAACTTACAGTTCAAATGTATTACTACTGAATTAATATAGAAGTTTACTTCTCTTTCTAAAAACAATAAAACCAACCAACCAAAAAAAAAAACAAACTACCCACAAACCCTTTGCTTATATGGTAAAAAGCTTCCAGGCAGCATACCTAACTTCTTTCACATGTGAAGTTGAAGGTGTGCTTGAAGCAGACTAAAGTAGTTAACAAACCTACCTACAGATTAAATGAGTACGTCCCTTTTCCTCAGATTAAGTGCTCCTGGACCCCTTTGTTAATAGGATAAAAATATGCTTTTTAAGTAGTTGCAAATATAAAGGCGGTTAAACAGGTACTAAGTGCCAAGATTTTTCACGAAAAATTAGTTAAAGCTTTCAGTCCAAGGTCAGATTAATGGACACTGATATCAGGAAAGAAAGTCAAACAATCAAAGGCTTTTCAACAGAAGCATAGCTGTGGCTTTTCTACCTCTTACAAGCCAAGAGAAAAAGTTACTAGCTCCTGCTCCTTCAACTCCAGCACCAGACAGCAACTTACATGAGAAGAGCTTGTGAACAAGAAAGACCAGCTTTCAAGGGCTTTTTGTTCGCCGCATTCGGGAGCGCGGGGGAGTTACTCTAGGGTTCTCGAGATCTGCAAACCCCACCAACATCAGCTGCGGCTCTCGCTGCGCGGTGCCCTTCACACCCACCGTGGGACGCCTCGGGGCAGAGAGGCCGGTTAGAGAGCCGCAGAACTAAAGCCATCATAGGGAGTAAAGGAGCCAGCAGAGCCCACCCCTCCCTTCCTCCGTCCCCGGCAGCCTGCGCCTTCCGCGAAGGGTCATTCCCACCACCTCCCCCGCCGCCTCCAGCAGGCCCCACGCGCAACGAGTGGGCAGGGCGGCCCGGTGCCAAGCGCCCGGCAACACTCGGGTAAGCGCTCAGCCAGGCCGATGCCCTGAGAGTAGCGGCGTGTGTGTATAAGAATAGCTGCTCGGAGCCCCGGAAAGTGGCCGCCCCGCCCCGCAAACCTCGCCTCAGCGCCTCCCTCCCGCCCGCGAATGCGGGGCGAGGGGCGCCCTTCTGAGGGAGCGGGAGGGCCAGGCACGCTCCGAAGCCAAGGGCACACTGGGTCCACTCGGGTCACCAACTCACCCACCTGCGACGCCGCGGTCCACTGTGGCCGCCCCAGCGGAGTGCCGCCCGCCACCGAGGGACGCTCCCCCGCGCCCGCTCCTTCCCTCTCTCCTTGCTTTGCTTTCCTTCCCTTCTCTACCCGCCGCCGCTCAGCTCCGTCACCCTGGCAACGCCGCGCCGCTCCCCTCCCTGCTTCGCCGGAGGCGCTGGGCTCAGCTGACCGGAGACAGCCAATCAGCAGCACCCCGGCCCATGTGCCCCGTAGCCAGTAGGCGTGCGGCGGCAGGCACGGGAGGGAGGGAGGAGACGTGCGGCCGAAGCAGCAAGGAAAGGTGGTTAGCGGGCCGAGAGGCTTTGTTCCAGTCTCCTGTTTTGTGGAGGGCTTCCTGCTTCGGTCTCCTTCCCACCGGTTGATGTGTGCCTGCTGGTGAGAGCTGACGTGTGCCTTGTACTAGTGGTGGTAAACCAGAAGGAGGCACTCACGTGCCTCTTATCTTACCAGGAGTATAGCGGAGACTGCTGTGCCCACCGAGGTGTTCTCTGCAGTCTGTCTCTAAACGCGTCCTGCGCTTTACCAAATGGAGGCCCTCCGATAATACACTGCAAAAGTCTCTCAAAAGTGCTTGAGCAGCTTTTTTCTTTCCTGCTAGCTCAGAATCTCAAATATTTTTCTGTTCTATGGGTAACAAGTTACCAGCTATGAGTGTCACTACAAAAGGCAAGTTCAGAAATCCAGCCTTTCACAAATAATAAATTTTTCACGGTCACTAGAAAGGATATAATTTACTGCTGCTTACTGTGATGTAAAGTAGGAGCTTTCCTGAAGTTAGTGATACACCAACGTTGGTGAAACCAATCTTGGAGACCTTGGTAAAAGAACCTCTACTGCAAGGATTTGAGGTCATTAGTTTTACTTTTTCTGATGAAAACGTTAATGGCATAACTAGTCTAAACAGTTGTACATACACACTAGGAACTGAGTTTCTGAAGAGAGTGAACTAATGGATATACTTGGCAGTAAAACATTTTCAAATAAGCAGGATATTTTGGAGCTTCTCACAGAGATAAAGTTTTGGAATTCACCAGCCTCATGGACTTTTATAAAAACAAGTAGAGTTTATTGAAATACAGCAAGTTGTCTGCAAAGAGATAAAATGATCACTGCAAAATTACTCATTTTCAGTAAAAAAACCCCAAACAAACAACTAACTCAGAGTCTACAGAGTTTTCATTTAATTGCCTTTAAAAAGGGCAAGCAAAGAGGAGTTTTGCTTCAGGACCCTTGCCAGAAGGAGCTTTGCAAGAGGCTGGAATTTCAGTGAGGAATGGCACTCTACAGTGCGATGGCAGCACATCTGTTGAGTGGCAGCTGCTGCACAGCACCAAGCATTTTACTTGCTGTTTGCAAGACAACTCGTTTGTATGTTGTTTGTAACCATCAGTGAAATGCACTGCATTAGTTTTTCTTAGTGGAATCCTTGTATGTTTCAGATGCTGGTTTTTAAGTAGTATAGTTAAGACAAAGGTATTAAAACATCCCAGAATTCTTAAAGTGTTGACTGAACACTGAGGATTACTGTATAAAGAAACACTAAGACTTTCTCATCGGACAGGGGATTACTATGCCAATGAATTAAGAGCAACAAGTCATATAATACTGAAACTTCAATTTAAGTTCCTGTTGTATCAGGGACTTAGAGGAAATACTACTTCTAAATGTAAAATGGATGAGTTATTTCCATTCATCATTGAAAGATGTTGAAAATGTCAGGATTTCTTTTCTTTTAAATCATGATGCTTCTTCTAAGGAAAGTGAAGAAGTGAATTGCTAGAGCAACTATCATAGATGCAAGTATAGAGATTCTTAAGATGGTAGAGAAGGCAGAAAAGAAAGTAGTTTCAGCTGACCCCTTTGATAAGACTAAGTTACGTGACATATCTGATATAGAAGCAGAAGTTGTACAGCAATAGGAAGTTATCTCCATATCTCAGATGCTAACACAGTTCTCCCAGTCATCTGTGAGATAGATCTACTCCTGTTATGACAGCTGTTGGAAACTGATGTCAGTATAACCATGCAATGTCTTTTGATAGTCTTAACTATTACAAACCTTAAAATATGTTTATGATGTTATCTAAGACACACTGTTTGGAAATGGCTCTATTTATAACCAGAAATTGCTCAAGCTGTTTTAATAAGTAAATTATGTACTTGTGAGTCTCCTAGTAAGATTTGCTTGAAAAAGCATTCTGAACTTTTTTCTTTCTGAAGACTTAAGCTTGAGGATTAATTAATGTTTATACAGCATTTTGCAAAAGAAAAGTTGCAAGTGCCAAGAATTATTATTAAATCTTTAAAAATCAGATCAATGAAAGACTAAAGTGTCAGAGAACTGCTATTTAAAATAACAAAACTGATGAAAATCCTCTCCCCTCCTACTTAAATATGCCCAACTGTACTTTCATTTCATTTTGCTTGTATACAGACAAGCAAAGACATTTTTCATTTTAAATAGGTTAACCTCCATCTGTGCTTAAATAGGTGGGAAGATTACCTAGAATCATAGTGAGTTTTAACAAAATTTAAAGAATCTATTTCTTTGAAATGCATCTGTAAGGCCTAAGTATTGTAAATATTAAATATCTTTAAAGTCCAACTCATAAGTGTAATCTGATAACTGGTGTTACTTTCCTGTGCTCAGCTTTACCCCTTTGTGTGTTGGGTCAGATCTTTACAGTGACAGTTTAATTGTATTAGACTCACATAGCTGTTTTGACTTCTGAGGAAAAAGACCCCTTTTTTTTTTAATTTTGTTTCTCTTTCTGCTTTACTGCAAACAATGGTTTAGAAAATTTTCTTCAGAAAATAAATACACATGTTGGAAAGCTAGCAACAAGCATGAAAAATTGGAAAGATAGAGAAGCTCTTCAGTGAAGTGTAGAATTAATAAATAAGCTCATCTTTTCAGGGTTACAGAAATGTTTTAGTACATCATTGTCATTTAAGGGTAAATACTAAATTTTGCTTTGGCTGTACCTTAAAAAATATTGTTCCTTGACAGCTATACACATTATTCATGCAGTGCTAATTACTTTCCTTATAATGTAATTGACTTGTTAAGTCTGAATATGAATTAATTGGTGGCATAGAAAAGTAAATGATACCAAGTCAGACCTAGTTAATCTGTGTCTGGCATATTATCTTGTTATTCAGTAAATTTAAAATTTATATATACAAATATACTTTTAATTAAAAGAAACAAAGATTGCAGAGTGGCTAATGAAAGCTGACTACATTTATCTGGAAGTGTTGATAACAATCTTGTTCAGATGCAAGTCGACTGCTAAAATCTGGGTTTGCATGTTACTATGGTGTATACTGAAATATGAACATCTTGAGGGGCCTGTGGACTGATAAACCTCTTAAAGAATAGTATTCAAACAATGCTTAACAGCTATCAGTTATGCTGACTTTTAGTTGTAATTTGTTAATAAACAGAGGTGCTTAAGATTTATATACACTTCCATCTAGATTTAAGAATATACATCTAAGGTCAGTATTTCAGAAGAACTCACTATGCACCATTAACACTAGATTTTCAAAGAGCTCAGTGTCTGGAATGTTGAACTTCTTTGCAAGTCTGGCCCCAATTATGGGTTCTAAGTTCCTCTGAAAATCTGAATTATATTTAAATACCTCCAGAACAAGCTTGAGTCTTATTTTAACAGACTGACTCCAGCTGCAGACACAGAACACACACGGATTTGGTCCAACCTCACCCAAAAATCTGGCCCTTTAAAACTGCAACTGTACAGTAAATAATCCTAAATATTCCAATGATTGTTCCTTTATAAATAATTTCTGGAGCAGTTGTCTTAACTTTTCTTAAACACAGTACATGTTCATAAATATGAATTTGAGGAATAAAATGCAAAAAAGTGTGAAAGGAAATTGCTTCATTGGAATAAGACTGAAACTTCTGTGAAGTTCAGCAAAACCAGCTGTTTGCTCCAGATAAGCTTAAGATTTAATATGTTTAAAAAAATGACTTAATTGAAGCTTTTATCATCAGGTAAAATGTTACTTTTATTATCAACATTCCTTTTAATATGACATAATTCAACTATCATCTTTTCAATGCTGAAATAAAACCATTTCCTATTGTATATAAAGATGTCATTTATAACTTTAGTTTTAATAATTTGTGGAAGAGAAGACTTTTTTCATGTCAGGTATGGAACTAATCAGATTAAAAGTATTGCTTGAAGAAGTCACAGTTTAAGAAATGCACTGAGAGCAAATAAAATATACACAGTGTGTAGGAAATATGGTTGGTCTCTTCTTAGAAAATCAATATTCCCCTAAGTCAAGTAGTACTTATATTTGAATATAACTTTACAAAACTATAGACAGTAGGAATGAGCAGTGCACACCAAAATCTTATATACCCCCCAAATACTGAAACAAATAGAGATTTTACTCCAGTTTTCAATTATCTGTATATTCTAGATAGTATATTCTTAATATAATCCTGCCTAGGAGTTGCAAATAAAAAAATGCTGCATAAATTATGTACAATCTTTTGAACTTTGCACACACAACATGTAGTATCATTATTTGTGAACTTTATAATTTAAGATCTTGCAACAGAAAACTTAAAAAAATACAAAATCCAATACCTGTTATCTGATGAAGTTTTCTAGTGCCCAGACTTCCAGCAGCTTAATTTCACAGTGCCAGAGCTTCTGTATTAAATGGTTTTACCTCCTTAAAAAAAAAAAAGAAAAAAAAGAAAAAAAAAAAAGAAGTATGTCAGCACAAGCCCAGACGAAACTCCAAATCCGGGAAAATAAAATTAACCATGCAGATCAAAGGCAGACGAGCACTGAGACCAAATGCCTGTAATCTGATCAGTGATCACTTGCTATACATCAAAGGCAGTGCTTTGGAGAGGAAAGAGCTCCTTTTCCAGCAGGTAGTTGCACTCTTTAAATTTTGCTTTTCAGTACCCTAGTCCTTTTGTTAAAAATCGATCACTAGCTTTTCCCCCTTTCGTTTCTTGTGCTGGGAGAATGCACATGATTCTGAAACGCTTAGAGTTGAGTGGCTGGATCTGTAGCTTTTGAGTTCCCAAGCTGTGTTGTGGATTGTGTGTTGGAAGCTTTCCCCAGTGCCAGCGGGTTCCGCTTTATCCCTTTCATCTCGCTGAGCTGCAGATCCCATGACATCATTCAATGCTGTGGGACTGGTTAGAGAGCTATAATACAGCCTGTGGGGGAATACAGCTACAGAGCAACAAGAGTTTGCATGATTTTCTAATCAGGTTAGTCCATTCTAACAAACCCAAGGCTCACTTTTAAAGTTTTCATTACACTAAAGATTCCTCCCAAGGGAGAAAATAGTGTAGCTATAAGGTTTTCTTAAAAAGATGCTTTATAATTTCGTCTGCAACAGGAACTTAATTTTCCATAAAGCTCTGGAAGTCAGACATGCAGGTTAGTTTGCTAGGCAGCTGTAACATGTCAGAAAACTATTTTCCCTTGTCTCTTCATTGAGGTTTAGAGAGGAGGAAACGGTCTATTTTATGCACTAGAATTGGGGGTTTTTTGCACTGGCAAAGCCAAGCACAACAGAGCACTCTCTTACTCCTGGGTTCACTTCTTCCCTGCTACTTACCATGTGGCCTTTTGCAAATAAATTTGATTTGAGCTCAGCTCACCTGTGGCTCATGATTCCTTCAGGTATAGGAGCTGTAAAACTGCCATAAGTAACTCACAGAAGGTTTTTAGTGTAAATACTTTTTTTAGCTGGGGTGTATTTGAAGTGGTCACCATTGTGATGTCAGCAGAGGGAGTCCTTTTGGGGGACTACAAGTATATTGATAGAAGTTCTCTGTGCTGTGGCAGTTCATAGACCCAAGAATTACCGAAGGGTCCTGTGCAGGCCTGGAAAGCATAGGAACTCTCAAGGCTGCTGTTCTGGTGCAGAGGAAATGCACAAGAAACAATTGCATTTCAATTTTCATTTTCTGTGATCTGGGGCAAGGTTAACTTTTGGCAAGGAGATTAATTCAGTCCTCTGTACTTCAGCTGTTAATAAAACATACAAACAGGATGCCTTTTAGGATAATCAGGCATATTGAAGATGTCGCTGAAGTTCTCATAGATGTACACCCCATACTTTGGGCATACCAAATGTGCAGATGAAAGTGATACAAGCCTGTTAGCTAGCACACTCCTGCAAATACTTGCACACTGAGTAAATGAGAATTCATTTAAAAGGCAAAAGTAAAAAGAGGAAATATGCTAGTCACGGTTGCTTGAGCATTAAAACCAAAATAAAACAGCAGATAATGGATACTAGGTAGTTGAGAGCCAGAGCGATAAAGTAAGTGTCCTGTTAAGATTCCTCACTCTGTGTTCCGTTTGAGGGCTGCAGCCTCCTACCCCTGACCTCCACAGGTAGTGTGTCCGGCTCCTGCCTCCTGCAGCCGGGAGCTGAGGAATCTTCCCCCACCACCATCCCGGGCTGCTCGGGAGATCCTCCTGCGGCACTCGGTAGGGGAGGGAGCCTTCTGCTGGTTGGATGGTGTACTGTGGGCAGCACCAGGCCAGTAATGAGTGCTGTGCTTCGTAGGGATGGCGATTATCGTTTCCAGAAAGCTTTTAGGTCCTTATAAGGCGTGCTATGTAATGTCATTCTGTTGCTGGTTGGATATTGTTTTGGATCATCTACCCACTCAGGGCTTTGTTGGATGTTCTGGTAATTGAGATGCAGGAGAGGTGGTGCAAGTACAAAGGAGTATCATGCAGGTAATGAATATGACTTTCAGGAATATACTGCTAAAAAGTACATAAACAGGCCATAAATTTTCTCTCTGTAATTTCTACTTCCATCTATTATAAGTAACAGAAAATTATCCAGGCTGCTTACTTCTATTTTAGCATTAATTTGTGGTCTTCTGACATACGATTTTTCCCTTCGCACTGGAAGAATTTTTGATAATAGTCCACTTGTTGCTTACATGGTACAACTGGAAATGCTTATGATGAGATAGAATTTACATGAAATCTGTACAGAACTGGAATAACCCTTTTCTGTTTATTTCAAATATGCTTTTCTGTAAGAACAATGCTCTTCGCAAAAAGCACATTTTAGATCTCTGGATTTTAAGAAACAACAGATCCTAATGGTCTATTAGAGGTCTTTGATCTTTCTTTTGTACATATGAAAAGAAATAAGGTTAATTATTCTGAATTTAGCCTTCTAAAGCTTAAGAATTACATTTTGCATTTATGACATTTTCCACAGTGAAGCCTGGCAGCCTGAGTAATCTCCTGTTTTCTATTCTGTGACATTCCCAAAATTTGGTCAGATATATACAATAAGAAGTTGCCTATATAATTCAGTATTTTTCCAAGGCTGACAGTTTTTTTCCTCATACATAAAATGGTGATAATACATATACATTGTGATTTGTACAAGGCACAGAACAGACTAGTACCACAGCCAGAAATAGAACCTATGTAACATGATGCTTCACTTACACCTTCTGGTCATCAGCTCATGCTTCCTTTTGTAGTCATTAATCCAGCCAAGCATTCAAGCACAAGTGTTCTGATTAAAATCCATTAGACTACTCACTAGATGTTTGTTTGATTCTAATCACTGAAATTGCTGGGATAGGATCTGACCTGAAAATGCTCAAATTTGTTATGCAGCATGTACTCACACCTAAAGAACTCTTGTAGTAGTTCTCATATTTCTTGTGTGGAAACAGAGGCCTTGGAAGTCCTGCGGAGGAAGATGCTATCTTCCTAATTAATTGCTTATACTTTTCTGAACTTAGAAATAATTTTCCTTCAGAAAAAATCTCTATTATGTGAGGACCTCAAGATCTTAAGGAGGTTGCTTCATTTTTCTTCTAAAGGTTAGGCAAGAATAAGACAAGACTCAAGCCTGGCAAGTCAGATTCTAAATTTAGGACTATTTAGGAAAAGAGAACAAAGCCCAGGGCTGCTACTCATGCCAGAAGTACTTCATTGGGTCAAAGCCATAAAAGATAGTCAGCTGATAGAAATGAGAACTTTCTAGAGATGTTTCTTAAATATAGTTAAATCTTAAGAAAAATGCCTTATGGGAGAAAATCAAACCTAACCAAGAGTTGACAGTGGTTATACAAACCCTTGCCCCATGCTTAACAAGGCTTCTTGAGTGTTCATGCTGTGCCCAGCATACTTGCATTATATGGATAAATGATTACTATGTTGCTTTATATACATGCTATCTGACCACTTCACTGTGCCTTTTCTGTCACCTTTCCTCTACTTCAATCTATAGGAGCTCCAACAGACGATCAGAGGTCAGGAATCGTAAGAGGAAATGCAATGCCAGCATTACAGCCCACTCACTGGCCACGCGAACATCATTTATTCTAACCATAGCCTAAGTGAGGCATAGATTCTGGATATCCTATTACAAATATCACACCAGCAACATTGGTGCAGTTGCAAGCTTTCATCATGCACATCTACTGGGACAGCTGTCTCTTGATGATCAGCAATAGGCTGCTGGTTTATAGCTGTGGAAGACAATTTTCAGAGCCTTTTGTGGCAGTCAGTACTGCGTCTGAAGCAGTAGCTGTCAGATCTAGGCTGCAGTTGTAGTCAGAAGTGCTGATTATCACCCTTAAGTGTTAGGGGGATGTTGCTCCACAAGGCTGGTCAGTCCTGTGGTCAGGAAAGGTGCTTCAGAATACCCAAAACCATCCTCCTCCATGATCTGCATTGCCATCCTGATAAAAGCTAACACCCTGTTTCACATGGGTGTTGTTAGTCTAGGTATTGCTGATATTTACTCCCACTCCCTTCTACAGTGCTTACAATCTAAGAACTTCAACTGCAGCTACTTTAGGCAGAAAAATCAAGACCCTTTGGCATTTCCTGAAAGACTGGCTCACTTATCACAGAGCGCGTCATCAGATTTACCATAATCTGCAACACTCTGCACACTCATTGCAGAGCAACTTGTTATAGCTAGTTTACACTAGCTTTGAATGTAGCCCCAGCAGTTTTAAATTTCAGAGAAAAAGTCTTGTCTGCCATGTTTATGTTCTGCATCATGACTTAAGAAGAGAAAACAGCTTTGGTTTGCCTGTTTTTGGTCCTGAATTTTTATTGCTGTTCTCCTGTGGTGTTTTAGGTTCCTCCCCCTGTGGTTTTCCAGAGGATCCAGATTTGACCAGTTGATTCCCCTTACTAAGATCTAAGCAAAATGAAGATTTTTGGTTCTTGGCTCACGAGATGAATCACTAAGGGAAGCCTTAAGGGTATTCCCGCATCTAGTAATGATGAAAGTTGGGAATTTGACTTTGAGGTTGTCCTCAAGGATAATGTAGTTGCACCCTGTAGGAAGTATTAGTTAATCTATGATTGGGAGTCAGAAGTTGTGGTTTTATTCCTGTTTCTATTACATGGGTATGACTGAGGGCAAGTTCCTTTTTTCTTTTTGGGTTAGATTCCCAGTTGTGTAAATTATAGCTAGAATGTAATCAAAGGAGCAGTGGCAGTTATACCATAATCCAGTGTGGCCCACCTCCCCTCCCACCCTGTAGGTTTTCCTATCTCTTTAAGTTAGAGAATTATTTGTAATACTGTACTTGAGATAATGAAAAACAATTCTGTATGAATTCCAAAGCAAAATAATCTGGTTATGAAACTTCAAAAGTTTCTGTATTTAAACAGTTCTTGAAGAATAAGAATAATAAGCATCCCTACAGCAATGGTGTGATTCTGACTACTGTGCAGTGAAGTTTCACAACATTTAACTATCCTCACATCTGAGACATGAGGCAGTGGCATAAGAATTGTCTTTGTAATTGTTCCTTACTGTTCCATTAATTGAAAAAAAAAGTTTCTTCCCCCTTCTACATCAATTCTCACACAGAAATAGATCATGAAGTCAGTTTCAGCTAAAAAGAATGTTCCTGTTTTAGATAAAATGATGTTTATAAATACATCAGATCACAGAGAGACTGAAATCACATGACCACACTGCTGTCTTCAAACATTTGCTCAGTTTTGCCCTTTATAGTTCAAAACTTTCCCCATTTAAATAAAACACTCTTGTCTATCTCGTAGATCTTACGCCACTTCTTTCTTCCTCTTCCCTTTTGTTCCTGTCAGTCTTAACCAGAATTGGCCCTCTTTCCCAATTATTTTTTCCTTGCATGTAATCAAGAACAAACAAAGCCAAGTTTACTTATATTTCAATCAGTGTTTCTTTTAAAATTATTTTCTAAAACATTATTTAATGCCAGAGCTTTGATTCCGTGGCCTATTTAGTTAAGGCATAAACTTGTAGAAATGTAGTAGTCAAGATTCTAAGCTAACACTTGTAGTTTCCCATTTGTTTTATTAGTACAGACAGTTCTGTATACAAACCTACTTTCCCTCATTTGTCATTACATTGGGATCTGAATGCTCACTTCAATAATCCAAGTAAAATCTCATACTGCCTCTAACAAATTGTATACTCCAAAGTACACATACTAAAACACAACTCCAAACTTCTGTGCTGAGCAATTTCGTTTCCTTATGGAATGACTGCAAACTGTGAGTACTTATTCCTTCTGCAGTTACAATCCTAAAAGCCTGAACTTAGTGATTCGAAAGTTGATAATGGTTTTGAGAAGTGTAAAAGGGGTAGAGAGTTGAGGTTTCTTAAATTTCATCCCTATAGCAAGGTGCTTGTATGTCTTTAAGCAGGAGGCAGTCAATAGGACTTAAGTATTTGCATATTTCTGAACCAGGGCCTAGTCCATGTGTTATTTTTGGAGATTCAAGCTCTTTAAGAGCAGAATTTTTTCTTAGAAGATGATATAGTAACTGACTTGTAGAGCAGCAGTAGTGTAGTTTTTGGATGAGTTTTGCCTCCTAGAGAAAAGTAGATTTATTTGACAAAATGAAAGGCAAGAAGATGTACAGATTGTCACCACTCTTAAATATGCAGCTTTGATAAATAGCACTATCGTTAAGACGACATCTGAACAGAATCAATGTCTTGGAAGAAATAGTAACCATATCTAATCCCCAAGCAATTGTCTGCAGCCCCAGCTGCAATGCATCATTTTTTCACATATTCAGCTTTGAAAGAGCAGACAGATTTGATTACTTTTCTTCTCTCCCCACCCTCCCCCGTTATAGATGATAAACTACACTTTCCCTCTATGATGTGATAGCAGCTGCATCCTACTGTCTTTAAGAAATCTTCCTTATTAGCCACAGCCATAAAAATGGCAAAAGAATAAGGAGAGAGATAAACAAGTGAGTGTAAGTTATAAAAAGGATCAGGCTCAGCTGATACTTGCTGCCAGCTTTTTTAAAGCAGATGTTCTCCTGACATTCATCTGTTTTCAGTCTGGAGTTTTGTATCTGCTTTGACACACACTTCCTAGCTCATGATTTGTAAAGCTTTTGTTTATTTTCCTTAGATACACTGTTGTGCTTTTCGTCACCTTAAAACTCTTTATGCTCTTCTAAAAAAAACAAAGAGATATGAAGAAGTAGTTTAAAACAATCTAAACCCTTAAAAACTACATGAAGATGACTCAGGAAAAGCAATCATAGGTTCTAATAATATCTTCAAAGTAATATTATAAGTGATGAAAGGACAGCTTTAAAACTTCTTTGGAAAGGGTTCTGAAAGATTTTTTTTCATTTTAAATCAGGAAAATACTCTGACAGCAATTTATCTTAGGAAAGGTGACAAAGTCAAGATTGGTGACTATCGCCTCATACACGTTAACTCTTCACTGAAATGCCACAAAATCCCCACTTCTTAGAAGTCTGTGTATTCTGTGGACATGACTTCACTGGTTTTGGTTTGTTTTTGGGTTTTTTTGGTATTAGTATCACTGACGCAGTCAAAAAGTATTACTCAGTACTACTACAGGAAAAAAGTATGAGGGGATCTCTGGGAATCTTTGATGTATTTACTTAATGAAAGTGAAGAAAACCTGTTATTTCATTAACTTCTATATGTTTGTCCCCAGTATAGTGTTTGTTCAGATAAGGAAAACTGAATTAGTCAAACCAGTTATAAGTAACTGCTCTGCAGAGTTCCACTGTGCTCATGTTCTGGTAAACTGCAGCTACAATGACTTCTACAACTGCAGTTAGGCACTAGGCTTCCTACAGCTGTGTCTTTTGCTCTGAAGTGCTAAAAAATATTCTTCTACTATTCAAATTTCTTCAGAGTCTTACAGAAGAATCTGTTTGACCTTCCCTTTCACCTGCTGGAAAGTGTTTGTAATGTGCCAACATCTTAAGTTAAATAAAGCACGTAAGGCTGTGCCTAGTCTTACCTCACTCCATGACCAGAGTTACAGCCATTGCCCAAAAGCAGCACTTTTCTTAGACCATCTCTTTCAGCAGGAGGGCCAGAAACAACAGCAAGAGCTTTGTCTTCCCCTCTCAAGGAAGCAGAGAGAAAGAACATGCAGGTTGTATATGAACTTAGCATTATATTGACACCAGGTGCTGATTTTAATAGCTATGTGATCTCCTGTGCTAAACAGTAATTGGAAGCAGGTTTGCTGATACTGAGTTGACAGACTACATGCAGGCTGCCATCAGCAGAAGGAAAGTCTGTATTGCTGGGCATTTGTGGGGCAATTGTTCCTGTAATTTATCCAGCCTGTGTAAGCACTGCTGGTGAACAAACACCTGACTGGGACAAGGGAACAGCTAGAGCAATCAATTTTGTATATGTAGTCTTTGTTTCCTTTCCTATCTCTACTTGGTAAATGTACATAAATAATTCAAAAAGAAAGACTGGTTATTTTTTTCATTTAGTGTCTCTTCATCACCCACAGAAAAGAATGAACAAACACTGGTAAGAATGCAATGATAGACATCTGATATCTCTGAGACTCATATCTGATAGACAAGTAGGATCTTACTAACCTCCAGACTTACGTACGGGACAACAGTTCTTTGTTAATTCAGAGAGCTCTACCTATTTTCTAGTGCCCTGCTCACAAGGCTTTGTGCTGTACCTGACAGAAGATCTGATTACTCAAAGACTAGTTGCTTGATGGTGTTAGAATTTTGGCTGACTGAAAACAAGAAGGTTTTGTTCTTTAAACCTGTCTGAATCGTGATGTGTCCAATATTGTTCATGCTATTCATGCTCGCAGGAAAGAGCTTTGGCCAGCAGTGGATTCAAGATATTATGTGATGACAGGCATGGCTTCAAGAACCCTCAGGACACCACTATCTGTAGGAGTGGGAGGTGCATTCTGTGAAGAAATAGAGAGGGATGTGGAATGGCTGTATCAAATACTAGGAATTTGAGGAATTGTTATATGATTTCAAATGATCTCTTATTTCCTAGACTTTTTATATGGTTTCAAATAAACTCTTATTTTTTAGACTCTATGTTGATGGGAGTGTGCAGACACAGGCCAAAAGCCATTACATAGAGAGTTTAGTTTCATGAAAGCTGTCTTTCCCTGATGATAGCCCTTATATTAATTTAAGAACAAATGCCAGTGGAAGATGTTAAATTGCTGGAGAAGACCTCTAGCAGAGAGGAAGTCAGTGGGCAGAATGACAGGTGAACAAAAACGGACACTTGTTGAAGTGTGCATGAAGATGATGATAACCTGCAGTTAAGAGGTATGCTGTGGTATTTATAAAAAAAAATGGAGGTTTACAGGTTAGTGAAACATTTTCATGCCAAAATTGCAGCAAAACAACCTTGAAAAGTATCTGTAAGACTTTGCACAGTTTTACAGTTATTTAAAGAGAGAATTACAAATGGTAAGTTCTATAATAAAGACCCTACCTTTTGCAACATGAAAGTAAAGATTCTGATGTGTGAAGAATCCCAGGATCCTTAGTGCTGTAAATAGCAGTGTATGTTATTGGTACTGTAATTTACTTAAGTTTTTCACAGTGTTAAAAGCTTATCTTGTAGGCAACTATGGAAAAGTGATTTCATTTTCAGCAGATCTTGTCTGTACTAACATGCCATGTAGATTAGCTCTGCACATCTGCTTTTCCTTCAGCCCTGCTAGCTCAGACCCAGTCAAAGACCACTGTTGTCTGGCCAAGAACCCACCAAGGCTTTGTGGAGGTGCTGTCTCCTTTGCTGGGGAAACGGCTTGCATGCGATGTCATGCTCAGCAGGAAGGTCTTCATCCTTCCAACCCAAGCCACAACATGTGCATTCCCCCTGAGGTCCTGCCCAGATGGACTAGTGTTGCCTCTGAGTCGTTGATTCAGGGAGCATTGGCTGTCTTCAGTTTGGGCTCTCTGGTGAGTACTGTTCCCCTCTGAGTCAAGAGGCAGACGTTGCCTTTCATCCTGTAAAAAGGCAATATGCAGTGTATTATGTGTTGCTTTTTTTTTTCTGTCTAACACGTAGGGACCAGCATGTTATACCACTTTGAATTAGACTGAAAGTGTAAATAATTGTACTATTTAATGAGTCTTTAATTCTTTGAAAACCATGTTAACACTGTACATGTCTTGCTGTTTTGATATTCACAGCTTTCACGTGCCTCTTCTTCAGCATACATGTGTTGGAAAATAGAAATGCATGTTGGAATAAGACTGGATAGAAGAAGAATAATTTAAGATTAACATTTTGGGAACCAGTAATCTCTCTGGTTTAAAAAGCTTTGATAGCTACCTTTTAATTAAGGATCTGCAAACAGCAATTTTCATCCTATTGCACAAGAAACATAGTTCTGTTCAAAGCTGTGTTTTTATGGCATGATTATCCCAACTACTTTTTACAGCTAGACTCTTTCTCTTCTTGCTGAAATGATGTAGAAACTTATTTTGAAAGACAAGGTATTGTGGATATGATTCACCTTTGTTCTTATGTCTATTTAATCTTCATCTTTTGTGAATAGTATTTTAAACTTCCAATAAGTGATTTAGCTTAATCACTGCCTTCTGCAGAAGCTCAAAATTAAACTCCAGATGTTATTTACTTCCCTTTAATTATAAAAATACATGAGGCTAGTTTGTAATTAAAGCTAATGATAATGTTGTTTGATAACTTGTGGGAAGAAGTTTAAATATCCCATGACTGAGGAGCTGTAGAAAGGAAGGTAGCAAAGATAGCAGATGATTTGGGTTTTGGGTTTTTTTTTCCCCTCTGTCTTCTGTAATGGAGAACAAAGATAAGCACCTGAAAAATTTGGGGTATAAACCAAATACAGGAAAATAGTAGCAGCTGTAGATCTACTGCATGAAAGAGAAGAAAGGGAACACGGAAGAGCACAGATGTGAACTCATGCAGATTTTGAAGTCCACTTTGAGAAAGTCACCACTCCTACAGAAGGGAAGGAATAAAGAGAATAAGGACCACGCTAGAATTACTTATTCACAACTAATTATCACTACACTGAAAAGTCAGTATATCCCCCTACCATAGAAGTGAAAAGTGTACCCTGGACACTCCTATTGTTTCAAACAATGAATGCTCAACAATGTAGCTAGCTTGCATGTGTCTCAGGAAATTTTAAATCCCAGCCCATAAAACACTGTGCATGGGGATGACATCCTTTCCCTACCTGGTTAAAGGGGGATAAACCTGAAATCAAACTGTTCTGGCTGCATGGGTTAAGAATGTAGTTTGTTGCACTTGTGGGATATACTGAAGGCTGGATAAATTTTGTTGAGTTTGAAAGACTGATTTATTTATTTTGTAAAAATATTGCTTTGTGGGACAGAATCTTATAGAATTGTCCTATCTACAGATGCTAGCTATTTTAGAAGGCAATAAACTTTACAGCTGAGATCATCTTTATACTCATATTTGTAATATTCTCTGTGTTGCTTTTCAAACTTTTTTAACAAAATTTTGCCTGGTCCTAGGTGAATGCTTTCAGGTAGGGGAAGTGGGGCCATTAGTCATAATTACCTACAGTCTTTAAGATCCCTGAATACAAGGAACAAGAAAAGTACAATTGCACACAGACTCTAGAGAGATTGGAGAGGGCAAAGGAACTCAAATAACACCTTATCTGAAAAGGTCAGAGCCTCTCCTCTGCCCCAGCAGAATCAGCTAGAAATGCTTTTGGGGATTCCTGTGAATAATACCTCTGCCATTCTTGGTACAGGAAAAACACATTGTTAATAACAGCCCATGGGCAGTCCCTTTACAAAAGAAAAGGGTCTTTAATAATGTAACAAGTGAAGTTATGTGCATGTTGCCACTGGGAGATGTGACTGCAGTATCTGTGGGTATCCTGAGAGAATTTTCATCCAGCTAACAGCAAGCTCAGGTAACCATATCAGTGAGTCTTGAGCAGCACTGACTTCACACCAGGCTATAGGAAGATAAATGAGTACTTGGCTTTCTAGATTTTGCTGAAGTCAGTGCTGCCACACCTTTACTGATGTTGCTCCTCAAACTGGAGAAATTAAAGCTCTCACATCTCTGTTTATGTAGGCTATAATTGCACCTTGCTGCAGTGGAAGCATACCTAACTCTGCAAAAAGTAGTGCACTGAAGTTTTAAAGAGGAGGGAAGTAAATAGTCTTCATTCTGTGCATAGCATACCCATAAAACCACTCTTTATTGTCTGTGTCAGCCTTAGACAACAATATTCAATGTTATCTGGCAGAAGACTTAAGCACAGACCCACCTCTTCTCTCTCTGGCAGCTGCAAAGAACCTTATGTGTATCTCAGTGAAGTGCTGTAATGGACAGAAATGCCATGAGAAATGTAGAGGGGACAGTCCACAAAGGCTTACTCTATATATCCTGGTGAATCCTTTCTGCTGATGAGGAGACTGCTGCAGGCCTTGTAGAGACTCATTTGCCTTTTGTGCTGTGTCAAGCATAGGGCCAGCTTCAATTGCCACAAGGTCTCCTGTGTAAAGTGCCACTATTTGTATTTAATGCTTGGTGTGTGTCCTTCAAGTAACGACAAATCCCTTTGTAACTGTTAATCACATTTAATATGTTAAGTTGCTGCTGTTGCTGCAGTTTTATTTAACAGTGACAGCTACAGTAACTGTGATGGGTTAAGTCTATTTGAAGCCTGTGGCTTGGACTTTTTGACTTATTATATTAACAGCTGAAACAGAATAATTTTCCCTGTGCATGCTGCTAGATTATAGCATTATGACATACTTTAACTTGGATTAAATACTTCTCTTAAAATGAGAGCTAGTGAAAGACTTAGACTGAAAGCAAAACAAAATAAGGATGCTTATGTTTTCACTCAGGTGGCAGTGACTGAACAAGCAACACATATGCTGGAAAACAAAAATACATATCATAACTGTTTTAAATTAGATGACTTAAGACATTTAAAAATATTTGAGTTGTAAAAGTTAGAAAACAGAGAATTGTAAATTTTTATGAGGGTTTCTGGTTTTGTTTTGGTTTTTTTTCTTTTTTTCTTTTTTTGTTTTGTTATCACACATACTAGTTGAAGTAAATAGAACTGTCACTCTACTGGAAAGAAACTTTTTATTTACGTGCTTTAAGTTGTAGATTTCATAATGTAAATTTAAAGTTCAAATTATTATGTGTGCAGTGTACTGAAGTACATTTTCACTTGTTTCCCAGCAAGTAACTGCTCCTCTCAGTAGGAGAGGAAGATAGAAGATACTGTGAGCTGAGGGCTCTTCGATTAGTATGAACAATCAAGCCCATTCCCATATTTTAAGTCTTCAACTTCCTGACAGATTTCAAAGTGTATTTTGTTCTGCCCACCCATAGTGTAACTTGAGGTCTGTATTACAAGTGGGTTGTGTGATTTACATTCTCTGCATTGCTGTCTGTCAGCTGTCATTTGTCTGGCAGGAATCTATAGCCACCTGTGCAAATAAGCTTTCCTACAGTATCTTATGCTACACAGCCTTATCTAAGCTGAATATTTGTCATGGTTCCATGTTTTATCTTTATATTTTACTTTACTATTCCAAGTCTCGTGCCAAAATAATTTCCTGAAACTTGTGTCTATCTTGATGCAGACAATTGTAGTTCTCTCTTTTACATGCAGCCTCTCTCTTTTGCATGCATCTGTAATTTCATAGAAGGTGGAAGTGCATATAATCTGATGTAGTACACCTACGTTCTAAGAATATTTTATATGCACACACAGTTGCCCCAAGCTCAGAAGTCTTAAGCAGGTTTTTCCAGGTTATCAAAATGCTTCTCCTTCCTGTGATAACATCCGTGAGAGATTCTTGGTAAGGAAATGTGTGTGAAAATCTTCTATTAAAAGTCTGTGAAGGTGAATAATACTTTGTTTGCCCTTCTGTTAGTTCAGAGAATCCCTCCCAAGATGGGCAGATGTCCCATATCCTCCCTGGTTCATTGGGAAACACTTCAGGCCCTACCACTAGTGTTTATTCTGAGGCCCATCTGTGCTGACCCTGCAGAAACATGCCAATTAGCTATTGGGGTCCAAAGATACTATCTGCAAGCAAGATGGGTTATCTTTATTTCACCTAGCAGCATGCAGTGCCAGTGTACCACTGTCTGCTGAGACGTATGGGCATCCTAGCTCTCTTCAAAGGAAAATGACCTGCAGCCTTACTGCATCTTTTTAGGGGATGTTTCCTGGGCTGTGGAAGAAGCCCAGCATGCTCCCTTAGTACTGACTCTTGTGTTGGCCCTGCCTTCTGTCACCTGCATGACACATTCTTCTTGAAGTGTCTGAGAGAGGGTTTAGTGGCACAGATACTCTTAAATGTCTCTTTTCCAGGGAAGGTAGCGAATGCTTTGGGTGTGGAGTGACAACAGCCACATATGAGGAGTTCCCTTAAGTCATTGAGGTGGGGCAATAGTTTAGTACTGTAGGAGATCATATTCATCTAATGAGATTTGGCTAGTTTGATATTCATAGTGGTTTCATTTTTCTTGCCCTTTTCCACCCTACGAAAGAGTAGTGATTAAGAACTATTTTTTGTTAATTGCTTTTTAATTTTACTGCTTGGTGAAGTGGTGAAACTAGATAAGAATGAAATGCATTTTACTGATTGCACTTTATGGCTACTCAGCTCTCTAGAGCTGCAGTAAAGCTAAAAGGATCAGGATCAAAAATGACACTTGCCCTTTGAAACCAGATTTGTTTAAACACTTCCATATATCTCGTAGCCTGGGGTGAGAAAGCTTGTATCCTTTTAGCTGTGACTTGCAAACAACAGAGATGCAGTTCTCATGGCACAACTATAGCTGTCAGCAGTGCCATCCTGGCATGGGCTCAATGGATAATGTGGCCTCTGGCTGCAGGAAGGTGAACAAGCAGGAGATGGTGAGACCCAGCATCAGTAGGAAATGTAATGCCAAGACCTGTGCTCTGCACTCCCCCAAATTACAGCAGGATAGAAGAATTCCCGTTGCGCTGTTATCACCTTCAACCTCTGAACTATTCCTGGAGCTTTCCCAGCTCTACAGATCTACTGATTTTTCTTTTTTTTTTTCTTTTTTTTTTTAAATTAATCTTCTGAAGAGGCTTAGAAAAACATCAAGAATGAGTGAGGAAATTAGTGTTATAATAGGTGAGCACACTGGTGGATGTGGGATGCAAACAGCTAACAGAGGACAGCTAAAGTATTTCCAAAGCGCTGATAAGTAAAACAGTTATTGTAAACAAGAACACACATCCCCATTCATGTCAAAATAGCAGAGAGCCAGTTTGTTCTTAATGGCATGCAAACAGCAAATAGAATTTCCTAATTAAATGCCAGAGTAATTATGATAATAATGCTTTGGATTGGTGAGCATTTTTAGATGAGGATTCTCAGATAGTTTTACAAAGGAATAGGTCAGAATTATTATTGTATGAACAATAAAAAAAAATCCATTTGCCATCTATTGGCAAATATTAAAAACAAGACCATATGTGTAGATGTAGAGGAACTGCTATCTCCCTGCTGGGGTGGTAATTTATGGAAAGGATTTGTTGTGGAATTCACCCCTTGCTGCAGAATTGTTTTCTCCATTCCTAGGGTGTGTCCACACTTGTAAAGCTACTGGAATTTATTGAAATAATTATTCCAGAATAATTTGGTAAATTTCCAGAGAACCTCCCAGCTCTAGTTTTAAACTGTTTCTGGCCCTGATGTTTGAGAAAGTTTGTGGTTTTATTTGTATAGTTATATGAAAACAACGTTGTCTTCCTGAGGTCACATAGAAAGCCAGAGACAGAGGTAGTCCTTTTCCTGATTTCAGTAGACTTTATCTGAGGGTCTTAGTGATTAGTTTGTCTTAACTTGTTCCTATCTGAAGTGTTTAAGATTGTTGGAAGTAGCAGAAATTTACTGCTGGGGATATTTATCTTGTTT
The DNA here is from genome assembly GCA_013399015.1 of Galbula dea. Classification (NCBI taxonomy): domain Eukaryota; kingdom Metazoa; phylum Chordata; class Aves; order Piciformes; family Galbulidae; genus Galbula; species Galbula dea. The sequence goes on along the minus strand of VWZX01008725.1, from coordinate 853,061 downwards.
CTACGTTTAAAATTACTTTGATGTACAGATATAAAAGAATATAATCTAAAATATTCTAAAGAGTGTTATGATCCAATGGTATTTCTCAGTTCAAAACCCCAAGATACTTTGTTTAAAGACACTTTTGATATATTTGAAATGTAAAATTTTTTTCAAGGAGTTTCAAGGAGTTGTAGGCAAATATGATTTATTTACAGCCATGATTATCTTAATATATGAAGATAAAAAGAGATTAAACACCCGTAACAGACTCAGAAATATGTAAAGATCACTTCAATTTCTTTTTGGGGAAGGAAGAGCATTTAAAGTAGTAAGTTATCTTTAAATATTTTAATTTTAAATACTATTTAAATATACCAATAGTGTATTTTTCTATGCTGTTGTTAGGCATATTTGAATATTTAGCATCAAGATGGTCTGTATGAAAGTTAATGTAAAACTGATTCTCAGTGCTTTTATATGAAACTTTGTTCTGATATTAAGATGCCTGGGGAAGAAGTAAATAGTGATAAGGACAGACTGTGAATGCATGATCATCTGAATAATTTGGGAAATTTACTATAAAATAATGTTTAGGAACACTGAAGTGTCCATATACTGAAAGGAATACTCAGGCCATAAATACAGGCAAGGGGCTTAGGAAGGAGAAACTCTGAGAAGCCTTGAGCACCATGGCAAGATGGTATTTCCTGGGTGAATCTGTGCTGATGTTCTCTGTGGGGCCTCTGCGTGTGGACCTGGAAACAGCAGGCTGAAGAAAGAAAAATGACCCGCTGAGAAGAAGAGTGTGAAAGTCTGTAAGGAACTGACAAGTTCTAGAGACTCTTCGTCCTGATGAATCCTTAAAAACAGACAAACTCAGGCCACCAAAAGCTGTCAGAAACACCAACAAAGGTTGTACAACTTGGGTCATATTGAGTGAAGTGGTGGTGGCTGCATGCAGCCTGACAAAGCATGGGACCACAAGGAAGTTGCTGAACACTCACCTGAATCCCCCAAAGCCTCAGCACGACCCTCTGCTTCTGAGTAAATAATGACCTCCCAACAGCTTCTCCAGCCAGGCAGCAAGAGGTGATCACGAACATGTGTCTGGATACTTGAATGTACTGTTATCTGCTATTAATAAGAACAGCTTGATGTCATTAGTAATAACAGTTAAATTCATAAATGGTGTCCTGATAGAAGTTGGTTGTGATGTGTGACTCCCTGTCTTGGTCCCCTCTGCAGGAAGTTTTCAAGAGGAGGATTATCATCTGAAAATTATACTTTGATGGTAAAGACAATTTCTGTCTTTGGATGTGTGAGTAAGGGAATATATATTAAAAGTTTAGGCTGAAATATTGACTGTAGCTCCAGGTGGTCAGGGAACTCAGAAGGAAAAAAGAAAAAGTACCAAGGTCTCATGTGTACATGTTGAGAAGGAGAAGGGCTGTGGGAATGACCAGAGGCCTCAAAACTTGCCTCAGGGTGAGAGAGTCAATGAACGTGTAAGCACCTGTATCAAAACCAGAAACTCATTGTGAAAAGGCTTTTTGAACTCTAAACCGAACTAGGCTCTAATAACATCCAGTCGGTGCAAGACGAAGCAGATAAATGTAAGCTACAAATAAAGAACACATTTTTTAATAGAGATGTTAATTCAACTTTGGAACAGTTTATCACAGATTGTGGTAGATTTACCATCACTGGAACCATTTAAATCAAGTTCATATGTGTTTCTAGATGTCTCCTCCAGTTGAAAGGGGAGCTAATTGAAGGCAGTCCTGTGGCCATTATTATCCAAAGAGTTAGGTTAGATGATCTCAGTAGTTTCTGGCCTTGTTAAATATTAATCTAACAAAATACACTTTGTCTGTGTAGAATGAGAAGAATTAACTCTGATCAGAAACAAATAATACATCACAACTCTGTCAAAAATAAAAAGGTAGCCTCAGAGAGGGACCAAGGACTGGGCAGGTGGCTGGGGATCTTGCAAGACAAACAGTTAAAGATGTAAAAGGAACAAAGGGTATAAAATAGCCAATTAAATAACATGACAATGGAAAGCAGTAGAAACATTTGCCTTCTGAAAAAATGCACAATAATTTTTACATGTTTGTAAGGAATGATAAATATACATACAAGACACATGAAGACAGCGTGGTCAGAGATTATGTATGATATGTGGCAATAGGGAAAAATTCAGCATATTAATCTCCAAAATCACACTCCTTTTCACTTCTGTGAAAGGAGGTCACAGCAATGCAGATGTAAAGTTTGGAAAATCTCTTTCTGAGATAATTATTGGGTCTTTATGTTAATTTATAGGAAAGTTTTAAATGTAGCACCACTTAGCAAATCTTCAAAGTTGGATTTTAATACAAGATCTGGATCAAAGGCACTTATGTCTTTGCATGACAGGCAGACTGGTAGGTTGCACCCTGCTGTGGCAGGAAACGTAGCCCGAGGAGATGACCAGCCTGCCTATTAACTGAGGATGAGTAGGGTTGGGTTTTTTTGCCATGAGACTCCCATGCAGCAGCAGAGACTTGAGCTCTCAGAGCAGTCCATGGCTCCTGCAGCTGCACCACCTCTGCAAGGAGGTGGCAGCTGGAGAGGGTTGTGTCTGGTTGTTACTGCCACTTCCTTCTTCACATCCCAGCTGTGCTCTGCCCCAAGGAGTGTTAAGTTTCTTTCTCCTAAAGAAACCAAAGGGGAGAATAAGTGAGGCAAGCTCAAATTTGGGTTAATTTCTTTGCTCTTCAGCCTTCATGCATTAGCAGGTAGCATGGGGTGCTCAAAAAAGCTACCTGAGGATCTCTACAGCTTGAATAAGTGAGTGCCCCTGTCCTTGCGGTTTTTCTCTAACTCTGTAGAGTTAGATTTACTCACCTGTGATACCAAGGGTTTACTTGGCCACCAAGAACCCTGGGATAAAGAGAAAAAAAGTGGCTGATACTCATTTTCTTCATCCATGTCTTCTTTGTACCAAATATGACCATTGTATAGCCTAGTTTTATGCACTTACACAAACAGTTAACATCTAGCCTAGTTTTATACACTTACATAAATATTTATCATCTTAAGATTGTACTTAGTAAATGTTATAGACACAGCCCACAAAACCTTGGGTTTGTTTTTGTTTGTTTTTTTTTTTTTATAGTAACCTGTTGTGCCTGCAGGTAATAGCTCAATAATTAATTCATTTTGTCCCAAATATTGCATTTTTGGACACAGGAGTGGGTGTGACTCAGTGGCCTTAACTTATCTCAGTGACTCTTCTGGGACAGCAAGCACAAGTATCAGCAAAACAAATGCAAAATGAGAGCACAGAGCTTTCACTTGAGGGCCAGCTGGGGAGAGGAGAATGTACTTATCTCAAAGGCATAACATGAGAGGCAAGTAGGGCAAGTGCACAAAAAATGCTGATTCCTTTTAAAAATGCAGGTTAAAAGTGACATGCAAAGGGTTAAATATCATACAGCTGGTTAACTATTTCATTATTGCAACCGCTTGTGTAAAAGCTTACCAGAGGAAAAAAAAGTGTAATAAAAAACATTTAAACCCCTGATTTCTTTATCCTTTGCCTTTGTGCTAGTTTTCATGGGATAATGGAGATATCCTTTAAAGTCTGAGGTTTTAAAATTAAGTAAGTTTTAAAATTATAAACACAAAAGTTCAGGCACTTTATTACATGTGGAGCCAGATGACATTTTTATTTGCATCTCTCTCAGTTTGATGTTTTTTCAAACAAGATGAAGCTGGGAAAAAAATCCTTAAAGACCTTTTCTGCATGCTGGCAATAAACAAGGGAAAAAAGACTGCACTGTGGTGGGTTCAGAGTGAAGGAGAGCTGAAAGAAGAAAAGAAAACCAAGAAGCTGAGAGAAGAAAACCTCATTTCAGTGTGAACTTTGATTCTCCAAATGTTGATGCAGATGCCAAGTTTCCTCTAATTCAGGGCTTCAGCATCAAGTCTTGAATATTGCTAAACTGTTAAGGAAGATTATTTTTTCCTACTTGGACTACAGAGATGAAGTTTACATTCATTGCATCTTATACTTCTCTAATTACACTCCATAGATTCTTTATTAATTCCATCTCTCCCTTTATTGCAAGTTTTTATACTTTGTGACAGGACTTGCATCTGTGATAGTTCACTAAGACATTACCAATCTACCTTCTTCAGTCACTGACATTACACAAATCTGATTACTGAATAGCATAATTTGGATCAGTTTTCCAAAAAGAAGATGAAATAGTAGGAAACCTTGATCTAAGAGGAGAAAAAATTATGTACAAAAATGTGAACAAAAGGTGTGACAAAAATATAAACAAATATTGTGAGGAAATCTGGGAAATCCAAACTTCAAGTCTTTGTCCCACTGAAATCCATATTTGGGACTCTCCCGGTGCATGGAGGAGCCTCTTCAGTGGTGGTGTCCTTAAAACTGTAGCTGGTTTCTTTCACTTCCTGAGGAAAGCTCCCTGTGTGCCAAAAAGGAAGAGAGGAGCATTGGAAATTGTCTGTGAAGCCTGGAGAACAGGCTTTGTCAAGAAAAGGTGAAAACTGAGTGCTTTGTGCACCACAGCCTGTTGCGGATGACCCAGTTTCTAGAAAAAGAAATCTGTGAAGCTTATAAAAATCCTAATTGGATTCCCTTTCAGAAACTAAGCAGTGCACATTTCCTAGGAGGAATCTGTGTCAAGACAGCAGTAGTTTGTTCTTTCCTCACCTAAGTTTTGTCTAGCTCTCACGGAGTTTCTCCTACAATATTCTCTTTATTATAATAATAATAGCTATGAAATTATCAAGAAATCTGTGACATATTTCTTGGTGCTGCCAACTGTCAGCCTAATTTTGATTAAAATAATTTATGTATGAATTTTGCACCACCTTCTAGCAAATGAACTTGTTTCCACATGTCAAAGGTGGCTATGATCTAGGGAATCCTGCTGCGGCAGGGGGGTTGGACTAGATGATCTTTCGAGGTCCCTTCCAGCTCCTAATATTCTGTGGTTCTGTGTGATTCTGTGATTTTGCTCCAGTATTTAATGCGTCCATAAAATGATCAAGATATTAGTCTTCATTAAAACCTGCAACTACCATCTGGGAAAACATTCAGCTCCCTTTCACCACCTTGTTAACAAGTTATAAATGTTTTTGAGTGATAGCAGTATATGACAGGTTGGAGAGTGTCATATAACATGGAGAAATAGCCATGTATCTGAGATAGAGATTGAATTCAGCTCTCAGGAATTTTTTCTGTGTGTTCTGTTCTAGTATGAAACAGGGAAATAAGAGGCTAAGGGCTAAAATTAAATCTTCATAGTGATTGTGCTGTTTATTTTCTCTGTCTTAAATCCTGCAAGATGCTTTGTAGTCAGAACTACCATGTCTCAAGTTAGAGTGGCACCCAAATCCTCAAATGAATAAACTGTAGCTTTGTTTTTGTGTCGTTTCATCCCACTCTTGACAGGCACCTGGTGGTGCAGCCACAACGTGGAGAGAACAAACAAACAGATGTTTCAGCATATTTTCTAGGTTTGGCTCTCATTGCTTCTTATGAGGCATGCATTGTCTCCATTTTTGATCAGTTTTAAGGTCTGAAACATGGAAATCATGTGAAGATCACTGAGCTAGCTTTTTGTAGGCATTACATTCAGTTTACAATTTGTATTTTTTCCTGCCCTAAAAGCAGAAGAGACATCCCTTCCTTGCTTCACCTTGCTGACCCATGAGATTGAAATTACACCTACTTGTGCTAGCATGGGCCAAGTGAGCCCCAAGGGATTCACCTGAGTGCTACTGCTGCCTTCACACAGTCAGAATTTCTGGATGAATGGAGCAGCAGTATTTAGTGAAAGCTCCTTAACATCCCTCCATGAAATAAAGAGTGGGGAAAGGGCTAAGCCTCTTGCTTTCCAGCCACACGACTTATATCCTTGTCACAGCCAGCCCTGCCATTGCAAAGGATCTCACGAGAGATGGTTCTCCAGCAAAGGTGAGCTAAACTCCAAGCAATTTGCTTTTCTGTGGAGTTTGACACTGATGGGTATTAAAATGACATAGTTATGACAGAAGTGCTGAAGATCCTGGTGAAGTGTATTTGTTATAAACAGTCCTGCACAGCTGAGTTAGTGCCCTTTCATTTTCATGACCAATATCATTTTTCAGTTAAGTCAATTATTAATATTGCTTCGTGTTATGTTGGACAAATGTTCTTACAGTTGTGGGCTCTTTTTACCCCAAGCAGAGGGACTGTATAGTAATCACAGTAGTAAACCCATAAACTGAGAAACCTAATATTATCATTAGAGACATTGTGTTTGATTTTATACTTTATTTTTCAAGGGACCTGTATTTACAATTTTGAAGCCTTGAGGGCTGAATCACAATATTGAGTATCTTGTTCTGTACACCAGCTAAGTGCTTAGGAAAGACTAAAATCAACTGTACTATTGTGAAGTTTTAAAGTTCAAAGGATTTGAGATCTGTGAAAAATGTTTATATGTAATAGTAATGTAAAGACTTAGGCACTCATGGCTTCATTTGGAAATGTGTTCTACAGCCACAAGTTATTTCATTCTATCAGTTTTAGCTTGGGACCCAGTCCAGTAGTGTGTTAACAGGGGTTTTGATAAACGTCGGTGCTAAATTGCAGAACCTCATAGCTGAAGTGGCATTGCAGCAAACACCTGTTTTGCTTCCATTTAGTCAGCTTAATCCATGAAGAGACAGAAATATTATATCATAAAAGCCCTTAATAACTGGTTGGGTTTTTTTGTTGTTTTGGAAGCCTCTGCTCCTGTGGATGGTGTTACTGAAGTCCAAGGAATGACATGTTAGGGAGCACCTAGATCACAAATATTCCTGCAGCAGTATTACAGAGTTTAGAGGAGTGCAGCCTTAGGTTTAACATTTGCAGACTTAGACCTTCACATCTGCTGCTTCAGTCTGCCAAGCAAACTGCTCAGCTGTGGGAATCCCTGGCTTCACAGAAACATGCACCCCAAAGGTCACTGCTTGAGGATGCACTTCTGTGCAGCAAGCTAAGCAGTGGAGCTGAGACCTTTCTAATAAGTCTGTGAGCTGCTTTGAACACAAGATCCTTCAGCCCCTTTTCTTCCAATCTTTTCAGCTAGTATAGGATGATATACACAGCCATCTGTGCCAAAACTGAATGTGATCCATAAAGACTAGAGAAAGAAATAATGGCTTGCTGGTTTATATCCATATTCATTATGAGATAATTTGTTTTAATGAAAAAGAAAAAGGCTAAGGCTTTATCTTAGAGACTTAGAAGGAATGTATCTACATTACAGAGAACAAAACAATACAGATCTTTATGCTGTGTCTATATGGGTAAGCGTGGGCACTTGAGTCTCTGAACTTGCAAGACAAGGTCCAGTTTAAGACTAACGTTCATGCAAACATGCTAGTTACTACAAGCCACTTACTACTGCTTACCACCAAAATTTATTACCTTAGATTCAAGGCTGTGTTAACATCAGTGGCCTCCTGGTTTGCCAGGCTTGTGAGATGGGTACAGCAGGTGTGCAGCCATTCGGTACCAAAGTGTGCAGACATGCCCACATGCCTCTGTAGAGCTGTAGGAAGAGTGGTGGAATCAGCTTGCTTTTGACTTTTTCATGGCTACTTTTAAAAAGGAAATATTTTACCACTTTTATTATTATATCTGTATTCCTTGACCAGTGTGCACCTCAGGGGATGCTCCCAACCCTTTGGGTGCTAGGAAGCATGATGTCAAGAGGTAGAGAGAGCCTTGATCAGCCAGACAGTCAAGTCACATGCATGGCTTGAGAGACCTCAAAGGGGAGAAAAGGTGCCTATGGCTGAACACAGCTTGTGCTGCTAACCCCAGCACCCTTTTATCTTTCCTTCCCCAGAAACAGCTGGATTGAAGTCACAAGAAATAGAGTTTATGCTGGGAGTGAAGGCAAAGCTACAAAAAAGTACAAATGAAACAGTAAAATTTGGTTTTTTTTCTTTTATAATAATTTTTAAACCCCACTTGTTATAGCTGCTTTCCTCCCAGTAGTTTTAATCTCCACTCTTCTTTCCCACAGCAGTTGCCTGGTTTTTTGTCTTGCTTATATTCTCTGATTTTGGGGCATAAGAATAGCTCATGCTGTTCTCTTTCTGAGGCTCCCAGTATTAGATGGTAAACTTGTTGGGGCATACTCAAATGTTGCTCATTTCATGCAAGTATGCTTTGCTTCTGTGTTTGCAAAGTAGCACTTAAGAGAGTTTATTATTAATAACAGTAAATTGTTCTACATTTTCATATAAGATAATATGAGATATGAGCTGTCAAGACATGTTGGCCAGATATCTATGAAACCAATGATATCTAAAGATCCACAACATAAAGGAAAAAATTGGAAGGTCTTCAGTCAGCTCCTGACAGCTGCAAATTCTGTTTTGGATGAAATAATGAACCCATCTAAGGGTCTCTCTGAAAACAGTCTTGCCAAGTTATACTTGTTTGAAATTGTATTTGGTTTCTCACTTTGATATAATCCCAAAAAAGGAATTGGAACAAACACCTAGAACTAAGTCAGCAAGACATCTAGGTAAGATTAGAGTGAATAAATAAAAAAAATAGTGGTCTTATATGCAGCTGATTTGTAAAATTAGACACTTGAGATGCTGCTGAAGTTGCTTTGATATCACCTAGCTAAATCTCTTGCTCCTTATTTGTATTAAAATTTTACACTATATAATATGATATGCAAGATAAACCTCAAATCAAAAATCAGCCAATGCCTTTAAGGCCATGATACAAATGCTTCTATTTGTATAGTATTTGATTAACAATTATATTCCTCTTCTTTCATAGTTCATATTTCTGTAATGAAAATGAGTGGCTATACTGGCAATAATACAGAAACTTGTGGGGAAAAAAGGATTAGTAGCTGTGAACACAGTAAAACATAGGCAAGTTATTAGTACAGAGTATTTTATATCTGCCATTTGGATTCCTGTTCCTTTTTGTGTATTTGAGGATATTTTTGTCCATGAACAGAATTAATGTTTTCTGCACAAATGCAACTAGTTAGGGAAATACATATTTGATTCCATAAAGATGCATTTGCCTTAAATATTATTTTACTTATGTTTTTGGAGACAACTGTGTCATATCGTACCAGAATGATTTTTTTTGCTTGAAAGTTCCAACTCTTGAAAAAAATCATTGCATAGTGCAATGTTATTAAGCAATCATGTTATTCTACTTCTCCACGGTTGTTTTAAGAATGTAATTTATTATACTTCTGGGAAAAAACTTCTATTAGTTTGGAAGTATTTATGTATGTGTTTACCTATTTTTGCCAGACTTACTAGTTGAAGGCACATTCCTCAGGCATAAATTAGGGATATCAGCATGATATAGATGCTGTGTGTTAGCTGAAAGAAAGAACTGTGGCCTGTTTATGTAGTGAAAGATGAAAAACTGTCACGTGCCTTTGTGCATGTACATGTGTGTGTGAGTGCACATAGATATGTGGTAACCTAGTAACCTTTCTTTCCATCTCTTTTCATATGTGCCTCATTGCTTCTGTTAAACAAAGCCTTTCTGAATTCAGAACCAAATTAGCTTTATTAGGTTAGCAGATAAGGTGTTTCCCAAAGTTAAAGACTGTAATGCTGTATTTTGTATATATTCTAAATTTTCATTTACCATCATTAAAAGATCTCATGCCCTTTATGTCCTTTACACATGGTAAGTGACCAAGGAAGTCTCATCTGGCTCTGGCTGGCACACAGCTGCATTCTCATTTGCTTGGTGAGGAATCAATAGACATTTTGAAAATATGCTACAAGAGCCACCAAGTCAGAGAATTCACAGGTAGGAAAGATTTTATACTTTAAATGACCACATAGTCCTCCTATTTACAGCATTAAACTCCACCTGTTTTGTTGTTTTTCTTTCTGGTCCAGTAAGCGTTAATCTTTGAAAACAAAATTCACATATTAACTGGGAGACTACTACCAGTTCTAACAGTCAGGGCTCCTGTATTTGAAAGGGTGCTGAGATGTGTTGTCTGAACAAATAAACATCAGTTCTCACTATGGAATGGGTGGCCTGCCAAGTTGATCAATAATTTAATTACCAGTGACCCATTTTACTTACGTCTAGTTGAAAGGGAATTTCTGCATTCTTGCATAAGTTATCATTTATTCAGTTTCTCACAGATGGATTCAGATGCTGCTTTTTCTCCCTTGAGGATGACATGAACTTAATCCAATATTATAAATGAAAAACAGGTGCCCAGATCCACAATCTTTTCTTCATAGCCTCTATTGCATTGATTTACCTAGAATAATTCCTAACTCAAAATCTTCTGCCAAAAGTTTAACTTACTTTCATTTAAGATGCATGTGGCTGTGTATGTGATCACTGCAGCAACAGAAAATTACTGTTAGCAGTGTTTTTTTAAAGTTGCAAGGCCTTGTGAGAAGGCAAATGTTCACATGTTGTAGTTATTATTATTATTCACTTTTATTGGGAAGGCAGCTGGCTGGAGATCCAAAAATAGAATATGTTTAAAGCAAAGCAGAAATTCTCATTTGTCTATAAAAATAGGTCATCTTCCAGTATGGAATTCGAAACTGCCATTTTTTATGCCTTTGAATTCCCAAAGTTATTCCTGTTGGATTTCTCTTCATTCAGTTTTAATATGAGCCCTTTGAAACTGGATGCTGGCTGAAGTGTTTCTTTGGCTTGAAAGTCTGTGTTTCCCTTGCAGTTGTTGTAGTTAAAACAAAAAATAAAGAAGCTGAATGAGAACAGGTGGCACAACAGGCAGTTTTTTATAAGGATCCTGGATTTATGTGGTGTGTGGCATTATAGTCATCACCACAGTCAGCTGTCCAGCAGAGAAGCATGCATAACATATCCTTGAAAGACTAAACTTCTGTTTTATCTGCTCTTGTGATTTCTGATAGTATGATATGCTCTACAGATGCCTTAACACTTTGCAACAAATTATTGCCTATGTATTAATTATAACACTGGCTAGAGGTCTAAACAGCAATCAGGAAGTTGATGTCTTAACTCTCAACGAAGAAATCAGGAGACTGTTCTTACTGCAAACTGACAGTAAGCAACATGGATAGCAGAACAGTAGCATTAATACCTCCACTATGCAGATGAGGAACCTATGTGCAGGAAAACGTAAATTACTGTCCCAAAAGCACTAAGCCTATGTCTAGACACCATAACCTGGGAAACATCTGAGTTTCTGACTCAGGATGTTCACAAAGGCCATGTCTGGATCCCATTTTGGGGTGAAAACCATGTGCATGCCAGCCAGCCATCTCCAGATCTCTGGTTTCCATAGGTAGGACACGTGGTGATCAGAGCCAGGCTGGAGCTACAGTGAACTCCTGGAGAAGTCCAGCTGGGTCAGTCAGGGAGCCAGATGCAGATGATAGAGCACCTTGGCAGTTAGATGTGCTTCAGGCAGAGTCACAGAAAATTAATAAAACTCTCCAACCTTTACAATGCTAACTCCAATACTTAGGTGCAAATCTGACCTCTATGGAAGCCCAAACATTTAGCTGGATTAAAATGTTCAAATGATTCCCAGTGCACAGAAAGAGTTTTTAAATACTGTGATGGGGAAATGGTTGGAATAGTTCCACTACTGTTTAAAGTCATTTGCTGGATCCTGGGAACAGAACTTCTGTGTAGCCCTTTTTTCAATACAGAGAGGCACAGAGTAGATTCATTAGCCATTTTGGAGTATGTAATGTTTATTTTAAAGAATAAAATGTTTGCTATGCCATGGGTGTGTTACTGGTGAGCTGCTAGATGTTTTAGAACTTTTTGAGTGTATTGAAGAAGAAAATAAAAGGACACTTCAAACTGAGAATGCTGTCTGTGAACAGTGTCTTCCTTTAATGCTACAGTAGTAGCAGTGACCATTTAGGGGCACAAGCAAGACAAAGTGTATGAATAGAGGTAATGTGGTCTATATTATCCAAATTATTATATCTATATTATACATCTATATTATCCAATATAAATCCAAATATATTATCCTACAAATACTGTCTTCAGTTATTTATTTCTGATCTGCATGAGTTTTGGCATAATAATGTGTAGCTTTTCCTAACAGTTTTTATGATAAAGCTATTGCCCAATGTAGAATATTTTATGAAGTCTTATGAGCATTTGAAGCCAAAGCTTTACTGATATTTGCACCTCAGACTTCAATATAGCTGTAGGATTTATGCCTACTGAACGATCACATTTTCAGAGAGCACATTAATTTAAAAACATGCCTTGAAATGTAGAGGTTCACAGATGTTAATGATTACACATGTGTTTCTCCTTAATGCTTCAAGGCTAGAAAAGGCCAAATTCTGCTGTAATTTGTACTGCACTGATGAGATTTGGATTAATATAAACAAAATGAAAAACTGTTCTCAGAGACTTGTTGCTGCTTGCAGATAATGGGGCATTTCTGGACACATGTTTTGGAGAATGAAGTCCTACACATTAGGTGATAAGGCAGCAGAAGAGTCACTCCCAAATGTAAAGTCAAAGGTGTGGAGAAGGTGAAGAGAGAGGACAGAAGGTACCTTCTGTACCCCGTGTCAGCACCTGAGTGTTGGAACCACTGTCTGCATGTTATGGAATAGAGGGGAAAAAAGAGCAAATAAAGTGGCAGGTGAAAAACACATTGATACTCAAATACAACAGCAGTGGTGATGTATGTGTACTACACACATTCTGCTACCGAGACTCCAGCTGTGCCCTTTCTATCTATTTGCATTGTTCTGTGAGTTTCCTTGCATGAATTTTTGCTATGATGTACATTTTAAACAATACAGTTTCCCTATTTCTATAGTAATTCTGGTACCAATCATCAGAAGAGAAATACGAGAAAATCCCTTTATACAAATGTGTGATCATAAATAGTTTGATCACAAGTAGAAATGAGCTCTTTCTTTGAAGCTGATGTAAACATATGTGTTTGTTGAAGTTCTCTCTACATGATTGCTAAGACTTCTAGAAAAGGCTAGGCTTCAAAACCCCAACTTGTGGTTGTATATTAGTCCTCTGTTGCATTTTTGATTCACATTACAAAGAACCCCTAGACACTAATGATTTTCAAAACTTTAAATTAAGTGTTTAAATACAAAGCAACTAGACTCAAGGCATCTGCTTCTGAATTTTTTTCTCTAATGTCTGCAAGAGCCCTTTTTAAGGGTCAGTTTCTATTTTTCTGGAAGTGGAATTTAATGTGTGTAGGAATACACATACACACAAGTATTCTTCCTGTCTTTTTGGTATCAGAACAAAAAGCTGGTGCTATGGTTAGAGGCACTACTAAGGCATCAAGATGGCACTTCATAGAGCTCATAACTTACTCTGTGACTGAGCTCCAGCACTAGTCCATACAACCAGCATGCTAGTGCACTCCTCAGCCACTCCTCCATGGTGACAGTTACACAACAAAGATGACTCCTGGCTCACTGCATGCTAGTTTTGCAGCAATGGCCACTGTCCAAATCCCTGCTATAATTAGCATCAGAAAGTAATCCAAACTCTTTTAGTTCATGTCTTTGGCCTGGAAATTTATTCCCCTCTTCAGTCACTCTTTAATGACAGAATAATACCTTTTCCTTCTTCTAATCAGCCACTTACAAGGTTACTTCTTCCCCCACCTAGAGGTAATCTAGTGCTAAAGTATAAGCTTTTATAGCTAGTTGCATGCAAATATATGCACTCTGCTTTGTATATTGCAGTATATCTCTAAGATATTACTGGGGCATTATACATTCATATTCAGGCTCATTCAGCAGTTTCACTTGGTAATAGTGCTATATACATATAGAACATCTTCTATATGGGAACACAGCAAGGTTTGTAGGAAGCTTAAGAAAGCAAACATTTAAGTCCACTGGACTGTATTCTTACAATGTCCAAATCAGAAGTCACTTGCAGAATTTTGGAGGCTGGGAGTAAATGACTTTTTGTCATGACAAGGCACTGCAGAAGTTTCATGCAAGCTAAAGCTGTTCCCTTGATGCAGCAATGATCTTGAATTACCAGGCTGAAGACATTTAACTGGAGTTTGAGACTCAGTTTGATGAGGGAAGAATGCAACAAGCACCTGGATTCATGGCTGCAGTTGATTCAAACAGGCTTTAAGAGGCCTGGGGTACAGGGTCTATAGCTTTGACGTCTGCCTAAGTGGAGCTCACAGTAGGAATGAGCCCCAAATGGCCTGTTTCTCACATTATGCAGTATGACTGCAGGCAAAGGAAGCTGAGGAACCAGATTTTCAGACACTACAAAGGGTGCTATTGTGTGAACACTTTGAGGGTATTGAAAGGAGAGGTCCAATCCTGTATGGCATTTTTACAGGTGTTTAATTTCAAACATGAGAATAACCATACTGTTGTCAATGAATTGCTTATGAAGTTAAAATTAAATGCATGCTTTTTTTGGATAAGGCTAAGGCACAGTCTTACCAAATTTTGCCCTTGGTTCTTTCTAACTGTACAACTAGGCCAACCTGTTTCTCACCATTCCCTTCTGCAATAGTGATTAATTTGCAATGAGTGCTGTCTCACATGGCTTTTTAAATGTATTAAAAAAAAGATGTGTGACAACAGTTGAGATGCAAAATTGACCAAAACTAACAGGGTGACTAATACACTGCTACCTGCACTGGCCTTTAATGTTGATGCATATTGCACAGATGTGTCGCTTTCGCTACCACGAATCAGTATTCATATTAACAATTTGGCTGGAGCATACCCATGCCTGAAGTCACCTGGATGCCTACCAAAATATAGCTCAGAGTATGCTTCAGTGAAAGCATACGCAAAGCGCTGCGTGAAAAGAAGGTATGATACACATCTCAGGGTCCCTGCTGGCACCTAGATATTTGCACTTCCATTCATAGAATCACAGAATCGTAGAATCATAGAATCACAGAATGGTTTGGGTTGGAAGCGACCTTAAAAATAACCAAGTTCTGATCTCACAGCCATTATTATTTGAAAAGTAGCTTTGGAGAGAAGTGACAGTAATTGAGTTTATTTGAGGTGTTACCAGAGTCAGAAGATTTTTTTGAATTATTCTGAATATTCAGTCAATGCCATTTTTCTACTTTTTCTTAACTTACAGGCTATTAAAAGAACAAGACATATTACTTCAGTCTTTGAAACACAGTGACATGGAACTGCAAAGATGAGAATATAAGGCAGGGATTTGCAAATACTATTATTTTAACTATATTGTCTTGCAAAAATACTCTAAACACAATTACAGACTTTGGTGGACAAACTATGAGCAGACTCTGCTCCCTGAAGGATGTGGTCCTGTAAACTTTTCTTATTCCCAATGGGAATGCATTCTTTGAGGGGAGAAAAGGATTAGTAAATCAAGTCTTAGAGTTAGATGCTTAATTTTAGACATGTAAGTTTGGCTAAGAGGCTTGCTCGACATCAACTGAATCCTGGGCTGCATTCACAGAAGTGTGGCCAGTAGGTCAAGGGAGGCAATTCTTCTCTGCTCTGCACTGATGAGAACTCACCTAGAATACTGTGTTAGCTCTGGAGTCCTTAGCACAACAAAGACATGAACCTGCTGGAGCAAGTCTAGAGGAGGGCCACAAAAATGCTCAGAAGGCTGGAGCACCTCTCCTACCAGGACAGGCTGGGAGACTTGGGGTTGTTCAGCTTGGAGAAGAGAAGGCTATGGGGAGACCTTGTTGCAGCCCATCAGTACTTAAAGGGTGCCTACAGAAACTATTAAGGGGATAAACTATTTAGTGGGGCCTGTAGCAATAGGACAAGGGGAAATGTGTTTAAACTAAAGGAGGGTAGATTTAGAGTGGGTATAAGGAAGAAATTTTTCACAGTGTGGGTTGTGAAACACTGGCACAGGTTGCCCATAGAGGTGGGAGATGTTCCATCCCTGGCAGTTTTCAAGGTCAGGTTGTTTGGGTCTCTGAGCAAACTGATCTAGTTGAAGATGTCCCTGCTCAGTGAGACAGGATTGGACTAGATGACCTTTAAAGGTCCCATCCAACCTAGCCAATACTATGATTCTCTGACCGCACAGGCTGCAGGGAGTGCCGCCTGGCTGCAGCCCTGGGCCGGCGTGTACGGCTGCCCCGGGAGGAGTCGTTCCCGCAGCAGGCAGCCCCGGCACGGCTGCAGTTCCGCTTACGGGACTGGGGGGACCTCTCGTGGTGGAAATGGAGGGAGCAACCTCTGGATCCGTTCTCCCTACCACGAACAGCGAAGCTCTTCCCACCGGTGAAGCAGGGTGGAAATGAAAAAGTGAACACAAATATGAATTAACAAGAAAAAAATTAAACAATGTTGTGACCAAGAACTCCATGCCAGTTTTGGTATAAACGTGGTTGCCTGGTTCTAGTTTAAAAACGTATTGCATGAAAATAGATACTTTTCTGAGTCATTGGTGCCTATATTCATTGTGAATATATAATTTTCAGTCCTTTCAGTGATACTAGGCTCCAACAGAAGAGATTTTCCATCCCAGTTTGACGGACATGCTGTTTCATCTTTCTTCAGGTAATAATGCTGCAATTCTTTATCTCTTCCTGTAACACTGTTTTTGTGGAGTTAAAAAAAAAATCTGTTTTTATACTTACATAATTTAATAACTCTTGTTTTCTTCACTACATTATAGATATTTTTTTCCTCAAAAAATACCTAAAGTGTGAGTTTGAAGAACATCACTTGAATTATTTAAAATAGAACAGTTCTGTTGGAAGGGACCTACAATGATCATGAATCTTACCTCTGTGCCTGGGAAGATCACTGAAGAGATCCTCATGGAAGCTATGCTAAGGCACATGCAACACAAGGAAGTGATCCAAGACAGCCAGCACAGCTTTACTAAGGGCAAATTTCATCTGACCAGACTGCTGGCCTTCTATGATGGAGTGATTGCAACAGTCTACAAAGCAAGACCAGCCAATGTAATCTACCTAGATTTCTGCAAGGCCTTTGACACAGTCCCACATGTGATCCTTATCTCTAAATTGGAGGGATGGATTTGAAGGATGGACTGTTCAGGGGATAAGGAACTGGCTGGACGGATGCAGCCTGAGAATACCAGTCTATGCCCAAGTGGACAGCACTAATACATGATGCCCCTCAGGGCTCTGTCTTGGGATCGGTGCTCTTCAATATCTTTATCAATGGCATAGACAGTGGAATCCAGTGCACTCTCAGAAAGTTTTTAGATGACATGAAACTGAGTGGTGCAGTTGACGCAACAGAAGGGAGGGGTGCCATCCAGGAGGACCTGGACAAGCTGGAGAAGTGGGCCCAAATGAAGCAAATGAGGTTCAACAAGTCCAAGTGCAAGGTCCTGTGGCTGAGCAGAGGCAAACCCAGACATGAGTACAGACTGTGAGAAGAAATCATTGTGAGCAACCCTGCAGAGAAGGACTTGGAGATACTGGTGGATGAAATCTGGACATGACCCAGTAATGTTCATTTGCTGCCCAGAAGGCCATCTGTGTCTTTGGCTGAATCAGAAGAGGAATGGCCAACAGGTTGAGAGAGGTGGTTCTGCTTTCGTGAAACCTCAGCTAGGGCTCTGCTTCCATATCTGGGACCCTCAGCACAAGAAAGAATTAGCTTGTCTTGGTGCACGAAGCTCTTTATTTGCAGCAGCAGGACTTTGTCCTTGAATTTCATACAGTTGGACTATTCCTCTAGCTTGTCTAGATCTCTCTGAATGGCCTGCTCTCAAGTGTATTCACTAATCCCACCAAAGTGGTGTCATCTGCAAAATGTAATTAAAAATAGATCCATGCATGCAGGCAATGGATACGTCTACATGATTTTTTGCAGACCAACATGCGCTCACTCCTTCTCTGCTCCAAGTGTTTATGCAACATCCAGCCTAAGTTAATATACCTTGCCTCTCAGAAGAGCTTAATGACTCGGGATCCGGGCTGTGCTAATCACAGCTAAACAGATTTTGGTTCAGAGCATAGGAAAATTAAGCTGTGTCTACTGCAGCATCTCATGTGAGTTTAACACGTAAGTCCACCAAAATGCATGTTCCACTAGGTCTGCTGGAGCTCCTGAATGAGGAACTGTCTAGCCTGAAAGCTGCAGTGTCATGATGAAGTGGACCCAAACCCAGTGAGACAGTGACAGTGTGATTTAATCCATAAACACAATAACACTGAAAAGAAATCATTATCTATCACCAGAATTGAGGACATATTGTCCTACCTGTCTGCTAGAACAGCACCACTCTTTGCCTGATTTCTTGCATATCATGGTCCCAACTCAATGAGGAATCTGAGTTGGGGTCTCTGCCAGTGCACATTCCACAGACTTTTTGCCCTTAATGTAGAGTTTTGCCTCTCCATCAGTGTTGCCAGCATTAATCATAGGAAACTTGAATTTGAACACTTGCTGTTATAGCCAGTTCTTCACATCAGCCCTTCCCCATGTATTGGGTCTGGCTGAGCTGTAATTCATCCCCATAGTGACCCTCGCAGTGCGGTGTTTTGCATTGGTGACTAGCAGGGTGCTGATAACACACCTGTGTTTTGGCTGCTGCTGGGCACAGCACTGGCACTGTGATGTTCCTTCTCTGGTTGGGGTGCAGGACCCTGGGAGGGAAGTCGGGCAGCCAGCTGACCCAAACTAACCAAAGGAATATTCCATACCATATGATGTCAGCTCAGATATAAAAGCTGAGGCACGGAGCAGGGGGGTGGGCATTCATCATCTAATGATTGCCTCCTGATGAACCACCACATGTACCGCAGCCCTGCTTCTCGGGAGTGGCCGACCATCGCTGCTCATGGGAAGTAGAGATTAAGTCTGCTTTTGCTTTGCTTCTGCACGTGCAGGCTTTGGTGTGTATAGTGCTGGTAATAAACTGTCTTATCTCAACCCACGGGTCAGTCCTCTTTCCACCTCACTCTCTCTCCCCTGTCCCTCTGGGAAGGGGAGTGATAGAGCGGCTGGGTGGGCACCTGGTGTCCAGCCAAGGTCAAACCCACCACACCCCATCACTCTCAAGGAAGCAGAGAGGGCTGCAGTGAGCTGCAGCAGTTAATACACCTACTGCCCTGGGCAAAGGGGTCAGTCAGGGTGCACAGCACTGGTTGGGCTGCATGCCATGGGCTGACAGAGCTGGCAATTAAATTTTAGTTACAGAGTGAATACATATCATTGTTGTTCTTATTTCCCTGCTTGGAATTCTTATTTGATAATCCAGTCTTTTCATTACTCCTCCTACCCAGACAATATGTTAAATTTTCCATTAATTGGTGGTACAAATTCACCAAAATATATTTTTGTATGATTCCATGAATATTTGAAATATGCATATATATATTTCAAAGATGAAAAGCATAGTTAATGAAAAAGCAGCATGTCAAGCTAATCTGAGCCTAGACTATATTCTCAAAGGACTACAAAATTCCACACCATGGGTGGTGTTAACACTAATAGCCTGGGCTGGCAACATACTAATCACTCTGGCTCTAGAAGACCAGGCTGGTATTTTAATCACTCAAAAACTAATAGCCTGGCCTTGCTGGCATTATAATTGTTACAGCACTAATAGTCTGGGCAAGATGGTATTTTAATTATTCTGGAACACAGCCTGGAAATGTTAATTTTTAACATTTCTGTCTTTTTATCAAGGCTACCAAGAGATCTACCACAGATATGATCAATTATAAAATGCAGAAATCACTATTTTACTTAAGAAAGAGTCAGACTTAGGAGTCTTAACACACACAGTACTGGACTCTTCTCAGATCAACTCTTTCCCATCTTCCTTCTTTTTGTTAAACTTCTTTTCCATGCAGCAGCTTTCAACCACGTATGAGTCACTTCGTATGGCTGGAGTGGGCTGTGCTGAAGTGTTCGCTGTTCTTAGTATTACCATGATCTTACTACACTATCCAGCTGATGCAGTTGCAGATACTCAACTTCATAGGATAAAAATCCTCTCACTATAGTTAATATTTTAAGAAATTAACTCAGATTGTCAAGAATTTGGCTTATCTTTAAATGTCACTAATTAGTTATCTGTTGAACATTCATTGACTTCAAAGAACCCAGTTATCTTTGCTGTTACATAGTGCAGGTCACAAATAGATGGATTTTGCAGGAAGGTTTTATTGCTAAACTTCATTTTTATCCCCTTTAATTTGAGGTTGGGAACACTGAGGGGCTGGGGAGATGGATTAAACAGGAAATTGCTAGTTTTCCTCCAACAGCTGAGAAACATGATCTTGCAATGCCTGGAAAGAAAAATAATCAAATTGTCAAGGAATTAGAGCTCTCTATGAAAATCAGCTGTGGTTAAGATTTTTAATTTTATTTTGTATTTCTCCTAATGGCTGGCTCACCTCTTGTGAGATTTTCCACAAAGTTAAAGCAGTCAAAGCTCCCTCATATCTTCTGAACTGGGTCCATTACACAAATGGACCATTAACAATTGACATTGTTTTGTTAACATTGCCATTTGAGGATGATCTCAGCTCCCCTCATTATGAGGAACACCTGCCCTAGGAGGACAGACTGAGAGACTTGGACTTGTTCAACCTAGAGGAGACCTTACAGTGGATTTTCAGAACTAAAGGGCACCTACAGAAAAGATGGGGATAAACAATTTAGTGGGGCCTGTAGCAATAGGACAAGGGGAAATGTGTTTAAACTAAAGGAGGGTAGATTTAGACTGGGTATAAGGAAGAAATTTTTTACAGTGAGGGTTGTGAAACACTGGCACAGATTGCCCATAGAGGTGGGAGATGCCCCATCCCTGGGGGTTTTCAAGGTCAGGTTGGACAGGCATCCGAATAACGACCTAGTTGAACATGTCTGTGTTCATTGCAGGAAGAATTGAACTGGATGACCTTTAAAGGTCACTTCCAACCTAAACTATGGTTTTATATTGATGGATGAGCTGCATGTGTTTGGCCTGGAGTGCTGCAGTGGCATGGTGAGTTGCAGAGGTGACTGGTGGGGTGTGGGTTTGGCTGCCCCCAGTCTGGTGCTGCCTGGTGGGAGACCAGCTCTGCCCATCTTGCCACAGCCACTGTGCTGCATAGTGGCAAGTGCCCAAAGGGTGGTAGGGGATGTGGTTTTGTGCCTCCAATGACAATGGGAGCATTGTGTGAGGAGTTGTCCCACTTAGAGAGGAAGGAGATGAAATAAAAGGCAGGGAAGCAAGAAGAATGGCTCTTGCTGAGGGAGGAGGCAGATGGACTTTATAAGGCATCAGCTTTGTGGGCAACCCATTTGAGTAGCTGGCTGCACTTCACCCATGTCAGTGCCTATAAAAGTCATACCAAGCTCAGCACCAGTAATGAGCTTTCTAATTTTACTTGATTTTCACAGCTGGGATGGTTCATTGATCAAATACTTATTTTTGCCTTTGTTTTAAAATGTCCCCGGAGGAGAAATTTGCCCTTCACCTGCTTCCCGTATAGGAAGCCCAGCTGCTCTTTCAGGCTGTTTCCAGACACAGGGCTGTCCTCTGCTGACTTTCTTCCATAAGAAGATTGCTAGTAATGCTATTTTTTCACTCTAGGAAGGGAATTTCAAAGGAAAAGTTTTCATGCCTGATGCTTAATAAAGGATTTGAACACTTTGTTAGAGAATGCTTTTAAAGCATTCTCTTTTCAGTGTCCTGTTCCCTGCTGCTTCCTATGCTTGTGAAGCTTCCTGTGTCATCTGTGGCCTCATTTCCACTCATCTATATGGATTGTTTTCCTGCTTTCAGGGTCTGACATTGATAAGCAGGGCTGATGCCACCCTACTAACCTATGTAGCCAGTATGTCTCTGAGCAGTTGCAGCTGACACACGTGCCCTGATAGGGAAGCAAGGTGTCGTTCTCAGCGTGCCACCACGTTGGAGACGATGTTTGGCAGCTAAACTTAGGAGCAACATGACAGCTGCATGAGATCATTGTGCTGCAGGAGCTTATCCAGTGGGGCAATGTTCTGGAGACTGGCATTGCATGTTTTCCTGGCAAAACAGTCTGCTCTGCCTGGTTACAAAGTCCTTTTGTTTACTTCAACTCAGAGAGGATTTCTTACTGCGACTGTGGTGAACTTTGGTAAAGCTGAGATGTGATGACCATAAAACTGTGTTTTCCCTCTCCTCTGTGCTACAAAAACCAGCATTATAGGGCCAGTTTTGTTGCTTACTTGTGCTCAATACCTCTTGAACTTTTCATGACAGGACACTAAATACAAAGATGTTGGCCTCCTGTGGTAGATTGCTTGTGATATCACAAATAACTTCACTTACTATCAGATGTACTTCAATATGAAACAAGCTTCTTTTCCTTGGAAGATTAAACATATAATTTTATACAATGCTGCAGATGCCTCTTAGTCTTTGCTGTGTTAGTTTAACATTCAACATGAGAGAAGTCAGCCTTAGATTCTTGGCAAGAAAGCAAGGTATTTTTTTAACCAAAAGCAGCAGAGTCATGGTTAAGTCCAGGAGTTCTCTAAGGAAGTCTGTATGCAGTTGCAATAGCACTGTGTTTTCTTCTCAGTATTTATTTTCTCTGCCTCTGCAGGCATTACTCTGTAAACAAGCCATTTCCAGTGCATCTTCTGTGAAGCTAAGGACTGCAAACATAAAAGAGAGCTCCAGACTCCCTAGAAATCCTTGATCTCACACTTTCAGCCAGCTCTGGAGCTCTTGTGAATTGCTTTGTGAGCACAGCATTTTAAATGAAGACTGACAGGGGTTGGAAGGATGTGTTTCTGGCTGTGGTTTCTGGGATGGTGAGGAGAGGCAGCACTCTCCGCTGACAAGCGTGATTCACAGAGGCTGTACTGGCAAGATCAGAACACCTCTCAATGGAAAGAGTTCTTAGTTTTCCTTTGAGGACAACCTGACAGGTTAACATGGGTGACTATGGTGAGAGAATGAAAAACCTTAGAAATGCCTTGAATAGTCTAATCTTTGTTTCTGTTAAAGGTTGTATCTATGATCCCTGACTCTTCTGAGGTGTGCTTTATGCAGAGTTGATGACATAAATAGGAATATGAATCTGAAGTACATAAGGAGCTAAATTTTAAAATGTGTAACTGCTGACAGCTACCTGTGCCAACTTGGAAAGGAGAAATCAAACTCAGGATGCTACTGGTAGCACATATGCTTGTAATCAGCACCAATGAAACTAATCTAAGGCAGTCCTAAAGAGTGCATATAAAACACTGTTGGCAAAGGAGAGAGGCAGGAAGCAGAACAGTAAAGGTATTTACTAAAGATACTATACAGACAGAAGTTTTCAGGGGAGACTTCTTCAAATTGTAGACATTTTAAATGTAAACATTCTTTGACAACGCAGGATAGTTGAAAGATTAAATAAATGGGTAGAAAATGTTATTTCTATTGCTTAAGATGAAAGAAATGTAAAAAGTGATGAAATAATACAGAAAAATGTCAGGAAGTTAATTTAAATTAAACAGGACAAACCACAAAATTGAATCTGTTACAGGAAATGTTTAGTTCAAACATGTTATGCCTTGAGCAGCATCTCTTCAAAATGTGTTATTTTGGTCTTCTGCCCTGAAATCCTTCTCCTTCTGATGACTATTCTGTGCTTGAAGCTTGTATTGTGCTCCTGAAACCCGAGGTTAGTCAGGACCATGTCTCTTTAAAAAAAAAAACAAACCAAACACCAGAGACACACAAAGAAAGAAAAAACCCACGCTAGGAAGGGGGAGCTAAAGCCTCTGCTGCATTGGACTGTTTGGATCCTGGGCTGCAGCAGTGGTCACGCATCCCTCAGCAGCCTGCTGATTTTGGAAAAGAGAGGGGGAAAGGATCATTTTGCGGTCCAGATGCCATCAAACACAAGCAACCAGTGGAAGAAATGGCACAATGAGCGGACAAGCATGTGGAAGCAGTTTATGAAGAAAGAGTTTTGTCCCGGCGGATGCTGTAAGTACGAGCTCGGTTGCAGTAGCCACGGTCACTGCAGTTGTTTTTAGGAGATCTTTTATGGGAGTCCCCATGCTTTTAGCGCTCTCGGGTGGGTAAAGCAATGGCTGTGGAGAGTTTAATAGTGTATTTAGGCAAATAACTGTATTGTCTGTGTCTCTACGGGATTTTGGGTGACTCACGAGCTGCAGTGAGCTGGCAGGGTGGGTGAAGCATAAGACTTTGCCCATGAGCTTGTTCTCCTTCCCTGATGGCTTGTCGGGCTCTGCTTTAGAGCTAGCAGATTGCTGCAGTACCGCCCTCTGTGTGCACAGGCCTCTCTCTGAATTTCAGCGCTGCGTTCAAGCACGGGGATGCACAAGACATTTTGTCACGCTGCAATGGCTGACTTAATTAAAAAAAAAATCCTAGAATTACTTTTTACCAATCTTACTTCATGCTCTATTCTTAACTTTTCTTGTGTATGCAGCTGTAGAAAGCTTATGAAATTCCAATAGCTTCGTGTGTTACCATTGGGAGACTGGTTCTTAACACAGCTTTCCCAAAGAGAGTGCGAGGCATGATTTACTACTCAAAGGGATTAGTATTTCCTTATCTCTGGTCTGTTTCTAGCTGAAGTAGATGTATGTGCTTGTAAACATAAATATTTTTTTTCTTGTGGAAATCCTGTATCTTGTACTTTGGCAAATGATTTGATGCATTTTATTCTGCATATGACCTAATGATCTAATACAGCTTTAAAAATAAAGAGCAGAGAGAGAGCTAGTTTACTGCACTGTGTTTCTCTGCAAATTTTTTGGTAATCAGGCAATTTTTTGGTAATCAGGCAATTTTTTTAATTGTAACTAAAACTATGTATGTCAGCAGAGTAAAAAGAAAACCTAAGTAATGAGTATTTTCCTTCTTATTTTATGAGAATATTAATTTTGCTTCCATCTGTCTAAGTGCTGCATAAGGCCATGAGATTTGCTCTAAACCAAAGAACTGATGGGCTCTGCAGTTGTAGCTTGGTACTTACCCAGCTCCTGCAGAAACTGTTGGGAGATCTTACCCTAGTAGCAGGGGACCTAGCAGTGGGGTGGGTAGTTGTGATGAGCAGCCTGTGCTGGTATGATAAAGAGGGTAAGTAAGGAGGCGCCTTACTTGGTGTATCTTTTGGGGGACCTGGCAGAACTACAGCTCCTGATACTAATGGCTGTAAGTAACTGCACACTTCTGTCCCCATCACCTCAGTGGGGATGTAAGGTGGAGCCTCCCTTACACTGAGGAGCCCACAAGGAAGTTTTCCCATCATTGCTTTTGGAGTTGCCCTCACCTCTCATCCTCAGAGATGTTACAGCTCCATCAGCTGTTCATTTACAAAACAACTTCTTTTTGCTTGCTACAGGGAACTGAATTGTAGGAGGACTAATTGAGCCCTTGATGAGTTTATATCAAAAGTTAACTAGGGAGTCTTACCTAGGGGGTGCTCCAACAGTGAGTGAGAATGGTGAGGCTGTATTACTGTCAGAGTTCCTTCTTGTCCCTTATCTACTGTCAGGATTTTCATGCTCCCAACACCAAGCAGCAATTCTGGTTGGAAACGTAATTTCCAAAGATTAAGAGAATAATCATTTTCAAGTAATCATTTTCATTGTTTGTAAGAATACAAAAAGTCTACAGAAACACAATCCCACATAGAAGATTTCTGTTCCCATACTGAAAATGCACAGAACCATGACATAATCTAATTAGAATTGTTCTATAGGCTGCCAGCTGTTGTGTGAAGACAGTGGGGAAAAGTTCAAGTCCTGTGTATTCCATTGTTTTCACCTGAATTACACTGAGGTGAATTTGTCATTTTTGGGGCCAACTGGAAAACATCTTCTTTCTCCATCCCTCCTGCTTAATTGTTTGCCTGATCCTCAGACATGATTTTTTTGTGGCCTCCAGAGCACCAGGCCCTGATTCACAGAAAAATAATATGAAGGATCAAAGATACCCAAGTTAGGACCATGCTTGCCTGAGGCTCTTATAAAGTCAATGGAAACACAGGAGCACTTACTGAAATACCTCATACCTAAAATTAGCCAGTGGTCATTGTGCTTCACAGTGTTTGGGGCTGCTTGGACTCTGCTTTCAAAAGCTCAGTTTCTAAAATACTGAATGAGTGTCAAGGGCTAGGGGAAGGCTGGCCACTAAACGGGTGACAGACACTCTACCAACCACTGTATGTAAAAATATACAGAAGTGGTGTTTTCTGTAATCCAAAAGAGTATTTTCTTGAAGTGTTTAAACAGTGTCTAGCTGCCCATTTTGTATGAACCCTTGGAATAACACATGGAGTTGACAAAAATGCATGTCAGATTTTGAAGTATGTGATTTTTTTTTTGAAGATATAATCTTTTTAGAAGTAAGTTTGAATTAGTTCAGCAATATTTTGTTATACTCATTATTCAGCAATTATTTCTGCATCAGCTAAAAAATATAATGTCATACATTAATTTGCTGCAGTAGGTTTTCTCAGTAGATCATATTCACTTTTTTCCCCCTAATAAGTATGTATTTAATGGATATATTTGCATTTTAGCAGTCTTGAACTAACTCTTTAGGTAGGTGGTCTAGTTTACTAGAATTTTTCTTCTTTTTGACCAGCTCAATAGAAGATAGTTATTGCCTGTAATTTTTGGCAAGTATGTTGTTAGTGTGATGGGGTTACACCAGAGTGAAAAGGGAACATTGCCTGTGAAGACCTAGATGTGTTTTTGCACAAAGAAATGTGCAGCCATGAAGGTCAGACTAGAAATAAATGAGGCTTAGCTGTCTTCCCTACACTTACCTTTAGAAATTGTCTCCACTCAGGTGAAAGCAAAATAAGGCAGCATAATTTCTGGTAGGTGGTGATTACATTCAGGACACGATGGGGCAGGTGTTTTGAGCTCCTCTGCTGACCTCTCAGAAGGGCATGAATTTGCCCAGTCTCAGTAGTAAGGTTTAGCTTCTGTTTTCTTGCAGGAGAATGATACAGCTGGTTGCATATCCCAATCACCACCTATATAAGACAGCTGGTGGAAAATAGTAAAGGTCAGAGCTTTGATGCTCTGGTCTCCCATGAAGAAGGAAATAATAATGTTAGTATTTAAATTACCAGTTTAGTTAGAGCTTCAGTGACACAAAATGAGCAGCTTGTACCCTGTTTCAATACAGGCTAGTTTACCTGGCTGTCTCTTCTTAAGTATGTATGGTACTTGGTGGAGCTTTGCAGCCTTAACAGCAACATTATTGTCGTTTTAACTAATGTAAGCTGAGATCCTGGAGAACGTGATAGTAGCTTCAAGTGGTCTGCTGTGCTTTACAAGCAGGCACAGCTGTCACTGAGTTGTGTTCCATAAAATCATTCACAGTATGAAAGAAATCACTAGTGTCAGGAGATGTCTGGAAACGTGTTAAGAGAAAGCAGGAGAGTTGTAGTACTGTGCTTATGCTACCTACACTTTTCCCATAACCTGCCCTCCTCAGCCTTGTCCTTTCTCAAATTTCTCCTTCCACATCATTCCTTTTCTCTGTCTCAGGCCAGCTCCTATGTGAATTATGTCTTCTGATCAACTCTCACAAGGTTTTCAGTAACAGCAGAGTCACTGGCCTGTCCCAATCCTCCAGCAACATCTCGCATTCTGGCTCCCCAAAGGTTAATTTGGAGACACTGGCCATATCTGTGCTGCTCAATAAGAGAGTTAGGCAAGAAAAATATTCTCAGGTCTGTCTATCTCCTTTGTGTTTAGAAGTGCAGCCAAGTGTGTGCTTGCATAGGACCAGGAAAAGCTTATGATGAGTCAGGCTCTCTGTCTAGATCGGTCCTCAGCTCAGAGATGGAGCAGGTTGTGCATTGGAGGGTGATTTTTCAGTGTAGAGTGACTTGGAGTCTCTTTCCGGATGCTAACAAGTAATTTACACCTCATTACCTTCATGTACATATTGGACTGGCACTGGAAACACTTCTCTGACTCCTGGAGTAGGCTTGTGTTACGCTGGCATCCTGTGCTATGCAGTATCTCAGCCAAGCAGTGTTGATCCAAAACAACAAATTAGACTTAAGACTTGAAGAAATTAAAATGCTTTCTTCCTTTGATTACTTCTGTCAATGCTAAACACATCTCTTTAAATCATTAGACCTGAAAGAGCTTTTTCATCTCTTCTGGGATGCCACAAAACCCATTTTATTTCAATTTCTCATTAGCTGTGACAAGGGTGATGTCAGATAAGTTGTGTGTGCCCTGTCTTATAAATAATAAATGAGAAGAGTCATGTCTTCTTTTTCTCTAATGGATCAGTGTTATTATGGCTGGATGGAAAAGGCACCAGCTTGCTTTATGGAACATAATGGAGGAACAAAATTGCACACACTTAGTTGAGTATTGATCCCAGGAACTCCTGCTTGCCCCTTTATGTTGATCCCTGGCATCTCTCATCATGTTGTAAAAACACTACTTTGATTAAGAAGAGTAACAATAATCTCTTGAAGTTTTATAAACCCCCCTAGAAATAATAGAACAAAGTGCATGTTCTTTTTGTTCAACCTAAACTCTATAATACAGAAACATCTTCCAAACACCCTTTCAGTGAAGATTCACTTATTGGTTTAACAATTCCAATCTGAAATGTGCTTTTCATTTCTTTCATGCTTGCAGAGAGAGCTTTGTTGTTATAAGCTTCTCATTAATCATAATTTTCACTAATAAGGTGCTGTTTAATCAAGTAATTCAAAACACTCTGCCAACACTCAAGAACAGAGCTTTATGATACCTCTCTTGCTCAATATAGCTGTTTGTGAGTAATGTTATTTCTGTTTCCTATGCTGAACTGTCCATATTCAGTTCCTTAGTCATTTTCTTTCAGTGTTAGGTCACCTTTCTAGCAACAGAAGAAAAGGAAGAGATGCCAAATCATGGGCACACGAAGTCTTGGCAGAGTTCTAAGAATATTTTTCAACAACAGTTGCTGTCATGAATGGCACCTGCTAAATTAGAAGGCTACATATCGGTGCCTTCCCACTGGTTTGCAGCATCAACAGAGGAGTTAAGTATTCCTAGCATTTAATAGATTTTTTTTCCCTCATTGTCTTGGCATGCAGCATCGAGCCAAATCTCTGTGTTAATCTCTTTTCTTCTGCAACATTTGGCATTCTTAGATGAAAATCTTCAGCATAGTGTGTCCCAATTTAGAGACAGGCCCTCCTACTTATGAGGAAGAAATTCATACAGATAAATTCCTTACTTAAAAGCATACTGGTCATATACAGAAAATGCCATACATACCATTTGTCATCAATTTTGGCTGACAGATGCAGAGATGAAAATACTTCTGTTACTGTCTGCAAAATTCATCCCTGCTTGTATAAGTATATAGAGATCAAAAGAGTTTTTTCCTTCTATTTTTATAAAAAGTTAGGAACAGAAGATAAAATGTATTTCTTTTTTATTAATATCAGTAACTGAAAATGATAGTAGATAGTGTCCAGCTAGTTTAGAGGCTATATATATTTCTGTAAATGTAAATGGTCTTTTATGGACAGAATAAAACCCCTTTTTAACCCTTCTGCCACATGACTGCTTCTGACTTTATCTTGTTGCATAAAGTGAATCTTCTTTTTATCTTGGGTCCTAAATATTAAAGGCTCCTCTTCTGTGCTTTGTAGTTACAGTCTTGTGCTGCTGATAGGGACCCAGATGCTGTTATGCAAATAATTTTTGTGACCTACCACTAGAGTAAGGCTGCCATGCTCTGTTATTTTCTTGAGCTCTTCTGTCTTCCTCAACTGCCACTGGATATCGTTGGAGTTTATACACACTTTTCCAGTCTTTTATACAGACTTTTTTTTATACAGACTTTTCCAGTCTGATCCAAAGTCATACTTCATCCTCACAGGTCTGGTCTCTTCATTCAGGTGTCTGTTATGGATCTACAGGCTGGGTCCTGATTACTTGATTCCTTCTAATATTTGCAGACTGAGTACCTTTATTCTAGATTTGATACTATTATGCAACTATACCAAACAAACAGCTATTACAAAATATTTTGCTCCCTGCCCTAAATCAGAGAGTCCTGTGATATGCCTGTGTGCAAGGCAAAATGGATGTGTTTTGCTTTTCTACCTTAAATTAATCAGTCTTGTGGTATGCCTGGGTGCAAACAAACAGAACAAAACAATCAACATCAACATTGAAACTCCCTGCCAGCTGACTGAATAACAGAGTAAGCTTTTCTTTTAGGAGACTGCACTAAAAACCTTTTTGCCTTAATGTATCCATTGATTCATGATTTACCATACATTTAGCAAATCTGAGATAGATGAGTGAGCTTTCTTTACAGTAAAGCTTTGTTGACACTGTATGGACAACACAAAAGTATTCCCAAACAGTAAACACAAGATCACTTATCCAGTTCTGTTAGAGAAATTAGGAGTGAATACAGTGACCTGGTAACATGCACCACAGGCCAGTGGACACAATTGCTCTTAGGTAAGAAGGGTAGATGTGAATTTCAGAGTTGAGAACTTCTTCTCACCCCTGCCCAGCTGCCCTTTTCCACATGCACAAATTTAGACACTGTCAACCTAGATGTCCCAAGTGCTTCCCAGGGCTTGGCTGTGCAGAGAGGAGCTCTGTGAAGTTGGAAGGGATCTCCTGGAAGAGAGCAGTGCTCTGATGTCATAGGCTGTGAGAGCCTTTTTTGGAAGAAAACCAAAGTTGATAATTTTCTCTGTTTGCATCTCTGTTTGAAGGGCTGCCTGAGAACATCTTTGCTTTTATGGTTCAATTTCCCTGGCTTTAGACTCAATTTATTCTGGGATAATTTAAACACACATTTTTTGTGATCCGACAGGTTAAATGTCTATACTAATAATTTCAATGACAAAATGTTCTCAGATGCTGCAGCTCAGTATCATATAAAGCTATAAGGCAATCTGTATGACCACCTCAGGCACTGAAGAAGTGTAAGGTCTGGAAGTTAGTGTGCTGGGATCCGTCTGTACCTGGTATCTGCCAGCCAAGCTGGCTCTCTTTCTTATCATGGGAGACAACTATATTGTGTCAAAATGATGATGACCGTGTTAAAATCCTTCTAGGATTGTAATGTGATCTGCTAGCAAACTGACAGCACCATTTGGTCACACGCATGCTGGCAACAGCAAGGTCCTTTGTGGACTATCAGAATGATGTCAGTGTAGAGAGGTCACTTCACACTATGATACAACTTCCTCTTCTGCTAAGCAAACTACTTATTAAGTTAATATCTTTTAGGCGTTACTTAGGTACTTTGGACCTATCAATTTGCTGGACAAGATGTCCTTGTCAAAAATCCTAGAAGATATTATTTTCCTAGGGTGTGTCAGTACCAAGAGCAAGTAACATATCAATTCTTTTGAAATGAGAAATACAGCAATTACTGACTTACTGAGATAATGGATTTAACTAGAGTCTTGTCAGCATGCGAGTCATGCACAGTCCTGTGTGCAAAACCATGCACAAAATTGCAATGAATTAAAAAGCTTCTCCACAGCAAGATAATAAAGGACAATCTTTGAAAGGTCCAACCTAGAAATAGAATGCAGTCTGAGAAACTGTGTCTCTCACTAATTATTGAGAGGCTGTCTCTTAAAGTCATAATTAGCTTTCTATTACAGACCTATTTTTCTTTTTCCTTCCCCAAGACAATTAAAGTTGTTCAAATAACTTTAAACATTCTTCATGTGTGATTTTACTAATGATGTTTTAGGGGAAACAGTATCAGCTGGCTTGGTCTTCCAGCTGTGGCTGCACCATCAAGTGCCAGGATCCCCCTGAGCCTGGCTTTCCACTGCAGGCAAAATGCCTTTCCATGGTGATCCCCTCCAAGCCCCAATCCATTATGCAGCAGGGTTGCAATGGTTTTACATTCATACCTGAGCAAATAAGGCTGGATTTGCACAGCTGTTTGCTTAAGTCTGTATTACTTAACTGTGAGTTAAAAGATTGTTCTTTGGATTACATGCTAGATATGCATCTCAGAATCTGGAGAAAAAAAAATTATATTGAAGCCATTTTGTAACACATTATGCTAAGTTAAATTCTCTGTAATGCTTCTCATGGTAAACTTGTATTCAAAATTCATCTTCAGTCTATATACTTTGAAATTTCATTTACTAACTGAGTAGGTAAATTCCTAACTATTGAAAAATAAAAATAATTCAAGCCACAAATTCTTCCCTCCTTTCTTTCATACCATTTATATTCCAATAGCATACTTACATAGTAAACTAATAAACGTTTTGCAATTTAGCCAGAGTTGTTTCCCTTTCTGGGTCAGGAAAGAATGTCTCTGCATTACTGTTTGAAGAGGCATATACACAACTGCACATTATGAAAAGACTTACCAACACTGTCAGAGGCCCAGAGAAGGATTTATATTTGCACAGATGCAAAAAAATAATGGAACATCACTGTCATTCTCACAGCTCTCTCAAACGTAAATTCCTTGGGTAATAATATCTGTATTGAAAGAAACATTTTCTGCCCCTTGACAGCACATGACTTGCCTCACTTATACACTACTCTGGTGCTACAAAAATTCTGTGTGTCAGCTTGAAGGAAGTGGTTCCCAAAAGTATGTGCAGCACAGAGTAGATGCTGACCTATATATCTGGGAGTGGGGATTAGCTGGGAAGACTTTGAATCCTCCCTATGGAAAGTCATTGCAAACTAGTTTATCTCTTCCCCTAGCTGCAAGCCATTTGAATAGAAGAGCAAAATCCCTCTCCATAAATGTTCTACCCAGCCTGCTATATTCCTTGATGACACATTTTATGTCAAGGCTGTAATATATATCCTAGAGGCTTTTTTAAAAAAAGCGGATACTAATGCAAAGGAAGAAATGGAAAACTTGCCCATTTATTCAGCATACTTACAGATACATGTTCATTATTATACTGATTTTCTGTACAGGAGGAGAAGCAGGAAACCTCACTGCTCTTTTTCAGTTCCCCATGTGCTTACAACTACTGTAACACAGAAGGCAGTTTATAATTAGTAACATGACTCACTTAGTAGTAGTAAACTCAACTATGCCTTCAGACGAAATGACTTTTCCATACCCTTCGGTTCAATTCTGTTCTGTACTAATGGCCCACCACTTTTCTCTTGTGTCTTTTCTTCCAGAACTCCTGAGCTGGTATTAAACAGTGTTTTCAAGCACATGTGAGGGAGAAGACAAGTCAGACTTTGGTCCTCACAAATACTCTTTCAGCTGTGCCTGCTTCCAGAAAAAAAGGAAGACAAAGCAGAAACATCAGCTTCCATAGTTCCATCCTTCTTCAGAAGATAAATAGAAATCAATTGCACAAGAACTTAGCCTGAATTCAGTTAAAGAAACTAAACAAGATCTTCTTGCTTTCTGATACCTGTCCTATTAAGTCAGTTCCTGATTACAAGAGAATGAACGTCTGTGGACAGTTGAGTAAGTGGCTTTAAAAGAAGACTGGAGTAATAGCAGATGGTGAGGCACACAGACATCTTTGGTAGTTCAGGGATGGAACACTTAGTTGAGTTTCACATGCTTGGGCTTTCTAGTGTCCAATGAAGAGATGATGAACCACCAAGCTAAGAAGATTAAAAAATAATTTGCTAATTTATAAATCCAATACCTGCTTCATGTTCCTATTGGGAAGATATCGAAGAAAAAGAGACAATGGAGATCAAAGATAAGAACAGGTAAAAAAACCTAACTCCTGAAAGATTTTTCTGTTAGACTGACATGTTCTTATTCAAACCCCCATGGGCAGTAAGTTAAAGACTGAATCTGAAACTTCCCTAGTGCTTGTACAAAGCTGCTGCTTTTAAAGATGAAATTAACTTCTTAAGGGACAAATTCATACACAGGTATCGCTTTCTTCTGCATTTACTTATGAATTGGCTCTGTGAAATTAATGTGAACTGCTTGAAAAAATTAACCACTCCTGTGAGTAATGGATTCATAGTCTGACTTTCAATTTACATGTGCAGACTACATTCACTTTAGTGGTTTTTGAAAACAAGTGAAAGAGAAAGTTTTTTCTTCCTACAGTTGCCTGACTTTGAATTCAACATGTTGTTTTCCTGGGAAGAAAGTACAAGCTCACTAATAGCTTAAAAAGCAAAGCAAGTTCCTTTTGTGAACAGTGTCTAAACAAATCTTTTGAGATAAATGCCTAAATAAGCATTTACTATCAGTGGTCCTGGAGGAAGACAACAGCCTCCACCCTCAGCCTTGCATCTGCAGAATCTCCACTGATGTGCAGTTCTATTAACATACATAGTGTTTTTTCCTGTATGTTAAGAATTGGGCTTTGCATTGTCTTAGAAAGCTGCTGTTAGCAGCAACTAATTAATGTTTCAGGATTTGTTCCACTGGCTTCCTAGATAATTTTGTGAAAATTTATGGAAGTTATGTTTCTATTGCAAAGTTACTGTGGGGGTTTGATTCTCTTTCTTTTTCTTCTAGATTAGTTAGCTAAGGTCTTCTAATGCAAATTTTGTACACCTAGAAATCAATGAGGTTTAGACATTGCACAAATCCATGCAGCACCCTCTTCTGTAATTGAATAGGTCACTTGTAAAGACCTAGTCTGATAGTCAACTGTCATACAGACATTTTGCTTATAAGCTGCCTGTAATGGTTTTATATGAGGAATGCAGAGTAGGAGAAATGATTTAAACTCACTGCACCAATCTATAATAAAACAGTTTCAGCAAATTACTTAAATTGTGTTATAGATTTTAGGGCAAAACTAGATATTTTGTTTGAATCCAATGCTTCACAGGCCAGAGGGTTTTTTGTTTTGTCATTTGTACTAGATAGGGCTACAGTCATTTCAGTGATTTATTTTAAGAAAAAAATCACTTGTTTTCTGTTAATGAAGTTATTCATATAGAACAGAAACTCCCCAGTAAGGGATGGCTTTCCAGTGACTACCACATGTGTCATCAGGAAATGGTAGATTTATTCTCAAGCTTCTTGAAAAGACATTAGTAAGCAAGGGTGAAGCAAGCTCCTGGAAATGACTACAGAGCAATGCAATCTACAACTTCCAGCTAATGTGAAATATATGCAATGTAATGTTTTAAAACATCTGTTAGAAATGCTTAAGGAATTATTTAACAATTGAAGGTAAGTGCTTACTGTGTCATAGAAAGTTTTGATTTTGTGTTTGGCATGTACTGTCTTAAACCTAGATGTAGTTGTTGAGTCACTGCTACTTGCCTGCCAGCACTGCAGAATGTTATTGCTGCACTGGAAGCTACTGTACTGCAGAGAGTTTCCTCTTGCATTAGTAACCTAAACCTTTCTTGCTCATCACACCACACGCTGCTTTTGCAGACCCCATTCTGTCCTTCTAAGCACACTGATAGAGAAGGAATGGGCTTGCATCCCTCTCTTGCTGCTACTGCATACTTATTTTAAATGACTGGAAATATGAGGTGATTCTGCAACACAAAATTTTCTGTTTTCAAGGAGATGTCACTAGGAAAATAACTTCCATTTCATTTTATAAAAATTCTCTAGTGTTGCAGAGACTCAGAGACTCTTTCAGTTTCTTTAATTGCATATTCCTTCTTGTAAGGGTGATATGACCTCATTCCGAACCAAATAGAACAATTGCTTATAGCCACAGGGGAATTCTCCATAAGTATTTTTAAATCTAAATGCTATTCTGCCTGGAAAAGTTATTATAAAATATTATAATTTATAAGAATTTATAATAGTAATATATTTTAAAATTGGTTTTTGAGAAAAGCTTGTTTTCTCCCATTCTTTGGATATGGTATTAGTATCAGTATTCATTTTCCTTATATTTGTTACTGAAATCAGTGCCTTCTCTTGTTAGGAGCCTATGTCATGAAACTGGTAACTTAAAATTTTGGCATCACAGAAGCGAGTGGGAGTATTCTTTATTATCACCAATAGCAACATCTAGCCAATAAATAAAATGGGATGGGGCCCCAGGAGAGAGGCCAGAACTCTAAGGGTAACTGGCATAGCACAGCTCATGTCTGAAAAACTTAACAGTCTTTGGCCCTAAACCAAAATGTCCTTGTCCATTCTGTCTGTGGAGACTTGTCCCTGTATCACTTGTTCTTCCCAACTCCTCCTGTCCTACTACAGAGGTCACATACTAGATAGAATCTGTGGTACACAGAGGTTTTTTTTCTGTCAATATTAATGTTAAATCATCACAGGACATAATTTGGGAGTATTGACTTGTCATGTGATATGACATGAGCTGGGCAACTTCAAGCAATCACTGACAGCAGGACTGTCTGTGCCCATGAATGATCCCACCATTTGAGACGTTTGGCCCAGAGAGGTGGCTGTTTGCTGAGAGAGCTCTGTTTCTCTATAGGGTCCCATCCAAAAAATTGTGTATACTTCATAAAATGCTAAATCACTCCTGTGATCCCAGTTGCTGAAGAAGAATTAGATTTTGCCAGTGTTCCTTGGTGGTTCAACTGGTCTGTAGACTATTTCAGTAGCTGATATGGATCAGACTGCATGGGGTTTTGACTCTTTCCATCTTACCCAGACATCCACATTTGTGCAGGTAATATATTCTCTTGGTATCAAGACATAAAAAGATAAACATAAGAGACTGGAAGGCAGCCTTCTTATTCCTGTGGACATAGTATAAAAAAAGTCTGTGATGGCAAACCGTGAAGGGTATGTAACAAAATAGAAAGTTAAAAAGAAGAAACAATAGAAAAAATGAGCAAAAACTAAACTAAAACAGATTTGGTTATTTTAACTTGTTTAAGTTATAATAGGGTTTTAATTATTTCTAGCAAAAGCAGGATCAACCCACAAAATATTCCTGTCTTATAATCCTTTAGTATTATGATACAGCGATACAAATGTTACTGATGAATGAAACTAGATGTTGCAGCACTGGCAAAACTCTCTCTGCATAGATACTGTGTTGGATCCTGATTCACCTGACCTTTGTGGCTTTAAAGCTTCCTTCCATTTTAGTGGGCTCATCTTTTCCTAGCTTGATATGCTTTCAGCAAACAGGTTGGTTGTATCATTTCCCCCTTGCTGTGGTTTAACTCAGCAGGCAGCTGAACACCACACATCTTGTTCACTCACTCCTCCCCAGTGGGATGGAGGAGGGAATTGGGAAAAAAAGGAAAAACTTTTGGATTGAGATAGAGACAGTTTAATAGGACAGAAAAGGAAGGGAATATACAAAGAACAAACAAAACAAGTGATGCACAATGCAATTGCTTACCACCTGCTGAAAGATGCCCAGCCAGTCCCTAAGCAGTGGGCTGCCACCCCCGGCCAACTCCCCCTTGTTTTCTTGTTCAGCATGACATCATACAGTATGGTATAGTCCCTTGGCCAGTTTGGGTCAACTGTCCTGGCTGTGTCTCCTCCCAGCTTTTTGTTGACTCCCAGCCCACTTGCTGGCAGCTCAGTATGAGAAGCTGGAAAGTCCTTAACTTAGTGTAAGTACTGCTCAGTGACAACTAAAATATCAGTGTGTTATATACGTTACTCTTATCCTGAATGCAAACAACAGCACTGTACCAGCTCCTAGGAAGAAAATTAACTCAATCACAGAGAACACTTTCCCGAAGTCTTGAATAGCATAAGGACGTACCATATACTCTGAGATACAGCAGATCAATACCAATAAATATTCATGATAAATCAAGTGACTGACAGAAGTGCAGAAAAATTATGTTGCTTTCTGTGTCCTTGAGAAACATCAGCTGTAACTTTGTGTGTTCCGTGTGATGGTGCCCGAATGCTGGGCGTCGTCTGGAACGCCACGGTGCCTCCTTGCCCGCCTGCCCTACTGAACAGGGAATACAGTAACAATCTGCACCTCGGCGTTACCCACGGCGCTGGCAGCCTCATGCCATACGTGCACCGCCGGTCAAGCGAAGCTGCACTCCTTCCCTCGCCCGCAGCGGCTGGGCTGCCTCACCTGAGGACGCTGACAGGCTGCAGGAGCTACTAGCCCCATGAAACGGGCACAGGGCAGTGGGAAGACTCCCTCAGCTCCAGACACGCCATCTGAATGCAGAACCGAGGACGGCAGCCGGGCCTTGCCGCACTGCCAACCTTCGTGGGGACCCTTTGAGGGGACCAGTCCGGGGCGGGTGCGCCTCGCGCCCGCAGCCGCAGCTAGTTTCAGGGCTGCTTCTCCACCCGCTCCCCGCGTCCTCCTCCCCCTTCCTCCGCGGCGCAGACCTCAGGGCGAGCCCCTCCCGGTCGCCTCCGTGGGCAGCTCCACCCCTTCCCCGTGTGGGGAGCGGCGGCGGCAGCTAACGGTCCTTTGTGTGCGGCGGCAGGCGGCATGTGAGTGGCTGTGGGGCTGGACGGGACGGGAGGGAAGGCCGCGGGCGTGCGGCGCTGCGGGAGCGGCTACTTGCAACCCGGAAAAGGGAGCAGACGCCCGTTCGCCCATCGCTGTACCCGCGCGGGCTGCGGTGCCTGCCTCAGGCCTCCGGAGCGCCCGAGGGGGAGGGCAGGTGGGCGGCCGGGGCAGGGCGCTGCGAGACTGTCCTCAGCTGGTGTCTGTCGTTGTCGCAGGCTGGCCAGGGTGACCGTCCTCCATGACTGCCTGGGCTGCAGGACCTTCGAGCTGCCGCCCTCCGCGGCGGTGGGGGACGTGAAGGCGCTGATTGACGCGGAAGCTGGCTTCCCCCGCGCCGAGCAGCGGCTGTGGCACCGCGGGAGAGAGGTGAGGGGCGTGGGCGGGCGGCAGGGGAACCTCCCCTTCTCTGGTGGGCTCCTACACCGCCGTGATGCTGGAAGAACTCACCTGGCTGACCGCTTTTTGAGACGTTTTTTGCTGCTGGTGCCCTGGCAGCACAGCATGTGAGTGTCCTTAGGTGTGAGTCACTCACGGGGAGCAAGGAGGTCGTTTCGACAAGCAGCTGAGCCATGTGCTTCTCTTGATGGTGCCAGCTTCTGTGTCTTTTTCTGACATAATCTATGTGCTTTATCCTTATTTCTTTGGAGGGGGAGCAGAAGGTTAACCCAAGAGTGCTGATATGCTTGTTCTGGCTTCTGGCTTCCTTTCAATCTTTAATTGATTTTCTCCCTGCTGGTCAATTTCAGCAGCACAGTTGACATCACCATTGTAGGAAGCTGTTACAAGTTATCAACAGAGGTCTGGCTACAGGAGAGCGAGTCAAATGAATGAATGCCCTTGTTCTGTGAAGGCATCAGCCTGGGGACACTGCTTCAGTACTGCTTGACATGCTTCTAGCCATGCTCTTGGGAAGCAGGAACCGGGAGATACTGGTGGCATGGGATGAGTAGAGGCAAGAAGGGGAGAGAGAGGAGGTTGGAAATTGGTGTTAAATAGGCAGGGGGACTTTCAAATGCATAAAGGAGAAGTCTCCAAGGAGACCTTATTGTGGCCTTTCAATATATAAAAGGGGCATATAAGAAAGACAAACACTGTACAAGGCCTGTAGTGACAACACAAGGGACAATGGTTTTAACTGAAAAAGGGTGGATGTAGATTGGACATAAGGAAGAAGGTTTTTACAAGAGGGTGGGGAGACACTGAAACAGGTTGCCCAGAGAGGTTGTGGATGCCCCATCATTGGAAATATTCAGAGTCAGGTTGGATGGAATTTTGAGTGACCTGATCTAGTGAAAGATGCCTCAGCCCATGGCAGGGAGGGTAGGACTAGATGATCTTCACAGGTTCCTTCCAAACCAAACCATTCTGTGGTGCTAGGAAAGAACCAGATGTTAGTTGTTTTATTGTTCAAGAAGCTTTTAAGAACCTACATGGGTAACACAAATAGTCTTTGAGGGCTCAGATTTGAAACAAACTACTAATTTGGTTCATCTTTTATTTTGTTGCCCAGTTTTGTGTGTCCTTGATTTTGTTCTCTCCAGGCCTTCCTGTTTTGGGAAGAAGGAGTTCTTTATATCACTTTATAATTAGTCTGGAAGCAAAGTTCTGTTCAGTACTCTCTCTGGCACAGAAAACTATCTTTTGGCAGGGAACAGTCAATAAGCAGACTGTAATACCTATTTAAATTTTTTTTTTTTAAATATTAAACTAGAATGCATATGGGAATGTTTTTTCTCTACTATAGAAACTTTGGAAATCCCTTCTAAAGTTTTGAACTCTTGGTTTTGCCGGATCAAGTTGGTTTTTCATTTATTGTGTTAGTAGAATGTTCATCAGTAAATTTTTTTTTCCATTAAAGCTGCTATGTGCAATTTACATTTACGTTCAATTTACATGCTGAGGAAAATCCAGGACCTCTTCCTTTCATAGTTCCCGACACTGTTAAGCTGTTTGAATTTATTCAATCTCCTAGTTTCTACCTGTGATTTGGTACAGAAATCCTACAATTCAGTTATTTTGTCCCTTTAATACTTGGTGATGGCTTACAGCATTCTGAGGATTCTTTTTATGTTAGTGATTCCTGAGTAGGTGGTATACCCAGTGTAAGCATCTTACATCTTGAGAAAAGATCAGCTCAGGTAAAACATTTCTGTAGGAACTTAAATAAATGCACTGTTATTCTATGTACTATTTAAATCTGGTGTAAGAAAAAAGGTATTTTTAAAATTTTTTTATGTTTTAAAATTATGCCTACATACTGTGGATTAGGACTGCATGGCTTATTAAATCTAGTTAGATTGTAAGCATCAAGCACCAACTTCTTTCTAGTGATTTGTTTTTACCCATCAAAGTCAGGAAGTAGTCCTAAACTTTGCTATAAACTGAGAGTAATATAATTTACTGTAAATAGAAACATATCTGAATTAGCTAAGTTTCTAATTAGCACTGAGCAACTTCTAATTCTACATTCGTTATTGTGGTATGCAGGATAAGGTGATGCCATATATGACTATTTTAGCATCACATTGTGTATGACTGGAATACATATACTATGAAACTAGAATTGCAACAAAACCCTTATGTACTATGATTAATAAATAGTTTTCCCAATGCCTGCTCTGGAATTCGCTGCCTAGTTTGCCCCATTTTCTCTGTAATGCTGTCAGTGATTCTATAGCTCTGCATGTAAAGGTAGTGGGAGATAAGGCTGTCAGATTCTTCAGAGGTGTTTCTGTGGCATACTTTGTCTGTACACTTCCTGGATTACTAGCTGTTATGAGCTGGTACTGCATAGTTTAAAATTCTTGTGAAATTGCATACCCATATGTACTTTTTGGAGTTCACAAACCATATACTTCCTGTATATATTTATTTTCTTTATGGGCATGCATCTTTGAACAATAACTGCTTTAGTCCCATGGTTCTGGAAGTTCCCAGAACATGGAATTTTTCAGCTATAAAAAGAGAGTCCCTGGCTTGCTCTAAGTATGCTTCTGTAGGCATTTTTTTCTACCTGTTTTGTTTGCAGGCATTTTTTTTGGCCCTGGAGCTAGCAAACTGGTACTTCATCTGAGAAGTATCATCAGGCCATCCCTAGACCTCAGGGACTGAGAGAGCTGCTCAGAGTGAATGCTGGATGTTTCAGAGTGTTTGTATACTTTCAGATAAAACCAGACTTCATAGAATAAATATGCAGGAAATTAAGCTACAGTAAATTATTTGTGCTGCAGAATGTTCTGATGAAGATCTGTCTTATTTTTTATTTCAGTTACCTGATGGTATCAAGATTGTGGATCTTCAGAAGTCTCAAAATCAAGTCTTTCTAGAGCTTCAGTCAAAAGGATTGAGAGGAGGAGGTATGAGAAATAGTTGTGTCTGCTTATAATCTGGAAGATCAAAGCATTTTCTGACACAGTCTGGAGTTAATTGAAATTATTGTGTTCTTTAAATGGGAAGCAATTATTTTTCATGTGAGTCCTAGTTATCCCTTCACTTGTTTTCATTCTGTTACAGGAAAATTAAGTGTCTCTTTTTAAGTGCCTTGGCATTTATTTTTTTCTTTGCAGTTTCATTTAAATACTGCTGTCATTTGGAATCAATAAAACTTGCCTTGCAGTAGTGTTAATTGCTGCCTTGTCTCATATAAAATAAGGTGAATACTTGTAAGCAGTTCAGATACTGAAAGGATAAATTTTCTGTTAGCACTGTGTACAGAACTAGAACACTGATAAAATCTTTTGATTTCTTCTGATTTTTTTTTTGTTTACTCTTTTATTTAAAAAGTATATTATTCTATATTCTATATTCTATATTCTATTCTATATTCTATATTCTATATTGTATTTATTTTGATTCTATATCTTTGGTTGCATTTTTATTTCAAAAATTGCAGGTATTTCTGTTTGTATGGTATCTTGAATTAAATGATGATACCTGAATATCTTCAGAAATGCTCTTAATT
This sequence comes from Galbula dea, assembly GCA_013399015.1. Classification (NCBI taxonomy): domain Eukaryota; kingdom Metazoa; phylum Chordata; class Aves; order Piciformes; family Galbulidae; genus Galbula; species Galbula dea. The sequence continues at coordinate 810,773 of VWZX01008725.1, read as the reverse complement.
AAAATCTGTCATGAGTATGTTACTTAGTTGCTAGCATTACTATTCTTTTAGCAATAGCTTTATTACAAGAGAATGAAATAAATGCTAATAGGGTGGTAGGATGAAGAAGGAAACCCTTATTTTCATGCAGATGTTTTATTTGGTGCCACAAAATGTTGTGTTTCTTAGCCTATGTAGGGCATGGATGTACTGGATTATGGTTTTCTAGTGACAGAGGGAAGAGCTCATACATTAGCTAAAGTTTGTCTTCTCTAGAACCTGCAATGGTTAGAAAACATCTATGAAATTGGACCCTGTGGTTCAACAGCCTCAAACATTTTCTTTCTCTCATTCTTGACTGTTTGCTTTGGCAGCTTTTTGCTGTATGTAAGTGGTGACAGACTACATAAAAAGGATTTTTTCTTCTCTGAGCTGTTTTTTTTGTTTTTTGTTTTTTGTTTTTTTGCCATGCAGTTATATGGAGAAGATAGTGTACTAGCCCTAAAAAATCTTTCATGGGAAAGAAAAACTGGTTTTTGTGCCTGGGAATGGAATATTTGGCAGTGAGATTTGCTTAGAGATATCACTAAGCAGTCCATGTCTAGATCAAGCACTTCGCTTTTTCTGGCCCACAACTCTGATATGAACCCATCAAAAAGATCTGAAGGCTTTAGTATCAGCCATTTGTGTTCATCCTGGAGTCTTCCAGTTCTGAGATTTTTCCTTACAGTAGATGAATAACAAAGGCTCTGAATTTCAAACTCCAGGAAGTGCCTGTTCAGTAGGGCCAAGCACATTGGTTTGCTGAAGTGCTGTGAAGATACCTCATGTTACTTTTGTGTTCATTCATCACTGATGTCTGTCATATAATGCATAACCTTTTCATGTGATCACAGAATAATTCATGTTGGGAGGGACATGTACTCCAACCTGCTGCTCGAAGCAGGGTCAGCTCTGCTGTCAGACCAAGTTTAAGGGTGGATCTGGCTGAGTTTGGGAAGCCTCCAAGGTCAGAAACTACACAGGCTCTCTGGGCTCCTATTCAAATGCTTGCTTGCTCTTATTGTGGAAAAAGTTTCTCTTGCATATTTGTGGAATCAGTTTTGTGTTAAATGTGACCAGCTCTAATACTCAAGAAAAATCATGTCAGCCTGTGAAGGGATGCAGTAAGTCATGATATGTAGATAGAGTAATTTTTGTGACATGTATAGAGCAGCTCTGCTCTTAAAGAGTTAGAATAATGCCTGTTGTCCTATCACTTAAAAGTTACTTGTCTGTTTTTGTGGTTCCCATAGTGAAATGTGTTGTTTAAACACTTCCTCCTGTCTGCCCAAGTTAGACTTAGAGAAGTTTGGTTTCTTGATTTTAGAGAAAAGAAGCACCCAAACTTTCCTACTGTTGAATTCTACACCTTATTTTGGAAATTTGCATGTTGCATGTTGACTTTCACATACATCTAGTTTCATATTTCATAAAGATAAGATGATGCTTGGTGTTTTCACTTGGTCTCAGCAAATGGATCTCTCATCTCTTTCTTCCCCCCACACCAGTAAGAATTCTGTCTTGTGTTTGGTTTTGTGTGATGTTTTATTCCATAATATTTATACTGTGTGTGTGTTTGAATCTGTGTACTTCATAAACACACATATGTAGAAGTGGAAGGCAAGAGGGAGTAATTACTTATTAATAACTTTAAAAGGAAGTGGTAGATGAGGCATCAGTAGAGTCTATTTTCTTTGTGGGGATTGCATCATTAATATATTCAACATGTTTTAGAGGTCTGGATTTAGGGAGCTGCTGTTTAGTCTCAGGCTGGAGTTTGAACTGAAGAACAGTGAACCTTTCATTCTGTGGTAGACTCTCAGAGCAGAACTTCATAGTGCTTCTGAGACTTTTTACTCCAGAGCTAAGCCCAGGTAACACCAAAGCTAGCACTAGACTCAGCACCACGATATGCCAGAATGGGAACTGTACACTAGAGCCAAAGTACTTTAGAGTACAAAGTACTAAAGAGTGCTGTGCCTGTATGTAGGTGTCAGTAGGAATAATTAAAGGCTATAAAAAAATTAGAACCACTACTGCCCTAGAATACTACTGCTTAAAATATAGTACTTTAGAAGTTGCTACATTTGACTATCCAGTAGTTGAAGCTGGGGTATAACTGATGCAAAGACTTAGTAGCCAAATTTATTTAATCTAGATATGAAACAGCATGATGACTTTAACACCAAGACTGCTATTTTATTTTTCTTTTAATAAAAAGACTTGTAATGTTGATTTTGGAAATACAAGATTTTACAGTATCGGGCCATGAGTTAATTTAAAGAAAATGCGCTAAATTCACAATAATGGTTTAGTGGCTGGGGGTTTTGGTTTTTGTTTGGTTGGTTCGATTTTGGATTTATTTTTTTTTGCCTGCAGTTAAGTGCAGAGTAGCACAGTACACAAATTATGGATTGATTTGTTTGGTTTTAGGTCGTTTTGGGCAAACAACTCCACCACTTGTTGATTTTCTTAAGGATATTTTAAGAAGATACCCAGAAGGAGGACAGATTCTTAAGGTATACAACAAATGGTATTTTTAACAGTCATTTAGTATGCATGACATAATACTATTAGTTTAGGACTTTCCAGCAATTCCTGCAGTTGTTGTATCTCATTAGATGTTAATTCCAGTGAAGGGGGTATGTTTCCATTTCTGTGGATAAGGCAGTTTGTTGTGGGTTTTTATTTTGTGTTTAACATCTCTGAGTTTGCTTGCCACAAATGCCATTGTATTTTATACAAAGCAGTGACAAAATGCAGATGTTATAACTGAATCAGAGACATGATGTACATAATCTGAGTGAGCTATCTAAAATGTTTATTTTGCTCATTACTTTATTCTTCATCTCTATCTATGGTAAAAGCAGTGTATAAGTTTTTTTGGAAGAGATTTTCTCAGTATAAGATGGGAAAAGCTGTAGAATTTAATACAATATTTTGCTATGTAATTTCTGGGTAGCTAAATAATTTTCCTCTGTGAACTATGACAGTGTCAGAAAGTTTCATTATTAGAACACTTTTAAGATAAGAATATGAGGGGCTTTTGGGAAACTTGCTCTAGAATGATAAGAATAAAGAACACAATATTTTTATGGGCTGAAAATAATTTTTAGTCTAGACATTGGTTGTCATAACAAAAGAATATCACAGGGTTTTCTGAACTGAAGTTAGTGTTCTTTATGATGTTTTATCATTGGTCTAGGTGACTACAAAGTATGCAACAGTAGGGCATGTTTTGTTGTGCTCCACATTTAAATGTCAAATGTTAATGTGTACAGGCCTAACACTGGAAATGACAACATTGATTTAAGCACTAAAAATGTTTTCTATAAGTAGCGTGGGGAACTGGTAGAGTCCACCTCACCTTACTTTAGGCATGACTGGAACACCTCTCCTGTGCAGAAGGGTTGAGGGAGTTGAGATTGTTCAACTTGGAGAAGAGTAGGCTCTGGGGAGACCTTTTTGTGGCCTTTCAGCATACCAGGTGTCTTATGAGAAAGATGGAGAAAGACACTGTACCAAGGCCTGAAGTGACAGGAGAAGGGGCAAAGGTTTTAAACTGACACTGGTTTTAAACTGAGGTTGATTATTTTTAGTGTGAATGCTTAAGATAAGCATACCTCCAATTGTTTTGGCAAACTGCATCCTGGATATGTTCTGAGCATTCTCTGTTCACAGAATGGGCACTTACATTTTTATTATTTCCCAGTGCTAGTTGTATAAGATGCATTTGAATCATGAAGGGTTCAGACTTTCTTAACAATTTAAACCCAACTTTTCATTCCAATATGAAGAAATAAGATTATGTCCTTAGAAATTGATTAGGTAACTCTAAAACTAGAAATGTTCCTCTTATGATTTGCAATTTAGAGTTAACAGACTGTTAGAGAGGGATTACTTTCAGGAATTTTGCTGATCTGTTAAAATTGATTTCACTGTTTGGATTCTTCAAATACAATGCTGTTACAGCTGACTGTAGCAGATGCTCCATGTACCACAGCATGAATGCAAGTCTCTGACTACATGGTGGTTTCCATGCTTCTTTAGAATTTCTAGAGGCTTTGGCTATCTTTCTGTATCTCCTTGAATGATTGCTGTGATTATTCTTTTAGAAGAATTGTTTGTTTTTGTAATTAAATACTCCATGGAGATTTAAAAAAAAATTATCATTTATGCTGAACTGTGGTTATATTTTTTCTAACTCATTGTGCTTCAGAATTATGTAGAAGTGACATTATAAACAATATATCTTGGTTACTTGCATGATATATTTAGAAATTGAAAAAATTGTCAAAAAGTGAAAAACTGAGGAGTTACAGTATTGAAAGCAGATATAACAGTAAGTTTGTTGTACTGTCAGTAGTATATTAGAACACTACCTGCTGCTAGTTCATGCATTTTTTAAGTAAAGATTCATCTTGCTAGCAAGTTCTTTATTTTTATGCATAACTGAATTAAATTTGTTGTATTTATTGTTGTATTTGTTGCATTGGATGTCATGTGGTGTACCTGCATAGCTTTTTGATTCAGCTACTTCCTTATGCCATACTTATATACAGCCACACAAACAGTTGCTTATTATTTTCTACTGTTTAAGTTGGAAAGCCATTGCTAGAATAAGTGCAACATTCCTGTATTATACTTTGTTTTTTGGGTTGTCTCAGGAGCTGATACAGAATGCAGAGGATGCTGGTGCCACCGAGGTTAGGTTTTTATATGATGAAACTCAGTATGGAAAAGAAACTCTGTGGTCAAAGGACATGGCACAGTATCAAGGTAAATATAATTCTTATTAATTTTGGCCATTATTCTTCAATGTGCTTGCGGTTCTGTGTTTTTATTCTTGCTGTACAGACATGACTACCTTACTAGGTGCATCTTTTGTCTGTGTCTGTTGTCTAATGCTGATAATTGTTTTCTAAGGCTGATATTCTCTGTTAAAGGCCTTACACTGTCTTCATGCAGGTTGTCAGTAGCAGCTTTCCAACTGCTTCTGGTTAATGCTGTTTGAGGAAGCCTTCATGCTCTGCTTTATTCTAAGTCACTCCTTCCAGGCTGACTGTGTATCCTGGCTTTTTTCCCTGGGTTCACTTGATATTCCAAAATACAAGAAAGCATTTTTAGTAGAGCAAGTAAATGAAGATTTAATAAGTAAGACCTAGGATAAAAGAATTCTTGGGGTATTAGACAGTAGTTTTCAGATTTTCTGCATATTAACCTCTACCTTTTGAGAGCTATCTCTAGTTCTTAATCTAAACATGACCCTAGCTTCTTAAATTTCATCATTCTTCAGGCAATTCTATTTTCTTGCCCTTCTGTTATTCTCACCCTTACACCAAACTTTATGTCATGCTGTCTGTATACTGCACATGTAGTTCCTTGCAATTTTAAGGCTTTTATATCATCTAATATAGCTTTGTGTGATAAAGGCCAGTTATGTGTTTATCAAACAAATTGGTTTGTATAATCATCCCAAAAGGCATTCAGTTGTGATTTAAAGATTTCAGTGGTGAATGTTCCACTACTTCCTGTTTCTCGCTTTTAATTTTTTTTCAGTTGTTAATCAGCCTCATTATGCCTTCTAATTTGAATTTGTCTATCTTACTTTCTAGACACAGGTTATTGTTATATCTTGCTAAATATTCCCTTCCAGTGGAGTTGTGAATAGGCATTGATTAGTACATCTTTCAAACATCTTTTTAAGAGACTGAACAGATTGAGTTTAAGCCTTGTGCCACAGGACACTTCTTTCAGAAGTTTTGTTGTTTTCTGCTTTCTGTTCAGGTTTTCATAATATTCTTTTTAAGTGTGGACACCAGAACTAAATAGCACAAGAGAATATAAATCTCTTAAGTACCATATACAGAGGTAAATCCATCTCCTTGCTTCTGCTTTTGCTGCTAGTCTGTATCTCCCTTTCATCACTAAGCATAATTTAATGTCAGCTTGAGTCATAGCTTCCCATGCATACTTTAAAGAAATACTTTCTCAGTTCTGTAAGTTAATTTCCTAGAAATTTTTATTAGTAAATAGTTTTATTCTGTTATCTTTGTAACACTTGCCTGTTCATTATAGGGCCAGCATTTTATGCATATAATGATGCAATTTTCACCCCAGAGGACTGGCATGGTATACAGGAAATAGCAAGAAGCAGGAAGAAAGATGATCCCCTGAAAGTTGGAAGATTTGGAATTGGCTTTAATTCAGTTTACCATATAACAGGTATTCTCAGTAGATATTGTAAAATGAAAATGTTTTAATATTTGTTCTTTTGCTCTTTTGAAACTTACTGCTTAAGACTGTATTTGAAAATTTGTTGGTTTATGTTGTATTATTAATAGTTGGGGTTTTTTATGTGTATACAGATGTCCCTAGTATTTTCAGTGGTGACCAGATTGGAATGCTTGATCCCCATCAAACTCTTTTCGGACCTCATGAATCAGGCCAGTGTTGGAATCTAAAAGAAGATAGCAAGGAAATCAGTGAACTTACAGACCAGTTTGCACCATTCATTGGTGTATTTGGCAGCACTAAGGAAACCTTTAAGAATGGAAACTTTCCTGGTACCTTTTTTCGTTTCCCACTTCGTCTGCAGCCCTCTCAACTGAGCAGCAATGTTTATGACAAACAGAAGGTTTTGGAGCTGTTTGAGTCCTTCAGAGCAGATGCGGACACAGTACTGCTCTTCTTGAGGAGTGTTCAGGATGTTTCATTGCACGTTAGGGAAGCTGATGGAACTGAGAAACTGATTTTTAGAGTGACTGCTGGTGAGAACAAGGCCTTGAAACATGAGAGACCTAATTCTATCAAAATCTTGGGATCGGCAATAAATCAGTACTGTAAGGGAGTTCCAAGCAATAGCATCACGTGTGTGACATACCATGTAAATATAGTTGTGGAAGATGCCAGTGTTAAGGACGCACAGAAAACATCTTGGTTAGTATGTAATTGTGTAGGTGGTCGAGGAATGTGTACTGAACTGGATTGTTTAGCTGATGACTTGAAATTTGTTCCTACTATTGGAATAGCTATGTCTTTATCAAGTAATGGGGAGGAAAAAGAAGCTGTAGCAGACTTTTCAGGAAGAGCATTTTGTTTTCTGCCTTTGCCTCCAGGTGAAGAAAGCAAAACTGGACTCCCTGTTCATGTTAGTGGTTTCTTTGGTCTCACAGACAATAGGAGGAGTATCAAATGGCGAGAGCTGGATCAATGGAGAGATCCAGCAGCTTTGTGGAATGATCTGCTTGTGGTAAACATAGTGCCAAAGGCATATACCACCCTTGTTTTGGAAGCTATCAAACGAATGGAAACTGAGAAGAATTCAGACTTTCCATTGTCAGCCGAAAGAATTTATAAGTTATGGCCTGATGAGAACAAAATCAGGGTACCCTGGAAACCAATTTTAGTACCTCTCTTTAAAGAGCTGCTCCAGCATTCAGTTATTTACTCAGTGAGTAATCAGTGGATAAAGGCGGAACAGGTGTACTTTTCTGAAATGGATGAGAATTTGGAGTACACACAGGCCATTCTCAACTACCTCCAGAATTCAGGGAAGCAGATTGCCAAGGTACCAGCAAATATTGCTAGTGCAGTGCATCTTACTATTTCTACTAATAAAGCTGTGAAAAAAGTGACTCCTGCTGTAGTACGACAAGTACTAAGGAAATCTGGACACAGTGGACCTGCTGAAGAAAAGCTTCATCTTCTAGAATTTGTGCTTTCTGATGGAGTCTACAGTGAACTGATTGGATTGGAGGTTTTGCCATTACAGAATGGAAATTTTATTCCTTTTTCCTCATCTGTGTCAGAACAGGATGTAGTTTACATAACCTCAGAAGAATATCCCAGGTATATTTTTAAATACTTTTTTTTTTAAGTTTAAATGTTAAAACAGAACTTCAGACTTATTTGCTTATCAGTGAACAAGATGATATGCAGCAGCCTGTAATGTAATGAAATAATGCATAGATAGAACTCAGCTTTCTGTATATATGTACATGTTTGTCTGTATATGAGACCATTTGAAAAGTTTTGACAGCTACTTTCCATGTGAATCTAGGCTTTAAGGGAATACCCTAACCCTAACCTGTTATGCATATGTGATTCCCTTGCATGTGATCATTTTACCATGATGATTGCTGTGCTAATAATGTCTGTGCAGCAACAAAAATAAATTAGATGTTTGCTAAAGTTGTGGTGTTTTTTTGTTTGTTTCTTGTTTGTGTATTTTGTTTATTTGGGATTTTTTTTCATTGTTTGTATTTTGGTTTTGTTTTGCTTTGTTTGCTTGTTTGTTTTGTGGTATACTAGATCACTCTTTCCTGGCCTGGAAGGAAGGTTGCTTTCTGATGACCTGAAGCCTGAGGTTCTAGCTGCTTTGAAAGAAGCTGCCAAAAGCCGAGGTAATGTCTTTTGTATTCTCATAACAGATTTCTAAAGGTCGAAGTGAGTAGTTCAAAGCTCAAGTTTGAAGTAATGTCTCTCTTGAAATTGAGTTCACTCAAATAGATTGGTCATCCAAAAGAATATTTCAAATAGGGTGGACTATATTGTTTGAATTGGAAATGACACAAGTGAAAATTATAAAGGAACATGAAAGCAAAGGCAAGGGAAGAGGGCTGAAAATTTACAATAAAATCATAGATGTTCACTTGGTAAAACATGTATTCAAGGTTCAGTAATTTTATTCAAATAGTATTCCTCCACCTAAGACAGTCTGAATTCTATTCTCCATTTGTAGTATTTGCATAGGCAATTGCTTTGTCATGGTTTTGGCACTGTGGATCATGTTTTTTCTCACAATCACAAGTGATCACATTATTGTGTTTTTTTTAAAAACCAGATGAAACCAACTGAAGCATCTAGCCTCGAGCATATTGTAGATCACAATTTCCTCAAGTGTCTCTTGAGTCTGATTCATAACTTATGGTTGTGTCAATATGAATGCTTCCCATCTTGATCAAAACGCTTGGTGAAGAAGTTTGCTGCAGGTCTCTATAAGATACTTCTATGTTTAACTGTCTTCACAATTTTTTTTGCCTCTTTTCTACTCAGAATTTGTCTATATTTTCCTTTCCACCCATGTGTTTTCTTTTGCATTTGATTAGTAAGAAGTCTTTTTTTGTAAATAACTACTATAAAGAAAAGCTTTGTTCTAATAAGCAGAATTGTCAAAGCCTTCTAGGCATATTACATGGTGAATTTTGTATCTATTGTTGCAGTAGAATATGCTTGGTTTAATTCTTTTTTTACTGTTAATTTCTCTCAGTACTCTTTTAAATTTATTTTGATTTTTATACAGACTATGAACTGTTGAAAGTAGTGACTACTTCAGTTTGCATATCCAAGCAAGTGAATATTCCTAATCTGAGAGAGAACCATAAAGAACTTCTGTTTATTCTAGTAGTAGTTACTGGGACTTTAAACGAACAGAAATATACAGGCATCAAGACAGCCACAGTGAGATTAGATGGATGGAAAATTGTATGGAAGACAGGAATGTTAGCTTTGAAAAATGCCAGTTCCTTGTGATGATACCTTAAATTGACTTTTAAGATGTATTGTCCTAGACAGTTTCCTCCAAGTGAATGTCCCAAAGCAGTCCACAACTATGTTTCAATAAAAATAATAATTAAAAAAGTTTAAAACCCAAATCAAAACAAAAACCACCAGAGCAAACCAGCTGAAATAAAATACAGGTTTGACAGATTATATGATTGAATACATCTTAAGCAGAAAAAAGCAGAAGTGAAAAGTAAAATGTGTACCGTATTTTTCTAGTTAATAACTGCTTCTTTAGTGTGTTAATGTGTAACTCGCAGTATGGTTTCTAAAAATAGATTTGGTTATATTCTAGCCCAACAGCTTCTCTGGGGATTTTCAGGTATTGTACTGGTTTGGATTGAAGCTTGGTATTTGTGTGACTTTGGTGATTCTCATTACCTCAACATCCTTGTAAACAAAACTTGCCAAATAGAGCTACCAAAAGATAGCTGCCAAAGATAATAATGAAAAGAGTTCTAAATACAGTTGAGGGGAAAATGCCTATTGATGAAGAAAAACATGTAGTTTTGTTACATGGAAATGATCAATATTTTCATTGGTTTATTTTTATATATATTTTTAAAATAAATTCCCATTAAGGAAGATTTCCAGTATTTTATGTATAGCTTTTTAGAAAGTATTTCTAAAGTTCTGTATTCAAATAATGGTTTTAACCTTAGATTTAAGTAGATTTTTATCTTGCTGGTCCACTGCTGCAAGTATTTTGCAAGGCTACTATGTTTACCTGTGTTTTAAGTCCAACAGAACTAAAATGCATAGCTCTGTAGGCATGAGTTGGAAGGAAAAAAAATTTTCTGAAGGATGTCTTACTACTGATTTCCAGCAGAACAGGGACAGTAGATAGTATCTTTAACTGGGTTGTTGCTTTTAAGGAAACGAGGAAATGACAGAGCTCTCTATCTATGTTTTTGATGTCACTGGGAGGTAGTGGTATTTTTGTATTCTGTAATGTTTTCTTACTCACCAGGCATTCTGTAGTTTTAAAGTATAAACTGTCTTAGTAAGAAGACATGAGTGTTAATGCTTGGGGTTTTTTTGTTTAGTGAGGGCTTGGACAGTCAGAATAAAAGCATATACATGTAAACTTAGTTTCAGCACTCCCTGTCAGTTTTAGTGTAGGATCATCTGCACCTGAACTGCTCCGTGCTATATCTAATAAATAATCTTTCAAACTTATTTGCATGTTTGCAATTATAACCAAATAATGGATTAGGTTCTTATTTACTGTTAGGCAAATAAGTTGTAATGAATCAACAAACCAAAAAAAAAAAAGTTTGAAGCTTTTACTTTGTTTGTAAATCTGTAGTTGCTATGTATGCCTGAGAACTCTTTTGTCAAACTAACAAATGCAATAACACTTTGATAATTTTCAATTTGGCTTTATTTTGATACTAATATGGAATGCATTTCCTTTTAATTAACTGCTAAAAGCAAGGGCTTTGGCCTTGCTGGTATCTGCAGTTCTATTTAACATTTTTTTCCACAAAAAGAAAAGGCAGATAACAAGTTAGTCTTTGGTTTTTTTCTGTTTGTTTTTGTGTTTTTTTTTTTTTCTTTTTGTTTCATCTCCTCACCCCCAGCAATCAAGCCCACTTTATTATCTGACTGTGCTCTGTGATTCTGCTCCAATTTCAGGAAGACCATGCACTCAGCTGCAGCTTCTGAACCCGGAAAGATTTGCCCGGCTCGTTAAAGAAGTTATGAATAGCGTGTGGCCAGGCAGAGACCTGGTGGTACAGTGGTATCCAGGTTTGGAAGACAAAAATCACCCATCAGTTTCCTGGCTTAAGATGGTATGGAAGAACCTCTATATACATTTTTCTGATGACTTGAGTGTGTTTGATGACATGCCGCTTATCCCCAAGACACTGCTGGAGGAAAAGCAAACATCAGTGGAACTGGTTAGATTTAGGAATCCTTCACCTATCATTCTGGAAGACGAATCTGAGACTCAGCTCCCGGAATATTTAGCTGATATTATTCAGAAAATTGGAGGAGTTGTACTTAAGAAGCTGGATATTTCTATCCAACATCCACTTATAAAAAAATATGTGCATCCCCCATTACCAAGTGCTGTTTTACAAATAATGGAAAAAATGTCCTTACAGAAACTATGCAATCAGATTGCATCATTCCCATCAACACATAAAGATGCTCTTAGGGCCTTCTTAGCTAGCTTAACTGATGCAAGTGAAAAAGAGAGAAGAATTATTCAGGAATTATTAATATTTAAAAAAATCCAAAAGTCATCTGATGAAAGTGCCCCAGTGTTTACTGGGCTAAAAGGTAGTAAGGTATTACACCACACTGCCAAAATTCCTCCTGGTCTAAGATTTTCTGTTCCAATAATTGACAGCAGTGATGAAGCTACTATTCGCTTAGCTAACCTTCTGAAAATAGAACAGCTAAAAAGCACAGATTGCTTGAAGTTTGTTATAGAAGACATAAAAAATGATTTTTATTCATTCGATGAAACAACACAGATAATGCAGTGGGTTCTTGAAAATCTGACTTTTCTGAAAAATGAGAATACAGATGTGATAGATTGGCTGACATCACTAAAGTTTATTAAGATTTCACAGGAGAAGATAGTGTCAGCAAATGAACTCTTTGATCCTGAGGTAGAACTTCTGCAAAATTTGTTTTATGCTGAAGAGGAGATTTGCTTTCCCCCTGTTATTTTTACATCTTCAGATATTCTTCATTCTCTGAGACAAATAGGCTTAAAAAATGAGGCCAATCTCGAGGACAGTGATGTTATGAGAGTGGCAAATAAAATTGAAAATTTGCATGCTAACTCCAACTCCAATCATGATTTGCTGTTAAGAAAAGCTAGAACTCTCTTGATGATTTTGAACAAAAATGATATGCTGCTTCACTCATCTGAAACAAAAGCTGCACTGAAAAAAATAAAATGGATTCCTGCATGTAAGGAAAGACCTCCAAATTATCCGGGATCTTTAGTTTGGAAAGGAGATCATTGTAATCTGTGTTCACCACCAGAAATGTGTGATATATCTCATGCCATTTTAGTTGGTTCCTCAGTTCCTCTTGTGGAAAATGTACTGTTGGATATAGAAAAAGCCCTTGACATCTCCACCAAGCCCAGCATAAAAGCAGTCTTAAAACATTTCAAGGTGGTGGTCGATTGGCACAGTTCTAAAACCTTCAGTGATGAGGACTATTACCAATTTCAGCATATCTTGCTTGAGATTTATGGATTTATGCATGATCATCTAGAAGAAGGCAAAGAAGCTTTTAAAGCCCTGAAATTTCCCTGGGTTTGGACAGGTAAAACATTTTGTTCCCTCACACAAGCAGTAATAAAGTCAGTACCTGATCTTGATCTCCAACCTTATCTACATTATGTGCCAAAAACCATGGCGAAGTTTCACCAGTTGTTTAAATGTTGTGGCTCAATTGAGCAGTTAACACCAGACCATGTTTCTATGGTGATTCAGAAAATATATCTAAAAAGTGAGCAGGCTCTTTCAGAACAAGAGAGTAAACAAAATCTTCACATTATGTTGAGCATCATAAGATGGCTGTACAGCAATCAGATTCCTGCAAGTCTGCATACACCAATGCCACTATACAGTGGCAAACTTCCTTACAAACTTGCCATGAAGCCAATTCATGAATGCTGTTATTGTGATATCAAAGTGGATGACTTAAATGATTTGCTTGAAGATTCTGTTGAACCAATAATTTTGGTGCATGAGGACATACCAATGAAAACCGCTGAGTGGTTGAATGTCCCATGCCTTAGCACAAGATTGATTAATCCAGAAAATATGGGATTTGAGCAATCTGGGCAAAGAGAGCCTCTGACTGTAAGAATTAAAAACATTTTGGAAGAATACCCTTCCATTTCTGATATCTTTAAAGAGCTTCTTCAAAATGCTGATGATGCTAATGCAACAGAATGTAATTTCCTGATTGATATGAGAAGAAATATGGATATAAGAGAGAATCTTCTGGATCCAGGAATGGCAGTGTGTCATGGTCCAGCTTTGTGGTCATTCAATAATTCCGAATTTTCTGACTCTGATTTCTTAAATATAACTCGATTAGGAGAGTCCTTAAAAAGGAGTGAAGTAGACAAAGTAGGAAAATTTGGACTGGGGTTCAATTCTGTTTATCATATCACTGACGTTCCTATTATTTTGAGCCGGGAGTTCATGATTATGTTTGATCCAAATGTTAACCATATCAGTAAGCATATTAGAGATAAATCTAACCCTGGGATCAAAATCAACTGGAGTAAACAACAGAAGAGGCTGCGAAAATTCCCCAATCAATTTAAGCCATTTATAGGAGTGTTTGGTTGCCAGCTACCACTGACTGTAGAATCTCCTTACAGCTACAAAGGAACGCTATTCAGGCTGTCCTTTAGAACTCAGCAGGAAGCTAAAGTGAGTGAAGTTAGCAGTACGTGTTACAATACAGCAGACATTTACTCTCTTGTGGATGAATTTAGTGTTTGTGGTCATAGACTGATAATATTTGCTCAGAGTGTAAATTCAATGGTTTTGAAATACTTGAAAATTGAGGCAGATGATCCTGGGGTGGCACAAGATGTTGTCACTATCAAGAAAAATCTGTGTTCTTCCAAAGCTGTGACTTCACCAAATATAAGTGTTCTAAAGGAAGCGGCTAAACTCATGAAGGTTTGCAGCAGCAGCAGTAAAAAGCTTCCTACCGAAACACCAAAGTCTTCCTGTGTCTTACAGATAGTAGTAGAAGAATTTCACCACGTATTTAGGCGGATCGCTGATTTACAGTCTCCACTTTTCAGAGGTACAGAAGATGACCCAGCTTCTTTATTCGAAATGGCTAAATCAGGACAGATAAAAAGATCAGCTGATGAATTGCCACAGAAAACTGTAGATTCAACAACATGGCTTATATGCTCTTGCATGGACATTGGAGATGCTTTAAAATTTTCTTTACATGAAAGTGGACGAAGACTAGGTCTTGTTCCCTGTGGTGGAGTAGGAGTGTTACTGTCTGAAACCCAGGATCAAAAGTGGATTGTAAAACCTAATTGCAACACCATAGGTGAAGTATTCTGCTATTTACCTCTTCGAATAAAAACAGGCTTACCTCTTCATATAAATGGCTGCTTTGCAGTTACTTCAAATCGAAAAGAGATCTGGAAAACAGACACGAAAGGAAGATGGAATACAGTATTTATGAGGCATGTTATTGTAAAAGCCTACATAGAAGCACTTTGTGTTCTACGTGACATGGCAATAAATGGTGAGCTAGTTGACTACAGTTACTGTGCAGTGTGGCCAGATCCTGATTCAGTTCATGATGATTTTTCTGTTATCTGTCAAGGGTTTTATGAAGACATAGCTCATATGAAAAACAAAGAAGGGATCAAGGTATTTTCTGATGGTTTCTCTTGGGTTTCCATGAAGAATGTAAGGTTTTTAGATGACTCTATACTGAAACGACCAGATGTTGGACCACCAGCTTTTAAGATCTTTCTGAAGTACCTTAAAAAAACTGGTTCCAAAAATCTGTGTGCTGTAGATCTCCCATCCTGGGTAAAGACAGGATTTGAAGAAGCAGGATGCAAATACATATTACTGGAGAACACTTTCTCTGAGAAACAGTTCTTTTCTGAGGTATTTTTCCCTAATGTTCAAGAGATTGATGCAGAGCTGCGTGATCCTTTGATGCGTTATGTTCTCAATGAAAAAGTTGAGGAGTTCTCAGGAATTCTTCGTGTTACTCCATGTATTCCTTGTTCATTGGATGGGCATCCACTAGTTACGCCATCAAGGCTGATACACCCTGAGGGAAGAGTTGCAAAGTTATATGATGCTGAAGATGGAAGGTTTCCTTATGGTACCACTCAGGATTACCTTAACCCAGTTATTTTGGTTAAACTTGTTCAGTTGGGAATGGCTAAAGATGATATTTTATGGGAAGATCTGTTAGAACGTGCAGAGTCAGTAGCTGAAATTAACAAGATTGATCATGCTGCAGCTTGTCTCAGAAGCAGTATTATATTGAGTCTTATTGATGAAAAACTAAAATCTAGAGACCCTAGAGCTAAAGAATTTGCTGCAAAATGTCAAACCATCCCTTTCCTTCCTTTCCTTAGCAAACCAGCAGGCTTCTCATTGCACTGGAAAGGCAGTGATTTTCAGCCCGAAGCAATGTTTCCAGCAACTGATCTTTTCACTGCAGACCATCAAGATACAGTTTGCCTAATACAACCAATTCTTAATGAAAATTCCCACTCCTTTAAAGGTTGCGGTGCTTTGTCATTAGCTGTCAAAGAATTTTTGGGTCTACTGAAGAAACCAGCTGTTAATTTAGTCATAAATCAGTTAGAAGAAGTTGCAAAGTCATTTGACGGAATCACGTTGTATCAAGAAAATATCACTAATGCTTGCTATAAATATCTACATGAAGCAATGTTACAGAGTGAGTCAACAAAAGCTATGATAATTGAACAACTGACAAACAGTAGTTTTATTCTGGTTGAGAACGTGTATGTTGATCCAACAAAAGTGTCTTTTCATTTGAATTTTGAAGCAGCACCCTATCTCTATCAGTTGCCCAATAAATACAAAAATAGTTTCCGTGAGCTATTTGAAAGCGTGGGTGTAAGACAGGCTTTTACAGTTGAAGATTTTGCTGTGGTTCTGGAATTAATAAATCAGGAAAGAGGAACCAAACCGCTAACAGAAGACAACTTTCAGCTTTGCAGGAGAATAATTAGTGAAGGAATATGGGGTCTCATTAGAGAGAAGAAACAGGAATTTTGTGAGAAAAAGTATGGTGAGATTTTATTACCTGATACTCATCTGGTACTTCTGCCTGCAAAATCTTTGTGTTACAATGACTGTCCATGGATTAAAGTCAAAGACACAACTGTTAAATATTGTCATGGTGATATTCCAAGAGAAGTTGCAGTGAAACTTGGGGCAATACCAAAACGCCATAAAGCTTTAGAAAGATATGCATCCAATATCTGCTTTACTACCCTTGGAACAGAATTTGGGCAGAAAGAAAAATTGACAAGCAGAATTAAAAGCATTCTTAATGCCTACCCTTCAGAAAAAGAAATGCTGAAAGAGCTCCTTCAGAATGCAGATGATGCCAAAGCTACAGAGATCTGTTTTGTGTTTGATCCTAGACAGCATCCAGCTGATAGAATATTTGATGAGAAATGGGCACCACTTCAAGGACCAGCATTGTGTGTTTACAACAATCAGCCTTTTACAGAAGATGATATTCGAGGAATTCAGAACCTTGGAAAAGGTACAAAAGTAGGAAATCCCTGTAAAACTGGGCAATATGGTATAGGTTTCAATTCTGTTTATCATATTACTGATTGTCCTTCTTTCATATCTGGCAATGATATACTTTGTATTTTTGATCCTCATGCTAGATATGCACCAGGTTCAACATCAACAAGTCCTGGACGCATGTTTAGAGATTTAGATGCAGATTTCAGAACACAGTTCTCAGACGTACTGGACCTCTACTTAGGAGATCACTTTAAACTGGATAATTGCACAATGTTTAGGTTTCCTCTTCGAAATGGAGAAATGGCAAAAGTGTCAGAGATCTCCTCAGTTCCATGCTCAGATAGAATGGTCCAAAATCTTTTAGATAAGCTGCGTACAGATGGAGCAGAACTCTTAATGTTTTTGAACCACATGGAAAAAATTTCTATTTGTGAGATAGAAAAAACAACAGGAGCACTGAATGTGTTGTATTCTGTACAAGGCAAGATCACTGATGGAGACAGACTAAAACGAAAGCAATTCCATGCATCTGTAATTGACAGTGTAACCAAAAAAAAGCAGCTAAGTGAAATACCCGTGCAACAGATTACTTACACAATGGATACTGAAGACTCTGAAGGAAATCTTACAACTTGGTTAATTTGTAACAGGTCAGGCTTTTCTGCCATGGAAAAGGTATCCAAAAGTGTTGTTTCAGCCCACAAGAGTGAGGACATTACCCTTTTTCCACGTGGTGGGGTAGCAGCTTGCATTACTCATAATTACAAAAAACCCCACAGAGCATTCTGTTTCTTACCCTTATCATTAGAAACTGGATTACCTTTTCACGTGAATGGACACTTTGCTCTGGATTCTGCAAGAAGAAATCTGTGGCGTGATGATAATGGTGTTGGAGTGAGAAGTGACTGGAATAGTAGCCTGATGACGGCACTGATAGCACCGGCCTATGTTGAACTGCTGATTCAGCTGAAGAAACGGTATTTTCCAGGCACTGATCCTACAGTATCAGTGCTGCAAAACACACCTATTCATGTTGTGAAAGACACTTTAAAAAAATTTTTATCCTTTTTTCCAGTTAATAGACTTGATATTCAGCCAGATTGGTATTGTTTAGTCAAAGCAGTTTACAGTTGCATTTATGAAGATTTGAAGCGTCTTTTACCTGTTATGCGAGCTCCAAATATTGATGGTTCTGATTTGCATTCTGCTGTTATCATCACGTGGGTTAACATGTCTACTGCGAACAAAGGCAAGCCATTCTTTGACAATTTACTGCAAGATGAATTGCAGCATCTCAAAAATACAGAATACAACATCACAACACGGAAGACGGTGGCTGAAAATGTTTACAGACTCAAGCATTTACTCTTAGAAATTGGATTTAATTTGGTATATAACTGTGAAGAAACAGCAAATCTCTACCACTGTTTGGTAGACGCAGATATTCCTGTCACCTATGTGACACCTGCTGATGTCAGATTGTTTTTGATGACATTTTCTTTTCCAGACTCCAGTTGCCACATTGGAAAGTTACCCTGTCGTCTTCAGCAGACAAATTTGAAACTCTTTCATAGTCTCAAACTTCTGGTTGACTACTGTTTTAAAGATGCAGAAGAAAATGAAATCCAAATTGAAGGCTTGCCACTCCTTATTACTCTTGACAATGTTTTGCAAATTTTTGACTCAAAGCGACCAAAGTTCTTAACCACATACCATGAACTGATTCCATCTCGCAAGGATCTCTTTATGAACACATTATATTTGAGATACAACAATATTTTACTTAGCAGTGAAGTAGCAAAAGTCTTTGATATCAGAAGTTTTGCTGAGCTGTTATCATCTGTGTTGCCTAGAGAGTATAAAACTAGAAATTGTATGAAATGGAAGGAAAACTTTGCAAGTGAATCTTGGCTTAAAAATGCCTGGCATTTTATTAGTGAGTCTATAAATATCAAGGAAGAGCAAGAAGATACGCAAGCAAAATTCGATGATGTCACTGAAACTTTGAAGGACTGGACTTTGCTTCCAGGTGTAAGGTTTACTGTCTCAGCTAATAATCTTGTTGTGCCAGAGTGTGATGTTTTGCTGCCCCTCAGCATTATGCATATAGCTGTTTTTCCAAATGCTCAGAGTGATAAAGTCTTTCATGCTCTAATGAAGACAGGCTGTATTCAGCTGGCATTGAACAAAATTTGCTCCAAAGACAGCGCTTTAGTGCCTTTGTTGTCAGGACGTACAGCAAATATAGATAACCCTTCAAGTGTTCTGAAAGCCATACAATATATGGTACAGACATCAACTTTTAGGACTGAAAAGTTAGCAGAAAGTGACTTTGAGGCTCTCTTAATGTACTTCAATTGCAATTTATGTCATTTGACATCTCAGGATGACCTTAAAATTTTAAAGTCTCTTCCATGCTATAAATCAATTAGTGGCCGATACATCAGCATTTCAAAATATGGGACGTGTTATGTCCTCACAAAAAGCATCCCATCCGTAGAAGTAGACAGATGGACACAATCGACTTCATCAGCTTTTCTAGAAGAGAAGATTCATCTGAAAGATTTGTATACTGTGCTTGGCTGTGTCTCTGTGGATGATCTTGAAGTGTACTTGAAGCATCTTTTGCCAAAAATTGAAAGTCTGTCGTATGATGCAAAACTGGAGCACTTGATCTACTTAAAGAATAGGCTAACTGGCATTGAAGAAACTTCAGAAATGAAAGAACAGCTGTTTGAAAAGCTTGAAAGCATTTTGATCATTCATGATGCAAGCAATAGATTAAAACCTGCAAAATACTTTTATGACAGGACTGTAAAAGTCTTTGAAGTTATGCTTCATGAAAAATTCTTTATACCTCAAGAATTTTTTAAGAAATTAGAACAACTAACAAAACCGAAAAATCACGCTACATTCCTTTCATCATGGGTAACTTTTCTACGACACATCGGACTGAAATTCATCATTTCACAGCAACAGTTACTACAGTTTGCTAAGGAGATCAGCATGCGAGCAAATACAGAAAACTGGTCTAAAGAAACACTACAGAATACTGTTGATGTCCTCCTTCACCACATATTTCAAGAAAGAACTGACCTTTTGTCAGGAAATTTTCTTAAAGAATTGTCATTAATTCCTTTTCTGTGCCCCGAGCGAGCTCCAGCAGAATTTGTTAGGTTTCATCCTCAGTATCAAGAAGTTAATGGGACACTTCCTCTTATACGATTCAATGGGGCACAGGTGAATCCTAAATTCAAACAGACTGATGTTTTGCAGTTGCTGTGGACTTCATGTCCCATTCTTCCTGAGAAAGCAACACCTTTAAGCATCAAAGAGCAAGAGGGAAGTAGTCTTGGTGCACAGGAACAACTTGAGCAAGTTTTAACTATGCTGAATGTTAATTTGGACCCTCCCCTGGACAAAGTTATCAATAACTGCAGGAACATATGCAATATAACAACTTTGGATGACGATATGGTGAAAACTAGGGCCAAGGTCCTGAGAAGCATTTATGAATTTCTTAGTACAGAGAAAAGGGAATTCCGCTTTCAGCTTCGAGGAGTCTCTTTTGTAATGGTGGAAGAAGGTTGGAAGCTCCTTAAGCCTGAAGAGGTGGTAATAAACCTTGAGTATGAATCTGATTTTAAACCTTATCTTTACAAACTTCCTTTAGAACTTGGCACTTTCCATCAGTTATTTAAACATTTGGGTACTGAAGATATTATTTCAACAAAGCAGTATGTGGAAGTTCTAGGTCGCATATTCAAGAGCTCTGAAGGAAAGCAATTGGATCCTAATGAAATGCGTACAGTTAAAAGAGTAGTTTCTGGCCTGTTCAAAAGTCTTCAGAATGATTCTGTCAAGGTTAGGAATGAGCTTGAGAATATGAGGGATTTTGCCCTTTACCTTCCCAGCCAGGATGGTAGGTTGGTAAAGTCTAGTATCTTAGTTTTTGATGACGCACCCCACTACAAAAGCAGAATCCAAGGTAACATTGGTGTGCAAATGCTTGTCGATCTTAGCCAGTGTTACTTGGGCAAAGACCATGGTTTTCACACTAAGCTGATAATGTTATTCCCTCAGAAACTGAGGCCTCGCTTACTTAGCAGTATTCTTGAAGAACAGTTGGATGAAGAGTCTCCCAAAATTTGTCAGTTTGGGGCATTATGTTCTTTGCAGGGAAGGTTACAGTTACTATTGTCTTCTGAACAATTCATCACAGGACTCATTAGGATTATGAAGCATGAAAATGACAATGCTTTTTTAGCTAATGAAGAAAAAGCGGTAAGACTTTGCAAAGCTTTGAGAGAAGGCTTGAAAGTTTCCTGTTTTGAGAAGTTGCAAACAACATTAAGAGTTAAAGGCTTTGCTCCTATTCCCCACAGCAAAAGTGAAACATTTGCTTTCCTGAAGAGATATGGAAATGCTGTAATACTGCTTTACATACAGCATTCTGACAGCAAAGACATAAATTTCTTGTTAGCATTGGCAATGACCTTAAAATCTGCAACTGACAACCTGATTTCTGATACCTCGTATTTAATTGCCATGCTGGGTTGTAATGATATTTACCGAATCGGTGAGAAGCTTGACAGTTTAGGAGTGAAGTATGACTCTTCTGAGCCATCAAAACTTGAATTGCCAACACCTGGCACTCCTATACCAGCTGAAATTCACTATACACTTCTTATGGATCCAATGAATGTATTTTATCCCGGTGAATATGTTGGTTACCTTGTTGATGCTGAAGGTGGTGATATATATGGATCATATCAACCAACTTACACCTATGCAATCATTGTACAAGAAGTAGAAAGAGAAGATGATGAAAGTCCCAGTTTTCTAGGGAAGATTTATCAGATTGATATTGGATATAGTGAATATAAAATCGTGAGTTCTCTTGACTTGTACAAATTTTCAAGACCGGAGGAAAGCTCTCAAAGCAGGGATAGTGCACCTTCTACCCCAACCAGTCCTACAGAATTTCCAGTTCATGGACCAAGGGCGATTCCACCTCTTTTCACTGGTAGAGAGAGCCACAAAACAATGTCCTCAAAACATCACTCTCCAAAAAAGATGAAATCAAACTCATTGCCAGAAATACTAAGAGAAGTGACATCTGTGATTGAACAGGCTTGGAAGCTTCCAGAATCTGAAAGAAAAAAGATTATTAGGAGGCTGTATCTTAAATGGCATCCAGATAAAAATGCAGAGAATCTTGATATAGCTAACGAAGTTTTCAAACATTTACAGAATGAGATTAACAGGCTAGAAAAGCAGGCCTTTATGGATCAAAATATGGACAGAGCCTCAAGAAGACCATTTTCATCCTCTGCTTCTCGATTTCAGTCAGATAAATTTTCGTTTCAGAGGTTTTATACTTCATGGAATCAGGAAGCAACAAGCCACAAATCTGAAAGGCAACAGTATAAAGAAAAGTGTCCATCTTCCACGGGGCCATCTCACTCACAACGTTTTTTTGTCCCACCTACATTCAGGTCTGTTGGCAATCCTGTAGAAGCGCGTCGATGGCTTAGGCAGGCCCGAGCTAACTTTTCAGCTGCAAGAAATGACCTTCATAAAAATGCCAATGAATGGGTATGCTTTAAATGCTACCTTTCTACTAAGCTAGCCTTGATTGCAGCTGATTATGCTGTAAAGGGAAAATCAGACAAAGATGTAAAACCAGCAGCCCTCGCACAAAAGATAGAGGAATATAGTCAGCAACTTGAGGGGCTTACTAATGATGTTCAGACATTAGAAGCTTATGGAGTAGACAGCTTAAAAACTAGGTATCCTGACTTACTTCCTTTCCCACAGATTCCCAATGATAGGTTTACTTCAGAAGTTGCTATGAGAGTGATGGAATGTACTGCTTGTATAATAATAAAACTTGAAAACTTTATACAACAAAAACTGTAAGTGATATGAAGAGGTTAGGGAACTGTTTTATCAAAGGCTTTGGTATTTCATGTGATGGGATACAAATGTGATCGTGCATCTGAGCATCCAAGAGGTTAGATGTTGCCAAGCAGTTTAGAGGTATAGTGCACAGAGGTGGATGGTACTGAAGTACTTAGAACTGAAATTTATTGAAATGGGATTTTTTTTTAAACTGAGCCTGCTGTATAAGCAAACTGTAAAACATAAATATTTTTTAAAATTTGCAAGGAAACTGAGCTGCAAAAATTAGCTGTACGTACAATATTGTGATTAATTGGCATATTATTGAACTGCACTTTACATAACCAAAGCTTAGCTTTCTTGTTAGATGAAGCTTGTAATTATAGCTCCTTATTAGATTTTGTTTCATTTAATACAATATTTCCAAAACTGTAATGTCAATTTTCAATGTACTAATCTTAAGACTGGACATACAATGAAATGGGAAGTGGGGTTGAAATTAAAATAACTTTGGAGGTATTGCTCCAAAGCATTTCTGTATTCTTTTCTGTTCTGTGGACATTTGTGTCACCCATAGGAATACTCTTTATCAGCTGGATCTGATTATAAATTTGCTGTAGCATCACATTGTGAACATTTAAAGGATAGTTTAGTACCTGTGAACAGTTAATTTTATTTTAATGCTGAATAATGATACTTGATTTAACATGCAACTTCATGTCATGCATTGATTGCATTTACTTTATTCTAAAATAACTATTTAATTTACTTTCTTTTTTCTAGAGCTTGTCATCTTTTGTTTGATGAAAAATGCATGTGGATAATGTAAAATTGGTGAACATTATTATATGGTGTCTTACAATTTTTTTTTAACACCAACACTCTATTTTTGGATGTCTAAGTGCTTGAGTTCTGTGCTGTATTTTCCCCCCCTCTGTGTATGTGCCTTTGTGTGTGTACATATGTATATCTATATTTTTCCACAAACAAACATTGATAATCGTACAATTCAGTAACCCATTTTTGGTGTACACTGAGCACTGTTTTTTGTTACATGTTTAAAGGTGCTGCAATAAAATGCTCTTTTTATTTAGCTGTTCACTACAGTCCTAGCGAAGTCTGATTTTTAGTTCACAATCTTTCTTTTATAGTTTGTAATACTTTTGGTAATGTCATGCAATATGGTCAATGTTAGCTGTTTGTAAAAAAAAATTGAAAAATAAAAACTATAGAAGGATAATGCTAAATGGAAGGATTTTTCTTTGCTGGATCAGCCACTTTTAACATGAATGTTAAACATTTTTCAGTGACATGCTGTTACAATTGTTTTCTTGACAGAAGAGTGAAACCATGATATGACTCACAGAATATGAAGGAAAATAAACAACAGTGAGCTTGCAAGGCTGATACAGCTGTGAGAGTGTTACAATCCACCAAAAAACAAAGCAAACAAAAAATCATGATGATAGCTTCTTCAGTTTTATGCAAATTATAAAGGGCAGGTTCTTTTCTGAAAAAAAAAGTGCAAATTGTAATGGAAAGAAATGTGATGTTTGGAAAGCAATACTGCTTCTGGTTGTGAAGCCCTATTATTATTTCTGCTATTAAATGTTAAGTGCCATAATTTTAATAAAGAAAAATGCAAACATTTTTTAGTCTGATAATGTTTTGATTTTGTAAAGTATCTAAATTTACCTATTTGAGTTTTCTTTTGTATAGGGAAATACACAATCTCTTTTCATTCTAAATAATTGTAGAACTATTAAAATACTATGAAAAAGGAATTTTTTTCCTTGCAGTGGCAAATGTTTGCAGTTTTCTCAAAGAAATTGTACATTTTGCTGATTTTTTTCAATAAATAGCATATAAGTAAAACAGAAATCCTGGTGTTCCATGAAATAAATCAGTTTAGTTTATTCTTTATTTTTTTAAAATAGATTCCTTTTTGGCTGTTCCTTTGTGCATTAAGTCAGATCAATAGTATTCAAAGTAAGCAAAATACTAACAAAAGGAAATGGTTCTCATGTTTGTTAGCTTAAATGGAGCTAAACCATAAGGTATCACAGAAGCATGCAAACAAATAACAGAGGAACAATGCTTTCCTGGGTTTTGGTGAGATCTTGAGGAAGGAAATCATCTAAGCACATAACTTTTTTAAGCAACTTAGGTTGCCTTACCAATAATATTATGAACCATTAAACTGGCTGTGCAGAACTACAAAACTATTTAGTGTATTTATATTTTGTTTATTTTGTATGTATTGTTGGGTGCTGACACTGAGAAAGAAAATGATCCTTGTTCTTAGGAAGCTAGTGGCCTGAAGCAATTTTAAATGTTGAACCAAGGTGAGCAAGAAAACTGGAATAAGACAGAAAAATTCATTTATTCTGTTATTCCTGGCTTGATACCATCAATCAGTTGTAATAAAATTTACATATGGATGCAGAGTGGTGTTTGCAAGAGTGGTGTTTCAGTTGGAGGTCTCCTACCTTTTTAAAATTTGCTTACCTCACTGTAACAGCTAGCCTGAATTAAGCCACCTTGTGAGACCAAGAAACCATATTTGGAAGGAACTGATTTCATCATAACTGATTTAATCCCTGTGTAAAAATAAATAAATACATGAAATGCTTAATTGATGCTTCATTTTGGCTCTGCTAGGAGCCTTGGAAAATGCAGAATAATGCATTGGTTCTTAAGTTGGGTATAAAAGCTCAGAACAGTTAGTATGTGATGATTCCTTAGCAAGGGTCTGTAGAGGTAAATGTTAGCAGGTAGGTTCCACAAAAATTTCATTTTATAATCACACAAGTTCATGTAAGAGAAAATGTCTTTTCAGCCATGTATAGGTCCTAGTTATCTTCCATAGGTACCAGTAATGTATTTAAGAAAAGCAGAGTCAGTTATCTTGTCTTCCAGGATTATATTTGTGAAGTTCAGCAAACATCAGTGGTACAGGAAGCTTTAGAAATTTCCTCTCAAATAATGATATTAGCACCTGTTCTAAAAAGCACTAATTGCCTTCACAACTAGTGACAAGAAAAAGACCTTTTTTTTTTAAGGAAAGAGATTTTTGTTTAGCCAACTACCAAAAGAAAAAGCAATGGTTTCTTCTATAAAGAAATGCAGTTTTGCAAAATTTGCACTGAAATAATAATCAAAACAAAGCTACTATGGTGA
Source organism: Galbula dea (assembly GCA_013399015.1). NCBI lineage: Eukaryota > Metazoa > Chordata > Aves > Piciformes > Galbulidae > Galbula > Galbula dea. Next base: position 784,827 of record VWZX01008725.1, on the reverse strand, counting down.
TTTGAAGATTAGGATTTAAGAATTCTTAAGGATTGTATTCATTTGATAATTGGGTTGCTTGAACTGAGGCTTTAATAAAATCTATTGTAATTGCTCCAATTAAAGAAGGTAGTACAAACTTTGAGATTTCCTATTGCTAGATCTGAACAGTTTGAGGATGACTGAATTGGTATTGTGTAACACAGGCAGAAGGAATAGTTCAAATAGAAGGAATATGCAAAAATAATTAATTTGACAACCAAAGTAGATATTTTCATTTGAAGAAGACAAATATTTATGTCAAATAGAGGTGTTTTTCAATCCAAACTGTTTTATATTTTCTTTTGTTTGCTTTCTGGATGATTATTTCAGTAGCAGTGGCATAATTTTTTTGGTTACTTTCACCTACTACAGATGATGACAAAGAAATTGTAGATGTCCAAGGAAACTTAATCGTAAACCATTTTCTAAATTCTTGAAAGTAAATTTTTAGTTGTGGCCAAGATTGTTGTTTGTATTTTTATATAGTGTATGTTTCACATTCTTAGAGTCTTTGGAAGGTAATTTTGTTTTAAAAATTAAAACATTCATTTAAGCTGTGTTTCATCTGAACACGAAAGGAGAAGGAGACTTTCAAAATATACAAAGTTTATTCAAGAGCTCAGTTTTCAGTTAATTCTTGCAATTTTCTTTTTCATAAAGCTATATAAAGATAGAAAATGTCAATACTGAAGGACTGTGAAACAAAGAGGGTTGTGTTTGGGCAAATACCAATGAAGTTTTACTACCATTTTGATATTTTGACTTTTTCACTGTGTAACAATCCTAAGCATTTAGAAGAACCCTTTAAATATTTCTTTTTGAGGGAAAAAAAATGCAAACAATACAGTTCACTATGCTGGGTAGTGTGGTTTGGTTTTGGTTTGTTTTTTTTTTTTCTCCAATTGGATAACACTTTTGAAAATAAACCTAAGAAGTGTGTATTCCCACTTTCCTGTGCCATAATTTTCTGTTTATCGCTGGCTACTGGCTGAAGTTTAATTCAAGTAGAAACAATTTTGTTTCTTCAAACAATTTTGTAATATTAAAGAGATGGAAGGACATCCATGTGGAGATATCAGAAATGAAGATTAACAACAATTCAAATTATTGCACCAGATGATTTCACTGTGGAACTTTTAGCATAAACTTTGTTTCTCCACTAACCAAATCTAAAAGAAAAAAACCCTACCCTAAACTGTTCTTCAGTGACAAGAAGATGCCAACCATGCTTTAAAAAACCTGCACAATTTATATAATGCAACTGTATTTTCAATGTCAATTTTGTAGCATTATGAAACGAAGAATGAAATTTAAAGAGTGAAGAGGGGCAAGCTGGTGATTTGGATGATGACAGAGCTCAGGATACAGCAAACTTGTTTGGTTTTCTGTACTACTCAGTATCCACCTGTGAACCGAGGCAAGTCAAAAAGGTTTATCTCCACATGACAGGTAGTGTAATGTCTAACTGAGGTTCTGTAATGCTTAATAGCATTACTAGGCAGTGAACTGCAGCCTGATTTTCCTAACTGTATTCCTGTGGAATAGGCAGATTGTAACTAACATACTTATTTACAGTGTCTGGCTGCCATTTAGGGATTAGATTAGATTAGATCACTGAGTAGTTTGGTACTGTGCTGGAAACAAATGTATGATGACAATTCAGATGCCTTTGGAACTAAATAGTGGCAGAATTCCTTAAGGACTGAAGTCCCAGTTTTGCTGTTATACTACATCTATAATAGTCTGTAGACATTACAGCCCTCCAGGTTACTTGTAGCAGCAGCTTTTAGATATCTGGCATATAAATTGATTTTACTGTCTTTTATTTTAATACTCATGCTTTCTATTCAATGCATAAGCTGAGTCTGCTCATAATTTGGTTTGCTAAAGCTTGCATATGGAGCTGGAACCACCTAAACTTTAAAGGAATGCCAAAGACAGGTTTCTGTTAAAGTCTACCTCAGCAGAGGGTTTAGTTGTAGAGAGAGATACAGATACAAAGAGATGTTATTGAGATAAATATTTGTAGAGATATATTTCTCTCTCAATGGCCAGCAGCCCTGGACTTACTCCTGAAGGTGGATGTCTAAGCCCAGGAAGAGAATTTCAGGAATGAAAGATGTTTGGCTCCTGATTTCTCCCTTAGGGTATATGTTAGCAATAGGAGCACTCTCTAAATAACATGGGAGACCTTGATTCGGTTGCCTCCTTTGATTGAAAGGACCCAAAATTCAGCTTGAGCACATCTCCTGTGTTTCCTGTTGAAGCCCTTCTAGTTCGTATTCATTGCTGAGGTCTCCATACTGCTAAGGAAGGATAATTTTAGTATCATATGTTAGACTTCTGGATAAATTATGAAGGTAGCCTTCTAGGCAGAGACTACCCAGGGCTTTACCACACTAATAGCAGATACTGGGGGCTCTTTCTCAACTCACTTGTTTGTGGGTGTCTGGGATCATAACTGGGTGTTGGGTTTCTTTGCTTGTCCATCAGAGCTGAAGTAGCAATTTTTAAAAAATACATAGTCTTAGTAATTTTTTTGTTTTGATTCTCCTGCTTTAAGAATGATGATTTTTTCACTCTGAAGGATGGACATTCTGTGGTTTCATAAAAATGACAGGTTAAAATCTTTATGTAAGTAGACACCAAGGCACTATGTGATAGCAGCTCCTTTGTAGGTAATAATGTCATCAAGTACATACCAAACAGCACCAAAGGAATTAAAAACTCATGAGGTTTATACAACAGACTATTAAATACAAATCCTGCTACCCAGAGGTGTGCAAACAATTTATTTGTGTTCAGTGCAACACTGTACAGGGGAATGGATCTGCAGCTGTGTTTCTCTACAAAGTCAATAAATGGTTTGTCAACTCTGGTGAGTGTTATTTTGTATACAAAGTCATAATGTAAAAAAATAACAGAGTAGTTTTAGCCTCTCCATTTGTGATGGAGTCTCACTCTGACAGGATCAGAAATATCAGTCAACAGCTGCAGATGGAAGTGAAATAGTCATCTTAATTGAACCCCATGGGCTGCAAAGAAGGATTTTTTTTTCCCACTGCCCAAATAGTTCTTTGTGTCAGACAATGTGGAACCACATATTTTTTTTCTTTTTACTAGTCCAGCTGGCATAGCAAATTGCCTTGTTGAATTAGCATATCCTAAAATATAAAAGGGTTTAAATGAGTATGAGGGTACAGGCAGTACAACAAACTATTGCTATTATAAAATATGCTAACATATTTCTCTGTTGTACAGTGAACAGATTTGAGGTGTAAATGACTCCTGGAGCTTTTTGTTATTAGTCAATGAGCATATATGTTTCCAAATTAAAACAGAAAGCTATTAGCAAATTAACACCTTTTACACAGAATTTATACAAATACCACATTTTTCTTATCTTCTGTTATTGCAAGAACAAAATTGCATAGACCATTTGCTGGCACTTTCTGAATTCCTTAAATAATGCTTTGTCTTAGCAAATAGTTCAAGTAGTTCCCTCAGTTTAATTTCACCCACTAATGCAATGTTTACATATAGTGAGAGAAAAAAACCCACAGAGCTCAAAAATACTAACAATGACATAATCATCTGACTGAATAATAATTCAGAAAGGAAGCATATTCCTTTTATTTTTTTTATGCTTTCTGTAAGGCTGTTTTCAAAGTGTTACTGACAGAACATGGAATTCAAGTCATTTTTCTGAAGTTGAAATGTCATTTGTGCTCTTCTTCCCCTTTCACCCTGTAGTCCAGAATTGTAGCTACAGATTTGTTTTCTAAACCAAAGTACTTTGTTATTAAAATTCTGAAAATTCTGCTTTCAGTAATGCTCTTCAGCAATAGTATAAAACTCAGACAAGCAAGGGGGTGTGCAGAGTTCTCTGGTGCCTCACTGGCAGACACGGCTGTATTCTTGGCAAGTGGAGCCTATGCCAGCCACTGACAAGTAGAGCTTTCCATCTGGACACACGCAGATTTCGTAGAGCCCCTGAGAAATACCAGATCCACCCCTTGTACCCTCAGGCAGCTTGGGCAGCCGCACAGTTTCAGCATCGAGTAGAAGCTGCACGGGAGAAAGCAGGACAAATGGGCTCATTAGAGAGAACAATGCAACAGTGTGCCATAAATCAAGCCGACTTTGTCTCGGCAGTGGTTTAAGAACAGCTTTCTACTCAGACTTGTTATGCACAAAGCTGCTGTGACATCTAGGCTCCTGGCAGATGCTGGAACATGAGATAGGGATAAGCTGGTGCCCATTCCCTTCCTTAGTAGAGACCTAGTGAAGTTCAACAAGGCCAAGAGCAAGGTCCTGTACCTGGCTCAGGGCGACCCTGAACCTGGATATGGGCTGGGTGTTGAGCAAATTGAGAGCAGACCTTGGGAAGTTTTTTGGGGGTATTGGTGGATGAGAATATGAAATAGCAATGTGCAAAGCCAGTCACATCCTGGGCTGCATCAAAAGAAGTGTGGCCAGCAGGTCATGAGAGGCGATTCTCTCCATCTACTCTGCTCTCATGAGACCCCAGCCTGCAGTATTGTGTTCAGTCTGGGGCCTCAAGCACTAGACAGACATGGACCTGCTTGAGCAGGTACAGAGTTGGGCCACAAAGATGACTGAGGGCTGAAGCACCTCCCCTACAAGGACAGGCTAAGAGAGTTGGGATTATTCAGCCTGCAGAAGAGAAAGCTCCTGGGAAACCTTATAGCAGCTATTAAAGGGGCCCTGCAGGCAACATGGGGAGGGACTCTCTACCAGGGAGTGTAGTGATAGGGTGAGGAGTAACAGTTTTAAACTGAAGGAGAATAGGTTTAAATTAGATGTTAGAAAGAAATTCTTTTGTGTGAGTTACTAGTTACTAGTTATATTTAGACAGCATGATTGACTGTAGTTCTGGAAACAGAAAGGCTTGTACTCACCACACCATCACTGCTGTGTAATTTGATATCCATCTGGGAAAGAGCTTCAATATTCCCAGCTTGTGCTTTGATATTAATTCCTCGTGGTGCATCCATGCTCAAAGATCGAGTTGGTGATTCCAGCCTGAAAGTAGGAGCAGGAAATCCGACTGTAGCATATTCTTATATGTTCTTTTATTTTTGAAATATATGTGAAATTTGAACAAATACTTGGGAAGGATCTTGCCTAAAATCATGTAAAAGATCCAGATTCTTTTTTCTTCAGCCAGGCTTGAAAAAAGAGGCAGCTATTTAAAAGCACCAAAATATACCAAGTGAAAAATGTAGGTGAATTCCTAATACAAACACAAGGTATTATTTCAGAAGTAATCTCAGATTATTTCAGTGTAACAGCAATTTATTCTCTAAACCTGAAAACCATTTTTACATTCTTTAGTTTGAATTTATTTTATTTTTGACATAAAAAGATACTGAAATGAATATAATTAGTGCACTCTGGAAGTTTGAACACTGCTATCAGTCAGACCAAGATTTCACTCAGTGTATAGTGTGTTGTTTAACTAGATGACATCTGAATCTTAAAAGCTATTAACTTCATTTTAAATAAAAATTATGCAATAAACCAGAAAGTTGCAAACCTTGCAGTGCCACAAGATGGCAGGAATGTACTACATTATCTGAGTTATCACCTTGTTGGGTCAGCGTGCAGGTGTAATGATTTTTGGGTTCCTCAGATATAAGGCTTTGTTTCTTCAGTATTTTAGTTTAATTTCCACGATAAGTAGCAGACACTGAAGTAAAAAGCTCAAGCTTTATATTGCTTCTTTTGGTCATTATTTAGAACTGCTTCATCTGGAGGCACTGTGTTTTGCTCCTGAATATTGGCTCACCCTTCTGAATGACACCAGCCTGAATTTTACGCTATCAGACAAAATGAAACAGGTGAATATTAAGGCCAGAGAAAAAGAATCAGCTGGTGGTCCTAGTTTACTTTACATCTGTTACCTTTTCTGTTCTGTAGGTTCCCTGGACACATATAACGTTATGTGAACTTCATCCACAATGCAGAACTTGGACAGTGTCTTCTGGAAATGTTGGGGGGGAGGTGTGCCCAGGCACACGTATTCCAGCAGATGCTGTATTGGCTCCATGTATGATCAATAGCTGCTGAACTGCATGAGCGGAGTCCTGTGCCCCAGCAGGTCCTTTACTAGGGATGCATCAGGTACTGAGCCTAGACACTGACTGCCAGTCACATGCTAAAGGATGAAACTATTTTACACAATACTGATGTAGCTGTCTGATGGGTTTCATTTACTCAGACTGCTTCTATTCCTCCTTTTTTTCCCCTGTTAATTAAATATAGAATTCTTAGAATTCTGAAGAAGCTAAATCCATCTGGTATCCTAAAACCTAAACCCATGACTGAACACGGTTAAGCACAGTCATTGAAACTTTATTTTTTGATCCCCAAATCTGAAAATAACTCAGGCAATATTGGCTTATCACTGCTAGCCAGAGGTAGCAGAAGATTCTATCTCCTTTCATCTTCAAAGGTCCTTTCCAAATCATTCTATGACGTTGTGTTTCTATGATCTGCTTCCCTCTGACATCTCCTGGGTTAGTCACCTACACTTAGTTTAAACTACAGACCGATAATTTAAATTCATAACCATTAGGTAAGTCCATCATGGTTCCATATTGGGACCATATCCATAAAATAGTTTGATGCCTCATTTCAGGACTCTGAGATGGCTCAAACTTCTGTCATGATCATGCTGTGTACAAGGGCATGAGTAGAAGTCTGTTCTCCATCAGACATTCATGGTATTAGTAATCTTTATCAAGCAGTGTGTGTGACAACAACTTTTCTATGACTTTTTGATTTAGATTCTTAGATTTACATTTTAATGAAATGAGAAATCAATTTTTCCCTGAGTGATTTACGTGGCAGGTCTGCTTCATGGCAATATTTTTCAGTCCACATTTGTATGCACTATATAATGAAAAATTAATCAAAGTGTGTATTTTCAATATTTAAAATTTAATATATTTTCATAAGTCAAGGTAGTTGAATATAACTGTTGCCATAGTTTGTTTTAGCAAAAAGCTATAAACATTGAATTAGCTCATGGGGTTTTTTTTGTAAAGTATTTCACCTATGCAAGTAATATATATGCAGGCATAAATTTTTATTTTTAAGCTCTATTGAATATTACAAGAGGGCAGACTGGGACAGATTTTTGAAGAGCAAGTCAGACCTGGAGTTTGAAAAGCAATGAAACACTGGAGAAATATTTATTACTTTCTACCAAAATTAATGGTGGCAAGAAGCCTACAGACTTGTGCAACATTTACAGATTTATGATGTGACTTACATATAATTTAAATTACATGACAGAATTACATTTGCTACGTTAATCACATTCCTAAATGTCTGCTGTTTATACAGATCCTATTTCTAGATTAACTAATTAAGTAAGTAAGTGGAGCTTCCTGGCAATGGAAACTGCAGTGAAGCTTAAGCAATGATTTTAAGCCTTCTGTGTGAGATTTTAGCAAAGGCAACATTCAGTAACACTAATGATGTATTTCTTCATACAGCTTTCAAAGATTCAGTGTCTCAAGTCCAGATGTACTAAAAGTGGAACAGGCACCTCATGCAGAAAGGACATGACTGAGTTGAACCTTGACTTTGAATGTCCTTTCTCAATCCTCACTTGGTCCTGAAGACTTGTGACTTCCTCAACCCCTTAGAAATTGACCTTAAATCATCTAAAATTCTTCAGTGTCCCCACCACTAGGGCACATCCAGTTTGTCACTGGTGAGCGGATTTGGACCTCTCCTGTATGCTTAAGGGTCTGGGGGCCACAGAACTTCCCTGGCTGAAATGTCGAGTGATAGAGATACTTAGATGAATTCAGGGTGTCTCAGGAAGATATGAATAGAGCACTGCAAGTATCAACACAGATGTTGTTTTAAATAGACATTTATAAGGCAAAATGGACTTTATTTTAAATCAGTGACCAGATGATGGAAGTTGCTCTGCACTGCAAACAGTTTGGGTCAGTCAGAAGATACACAATTGTGTGCAGGTAATGGGTGACAAAGTTTCAAGATGTGTTCCCTAGGGAATAAAAGGAGGAAAAGAGTAGGCTAGGCTGAGCAAAATGTTGCATCCCTCAAAAGTCTTGGCAAAACAAGAATTTGGTTTTCTTGCAAATGCTGGAGGGTGCTTGGACGCTGAGAGGGCAGAAATTTATTGTCTTAGAGTTTTTGATAATTTTACAGTGTTTGAAGTGGGGCAGTAGAATGAAGATGGAATATATTGTTAACAGGCATTTTATCTTTCTTTTTTTTAAATTACAGGCATAGCAATTACGTTTAACAGAATGGAGTGAGGATCTCTATCATCTAGAGGAATTAATCTATGTAATGTGCTGTCCTAGATGAGACATCTGTCACAGTCTGTATCTCATTTGGGAAGATGAATTTTGTATTTCTGAATACCTTCTAGGTACTGTGCAAGTTTTCAGGGATCTATTAGCAAGTGATGTGGGGCAAGAGGAATTTATCAGGATAGTACAACATTTGGTGCCAAGGACCTGACACCCCCATTATATCTGTCCTGAGGAGGACTAGCTCTTGCCTGACCTTGAAGACAGGATTCTTGGAAAGGTATTCTCCAGGGAAGAGTAGCTTCCAAATGCCATCCTCTTCATCTACCCCCAACAGTTCCATGGTGAGAATCAAGATGTGGAGAGCTCAGGCAGTTGGGAAATTCCCCTCAAAAGCATATTCCTAATTTGAATTAAGACACTCATGTAGACATATCCATGGAAAGTGAAGCAATGGAAACCATAGCCAGGCCTACTTGCAGAGTAGGTACTTGCTCTCCTTCACCCCGATCCCTGCATCCAACTGGAGGTTTGTTGGCAAAGCACAGGAAACTGCACAGTGTCAGCTAATGAAAGGCAGGGAAGGGTAGGAGGGTAGGGGAGTAAGTGGTCCCTGATAATATTTCATAGCTTTGCCATCTGCTGGATATTGGTCCTCCAGTCTTCTATTGCAACTAAAGCAACTGACTACAAGGAGGATTTTTTTTTTTTTTGCTGTCTTCTTACTTTTTGGTAAGATAGTTCCAGAAGTCAATTATATTGTCTTGGCTGTCTGCCAAGGAAATTTGGTGCTAAGGTGTGCAGAATAATTCATGAAAGATTGTGTGAAAGTCTTATGAGGGATCCCAGACAGAATTCAGCCTCTGGATCTGAAACCATCCCAACAAACTAAAGGCTTGGAGATTCCCACCTTTTCCTACAAGCATGTTGTTAACTTGTGGAGATACTAGATCACCAGAAATTGCTCAGTTGGTTGTTTAGGGAGTGACAGCTGCTGTGGTTGTGGGAAAGAAGCAGCTGATACTGCCAGTGCATGCTGCAGTAATATCGATCTCTTCTTTCATCCTGTTCTGGCAGGGGATGGAAGGATACTTTGCTGATCTTTTAAGTACCACAATGCATTAGAAAGCTGGTTTTAGCACTGCAGAAAGAGCACCATAGTTTTCTGGAGCCCAAGTTTCCTACTGCAGCATGGGGTCACTTGACAACTAGAGCAGGACAGAGGAACCATCTTGCTCTTGTGAATATAGGGAATAGTTTATTCTTTCCTTCTGGTGACTTTTTGTTCTTTCCATCTTATGAATCAGCAGCTCTTCTGAATTCAATGGGGACAGAGTTCCTCAGGATGACTTCAGATAAAAGTTGCCCACAGGTATGCATTCCTCCCAGCACCTAACCAAGGAACACCAGGGTTGCTGTAAGTGGTCTGGACAGGTAGACAGACACTGCCTCTGAAACAACCCAACAACCAGTGTGCCCATATATACATACAAGTAACTTCTTGGAAAGGAGATGGAATAATGGTACTTCATGGGTGTGTATTTGCATGTTGTTCTTGTTTCCCTTGAACATCCATGAAGATTCTAAACTCAAACCTGATGACCTCATAAGGATGCCTCCCCCTATTCTTTTCTGAGTCCACAATTGTTTGACCCACCTCTCAGTAAACAATTTCCATCACTGCTCAGGATTAGAAAACATTTTTTAAAAATGAAGTGCTTTAAGGAAACTGTTCCAAGGCAAAATAAAGCCATTAGAAGGAGTTCAATAAGGTTGCCAGTTATGACACTGAAAATCTGACCCTGCAAGCCTGCATTCCTGTGAAAGTAAGGACTATGCAACTCAGCCTGTGCATCTCTACTTTCAAGACTAGGGTCATTGCTTCCTCCTTTTCTGAGATTATAAATATATATATAACTTTTCATTCCTCCTTTACTTTCATGGAATTACAGAATCCTTTTTAAAAATGGGTGCAATGTTTTCTTTTTTCCAGTCATCAGGGACTTCATCTGACTGCCATGACTTTTCAAATATCATGGAGAGGGGCTTGGCAACTACATCAGCCGATTTCCTCAGGACTCTAGGTTGCATCTCATCAGGTTCCAGAGACTTATGTGTGTTTATGTTGCTTTTCTTAAGAGAAACAAGAAGAGTTAGGAGAGCAATGGCTACAGGTCTTATTACAGTCTATGAAGACACAGAAGCACTGAGGTTGCATAGGGGACAGGCTGTGAAAATAGGGCAAAGAGAATCTGGTGCTGTTGACACATAATCAAACCAGCTTTTTTACATAGTTAATTAAGAAAGAAACCCTCATATTCCTCTGGCAGGCAGGAAGAGTCTTGCCATGAACACTTGCCTTTGAGTTCAAATCTGACTTTGGAAAGGTGAAAGGGGAGCAGAAATTAAATTAGGCAGTGGATGGAGGTTGTGGAGCAGAGAAAGTATAGTAAAGGTAAGAAATAAAGGAAGAAAAAGACACATGGAAAAAGGGGGAAAGGAGAATCTTTAAACTGCCACAGAACCAATGTCTTGAAAGTCAAAAAAGCAGCCTAGAGGATTCTGTAGGCTTAACTGGCCTTGATTCTCTGTAGGTGTCTGCTTTAAGCCCTGTTTTTTAAACACCTGTTAACCTTTAAAAGGCAATAGGAGTAAATTGGCTACTTGATTAGTCTGAAAGCTTTTTAATTCACTGGCAATGCAGCTAGACATTGTAAGCGAGTAAAGCATACAGCATGCACTAGTTACACAGGAAAAAAAAAGAGGTTGTCAGCTTTATTTATGGTCCAATATACAGAATTTCTCTCCTTATGATAAAGCTGGATTATTGATGACATGAGCTAAGCAAAATTAAGTTGGAGTTGCAGAGGTGGATAGTGAGCAGCAGGCACACACTGTTGCTGGCTCCCACTTCTCACCCATATTCACTTATCTCCCAGCAGCTTGCTGTTTTGAGGTCAGGCAGCTGGGGAGGATGATCAGGATGTAGCAAGAAGAAAGGTATGGATCTTGGTGTTCTGCCTTGTGCTTTTGGTTGTTTGCCAGCAGGTCCAAAGGCAAAAAAAGGACAAAACAACAGGACTCAGATCTCAGTCTCGGTATGTGCTTCGTTTTTGTTTTGTAAAATTATTGTTTTTTGGAATGGCTCCTAAAACTATGTCTTCTTGCAAACAGGAATGATGAGTTTCACAGAGTGTTCCAACAATCATGTATCTTATGACAGGGAAGTATTGGTATTCAACAGTTAACTCTAATAGCTCTTACTGAATGTCAAAAAAACCTGATGACTCATTAAATCTTCTTCCTTGATCAGTTTCTGCACAGTAATGAAAACATATCAGTTACTTAGTCTAGTCTTGGCACAAAATTCATTTGCCCGTAGATAAATATATCCATTTATCTATGTTTACTCCTATATTTAAATGATTTTATCCATAGGCTTAGTACAATCTTATGACTCAAACAGCTTGGATATGGAGTCAAGTCTGTTACTTCCTCTACAGCTGAATCAGGGTGCATAAATTTTAAATATTTCAACCCAAGCACCCAAGAAACCAAACTGGACTGTGTTCCTAGTGCCTTATTTGTTAAGAACTCCATGAAAGAAATGCACAAACAATGTAAGGTTTTCATTTTCTCTTGTGTTTCAGGCTGTGGGCAATCTGATGATCAAAGATTAGGAGAAAAGAGAGGTTGTGCTGTTTTCCTGATACAAATTTACAGAGCTTTAAGAAAGTAGTAAATTACAGAAAGACATCAGAGATGAGTGATGCAGAGCAGTGCAGAAAATCATAAAACCCTGGGAACAAGAATTGCTGGTGTCAGTGGAACAACTGTAGAAGATAATAAATATACATGTAAATACAAGCATGGGAGGCTGATGTACAGTTAAGATTAGTACAAAAAAGTAGTCCAAATTTGAAGCAGAAGATATGCTGAAGATTTGGAAGGCAGAAGAGATTCAGGAAACTGGTAGCAATGAAAACACTAAGCCTGCATTTTGAAATTCTCAAAGTCTTCAGGGAGTATACAACAGCTATGGATTTTTACCAACTTAGAAAGAAAAGACATTTCTTTTAGGTAAATGTGGCGGTGTCATGACCTTCCTGAAAAGATAAAGTTCTAGCATGGCCAGGGACTCCAAGCTAGTTATTAGCTTGGAAGGACTCATTACCTTGTTCCTGATATCAAACAAGAACGAGTAATTGGCAGCATTCGCTAATCTTAGTTACAAGGTTATATAAACTACGATTAACAATTTAGATGAATTTATGGAATATAGGGTTACAAGTAGAAAAGCTCTGTTCTGGGATTTGAACATTTCCCAGCACAGTACGTGGTCTTGTTTCTTAGGAGAAATTTTAATTTCTTCAGGGCTTAACCAAACACAGCATAGTTGGCAACTGTGCAAAAAATGTAGTAGCCTATAGCAAAGAGTATAGAGGATCCTCTGTGTACCCTTCCAAATGAATAGAGAGATACAGGCACTACTAGGGTATAATTAATCTAATCTATTTTAGATGCCTCTGTTAGGATAAAACATAACAAGCCCTAACAGTACTTGTTGCCTTCTACCAAGAAGTGATGAGATCTGATGTAGATAACTACACTGCAGATATCTAAACAAGTTGAATTGATTTCATCTGAACTATCTGCCTGAGAAGTTGTAAACCCCTGGGGCCATGCTCCAGGTATTAGTCTCTCTGAAAATTCATCTGTGTGAGTGGTTTGTGCAAGGATCCCTCCCATTTCGGTGAATGAATGAATGAATGAATGTATGCTTCCACTTGCAGAGGGGAATTCTAAATCTGGATGGCCATCTGAGAAGCATTTGCTTATTCTAGATACATAGAAGTCCTCTAGGTTTGGACTTTGTTGTATGAATGCAGCCTGCATATGTAAGAGCTGAATGGTAACTAGAAGTGTGTGCTGAACTATCAGGTGAATCACATGCATGAACAATGAAGAAATCATTTATGATCATCCAAAGTGTTAGGCAGTTACAGATGAGGGGGTTTTGTTCTTGGTTTTTAACCCTATTCCATATGTACAGAAAGTGTGGTTGATTTTTAAATAAATTAGTCTGTTGGGTTGTGGGTTTTTTTAGCTTATCTTGTCTTATGCTAAAAATGACCAAGGATAAAGGGGAGGTCCCCGAGGCAAGCCATTCCTTTTGGTTGGCATTCTGAAATCTTGGGAGTATTTGCTGCTCTTGAAGATGTTAGCCAGTATGTGCTTCAGCATATTTTCCTTTAAGCCAAATAAAAATTTTCTCACCATAATTTTATTTCTTGAAATAGTCTGTGTTCCAAATTTGTTTCATATTTATGTTCTAAATCTGAAATAAGTGGAAACAGAAAATTTCAGTAAAGCTCAGATATAAGATTCTGGATTCAAGGGAATAATAGTTCAGCATAAGCACAGCAGGCAGTAACACTCTTTATTGCTGGGTGTTGATCTCTGTGCACAAGCACAATTACAAAGCCAGAATTGAATAACAGATGTTTCCAGTTCCCAAGGTTTTGGTTAACAGCATTTATTTGATGTAAGCAATATTAAAGAAATGTTCAAAGTTCTAGGACAAATGCACTTACTTTTCTCTTATAAAGAGAATAAAACAGTGTCCGGTTTTATGGTACTTTGAAAAGACTATAAAAAAATAAAGCAACATTTTTAATCTATTCAAAACCATAGTAGATATGCTTATTACAGTGTAGTCATTTGTTTACTAGTTCTCCATCCATCTTAAATATTAAGGTGTTTTTTCTGCTTGTCCACTGTCATTCAATGCAGAGTGGAAGGCATGAAGACTAAAGATGAAAACTGAGGTATGATTAAAATAGAAGCTCAAGACTGACAGTTGTGATAAAGAGTGGTAAGAAGAGCTAATTCAAAAGAGGTCTCTGTGATGACCTCAATTTTATGATGAGCTGACACTCCAGGTAATTAAAAATGGGCAAAGCCCCACTGAATGTGATTGAATCTGGCGTATCACAGATGTTTCCTGTATGGCTATCTTTTTCAGATGACTTTAATGATATTATAAAATAACTTATGGTATTATAAAATTTTACTCTCATATAATAACACTATTTGCAGCACTGTCATAAAAAGTCTGGTTAGTATTTTCATTATGAGAATCTTCATAAAATTATGTTCCAGACTGAAATTTGCTATGCCTTTCATTTATATAGCTCAAGAAAATTTTTCTTTAATATGCAGAAATATAGAAAAATTCCAAGTAATTGGAATTCTTCAGTACATACTGTTCATAGTGTCCATTTGTTCTGCATGAAAAGAAACACTCGAGAGCTTTGCTGACAAGAGGGTCATACCCTTCCTTTCTTTTGATTCATTAGTACAGTGGCTGAACGTGCTGCACTCTCATCAGAGTCCTCATAAATGAAGTATCACAACTGCACACACAGGCTGAGGGAGAGGGGCAAAGAGCGTGACTAGTGACAGTGCACCTGTACAATATATCTGGGAAGAACTACTATCAGGCTTGCTTCCCTTTCTTCTTCCAGTGTTTGCCACATGCACATCCTTACGGTGGGTGATTCCTGTTCTGTGCCTGCTTCCAGCTCCCTTGATATATGTGCAGACAGGTATGCAGGTGAAAGACAATGTAAGGCATGCTCTACCTAGCACATTACATTCTAGGCTAGTGACAGAAGAATCATAGACTTGCAAATAGAGCTCCAGGTGTTGCATCTGCAAAGTGTCTGTAACTGCAACAATTATTAATGTATTTGTCATGGTAGCTTGTGCTCTGGTGGAGTATGTAGTAATAACTGATGGCAAATCACTTTAATCTCACCCAGCAGTCTGACATTGTCAGGTACTCTGTTCTTTGCACTACTGACATAAGCAGCCATAAGAAAGTATGTAAATGACTGTTCCATACAACCAGCAGAAACAAATCCTATTGATTTTAATGTATTTAGTGACATCTCTGAAAAACTGAGGCTTTAGGAAGAACATCAGCCACCAGTTATGAAAGTGGGCAGAAACCTGGCATGTGTTCTCAGGGAGATCTTACCTGACACAAAGGCCACTGACATCAGTGCATGGATTTTCACTCCTCTTATCACTGAGTTATCTATCTATCCCTCCCTGGTTTCAGAGGCTGGTGCTCCTTCAAAGTTGGAAACACATTGTAGGTGCTCAGGAGAGGAGCTCTGACTGCCAACACATCCATGTAGAAACAGGCTTAGTGGGAGACTTGAGTGTCTGTTCCCACTGGTCACCAAACACCCCTCTTACCTCAGGAGGGAAACACCTTCTGTGAGAGCAAGACAGAGTCCCTCTGCAGACTCATAATTACAGAAGGCACAATGATCTAATCAGCAAAGGTAAGTCTATCTCCAAACATCATATACTCCATATGTAAAATGATATATATGCCCTGCAGGTGAAGCACTATAGTTTATAAGCTGAATTGCAATGAATAATATTTTGCAAGAATACAGGTGCACACAAACAGCTGGTGACACCAATAGCAAGACAGAGAAAGCAGATTGTGCTGAGAAAATTCTTTTCACTTTAAGATTAATATTTTCAAGTAAAATCACTGCTTAAAAGAAGATCAGACATGAAGGAGTACCCAAACCTTTAGTAATAAGGTATTTTTAAGTATCTGAGTCAGAAATGCTCCTGAAATGTCATAAACATGATGTCTTGTATATCTGGTTCTTCTAAACTATGCCTTTTCACAGATTTGCATCCATCAGATGAATGGAAAGAAATCCTTTAAGCTTCTAAAAGAAGTATTTAATAGTGTTTTAGTTAAGCTGAAGGCAGAAAAGTATATGAATGCAAATTTATATCTAGCAAATTAATGCCAGGGCTCTTAAAATTACATTGCAGTGGAAATATGTCACTAGTCAGGGAACAGAAATGTTTCACAAATAGTGAATCATAACCATACACTTACTATTCCGTTATATAATTGGTTCTCATCTGACTGACTGGGCTTTTGATTTGCATAATGAATGCAAATAAAAATCACAGTTTAATTAGTCAGATGGTATTTCAGGCAATTAGCATGTAAGCATTAGTATTACAAATATGATTAAGCAATGACTCAGCAAATGTTTTTACCCTGGTTGGCTTCTAGATCTCCTTCTAGATTTCCTTCATAATTCTTTGCTCATATGAGCATAAACCCTCACAACTTCTGTTTCCAGCCTTTCTCTCTCTTACTACACAGTTTAACCCTAGCAAATACTGTCTAAGGCAATTGAATTGCTGAGAGAGGTAGGAGTCCAGACATATTTTTGTTCTCACTAATTACAACTGGTTAATTTTAACAAGGTATTGCCTCAGTGGTGTTTGGGGAGGATATTTCCTAGATATACCCAAATTTTCCACTGAAATGTTTGTTGGACACTCACTACCATTTTTTTAGGTCTTGACTGGGTCCTAAAATCTTAAATTTTGTAAATGGCAACTGGGTGTCTCATTTAGATAAAAGAACTCTAGAAAAGTAGGCAATGTTATTTTAAAACTAGAAAAGCTTCAATTTTGAAATATAGATTTTGTTGCTATAATTCTTCCTACAGCTGGAAGTAAGTGCAAGCACATCTTTTCTTTCTGGGTGAGTCATTAATTCAATTTATTAGACTGAAAAGTATTCTATATGTTTCCTTCAAAATACAGAATGAAAAGACAGTGACTGACCACAGTATAATTGCAGTGCTCTGTCTCTATTACTTAGCTATAAAAAGATATGTTCTAACACTTATCTGTTTCCAGAAAAGCAGTCTATCTTGAAATTTGGCATTTGGACAGGAAAGCCAGCAGAATGTGTAATTCAGAAGGCCATTTGTGTCAGCATTGCTTGCAATCCTACCCTAAATCTGAATGACAGAGAATGAATGTGGCCTCCATTCATATGACACACACTGAAAAGTTATGAGCATTAACAGCTCTCCACTCAGCTTCTTGAAACATGCAAAGGCACTTGAAGTGGATGGATTTTCTTGCAGCAGTATTCCCTATATTTAATGCTGCATACTGTGACACTTTATATCACATTCACATGGCACAGCACAACGATTGTTAGAAAAATAGAGGAAAAATAGCAGAGAATTAATAGATGGTGAAGGTGTGAAGATAAGGCTTGAGGTGAGGAAATAGGTTGTATTGCCTATAACTTGATACTACCTTAATCTGAAAAGAAAGTCTTTATATTTAAAATAGAAAAGTAGTACTTAAAATTGCATTTTAAATTTTCATACTGAAGTGCTTTTCAGCAGGTAGATTCCTGTATTTAAGAGCGTGGAATGAAACAGAATATTTATAATGCATGATAAAATAGCCATTCATAGGTAAACTTGTCTGAGCTCCTTCACAACAGAATGCATGAATTTTGTTTCTACTGACATTTAAGATTACCCTTGAAAGTAACCTTTTCCCATCATGAGTTTTGTACGTTGGTCTTCTCTGCCTGCAACTTAACTTAGCATCTGCACTGCAGAGGGATGCATTTGCTTCTTGATCCTCCCCAGAAGCCCTGCACAGAATCATTGCCATCTCTTCTTTCAGACTTGACACTGATTATGGGTGGTAAAGATGGAAAAAAACCCCAACATTTTGAACTGCTGTGGGTAAGGGCCTGGCAGAACATGAGTGACTGGTGTATCCACAGCACAGCCTCCGCTCTGGATTTATGGCAAATGTCAGTCACAAGTGTCAGTGTTGCTGTGGCCATGTCAGTACTTCCTTGACATGATAACAATTATTAGCAAACTTTTATAAGCTATGGAAGAATCTGTGCTTCTCAGTACTTTAACTGAAGACAGAACTGAATGGAATTTTAACTATTATACCTGCATTCTGCTAACACATAGCAACATTCTAGATAATAACATGTACTTGGAGTTGACATGGTAAAAATCACTAAAGAGGTAAGCCATGAGGTCAACTCATCCATGCAGGAGAACTTTATGAACACTTGGAATTAATCTCAATGTTTTCCTTCAAATAATATCCTATTTCAGAAACAGATGAAAAAATTTGTAACAATAAATGTATGTAGTTTTGAAACAGTGTAATTGCTTTTAAATGAAGCGTGGATAAAAAAATGTAACATAGCTCAATGGATGTAGGGTAAAACTGTTAGTTTAAAGCCTATTATTAATTGATGATGCACTTGAAGCAAAGTATCAACCACAGAAAATAATTGTTATGTGTCCAATTAATATCTGCAGAGAACTTGTTGCATTTGTAATTAGAAAATTTGATGTCCTACTTTATCAAAATTGAGACTTACTGTAAGTAAATCTTAAATATCAAGGAGAAAATCAAAAGCACTATCTTAATAGTGTCCCTCTCATTTACCATTCTCAATTTTTAAAGTCACCAGGGTACAGACAGTGTTCTTGAAAGATTGAGTCATCTTCCACTACTCTCTAATAGTTCCCTGTTGGAGAAGAAAAACTAAGAAGAGAAATTATGATGGAAAGTAGCAAACTGCCGAGATATGAAAGGGAGTAAGTATAATTGTTGAAGAGATCCTTTCATTTCACATCTTTCTTTGAACTGGCTTATAGAATGAAACATAACCTGTTCATGAACAGAACATAATTTGAGTTTATTACCTCATCATAACCAACATATTATAAACTATTTTGAGATACTCAAAATTACATAGAATATAATGCACAAAGAAATGCTATCTCAGATTTAAAGAGCTCTGAAACATAAAGTACTTTATAATAATCATCTCAACCCAAACTGCTGTTTAGTCAGAGAGCTTTGCACATTTCCAGATTTTTCTTATTAGTCTGTTGACTGATGTTAGTTTCTACAAATCTTGACTAATTATAGCCAACGACACACTGCATAGTAGAAAGTCATACTTAAGTGCTTCAAAACTGGAAAATACAATTTTACAGAAAAACTTTCCAGAGTATATTATATGGCTTTACATATTCAGCAGTAAATCATTCACAATATATTTCAAAATTGCAGAGCAACATATAATTTTCCTTCAAAACAATAATTTGTCATGTAAAAACCAGAAAAAATGTTAGTAATATTTCTGTAAGTGCTGTTGAAAATCTTGTGTTCAGAGAAATGTGGATATCTATAGAAAACAAAGTTTACTTGTCAGATTTAGGTTTTTTATGTATAAATTCTTACCTGAGCTGTTTAAAAGCTTCTGCCTTTACAAGTGGTGTTTCTACAGAGTGTTCAAAAAGTGCTCCTTCAGGCCCTGCAAAACAAAAATGAAAGAAAAAAGAAAAGTACTGCATTGTACAAGTTCCAATTTAAAACAAAAAATAGCAACAGTGATTTTTAAGGCCACTTTGAGACCAGAAATTAAGATAAGAAAATGTATTAACTAAAAGACAATTAAAATATAGCTACAGTCCTACTATTGCAGTATTAATAGCAACCACACGATACACAGGTAATGTAAAAGCACAGGTGGAAATTCTTGCAATGAAATCTAAAAAGTCTGAAGACAGAAATGTTAAACTACTTGTGACAAAAAATAAGTAAATAATATTTTTACAATGTAACTTTTACTAGAGTTAATAGACATAATTAAAATCCCACAAAATCTTTGCAAATATTACAGATCTAAATAACCATATTTATTTTAGACTATGCTATACATAGCACAAATTATGGTATGTAGCTTCATCAGAGATTTTTCAGTGATTTTCAGTACCAGCTTAGCTCTACTGTGTCATAGGATGAGATACAATAAAGAAATGATTAAGTGAATCCCCATTCTTAGAGAAGCTGCATAGATTCTTAGAATGTCAGTTGTATGAAACTGCACAATTTGAAATTCCATGCCTTGTTCCACTGCTTCACATCCTTACATACAACAGCCACAGTGGTAGATTTTGACTTTGTGCCTGAGGTATTCTCTTTCTTATGGTTTGAACTTTTCAAAAATGTATTTCACATTGATCTTGTTCTCCATCTCAAATGTTTAAAAATTATCTCAGCAGGCTAATTTATCCTTCATGCTAACAGTATAATTTAAATCACAGTTTTAATAAATTAATTTGAAGCAAAGTAGGCATGAATGTCCTGTCACTTATAGTAATTTTACACTGAAATAACCTCACTGACTTTAATGGATTTGCTTTTGAATTGTATTACAGTGTAAAAAAGAAACAGGCAATGTCTTTCTACAATATCTGTTAAAGTAAACAATTATCCTTGCAGTGTAAAGATTAATATTGGATGAGTCAGAATATATGTTTTAGCATAACAATTTTGACTCGCGTCTGAGCAATTTTTACTTACTTTGAGCAGAGAGAGACCTTTTCCACATCAGTTAACAATTATGCAGTTTTCCATATCTTTGTTAAACATGCTTTTCTATTAAACTTTAGCATCCCTTGGGCAAACAATAATTATTTGATATGGCTTTCTGGTTAAACAAAGTTGTAATTTCAATTAAGTTAAGAAGTAAAAAACTTAAGATAAGACCCTCAGGCATAAACAAAATTTATTAACACATTTATTACAACTTAATTTTGGCTTTGAAACACTAATTGTATAGTTATCACCATATTTATAGTTTTTCTGCAGTGAAATAATATGAATATATGCATTCAAATTAAGACCTCAGGATTTCTGAGGACCAATAATTAGCAAAAGTTAAACATGATAGTTGCAATCAGATTAAAAATATTAAAGTAATTGAAAACAAGTTACAGGATAAGTTCAGTATTTCCTTTGATGGACTCTTCCACTTAAAGAAAACTCACACCTTGATGTACCTGATTTAATGCAACCATACACCTGGAAAATGAAAGTTGGCTTTATGAGGTCATATAAAGGGAAGTAAGTTTTCACATGATAACGTTTACATCTTACTTTGTAAATGAGTGCACTTTGGTGATTTGCAGAAATAGCCTAAGACAAACTTGTTCTTTTTGGCAGATGGTAATTTACTTTTACTACAAATACCATCCCATGACCTATGTGGTACACACAGCAGAAATACAATAACTTTCATTTTTGAAAAATAAAATCATATTAACGTATCAGGTAGAGGCTAAAAAGTTTTCACAAATAAAATAACAAACATATAAAGATTAATAAAATTCAAACTGGAATATCTGGAACTCTTTCAGCCTCAGTTAATTGTGCACTGGAAGCAATAAATAATTAGAAAAAAATGCACCAGTACAGTTCCAATCACTTTAAAATAAAATATACACATACAGACATATATGTATTTATGGATACTTTGCTGTTAAAAGTTCTTACTGATTATTTAATGAAACAGATCAGAATATCTTCAGATTTCTATTTCCTAATGAGGTAAAACCAGAACATGTGCTCACACACTCTGACATATTTAAAAATGCCATTTTTGTTGTGCTTTGCTTGCATCTGTTATTTGGTCTTTTCTTAAACTGCTACAGACCTGTGACTCGAAGTTTATCTGTGCCAATTACAACCTCGTTTTCATCAACTGTAAACAGTGGCTTCCCATCCTTTGAGTTGATCTGAAATTGCTGACTGTGGAATTCTACCATTTTAGGACCTGCAAAGCACAAGTAGAATAATGGAATAATTACCTCAGCATCACCCCTTTTGATTAGGTAGGGTCAAATGCTTTAAAAGTACAAACTTTCCATGTAAGAGCAGGACTTTCATCTCTTTATAACAAATGCCAGTTTAGCTCCACATATCTAACAAATGTTACTGGTCTTGTTCTTGGAAGAGTTTGAAAAAGCTATGAGAGTGAACATTTGCAATTGGATCTGGTACTCCAGAAATTAAAATAATTGTGTGCAAGTGAGTCTTTACATATCACCAGGTCATAAATTCAGTAAAGCATCCTATTCTACAATATTGGCGTGGAAGTGGATATAAATCAAACCCTTAATATTCCCCTTTCTACCATCCCATCAATTAAAAATACACACCATATAGTTTTGAATGTCTATTTGATAGTGTCATCATCTAAATCCGTGTTCAGAAGTAAAATGACATATAATGGTTAAAGCAGTTAAGGCTTCTTTTCAGCAATTTTTAATAAAAGTAATTCACAGAATATTCATGGGACTGAGAGGCACTGAGCTGCTTCCTTCCAATAAAGAATCTATCTTACCATGCCTACTTTTTTTTTTGTTAAGTATTAGGTGATGGATGATTGATACTGCTAAGAAATGCATTCAGATATTTCCTAAAATCTGCATGGTACTTATGTGAGAAAAGCATACTGTAAAGGTCTATACAAATTGCTTATTGCTTCACTTAGGAGATGCAATTTTTTGCTTTTAATTGCCTCCCAAGACAATGCCCCTGACCAGGGACTGTTCCTCACAGATAGGATGGATGAAGCTTTCTAGTTCTGGACAGCTCAACACAAATGCCCCAGTCGAGTGGGACAAATGTTGTCCTACAGATAATCGTTGTTATCAAAGAATAGTATGGATAAAAACTGATGTATTTTAAATCTTTAGAGGGAATGTTAAGGTAAATCAAATTCAAGCATTTGATTTATTCATGCTAGAGATGAGATATCTCAGTATATGTGAACAAATTTCAAAAAGCAATGATAGGCTTTTAAAGAAACAGGAATAAATCTATGTAACTGAGAGTAGCTATTAATTTCTTAGTTATATTTCACAATACACATGCACTAGCTATATTCTAATAACACTAATAGTGTTGTGATCCCAGTAAGATTAATTTTCAGCTCAGAACCAGTAGCCAAATTCAATATTTGAAACTTTAATCTACTAATTCCTAAATACATTTTGTTTACAACCCCAGTATATTAACTACATGTAAGTCAACTAACACTATGTAATCATACTTGTTGATTAAATCCTTCAATTAAAAATGTAACATGGCTGAACACAGATTATAGAGAGCATATAAACTGTTTTTCCATTGCTGCCAGAGGTGTCAAAGGAATTCTCAGGTTATCCTTGCTAACCAGGCAGAAAAATAATTGCCCATTGTTTCTTTACACTTCCTCCTTTAATACATGCAGTTCTGACACAGACCTTGTATGTGACTATCACATACCTCTTGACACTATGTCACTTTAAATAATGAAAAATTGTTCTAAAACCTGTTACCTATTGCCTGCAATGGGCCACACTGCTATACAGCCTCCTTTTTGTTTCTCCTTCTCACTCTTGACTCCCTTAAGAGGTTTTCCAGGAAAGGAAAGTCCTTTTGTTTAGTGAGTCTATTTCAGTTGAAAAACATTTAAATGAATTCCCTACTCCTAGTACCCGACCTTGGAGTTCCAGGTCATAACAAATGTAGAAGGACAAAAATAGTGCCTGCCCTAAACCACATATCCACAAAGTCTTAATGTGAATGAAATGGGTAACATGTAGGCAGACTCAAGTCCAATTAGTTTTGCCAAATACTAAAAACTTTTAGTGTGTCTTTAGAACTCTCAGAAGAAAAAGGTTTCCAACACTTAAGTTATTTATTTAGTTTGATATTTTATTTTCTTACTCTGTTCTGCTATCTGTAATTTCTGATAACCTATGGCTGTCACCTACTTTGTATATGTCACTCTTCTACCACCTAGGATAAATGTAAGGATAAACGTAAGCCAAAATCTTGAGTGCTTTGGGGTATTGCTATGTAAATTAAATTTTTAAGTTAATTTTTATTATAAAAAAAGCATTTTACTTAAAATAAGATCTCATTATAAGTGTATTAAAAAATTAATACTCCTATAGATTCAGCTCTAGTTCCATAAGTAATACAATACCAATAAATGTAAAGCCATTACTTTAAAGTATAGTCAGATTTCCATATGAAATGGTATGGAGGTACTTGCTGGTCTTTTAATACAACAAATGCATTATAACAGAGAATATATAGCATATACACATTTTATGTCCATATCATACATCTCTCTTCACCTTGAAAAACATTTCTAACACAGTAATAGAACACTTGCTGCTCCTGTTTTTCCTTTTTTCTCTCAGTTCTCCTTTTATGCAATGGATGCCACAACTATGCTCTCTCAGATCAAAGTGAGGATGACTGACTGTCAGCATGTCTTACACTTTGTTGTTCCCTTTGATTGAACACAAACCTAGAGATCTTCAAAAAAATTGGTTCTCAATGATCTTTGCAGACACTGATCACGCAGACACTGGCAACCTAACGCAGCGTTAGGTGTTTAGGTGGTAGTATTTTCCGATCTCAGAATGACTTAGCTAACTAAATGTCTTTATCCATCTAGCCATTATTCTTATAAAATAGTCTATTTAAATCTGTAAAAATAAATGGATTATTGCATGTAGAAATCATGGCAGGAATAGGAGATGATATTTCTCACACAGTGACTTGACAGAAAGGCTCAACAAAAGGTGTCACCTTTTATCTCAGGCCTAATGAATACAGAAATTATTGTGTGATGACTGACTTCAGCAGGAAAAGGTGAAACATACAGTCCTTAGGTAAGGTGAGAAGGAAAGTACTAAAGGAGATGAGGCATGATAATTTGAAACCCTGTATGCAGACAGGACAGACGATCTGAGTGTCTCATCCCTAAGCAGACAGTTTAACCACTCTCTCTCTTGTATAATGGATAATTCTTCTTCCTTTTTTTTTTTTTTTTTTTTTTTTTTTGGAAGGCCATATGTGTATTTTCATAAGGTCAACTCCAATACTGTGTTTCAGGAGAATTCTATGCACACTTACTGGATCTGGTCAGAGGACAATGTGAGAGGACCAGTTAAACAAATGGTGCATGACTCAGTTGCCAACATAGCTTTCTAGGACCATTATATATACTTTGATACATATTGTATATATACGTATGTACACATACTGGTCTCCAGCTTATTTTAGATACCCTGGAGTATCTAAGACTTCTGCATTGGACTAGAAAGTCTGACATGGGGTCTGTAAGCAACCTGAGTCCTTCAAGAGTGCCATTTATAAATAAGTTTTCATGGCGATATGCTTAAATAGCTTTAATTCAAATTTATATTGATTACTACTTCCTGCTATTTTTAAAAATTCTGTTCAAAATTATATCTATTTAAATACACAATGGTCTCACAAAAGACTAATAGCATATGCAGTTAATAATGCTCTTAATTATTTAATGTTCTTAATAAAGAACAGAAACACGTCCGCCATAGATTAAACCAGGAAATTAGAAAAGAGGATTGGTTAACAAGTCTGTAAGATGTTTTAGCAGCCACCTGTCATTCTCTACATTTTGTCTGATGTGAGTCAACTGAGTTTTACTTGTGAACAAAACTAGCATGCATGTCTTGCTAGGATCAAATTCACTGGTAGTCAAAACTGTTATACTTCCGGAAGTAAGAGTCCCTTCTTTAATCCCCTTGGAACAAACATTTTAAGTTCTTGATCATCAGAAGACTTAGAAGTTTCCAATTTATCTTTGTATTAATTACTCCTGTGTTGTGTCTTTCCTTCTTAAAACCCAGCTGGACAGCAATTAAAGTTGTGCAAATAATCATCTTCCTGCAGTATAAAGATCTTCAAGAAATATGTGCTGGCTTTTATCTTAAAGATAAGAAAGATCTTATTTTGACAAAAATGGAGTTTTTAATGAAAGCCTTCTGGGAAAAATAAAGAAGGAAAAGCTAAATGATTTTACAATGTCGTTAATTAAGTCAGGTTTATGAAACTGGCTTCAGGGTTTTCCATGTAAAAACACCATCAAACTCTTCTAACTTACATCATGCTTCATTAACACTGTTTTCTTCCTATTATGTCTCTGATGAAAAAATACCATCACTTGAAAATGAAATATCAAAATGCTGATAAGAAAACCAGAAATGATTCGACATTTGGAAAGTAGTAGTTTATAGATGGCAATTAATGCTAATGAAGCAATATATTAGGCACTGACAATGTGCTTCCTTAGAGTGTTGTTCCTGTTTGAAAAAGAGGGGTGGGATAGCACAAATGCTCTCATTGTAACAACTGTTCAGATTAATGTGATGGACGTGAAAATAATCTCTAGGCAGAATTCTAACTGTAACTCTGTTTTCAGACTGCATAAGCCATTTTGACTTTTCCCATATTCCCATGCTTTCTGAGTGGTGCTGATTTAATGTGTCAAAGTGTAGAATAGCTTTGTAACACAGTCATCTAAATAATTTTTCTTTAGCTTTAAATAGTTTAAACCTAATGATGTTACTGTTCCTTGGTGTAAACAATTGAACTAGAAAGAGGACCAGCAGCCCAATATACCAGAATCCATTCTTACAGAACTTGCATGACTTTGGAAGTGTAAGTATGGAACACAGTCTAAAACACAAGAAGATCTACAGGTGGGTTGTTTGGGTTTTTTGTTTGTTTTTTTTAATACGAGCTACAATGTCCAGATAACACCTGGAAGAGGTAAGTCCTCCAGGTAAACTGAAACTTTAAAACAAAAGAGCTTATGATGGAAGTTGCTCCTATTTGATGCCATTTTAGTATAAAAATACTTGCCTTAAAAATATGATTTAAGTCAGCTTATTTTTGCTTCTGAGATCTATTGCCTACATCTATCTAGATCTATTGATTTCACTCAGAAAAACAATGTATATTACTGCTAACAACTACAGTAAAACTAACATTTCTGAGTTGTGAACTGATTTTTTTTTTAAGACACCTGCTTGATTGTAAGAGTGCTTGGAATACTAGGAAATGGAGAGCAACATGCAAACTTCTCTAACCAAGTTCTCCTGTTGTATTTTCTCAGAAAATTATTTGCAACTATCAACAGATATTTACACAAGAAGAAGAGTAACTGCTGCAGTGACTTTTTGCTTTTAAGTCTGCAATAAAGAATTGGCTGCTGGACTATTCAAATGTGGCCATAACAGCAAAAAATAATCATGTATTTAGTGCTTTATATTCTCATGCTTTATATTCTCAAAGCTCCTTGCAAATATTCATTACAGTGTTTCCAAAACAGTGAACAAGGGGAAATCACTTACCCACATTTAATCTGCCTGTGACTTCCCCATTTGAATTGCGAGCATTCACAGTCACATTGTGAGTAGACTGGAGAAGCAGTGATGAGTCCTGATTTATGGAGGAAAAATGTAGATTCAGCAGAATAATTAGAATTGTTAACAGTTTTCAAAATTTAGTCTAGTGTTTATACCCCTAAAAAACACTCCCAAGTCATGTTCTCATCATAATTTAATGCTTAGAGTATGAGAGAATCTGAGAATTTTCAACATGTTTTCTGTGAAAAATTTTACTACATACATTTTATCTAATAGTGGTAGAAGTAATATACAGTTTGGAGTCCAACTTATACTTTTTTTTTTCTTTTGAATTATGTCATTGAAGTAGGAAGATAGGTTGTCTCAAAAGAAGTCATGAAGTCAGCAAAATAAATAAATCTAATTTTGTAAATTATATCAGGAAAAAGTGAAAGCTAACTGAATTAACAAAACCAACAAAAAGTCTTAGGAAAAAAGTAAGCAGTGCATTAGATGACCATTAATGGTAATAAATTAGTATAAAGTGAATAAGGAAGTTCAGTAAAGATCAGATAAATATATAACATTTTAGTACATGTGCTAAATGACCCACAAATCTGTGTATTTTTATTACACTTATTTGACTGTCACTGGTTGATTTAAAAAATAAGCAATTTATAACATCAAATGTATGTGTGAATAATGTGTATTCTAGACCTGCAGCTTCCATGTGTGTTGTTGAGTAATAAAAATTTAGTAACATATTTATAAGTTCTCATCTTTTATCTTTCCACAAATATGTATTAGCTAAGATGCAATGGTGTTGCCCACAACTCTGTGTTGGACTCATAAAGAAGACACAAACTTGTAATAGGCTCCAGAGATGATGCACAGCAAGTAGATTTTCTGCTACATATTTTCTTAGGATTTTGGAGACCTCATTAGGTAAGAAAAGCTGTTAGGAGACTGCAAGGAGAAAACTATTAAGGCAAGAGGCAAAACTGCTGTGAGAGCTGTGAGTGGCCCAATTCTCTAACAGACAAACTTATAAAAAGAAATCAGAACAAACAAGTAACTTTATGAGAATGAATATATAGCTGGCACTCAAGAGATCAAGTTACAGGCAATTAAACCTCTAGAGAATTCAAATATTTCAAAAAGCAAGCTAACAAACAAAAACCTCTGATGAATTACCACTTCGTAGGGGGCAGAGACAGGCAATAGCCTGAAGACTCTAATTAATGCATGCTACTAATAATGATGACGGGTCATTAAACAGCTAAGCTTATATTAGATGCTGCCACACCTCTTCCTTCCTATATTGTACTAAATGTACTAAGAGCTGGAAGGAATATTAAAAGAGCACGAACAGTAGCTTAACATTGCATAATGATTTTTTGGGGCAGAGGGAGTTCTTCAGTATTAGCTATGCTGATCTTAGAAAGTTACATCTTATAGGATAAACAACCTCAAGGGAAACTCATTTAAGCACATAAATAGCTTTCCCACTGCCTATGAAGCAGAAAATACAGCACAAGAAACAAAATAGAAATATCGATTTAGTAATGGCACCTCACTAAGCAAGAGCTGTTCCTGCTACTGAAAATACTTGTTACGAAGAGGAATCTGATGAAGGGCAAGTGTAAGGAACTTCTTATCTCATGCCTAAGAAGAGAATGTTAATTGTGCCATCTACATCATGCTTGTGAAGTATGCAAAAATATCTCTGTATGCACATATGTACACACAGACATACATAGTCCATCACAGATGCCTGGACTTCACTTGAATTCTAATGTTCATAACTGCATTACTTTTATGTTAGCATTATTGGAGGCTTCTGTGCTTACCACTCGAGAATGGATTTCTTTGGCATAAAGAGGGAATAAGAATTCTGATTCCCCTTCCAGGCGAAGGCCTTCCTTTGTGACTCGCAGGTGTCCCATTCCAGTCTAAGGGCAAGATGCAAGAATTATGCACATTTTATGATTGTTGTTGTGTCTATTTTTTGTTCTTTTGATGCACTGAAAATGTTCAAAGCAGCCTGTCTCCAGACTATTGATAAGGATATCCATACTAATGCATTTAAAATCTTGAGAATTCCTCATTTCTTCCAGGAGTATTTTTCTTTTAAACATTGAAGCTTTCAAGAAAAAGTTAGTAAAGTTGAGGTTTTGGGATTTTTTTCAGGGAAAATATTGCAGTCATTAACTTACAAAGAAGTGCATTTTGTATAGACTGTGCTCAAATAGCCTTTGTACTTGCCTTCTAAAAATGTAATGAACAATAAACCTTTACACGAGTTCTCACATCAAACAAACCTCATGTTAACATTTCAAGGTTTATTCAAAGAATGTAATACTTTTAAGCCTATTGAAAAGACAAGGAGGGATTTTTCTCTGCATCCATTTTGAATAATTGCTTTAATTAATTGTTCACTCCTTGGTTTATTTTTTTTTTCTCCTCTAATTGCAGGTCAAGGCTCCATCTCTCACACTACCATCTTCCTCTCTTTCTATTAAATGCTTGTCATTTTTTGTTCCTTCCTGGTTCTCTCTCCGTCCTCCTGATCTTAGTCCAGTTGTGCTTTTCAGTCCACATCTTATTTCATTGTTTTTGTTTTCTTTCATCATTAGCATAGAATTGATAATGTGAAAAATGTGTGTGAAGTTACTTCAGTAAGTACACCTGAGGACTTGCAGGCTTCAGCTGCAAGCTATTTCTCAGGTATTTACTCGGGCTGTGAAGGATTTACTCCTCCCTCTCCCATAAAAGGTTGAGAAAGAAGGTAGCAAAAAACTTACAGCCTGGTCACATGTGAAAATATTTTAAGAAAACTGCCTCAAACTACAAAAGGTAGGTGGGAGAACTAACTAAAAAGCAATAATTCCAAAAAGTATTTCTATTTCTAACATTTTTCAGGTTGTTCTTCTTGTCACTAGAGAAGAGATACACAACAGGTCACTGATGGTATCAACAACCTGCTCATCTAATGAAGTATACCTACCACTAGCAAAAGTTATATCTTTTGGAGGCTAAAATAGTTCTCAAATAGGACAGGTTCTGACCAGTGACATTATATATTTTATATATGTAATGTTAAATAGCACATCTAACCAGCCTTTTGTGAAAAACTGCTTGGTTTATCTTTTAACAGGCTTGAAGAGAGATGAAGAGAGAAACAAGCTTTGCTTAAATTCCATAAGGTAAGAAATATTCATGTCAGCAGTTCATTCCACAGGAGAGTACAACTGTGATTCCTCCTCAACAAGACTTTATTTCAGGAAAGATGCTTTCTGAATAGCTATTTATAGAATCTGTTATTCAAGGTAAAATATTTTACTGCTTTGAAATATCTAATGTACTGACTTTTCTCAGTAGAAGCAGAAAAATTTCTAAATTCTAGGCCATTGCAAAGCTTTTAAAAGTAGCTAGAATATACTGATACATCTCATGAGGCAAAACTAAGATAATTTCTATGATGAGCCCCCTATGGTTCTCTTAATTGCAATTCCTAGCCAGCACTGAATGTTGGAGAAACACGTTTTTCTAGTGAAGACTATGGACAGTTTTTTTATAACTTGTCACACAAAAGAGAGCTTGCTTCAATGCCATAAAAATACACAGGTTTTAAGAAAAACACTTTTGAAAAATATGACATGAAATATTCTAAAGAAATGCCACTAACAAATATCTCTCATTTAATTAGCTAAATTTAGGGTCTCATTATTTGCTCTG
Source organism: Galbula dea (assembly GCA_013399015.1). Classification (NCBI taxonomy): domain Eukaryota; kingdom Metazoa; phylum Chordata; class Aves; order Piciformes; family Galbulidae; genus Galbula; species Galbula dea. Next base: position 753,821 of record VWZX01008725.1, on the reverse strand, counting down.
ATCTCATGCCTTTTCCCATCAGGTGAAAGTAGTTTATATTATTATTGCACTATATTATTATAATTTTAGATACAGTTTGCATGTTTTTCTGGAATATAAAGAACTAAATAAACAATCCGTTATACAGTAAGTGGAGAAAATGATATTGAACAATCTGAAATTCAAGACAGCAGAAGTAGTAGCAGCAATTAATTCTTGCTCTAAAGCAGATCAGGGAAAACTGGCAAATTCCTGGGTGGCAATCTCTATCCTGCCTTCGGCTTTTCCAGAAGAAGTTTTTAGTAGAGACAAAAATACTGTAATTGATGTTGAAATAGAAGATTATGCAACTTACTCAGCAGTCTTTCCAATGGATTCAGAGTTTTCAGCAGTGATTATTCTGAAAATGCTACACAGACAAAGGAATATCTTTGACATCAAGAATAATATGCCATGTGATAAGACCAAGCACTTTGATTTATCTATAAATTCTTATTTTTCAGCAAATCCAGTCCTATCACACAGGATTAGTTTGTACGTCTACGAGTAAGTCCTATTTTCTTCATTAGATATTTGATTTAAGCATTGACACAAAGCTCATATTCTCATATATTTGAATAAGAGCCTCATTATTTGTTCTCATTGACTTCTTGGAAGTGCAAAAACATTGAAATTTAGACTTGGGTTACCTAAATGACTGACTGTGATGACTAACAGATAAAATGACATGCATGAGAGCAACAAAAATGTGGATTTCATATAATGATCTTCATTTCTATTACCTTTGTGCCTGTAAACAATTATTATTGCCATAGTACCATGATATCTGATCATCTCAGAATTGTAGAAGTACTGAGTTATGCAGTACTGTGAGATTGGGAAATTCTATTATCCCCTTTCATAACTGGCAAATTGAAGTTACATGGAATATAAAAGAGAGTGATCTAGGATAAACAACCACACTAATGCACTGAGATCCAGTGATAAGTTCCATAAAAAAGAAGAGTATAATAGTTATACACAATGTTCTCCCAACAACCACTCTGCTTCTTAACATTACCTTTTAGGAGAAGCCAATTATTATTTATTGAGTATTGTGACTTCCTCAGTGATGAACAACTTTGATGCTTTCAGTTTCAAGGATTTGATTCTGTTTGTATTCAAATCATCAACTAAAAATATTTATATGAACTTGAGAAAAGGGTCCAAATATCAGTTAGACACAGACTTTGATGCAGATAGACAATAAACTATTGATTATGGAAGGAAAAAGAAAAAGTGCTTCATTAAACATAGCAGATGTGTGGCAAGTCTGGGTTCTTGTTAACCTGGTGCTCATGGCTGTCACTGCTTGAGTGTATTGGCCCTGAGCTGTAACACGTTGCTGTTCATGTAGCCCTGAGGCTCATGTTCTCTAATTCCTCAAAGCCCTTGGCAAGGCAGGGGCTGAGCTGTATAAAAGAGGAGGATGAAATGATATCTCTATAGACACTAAGCAGATTTTGCTACTGCTGCAAGGAGTTAACTGGTGTGGAAACTGCTGGCAGCTGCCAAACCCTTATGCACCAACAATGCAATTTAACATTAGTGTTCACAAAGGTATGACTAGTTTTTGTTTCAAAACTGCTAGGTGTGTTCTTATTGGAGTAACAGGATGTCTTAAATGGCAATCGAAGCATTTTTCATGATTTGTAAATGTTCCTGAGGAAGGAAGTGTTTTTAGAAAAAGAGAAAAGGCCTTTAAGAAAAATACAAGCTCTGAGTAGATTCAAGCCTCATAGAAGCTCAGCTAAAGGCTTTCTGATTCAGAATCATGGTCTGAAGGAAATTCGGTATCTATTCAGTGAACTGCCTGCATAGGCATACTCCAAACCACCTGAAACAAGCAGCCATGACTACCAGAATCCTAGGTAAGACTTACTATGCTATGGAACATGTGGAAGGGAGAACCACCCTGGATGGGTTATCATTCTCTTAGATTCTAGAGACAACAAATGTAAAATATTTTTCCTCTAAAATAACAGGAAGCAATTCCATTCTCCACAAAGCCAGTAGAGAAGAGCAGTGTGTCCACAGGTCTTGGAAAGGCCCTTCATTTTCTTTCGGAGGGCTGTAGAAGGACAGTCTTTCATCAGGACCAAAAAGTTCCAAAAGCCATGCTGATAGCTCTGGGGGTATGGCCACTTTCTTCTAACAATGAACATTTGTGCTGAGGAAAATGGAGAAATGACTGGATAAGCATGTTTGGCAGTGTTGGTGTTGTTAAAACAGGATGCAAGAGCTTCCCCCTTTTTGCCTGTTGTTATAGTGGGACCTGCTGCTCTGGCTCATGAGGAAGAAAGTCACAGGGAAAGCTATGCACATTGCACATGGCTGTGGGACTACCAGGAGTGGAAACAAGCAGATGTAGCTCTAGGGTTCTTGCATTCTCAGTGATTTGTTCTCAGGTGGCTGAGCCTCATCTTGTCTACAGATTATAGAGTCAAAAGAGCATCAGATGACATATTTGGGATTTATCTCCCAAGTCAATATTGGAACTAATTTATCTCCAAGCTGATTGGAACTGATAATGATATTAACTTCAGAGAGGGTGCAGAATTTCTATTCATCTAACACCTTTTCTTACTTACATTCTGCTTCTAGGCCAGCCCAGGGAAAGACCTTGGCAAGTTCAGACTAAGGCATCATTTGTTGTGCCCCAAAGCTACTTCAATTAATGGCTTTATAGATCCAGCCTTCACTGCAGTACTTCTTGCAGCAATTACTATTTAGAGAACTTGCTTTGCAAACAAGAGTGTACTGTTTCATTGAGATAATAGGACTGTGGGTAGAGATTGTTAAAGAGCAATCAGCAAAACAGGATTGGTAATGAATCTGATGAAACTCTGTTTGACTTACAATATCTATTTTGGAGCTAAGTACGTGCTTGGTATAATAACATTATTGATGCCTCGTCTCATTTTCTTTTGCAAGGACTCTATTTCCTGGCTTAGACAGAGAAGGTTATCTGACTCCTCCTCTTAGGTGACAATGGAGTCTTTTCAATCAATGACATTGGTCAAATAGGAGACAATTAGCAACAGCAAGCACTTGTAGTATAGAAGTTAGTCTCACTTGGCTTGGGACTGGATACAAACTAAAGCATCCTTTACAGATATTACCAGAAAGTGGGTAGGTAATATCCCTTGATCTAGAAAAGTAGGTGGCCACTTTAAATTCAACATTTTGGTAAGGCAACTGCTATGAAAGATGCAAATTCATCACACCATTGACATTTGCTTGGTTTTGATAAGAAGTTTTATGCAAGAAGTCTTTGTTCCTATATATAGAATAACAGCCTTTATTAAGTAAAGAAAGGTATAATTATAACAGCTATTACTCAAGAGGAAAAAAATCTTCTCAAAGCAGACTCAGTTCCAGCCTTGTTTCCTTGTCTGGTAAGGACCAAATCTGTCTCTGGTTCTGTATTGTACAGATATTTCAAAGCTGGGTAATCCTTGGCTAATGAAAATGCCATTACATCTGGCATCACATCTCCTGTGACCAACTTACTCAACATAGAAAAATAGACTGCTACTCCTGCTGCTACACATATTTATTCAGGAACTGAGGTTTCATAAGTTGGCTAATGCATTTTATTATATCAATATCTGTAATTATCCAGCTTAGCTAAAGAAATGGAATTAAATCTTCTCCTTTGATTTGTAGAGGTTGTCAAAAGGATTTTCTTCAGAACAACAGTGCATGATGTTTGTTTATTGAATTCCTCTGAGGAATCAGGGGTATTTGCATGTTGTATATGATTACACACACTATGTGTTGGTTTATTGTTGTAAATCCTGTCGTCTGTACTAGGGGACATTTCATCTTATGGTCTCTGTGCTCCATGCTTTGTGTAAGCACACAATGACAAGCATCTCCACCCTCACAGAATCTGCTGTGTAAATAGTCCAGATGATAAAAATGTGAGATGAAAAAGGACAAAGAGATGCTATATCTCTCACAAAGCACTGTTGAAGATGTCTCCAGCTCTGTGTGAAAGGAATGAATTAAATATTTTACCTTATGTTTTGTCTTGCAGCTACCACACAGATTGAAAAGAATATCATATTAAATAGCAGGCACTGCAGGTATATTGCAATTAAAACCAGGTCATCTCCAAGAACATCCCAACCTCATTTTGAATTATGCAGCCTTCCCCTCATCTTAGTGTTAAAAATGAAATAAAGTTTAAGAGCAGAGCTTTGGTTACCTTTGCTAAATGCCTTTGGTAAATTCAGTTACATTTTTATTCTATATTATTTAATAATGATTAGACTTCATTCAGTTACATTTTTCCCCAAGTTTATGTATAGAGAAATGTATATTTGGAAAAGTTCAGTAAGCAGTCTGTGCAGCTATCTATAGGCAATCTAAGTATGGAGAAACATGAATTCTCGTAATTGCTTTGTCTGAGCAGACAGTAAATGAGTAAATGGTGGTCTAAAGATATATAAAAAGTCTTTAGGGAGATTTAACCTATTCTATGAAGTCAGATGACAGCAGTAGAAAAAATAGACTAAGTTTCACGGACAGAGATGTTTTTCAGGTCACACCTGAGCTAGATAAATTGTAAATTTCACCATCTCTACCATTTGTCATTCCTATTTCCTACATTAGAATAGCTCAGCTTGCTCCTGAGAACAAAAAAATAAATGCTAAACCCCCAGGAAAATGTGCAGTTGAACATTAGTGATTGTGTTTAGGCTCACAAAAGAAGGTGGTGTATCAGACCATGAGATCAGAACATCAGTTTTCCTTTGGCAGAGGGTTTGCCAAGAGCAGCTTCATTTAAGTTTCCCCATATAACTTAAATCTGTCAAAGCAGAATCAGGATCTGCAGTCAAGTCCTCATAAGCTCCCCTGTTTACAGTTCTTAAACTTGCATCTATACTACAATCTCATTGCATTCTGATTTTTATAAACTCTTTATCAATACTATAAATTATTCCAACAGTAAACTCAAATCTTTTTATTTAAACAACTGTTCTTCTACATTCTTATACATACATGTGATTTGACCTAGCATGACTACCTATGAAATTCAATAGTGACCTAAAGATTATGGTCCAAGTCTTCACAGATTAGTGTTGACAGAATGGATCAGTGTTATGGGTGAAGTTCTCAGGATGTGAGTACTAATTCTCTACATGATAGCAGGGTAGGACAGCTAAAGATTATTAAATTCAGGTATTTCCCTAAAATTATCCCATCTGAATGAAAGCATTACAGTTAAGTCACTATTTAACTGGGTATGTCAGGAATACAGATTCTTTAGCAGAGATTTAGTAAAACCTCTATAACCATTGCATTCATAGTCCACCCTGTGAAGGAATGTAAGCCAGCACTACTAAAGCTGTTATTCCACTGTTCTTGTTGCTACAGCAGAAGGACACTGTTCCTCAGCTGTTCAAGGCATTTGGTGGTTTCCTCACAGACAACTAGCAGGAGATAGGAGTTCTTAGCAGTGGAGTTTCTGATGCTATTTTTTTAGTCCTGACTGATATACTGATATTAGAGAATACCCAGTTTCATACAAAGATACCAAACCAACAGAAAATAATTTTTAAAACTCCTTAAAATTATAAACCTGAGGCATATAGAAAACAATTTGAAGTTATTCATGTTCTCTGTGATTCATGATGTGCAGTCACTAAGTGCACATCTTCCATGGGAACTGAGTAACAGAAAAATTACGTGATCTAAGATGTTCTGCATTGTAATCTGTATGACAGTAATGGTGCTGAAAAGAGTTTATGTGGGGGAAGAAACTTGATGGAAATTCAAGCACTAATAACTATATTAGTAAGTAGGACTTAAAATTAACCTACTTTAGAGCAAGAGCATAAGTATAAAAATGCATTTATGAAGATAAAATGGCTTTCATTTAGTGACAGAGGTGCAATAACAGTAGATAATGGGAACCTTAATATAACACCTTCAGTAGCAGAGGCAGAGCTGTAGGAATTTACTATTATTGTTTTTCTTGTAACAAGTCAATTCAAATCACCTGTGTATCATGACTGCATGTTAGGAACAAATTAGCCTAACTTCAATATTCACTGATGCATTTTATTGCATTCTGACTAAAGCTACATCTTGCAGACTTCTGAAAGTTACCCTTTAATTGTCTACGCACAATCACATTATAAATATTAAAATATATATGACAGTGGAAAGTTATTAAATTTATTCCTGAATAATACAGCTGCTAAGCTTCAAGCACGAAGTAGTAATAATTACCTCAGAACTCTAATTAATTGGGCAAATACGTTTTAGATGCTGATAAATAGGAGAGACAAGTGAAGAAAAACCAGCAACTGTCAGCAATGTTTTAACACTAGTTAATTCTGTATGAGATAAAATTACAGTAAACACATTTATAAAATATAAACTAAACAGAGACTATGAGACAACAGTAAAAAACATTGTCTTGGAATGGTTAAAATTCACCTCAATATAAGGTATTGACCACCTCAGTATTTTAAAGACTACTAGTACAGAAATTAGAGATCAGGAATTATCTTCAAAGATAGATATTTCTTCTATACTTTCAATCAAAGTACAAACAACAGTTGAGAAGGAACTACAAAGCAGCACCTATTACATACAGAGAAGCTTATATACATACAAAATAAGTGAAGTGGTGAGGCAGGGAAGAGAATATGAAAAGAATGAAAAATCAAAGAGGACACTTACTGGGGAAAACCACATCACTTTAAGAATCCAAATTGTCAAAGAAAAATTCACAACTAGGATGATAAGCAGGAGGAGAACAAACAGGTAGAGGCAACGCTTTCTCCAGCCATAAATTCCAATTTTGTAGACATATTCATTCTTCGGCCTCTCTAGGCTAGTGCCTGGTGTTGTTGTAGTGTATTGTTCACGTACCATCTGCTATGGAAAGAAGAAAAAGGGACTGCTTAGTTGTTTGAGTTAAATTAAAAATATTTATATGATCCCCCAAGGAAAATATGAAGATATAACTGTAATACAAGTTACTATAAACTCTTATGAAGTTTTACCTGGAAAGCATTTTCAGCATGTTCCACTCAAATTACACTTACATCCTACTTTTTAGTTACACTTACATCCTACTTTTTAGTTACACTTACATCCTACTTTTTAGTTACACTTACATCCTACTTTTTAGTTACACTTACATCCTACTTTTTAGTACATGCAATGTGATGTTTTAGTGTATGAACTGAATCAATTGCCATTTTTGGAGGCTTAAATTTATTTTACTCTATATAGAATGGCAACACTTTCCTCCTATTTTTCATAACAACATAATTCTTCCATCACAAAATATTTCATAGGCTCATAGCATAATCTGTGGCTCACAGAACAATACTATTTCACTGTAAAAATAGTTAACCAGTGGTAATGGTAGCTTGCTAGCACAGGTTTTAAAACAACAGTTCTACATATTCTTTTTCTATGCAGTAATAAAATGTATCCTTTGTGCAACAGAACTTAACTGTGTATTACTGAAATGCCAAAATATGTTAAGTTTCAGAAACTATAAACAAATGATTCTTAATAATGTAAAGGAATCAATGATTTGTCAGTTAATCAGATATTCATTATTTAAAGATATATTAGCAATTAAAACATTACTTACTGGGTTTAAACAATTTCCTTCATTTTATATTATAGTTCTCAAAAAAGCAATTGCACTTCTTTAAAACATGAAGATATTCACCAACTTCTATCTTTATAGCACACAGATCACCAACAATTTGAACCATTCATTAAACCTTACAACTTCAGCCAAGAGAATAAAATCTCAGCAGCTGAAGCTGCTTATCTAGAACAAGAGTGGGCAACACTGGCCTCATTTCCACTGATAGAAAATGAAAAAAATATCCAACGATGGATGTGAAAAATCAAACTAGGTATTGTAATTTCACGCATATCCTAATAGCCAAGTATATTCACAGGCACCTTACTTCCAAAACCTGGCCAACTTTCCAACAATATCATGTTCCCAAATGAGAGTGCCTTCAGACAGGTTTCACACAAGGTCCCCCCTCAATTCTCAATTTACTCCTGAGAACGAGATCACTGTGCTCTGCTCACACAACTTTCAAAACGTGATTAAGTTACATCCTTGCCCAGCTGCTGAGCTGCTTTAAGTCATTAAAGAAGCTCAAGCCTCCTGCAGAGCCATCCTGTATGACTGTTTCCAACTGTCTTGGGATTTTTCAGCAAAGTGACAAAAAACCTTAGCACTCATGAGAAACTTTTCAAATCAGAGCTAAGAACTCATGAGGTTTCATGAAGAAATCTGCACCACTCAGTGTATATATATTCTTTTGCGTGGGAACTTCTGTCATCAGTGCTTCTACTCTTCACTCTTTTTACATGAAGTATATTCATTCATGCACAAGAAAATTCACGGGATGAAAGAGGTGATAGCAGTAAACTAAAACAGTTCAGTAGAAAGATCATTTTAACCATTTAAACTAAATTCTTGTGACATTATAAACAATCTGTAAACTGAAGTAAACAACCTGTGAACTCAGGAAAGTGAGAACTACTTTTATGACCTACATACAATATCTTCATGGAACATTATGTTCATTAATGTTGTTTTCATATAATGCATTGGGCTAGATGGGTGTTAATATATAGTATGAACATCAGAAGTGCATTAGGACTTCACATTTTGGTGGCATTCAGGCATGCATGCTTTTGTCTTTCTGGAGAACAGAAGCAGCCCATTGATTAACCCAGAGGAAGCAGGTGCAGCTGGAGTGTTTTCCTGACAGAGGAAAAACAGGCAAGACAAAACAGTTTTTAAGAAAAAAAAAAAAAGGGAAGCTTTTGGAATCCATATGGAAAAGCCTTCAAGACAAAATCAGAAAGGCAGGAAAAACTCAAGCTCTCATGATCAGATGAAAATTTTCTAATTCCTTTCAACTTCCCTCGTTCCAATGTATTGTATTTAATCTCGCCTAGCCTCACTGTGCTGAGATTTGTGTATTATATTGTATATTACAGTTTGAATTGTAAACTAGTGTCATCAGCTAAAAAGAGCTGGATCCCTGCAGTGTAATTTGTGGAACCAGGCAAAGAAATTCATATGGCCTACTTAACTGTTTGCATACCCCGCAGTGCAAATTTACATAATAACTATGACATGGTCACAATTAACAGCTTTGCTCTTTTTAAGTACCAGTGCAATAGCTGAAAGGTAGTTGTTGACAGCACAGGATGAAATGCTATATTAAAAATGATTATTTGTCTAATACCTATGCATTTCTGAATCTCACCTACAGTAAAAATATTTTTAAAACTTTGTTTTCAATCTTTAAAATTAAGTTATTTTTCCTCCTTTAACAAACTTGCAGAACACTAATCAGATCAGAAAAAAGTCAGTTTCATGATACTTTCTTTAAAACCACAAGGCCAAGCAAAAATAATAAACAGATAAATTATTTTTAATTTTTGTGTGCCTTACTTACATTTTCAGTAGTTTTTGGTATAAGAAATCCCATGCCTTTCATGTAAAATGCCTTAAAATGTTTTAACTAAAAAAAACCATGAAACTTCTCCCTCTGAAATTCAGTCACCAGTAGAGTTAAGTTTTTCTGAGTGACCTTCAATACTGTAATGTGGAATAAACCCTTAAAATCTCAGAGTTATTTACTTTCCTGAGATTTCCACCATATTTGTTACTCTCTGTTCAAGTAAACATTATCTTCATTTTCCACTTATAAACACTATTTTTTCTCCATTGGTTTGTGTTAGTGAGAGTCTGTGATAGCACTTAAGTGATCTTAGTAAAGTATACTGGACAGAATAGTAACAAGTTCTAAAATAGTAAGCAACAATAATTATCCTATATAGATCAAATTTAGTGGACAGTGTTGTGCCAGGGCAGGTTTAGATTGGATATTAGGAAAAATTTCTTCACTGAAAGAGTGGTGAAGTATTGGAACAGGCTGCCCAGGGAAGTGGTAGAGTCACCATCCCTGGAGGTTTTCAAAAAAGGGTAGATGTGGTGCTTAGGGGGATGGTTTAGGGATAGGGATAACACTAGTGTAGGATTATCAGTTGGACTTGATGATCTTGAAGGTCCTTTCCAACCATGAGATGTTTCTATCTTTTTGATATCTCTGTTGAGGCACATAAAATATAAATCTTCAGTCTGTATCAAGTACCTAAATGTATATTATTAATACACAAATTGAATCAAGTCAACAGAAAAACCCCCAAAACCAAAGGAACTTGAATGCATGCTGTGTTCTGCATGAACACACCTTAAAATGTTCCTGTAAAGTATCAGGTTAGCTACTTGCAGCATCAATCACCAAAAAAATTATCCCCAGTACTTGATAATTTTTAACATCAGTGGTAACTGATTATTAGAAAGTATCTAACTCTGCACATCTGCTGAAGAAGCTGTTCAGGTCTACCTTCACTGGCCATTTTGCTAACATGTGTGGAGTCAAAAAAACCCCAACACCAAAACTCTGTCAAGACAGTGGTTCAGGTATGGCTAGGTACATATAAAGTAATTTTGGAAGCACTGCAAAGCAGAGATTTTGTATCTGTGGTCCCCCTAATCAACCAATACCCCAGAGTGATCCAGCACAGGACTTCTTAGATGTTACAAACAGCCACAAGACATGAAGGACTGGTTCTCACCACGTCTGATCATGAAGCAGTTCAGACATGGTATTTGAACAGACTGTACATCTTTTATGATCACAGCAATAATATTCTGAAGCAAAGTCAGAATTTGTGTTGGCAAGTAAGTGTTTCATCTAGGAAAAGTGCCGGGAAACAGCAAACTTGAAGCCTAGTTCGTGCTTACCACTTACATCAGCAGCAAAGATGAAACTGAAATTAACAACAGTGTACAAAGGGAATAAGAAGAGAACAGAGCCTGGGTATGTTTGCTGTTGCTTTCAGCTGTGCCTAAAAGTTCTTTAAAAACAGCAGACAGTGAAAGCCTAATTAATGATGTGTACTATGAGGTGTAGTTCTATATAGTTTGTACCTTTTGTTCTTCAAATATCCACATCAATGCAGGAAACTTGTTACTGTAGCTTTCTCTCAGTCCTTTATAAAAAAATCCTGGGGAAAATGTAATACACACCAGTACTAGGTAGCTTGAATCATGTGTTCTGACTCAGTAGATACTATTTGCATACCAAAAGAATGCACCAGGACTGAGTTTCCTTTAATGAGGGCACTACCTCACAAGAAACTTCCACTGAACCTGAAAAAATTTCATTACACTCAAAACATCTATGCCTTCATTTTATCATACTCAAATTAGGCTGCAAAGTAAGAAAAAAAAATGGGTGTAGCAACTTTGAGGTGCACAAACAGTAAGAAAATTTCCATCAGTTTAATTACTGAAAAAAAAAAAAAAGAAAATTAAACCAGAATGAAATACTGATAGACAAGATCAACAGGGTAATATTTTACATAGCTTTTATAAACAGGTTTTATTTTAAACCACATAAACTTTCTATAAGAACAGAATATTTGATAATGAAATCAAATATTCAAATACATTTCTCATATATACTTTAAATCTCTGCTCTCCTCTTACGAATTTTAAATGTCAACAAACACTAACTGATGTGCTCCTGTTGCATTGCAGTCCTGGTCATAACACCTTTGTTACTCATTTTTACTTACACAGGGGAAAACCAGATTAATTGTAATGTGTAACAGACACAAAAGGAAATCATCAAAAGACATGCACTACAAAGGCCTTTTTTGGTGATGTTGACTTCAAGTGTTCAGGCAGCAACTGACTCCAAGTTTCTTCAGCAACCGTGACAAAGCAATAAAGCAATGTGAGAAGCACAGAAGATGATTAACATGGTCAAATGTATAAAATACTGATTTTGTTCAGTATCACAGAATCACACTACTTTGTGAATTAAAATCAATAGGAAAGACATAGCTGATCTTTCAGTTGGCTGCAAAAACAAATGAATCATAAGGAAAATCCAGGAGTACATGTTAAGTATGGACACATTCTAAAATAAACTAAGAGTAAAATCTCTGCTTTGATGTAACATAGATAGTCCTTGTATCTCACAGTAGTATGTTTCATAGAAAATATTTAATCTAAAATTGAAATAAGCAGATATTAAAATTCTTAGCTTTCAATTAAAGTTCATTTACTGATGTAAATCAAGTACTATAATCTGAAAAGTAAGACTTATTTTTAGCATATTTTCTTCATTTTAAGGTTCCTAATTTGGGTAACTGGATAATAATTCCTATTTGAATCAAATAACAGGCATATTATCTTCTCCAGGAAGCATGTCTGTAGTTCCTGAAGTTATTCTTTGAGCATATACAGGGAAAGATATTCATAGAGCACAAATATAACTTGCCTCAAATTAGACATTGTTTGCTCACCAAATACAAATAACAGTGCCTGACATACCAATCAGTTTTGGTAGTCTGAGATCTTACCAGAGAACTAACCCAGAAGATTTTAAACAAACAAACAAATAAATAAATAATTCTAACTGGAAAGTCTAATAACAATATCAGTATGGTATTTGCTACCTATGCATCCACTGCAGTATAATTTGCAGTTTTGACCATAAATAGTGAACACCAGACAAGCTCTAGAGTCTGATAAAGCAAAGGAAAAGAGAATAATTTTGCTTTCTGCTGCCTTTGTTTTCATTACTTTATATTGTAGCCATTCATATGCTTTACTTGCTAAACAATCCTACATCGAAGCTTATTTCTTGATATTTTTTTGAATGTTAGTTTTGAATTTTTTCGAGAGTAAAACTTGCCATCCAAAATGCCATGATGCTTTCACCCTGGTTTAATAAATAAAAAAGCAACCACACTCTGTCTCTAAATAGTCTGTCTCCCATTCATTTCGCTCTCTCTTGCAATAGCTTTTGAGTTTTTGTCCAATTTAAACCACATTCAACAGACAAGTAGAGATGTAGAGATACTACATTCCTACAAACATTCTGAAAATGAGACTGAAGAAAGGAGAAACTCTACTGATGTCTCCACTGAGAGACTGCAATAAGGAAGAAGACCTAACTAGATATCAGAAAACCTGCATGAGAGGAAGATTTTGTAAATGTCTTTGTAACAGAAAACTTTCAGTCCAGTCACTGCTTATTAAAAATCTAAGATAATCAACTTTGAGAAATAAGTGGGCAGGAAATCCAGCTTACTTAATTCCAAGTCATGAAAATAATTAAAAATGGTGAGAGGTCAGGACCTGGGATTTGTATCTCATGTAGAAAGCATTACTTTTCACAGGAAGGAATAAATCTCACAAGGCTATTCATGCAAGAGGATCTTTGTACATCCAACTTTTCTGTGCCTTTTGACAGAGGCCTACGCTTGTATGATACACTAAATCCATTTCTTTCTTTTAATTGCTCCTCCAAAACTCTTTTCCCTTAAGCATAAAACATACATTGTTGCATGAGTATTCTCAACACTAAGTATAGTCACGTATATCTTTACAAACCTATTAGAGTAAGGCTGACTAGGGTATCTTTGTATTGTTACTAAACTCTTATGATTAGGAAAAAAACCCTAAAATAAAACCTCTTTAACCACTGAGGTTTCAACCAGGAAAAGGTTGCATACTATTAGCAAAAGTATAAAAGCTTAGAACAGAGGTTTTAAATAGTTACCTCTAATACTGGACTTTATTTAGATACTTTTATTTTTAACCTAACTCCACCCAGTGGTTCTTACCCTTTGGTGGTACTCCAGGACCATTTTTTCTTCATTACATAATGGAAAGGGGGTCTGTATCTGATATATGAATACCACATTTGTATAGAAGACAAACAGACATTCATCTCAGACAAAGTGGCATCAGTTGTGATCATGCATCACAAGCAGGACTTGTAAAGTCTCAAACGGACTGCAAACTTTCAGATATCTACGGCACAAAGTTACTGTAGTTCATTCTTGTGGATTACTCATTCGGATTTGGCTATGCATGCCAGGATTCACCTTGCCACACAGAGATAATGCTTACCTAGGCCCCCACAACAGACAATGGAGAGAGACAGATACTTCTCAGATGTGATTCATCTCCTCAAGTAGGAGGAGATTTAAGATAAATATGATGAAACCATCCATATTTCTATAAAATGAGCCTAGTTAACTGGTGTTAATGCAGTCAAATCACATTCCTACACTTGGGCAATATCCTGTTTTAGGAACTTATGTGCTCATTCTGATGCATGATTAAATATGCAGTGTGAGCACCTGTTGGTGTAGAGACACCAAATAGCATCCAATAAATCATTTGATAATGAGTCAGTAGCCCACTGATACCTAGTTAGTCATTTTCTTTCAGTCAGTGAAATTATCCAAGAGAAAACGTATTTATATTCAAGGAGATTACAAACTTGTAAAAGGAGTTCTGTATACACATAGTTGGGTGCTCCATATTAATTCAAGTATACCTCACTGAAATTAGAACTGATTTTGTAACAGTTCCTCAGATGGAAAGTTATTATCATACTGCCAAGCCAAAGTGTTCAGCAGAAGCAGAGATTCATTCTTGACTAAATTTAATGTTCAGTATGTGATAGATAAACTGAGAAAAATTTAGAGTTGCAAACTTCAGAGGTTTACTACTGCAAATCAGATATTTATATAAGTACAGAAATATTGTAAAAGACTTTAGAGGTACTAAAAATCAGATTCTTAAAACTATACAAGTGCAGGTTTAAACTATGGGACTTAATAGTATATTTAAGCATAAACCCCAGAATCTAAAATAATACTTGTGTATAAAAGTGAACACTTAAATTTAGGTCCTAAAATAAATCATGTAAACATCAACATGATCCTTAAATGAGGACAGAATCAGCCTGAAATGTTGCACAGAAAGTCAGACAGGGAGAAGCTTAATACATCCATGTAACAAATAAAGAAGAAACAAAACCCAGCTCAATTACAAATATGCTAATATTTTGATACAGATACAAAAATAAATTAGAAAATGCTACTTACCTTAAAGATCTGAAACAATGTGGACTTCTGAATAAACTACAATCAGTCTCTTCCCAAGAGAGAACTGTATAACTTTTCCACTACTTTCAAATCTGGAGTGGAAGATATTTTAGGCCTGGCCAAATATCACTGGAAGAAAATTCGTTCACATGTTTGGCTGTGTTTTGCATTCCATTCTGTTGCTCTGGCATACACACACAGCTAATTATAATCTGTGACATAAGTGGCCAATTCTACTGCTAAAATGGTTGTGTACTGACTCCAGAAATGAACTGCCCTATTGTAAGACAGAACCAATCCATAATGCATATGAAAATGGCCCAACCTGTCACATAACACTAGCTGCTTTATTAAAATCTGAGAATGTGCAGCACTTCATAGAATCTGCATGTAAAAAACATTATCATAACTAGCTGCTAACAGTACAAAATGCAAAATTAGAAACAAAAAAGACTTTTCTGGATCCATATGTCACATTCAACTGAATTTCAAATAGTTGTTTTTCTGAAAACTTTTAATGCTAACATTATTCTAACTATAATCTATACTGGCTGGTATATAGTCTCTTTAAAAAAAGGAAATGCATATATTATTATACACATATATCAGCAAATATGAATTTTATACATTTACTACACTAAAAATTACCAACCTTTCCAAAACATTGAGCCTTTCTTGGTATTTAAGAAAGATGTTAATAAATAGCAAAAGCTGTTAAAATACATAATTTAAAATTATATTACAGAATTTATGAGACAGCTGAAACAAGAATTCCAGCCTGGCACTGCTCACATTAGACTGACTATACAAACGTTAACTAGCAGACTTTCTGTTCAACCAACAATATTTTAGAATCTGCGCTGGTAGCTGCCTGCAATTTAAAAAGCACTAAAACATACACAATAAAAGGCTTGTGCTATGTCAAGTATTGCAATCATCGTCCGTATGCTTGGACAATTTCATTTCTCAAAGCATAGTTCTTCTAGCCATGCACTCACATTGTTATCATGTTTTAGAAGATGAAGTTTCTATCAGATATTTAGCAGCTGCAGATCATAAATTTAGAACTTATACAAATCCAAATGATCACAAGCTTACAAGGCACTTTCTTCCCCTTTATGAATTCTGTGGCCATTAATCATTTATCATACCCTGTTCACATACACAAATGGAGAAGTTCTTTCCATATAAATGAATTAATTCACTGGTATCTGACAAAAATGACAAATATTTTTCATAATAAATATTTACCAGTATCTTTAAAACAGTTTTAATATTACATCTCATGGATTTAGGAAACACAAACTGGGCTGAAAGTATTTGTATATTGTGTTAACACCAAAGCTTTTCTTTAACTGAAATTCCCTGTAAGTATTAGAGGGGGAAAAAAAAAAATAAATCTATAAATGCAGGGTAGTTTTGAAGGGTTTATTATTCAGTCATTATTTAGATGACTGGGTATTCAAGTCCAGGGATTTCCTGCAAAATCTTCTGTCCATAGTTTAAGAAAGAGATTAAAATGTATCACCCAGTATCTCTCTTTATGGACAGAACTCTTGTATTGTTTGTCACATATTATTTTCGTGGTCTAGATTCATGGTGGGTTTTCTCCTGCTGTTCTACCTTTCTAATATCTGCAAAATAGAAATTCTAAAACTGGGAAGAACAAATAAATACCTCAGAAATACCTCAGTTAGTATCTTCTGAAGTTCTCATGAAGCAGGACTGAAGCAAAAGCAACTGTCAGTGAGTTCTGTATCATCTGAAGGCAGCTGTCTTCCTATTTGAATGCAAATGGTGGAAAGAGAAAGGAAAAAATTTCATGAGTGTTGGGAACAACAAAATATAGTCCTCAACTACTCTCCTGACTACTTTACCTGGCAAAATCTGACAAGTGATGGACCAAAACCTACTGAGATTAAAATTGTGGAACATAAATGAAACAATGGACATCCAAGGCCTGTTTGTACTGCAAATGCTCATGACAGCAGAATTTACAGTAAAAAATATTGGTCAAAAACCTATATGTGAAAAGTAATAAAAAATATTTCTGTTGCAATATTAAAATTCCATCTAGCTTTAGAATGCATTAGTATAATGAACAATGACTTCAGTTACAGGGTTTCATTGCATTTGGACAAAAATTATGTCTTTCTCTCAGCCAGGTAATTATCTCCACAGTTCAAGAAAGCAGATGTTCTGTTCCTCAACAGAAACTGCCAACCTCCTTTTGAAAAACAGCGACCAATGACTTAGTCCTGGAAAGTTAACTAAGCAAACATATTTAACTTCCACATTGTCAAGAGTCCACTCATACCAGCATTTGGCTAACAGGAAGTACTTGCAAACTTATGATGTGAATAAACAGTGGGAAAAGGTACTTAATTTGTGATTTGAATGTTCTGCCATTAAAAGATGTCACCTTTTTTACAGCAACAAATTAAAATGTTGACAGAAATTCTGTATATACCTACAAGATTACATGAATATCTGTTTAACCTTCTAAGTACAAGACAACACAATGGTGGAGGAGACAATGACTATCACTCTAATTTATTCAGACATTTTAAAGGGTGTGATAAGGATTGTTAAGCAAAGGGCATTTAAGGCAAAAGAAGAATATTCTAGCCTCTATGGAAAACAGAGTTTATCTTACTATACAAGAATTTTTACAGCATGAATATTATACACCCATGTATAATTAAAAAATCAAAGTAATTAACAAAGATATTTCAGGCTACATAAGCTTTTAAATAGTGCTTTAAGAAAATATGACAAACAAAGGCAGATTCATAATCCCACTTTGATGCTTAGTAAACAGCGAAACTAATATGCTTATTTATATTCCTCTATGAAAAATATAACTACCTTAAAACCATTTTTTCAAATGTTCTAACTCAAAATGTCACATAAAATCAACTTCTTGTTTTGTGTAGCCAGGGAATAGATTCAGAGGAGGGCAAAGAACCCAATTAGTAAGATGAGGTAAAAAATAGCAAGACAAAAAGATGGACACAATGGCAGATAATAATGTGTCAATTTCTTATCAGCTAAATTTAAGAAAACCCAGCATCCTTAGACTTATTTTGCATTCCTGAAAGATAACTAAGCAAAAATGAGTTGTGGGTAATTTTTTTGTCTTATTGAAACTGTAATTTTCAATTATCAACACAATGAAGGTTCTGTGTCACTCCCCCAGAGCCAGCAATCATTTCAAACTTTGATAGATATGTTTAAGGTGTTTGGTGCAGAAGAAGCACTGTTGATAACTGGCTACTCTGAAGGATGCTTCCCTGTCAACAGCAGGTTACAATGCAGAATCTGTAACAATGTTAAGTGATAACAAATCTCACATCACATTCCTGGGCCAATCTCATGCAATTACAGTATTTCATTTCACCTGCTTCTGTAAGGATCCATAAATATTATCCTTCCAAATTAATGCTTTCCTGAATGTGAATAGTTTTTCAGAGTTGGGTCAGTCTAATCTATTACACACCCTGTGACCTGCCTTTGCAGATATTTGTAACTTCTATTATAGATGGATGCCTTAGTCATCTTCCTTCTTTTTAACCACTGTGAACTAACGTTCAATCTTTAGAGAAAAGAGAGAGAGTGAATTTAAGGCAGAATGTTCACAGACATTAGAAAATCCTGACATACAGAACTGTTAAGATAATTCTTACCATAAATAACTCAAATAATAAAAATGTAAAGTATTATTTTGTGAGTGAAATTACCAAACACGCTCCTTATCTTTACATCATTAATTGTCTACCTTTCTACAGCTGTTAATTGTGAATTGTCAGGAAAATGAGACAGTATTTTATATCCACAGTTCTGAAAATAAGTAAAAAGGTAGCAATACCCAGAGCTTCACAGTATAAGATTATTCAAGTGAGAAGAATGAAGGAAAGGAGGGAAGACATAAGCTGGCTGAAAGCCAGCCACAAAACCTCAAGAAACATCTACTCACATTTCTATGCTCTGGTAATTCTCCCAGAGTCAGTATTCCCTCCAGGCACGATCTGGTCCAGGGATTGATAAGTTCACATCATTGGCACAACTGGTATTTTAGGACAGAGTGAAGGACTTTTCTGCTAAGCTAAGAGGAATGGCACTCTACCGCTGTTCTCCAGGGCCTAATCTGTTTTTCCAGAAGACCTCTAAACACCACAACTTTTTGATTTACTCAAGGCAGACTACAAAAATACAAATTACTGTTAGATCAGTGCCTCCCAGGTAGCAGACACAAACCAGTTCTTTTCTTCCTTCACCTGCAGAGTTTCTGCCATCACTCTCAGGGTCATAGACAGTCATTTACCACCAGCTGGCATGCAGTCCTAGTCAAAGCTATGTCCAAGTTATCTTATTTATATATGTGATCTGGAATGGAGTGACTTCAGCCTAGATATCCACATAAAAACTGCAGCATTTGCTCTTTCACTGTGCATGCTTCAAGATGCCAAGCCTGGCAAAGAAGAGTCCTGCTACTCAGGACTGAAGTGTTTGATGTCATTGCTTCTGCCGACTCCAACCACATTTCAGACCATGGCTCACCAGTGTCCAATCTTTGTTTGCTAGTCCATCTAGCAAAAAGATACTTTGAAAATGACTTTAGACTGAATTACAGTTTAATTTCCAGGGCATGGTAGAAAACGTACTGACTGTAGGAGGATTCTTTGACCAAACTCCAGGCCCAGGGTGAGGAGGAAGAAAAGGACTGGGCCTGACTTCCTTCACTATTTTCACAGGGACTTCCTGGAGTATGAAACTAGTGAAAACATGCCACAGTACAGAATTATGTCAGAGCAAATTGTAGTCACATCAAATGCAATTATGCCTATAGACAGTATATATGCTAAGACTTTAGCCAGACTGAGAAAGGCAGATGGACAAATTCCTGGAAGAGCAATCCATCTAAAACTTACACAGAAAGTCATGACATCCAGCTCTGACAATTCTTCAAATATGTATTGCTGGAGTGCAGCAACATTCTGTGGAATACCACTAAAAGCTTGATGTTTCCTGTACTTATATTATTTTCCATACACTTGTTGTGAGCCACTGTCAAAGAAAGACTACTGGTCAAGATGGAGCTGAGGCATTTCCAAAATTTATTGTAAATACAGCACTGCAGCTACCAGCATCCCAGTCACCTCAGTTCTGTTTTATGCTAAGGTGAGAAAACACATTATTCATTTCTATCTGCAAGAGTTTCAGACTGAGCTGTTGCCCCTGTACTGGCTTCAGTTATCAAGGAATGACTGTCACCTCTAGCAGGGAATTGGGCTGAGGAGAACCCATCACAATGTGCACTAGCATTCTGAGACTGGTACTGATGACTTTGCAGGAACAACAAAGAATACTACCCTGTCTAGGCTAGAAAGTATTCAAGTCATTACAAGAAAACCTACATATACATCATATACATTGTACAGTCAGCTGACAGAACCAGTCAGGAATCCACAAGTGGATGGACTTGGCAGTCCACAAATCCCTGCAGAGAGCTAGACACTGTAATTGCCAGTTATAAACATTACATAGAGAAAGCCATATAAACAGACCTTGTCTACTACCCAAAGATAGATGGAAGTCCTCTTGAAGATATCCCCTGTCAGCTTTGTTGTTTTCAATATGGATGATTTGCAGATGTATTTTCTACAATGGACTATGAAAAGACTCATATCTGACTCAGGCTGAAGTAATTCCTCAGGGAGTAGCTGGGGGTTGGCACACTCCAAAGAAAAGTATCATTCTTCTATTCAATAGGGATAGGTGCCCAGAAAATGGAAGAGCAAGTGTCAGATATCCTAGGTTTCTACAAAGAAAAATTCTAGACCCAAGCCTGATCTCACCTCAATAGGACAATCTAGTTCAATTATCTCAGCCAACAATCTGTTAAGTGAGAGCTGGCACTTGATGAAAGCAAACAGGCAAAGAGAATCATCCATGGCAGGACAGCCATTCCCTCTAAATTTTGCAGTACAACATGATCACAGATGCCAAATTACAACATTTCATGTTTGCTTATGCTGCTGTATCCCATAAAACAGAATAATCCTAAATCAGAGAATCATTAAGGTTGGAAGAGACCTCTAAGATCATCAAGTCCAGCTGCCACCGCCATGCCACTAAACCACATCCCTAATAGCACATCTATGTGCTTTTTAAACACCCCTAGGAACGGTGACTCCACCACTTCTCTTGGCAGCCTGTTCCAATGTCTAACAACTCTTCCAGTGAAGAATTTTTTCCTGATATCCAATCTAAATAAACACACATTCTGGAATCACAGCTTCACCAATGGTGGCACTTAGAGTGACATCATGTCTATCTAGGCAACTACCACAAACAAATGGCTTCTATGAACATACTGATGCCATCATTAGCCATTCAAGAGGTAAGCAGTTCAAGAACAAAGAAGCCAATGTTGTGAAAGTCCACAATGTTCTGAAGTAGCTGTTACACCATGGTACACTCCTGCTTATATGCAGCAGGGATGCAAATTACCTCCACAAAGAGTCTCAGACTTGAGAAGAATGGACATGAGCCAGTCCACACTAATCACCTCAAGCAACAGGTGTAGTAATTGGACATATTTCTCTCTGAAGTCTTTTTCTGATTATGCTATAATGTTATGTTCCCTGTTATCTCTCAGTCTTCTATTATTTGCTGCACAATGATCCAGCATGAACAAATTGACATGAGAGTGAACCTGTGTAATATTAATCTGCAGTCTGGCTTCTAGGGCATTCTCTTGGAAGATGAAGTAGCACACTCCAATAGCTAGTAGCTTTCTGAATTTGTCTCTTCACTGCCCTATACTTTTCACTAGCCTATGATCAGAAGAGTGGATAGTTCAACAACTATACCTTTTTAAAAGTTATATTAAAAAAAAAATAAAAAACCAAGGCACAATCTCTGTACTAGACAAGCCCTTCTGGTAGTGGCACATTTTCAGTGGACTGATTTTCAAATGACTGAAGAGTTCACTTCCTGTCACAGTGGCAAATGCAATCTTATACCAAAGGAGAACGATAAGTCTTCAGAAAAAGATAGTGTCTGGAACTAGAAAGCCATCACAGAACGCCCCAAAGGTTTTTCTCTGTATTGTCCCACAAAGATTTTTTTTGAATAGTTCAGGAGTAGGGCAAATTAATTATTTTTGATGGCAGCAGCTCACTCCAAACTACTTGGAGTAGTAGTACACATGGAATTCTACAGTGAATAATGGAGTAAGCCTAGTATTTCTGGAGTGGGGAAAAAAATATATTTTTTTAAAAATACTCTAACATTTTACTTCAGCTTTGCAGTATTATAAGGGAAAATTTAAGGCCCAGAAGTTTGGTAAACAATCTCCCCTTGGCCAGTTACTATGACTTTATTTGTTACTCTGAAGTAACAAAGTAACTTAAAAAGAAAACTACAATATTTTTGTTCAGTTTAAGCACCCGAGCCACCTGCTGGGATTGCTTTTGGTTAGTAATTACATGCAAGGTCAAGCTGCTTTGACACCACGCAGCTTTGATACGATGTTTCAATGGTTAAGCTGCAAAAACACTGTGACCTTAATGGTACTATCAACTCAGGTTTGATGTAAGTGTGAAAAAGTGATTTGTGTGGCCAGGAAATATTACATACCAAAATGTATCAGCAAGCCTACCCGAGAATTAAATATGTAAACAAAATATTAAAAGTGTATGTGTGTGGTTTTGTATACATATTAAAAAAGATTTTTTTATATATACACATAAAAATGTGGGTTGTTCCTTGAAGCTTCTTCTGAGATAACATTTACTATATTACAGGATTCTCTCCTGCCATACTTTGCTAAGGGCAAACAAGATAATAGGAAGAACTTGTGATAAAACACAACAGCTTTTATTCCAGTTATAAAAGTGTTCATTCTGCCATCTATCTGCTGAAGTAAGCCTACGAATTCACATTACAGTTTCTGCATGGCTGGTCATAAGAAAAAAGGGTTGGAAAAGGTAAAAAAAAAAAGATAATTGGCTTCTTACAAGATTGCAATATAGTCTGACACTTCTAAGTAATACTATGCCTTCTGCCAGTGAACAAAAGTTTACATGTCATGGGAAGTGTCTCCTGTCACTAAATAAGCTATGAGATTTATCTGCTTGGAAAGCTGGGATCTATTTAGTTTGTTATTTATAGCAGTTAAAAAGTTATGATTTTATTATAAAATCAGCCACATAATCTGAGTATAACTTCTCAATTACCTATTACGATATATTCTCTGTATTTAGATCAAATCTGTTAGATATGTTATTAAAATGTAAGACAAATATTCTGACAGACAGCACAGCTGTCATAAGAAACCATAATCATAGACTTACAGAGTCTGTGCTGAGAAAGACTGTATTAATTTCCTACAGTACAGTAACTACACTATAGACTCTTCAGTAAGTCAAAGCTCAAGAAAATTCATAACAAAGAGTTTTACCAGTATCTTGCTTAAAACCAATCTGCAATGACCTCCTGAAACTGCCTAGCGAGAAATCTTCCTCTAGGCTTAGCAGAACTTCCAGAATTTAAAGTAGTTATCAGCACTGACAGAGAATATGCAACATGAAAGTTTAAAGTATATTGTAAAATATAGATGTTCAGAAATACAAACCGTTATTTTACTTATTTAATTAGTTTTGTGAATTTATAAACTATTTCAAGAGGCCTCTTAAAATAATGTCATGTACAATAGTATCCTGCTGTAGCATGTTAAAACTGTGCCAGTAACAATAAGTAAAGACAGTGTCCGCATCTTCCCATAGCATTGTACTTGCAGTGTCTAACAGTTTTACTGGCAGCATAGTCAGAGCAATTCTCATAACAGTTGCTGAAACTCAAACACCTGCATACATCTGCAGAGCTGCCTATGCAGATAGCTATCCCTAACTCCCAAACTAATATGATTATCATCAATGATACACAGGCTACCATATGATCCCTAACTCTTTTGGGACATACTATCCACTTAACAGAGATATAAAGAGACTCTTTCCATGTTAAAGGAGACTCATTTCAGCTCATCTAAGAGTATGGTCTTTCCCAGAACTGTTATCAGAAAATTATTATAATTTTAATACCCATTATAAATAGATAAATGGAACTGCTTTGAGTATCTTTCAGACATTTTTACATACTAGCCTTGTGCTCTTCCTATTATCAATACAGTTTCAGTTTAAGATTCTCATTTGTTCCTGTCAACTGATTCTAGAGAATAATGATATAGTGTAAGACTGTTTTACAAGAAGAAGATATAATCTTTTCTTTCCAATCACCCTGTTTCCTTACTCTTCTGTGACTACTGAAGATATCACCAGTTGTCCCTGTTTCTCATGCAGTACCAATGGCTTTCTTGTGACAAAAGCCTGGAGCATCTCAATTCTATCTCATGATTTCTTTTTCTCATTAAAGACCTAGACTGTGAAAAGGCAGAATTCTCGTACTTAATGCTAAATGAGTTTACATCTAAAACTACTAGGAGAAGACAACAAACCAACATCTCCTTTAGAGTCATTTCTGTAGTAATAATCTATTAAAAACGATGTACAGAAAGAATTAATTAATTTTCCAGAGTCACTCAGAGAAAGTCATGGTAGTTTCTCCAAATATTATTAGGATCAGGCAACTTCTGTGTGATGTCTGTTGCAGCTGATTGCAGACATAGCTTGTTACTACAACCAGCTTCAGTCAATCCACTTATTGTCAGATATGTATTTTTTTATTTTTTCGTGACTGCAGATAAAATAACAAAAATATTCCTACTGATGGTTTTAGTTAACCTATTGCTTTGGTTTACTTACTGCTTTTAATTAACTCATATCATGGTATTCCTCTGATAAATAAGAAGAAAGCTGACAGGAAGATTATTTCTCAGAAAGAACACTATTGCACATCAAGCCCAAAGACTCTGTGTCTGATAATCTTTGAATCTTTCTAAAGAAAAAGACAACTGCATATGGGAGACACATCAAAAATATTTATTGATTCCTTAACCCCTGTAAATAATATTGGTTTCATTTTTGTTACTCATAAGAGACAGGAAAACCACATAATATCTCAAGACACCACAATGAAGCCAGGTTCTAAGAAGCAGTCTCATGCTACTAAATCTGTATATTCTTTTTAGAACTTTTCTCCACATAAATGAAAACAATTGCCTGGAAATATTAATGAACTGTAGACATAGCTATGAGGTAAACTTCTAGTGAACTCATCCAAAGCTGAATTCCTGTAGGTCCACTAGGTATTCCAAAACCTCATGGAGCTGCATTTTAAATGAAAATAGGATTTTGTACGCAGTCATAAAAAATATTTTTGTCTAGTCACTTCTGCTGTTAATTAGGATTTTCTGCACACTGTGTAAAAAGACTCTTTTGAGTCCATGCTCATCATTTACACAGTGAGCTGGAAGCTGCACTACTCATGGTAAAGAGACTGACCCTGAGTCAGAGATTATACCTGAAAATGACAGCACAATCAATAAACACTAATGATGGATAGATGAGAAGCAGATTTCACAGATGGCCTCAACTCTTGGATATTTGCATGAGAAGCTGATTTCTGGATAGGCATGTACCTTGAAGTAAGCCTCTCAGCCAAGAGTGGAAGCAGCAAATGTCTGCTGAAAACATGGGCTGGAAAAAATGAGAAAAAATTTCTGTACTTGTTTACCAGCTTGATGAGAGGATTAAAGAAAAGCACATGAATTGGCATGCATGTCCAAAAATTATTATATGGCAATGTAAGGACTTTTTCTTGTATTCATCACAGAGAAAAGTCTGGCATGCTCAAATACATATGTGCAGATACCAAGTATATAAGCAACCTGAGATAAGAATTTACGGGTATGCTTAGGCACACTTACATTCTTTCTTGGAATAAGAACTGAATAGATTTGTTACTAGTGTATTTTTGTACTCAGCTGAGCAAACAGTAACAATAGATGCTGGTTTTGGGTTACTGACTGAACTGGCTGCAAGCTCACCTAGCATTCAGACACTAAATAACCAACTCATAAACAAATGAATGAGTAAATTCAGATCCAAACAGAAATTGCCATGATTTACATGTACTTTTAAAATATTCCCAAGAATTCAGTAGGTGGTGTGTAAGAGACACTGTATAATGGCAGTGCCAATTCCAAGAAAAAGTGTCAGATGCCCCCTGTGTCTTATACAGATTACCACAGAAAAAGATAATCCCAAAACAGAACAGTTTGGCAATCAGTAGGTTTAACTAGAAGATAATAGAGACACACAGCATGATACTTCAGCGGAGGGAGGGATGTTTTCTTCCAGTCCAGATATTTCATTTGTCTCAGATTTAAAATTAACCTTCACTTATGGGAATAAGAAAGCAATGACAGTGAAAATTCCATTACCATCTATACATCCTTCCCCTACTGCTCAATTCTTGTGTTTCAAAAAACTACAATCTATTCCAATTCATATGAAAAGAGTCTCTAAGTAGAGATATATAGGAAAATACATAACTGCTCTCTCACTGCTAGCAAAGGAGATCTCAATCAGATTTGGTGCCAGCATCTAGGAAATTTGGGTAGGAGCTTCTAAGAGTCATCTTTCACTGGTATTCAAGAGGTTTTTCAGAATCTCTCCTGCTTTTTTGACTTTAAACATCCATTCTTCCTGTCTATTAGGTGAAATGAGGATGCTCGTTATCCTTTCTGCTGATGCTGATGACAATGTAAAGCAGAAAGTGAGCTTCATAGCTTCATAAAACCAGCAAATGATTAATAAATACATACAAGGTATTCCTGCTTTGTCAGATAAAAGTGGAACCTCCCTTAGAGCAAGTATGTTTCACTTTAAAATATATATCATTTATTAAAAACATTAAACAGTCTTGAAAGAAAAGAATCTTCCTTTCTCTGCAGAATGTCAGAATTGATCTTCATTAACTCTCCAACTCTTTAGGAAACTGGATACTGAAGCCAAAGTGTCGTGTGCTGTGCTAAAACCAGACACACATTATATGAATTGCTATGACAGAGTTAGTTGCCACACACATCATATGAAGTGATCCATATAACCTGCAGCATTCTTCCAGGTGTGAACAGAAATTATATTTCTCATCTTTCCTTCTTCAAACTAAGGCTGTACTGTAGACTATCCTTTCCCTAAAGCAAAATTGTGAAAACATGCAAAGTAAGTAAATAACTTTTGCACAGAACAAACTGCTAAAGAAAGTGGCATTTTTCTTTTGGAAAAATCTTCAACTGTATTTTGAATATATTAATACTTCTTTTCAAAACAATAAATTGAGTTAGAAAAGAACTTTAAGATCATATGTGACAAAATATAATTTTTAGTTTAGCAAAAACCATAGGAGCTAATAAAATCCTGTGAGGAAAAATACCCAAAATAAGGTAGTTTCCAAAAGAGACATGAATATAAAACACAAACAAAACAAGCAAACCAACCAGCCCAAAAGAACAAACTCTCACAAAATCCTGTTGAATTCATCTGAAAGGGTTTGAGGAACTAGGTAACTGACGAAAAGTTAATTTCACCGGTGGTATAAAATGTTCAAAACATCATGTTTTCTTGACAGAGGAGACCCAGTTCTCCTCACTTTTTGGTTTCTGTAGCACACAGTACTACCAAGAGTTGTCAGTTTTCATCAGCAGTTCTTGAAGTTAATGTAAGAACAATATGCATGCAATTTGAACTTCCTGAAACTCAAAAATCTGCAACAAAGCAGTTGCTTCTCTGAACACCACTGATCTTGATTCAGACAAATACCACTGTATGCAGTAAGCAGACATAATTTCACTGACTGGGAAACATGAAGAGTCTGGTTAACCTATCAGAAAAGGGAAGCCCTGATGTCTGAAAGAATAATCACTCATTGCTCAAGCGACAGTCATTTGACTGAACTTACTGTAAAATTTTAGTTGAAGCAGCAGGAAGACATAGCTACCACACAGTACACATCAGACACTATCCTACATACCATACATACAGGCAGAAGTAATTCCCCAACCAAACCTTTTTTTTCCACACCAATGCCCACTTGTTTCAGGTCGCTACAATGAATCTGATGGAATCACAATATGAGTGTCTATAACTGCCTCAAAGAATTGCATGACTGTTAGGAAGAGGAAAGCATTCTTCACACTGATAAGACCATTCAGGTTGTTCAGTTGGACTTGTCTTGCAATGATCAAAGCAATTAATGAATTTCCTGGGATGACCTGGCTCACTGGCCAGCCAGTGAACTAGGGGAAGAAGGAGATCCCACTACCTACAAGGCTTAGTGAACTCATCACATGCCTGAAGAGATCCTCAGAAGACCTCCTGACTTCCTTCTAGGTCTGCAAAGAACACAAGTCATCCAATGATGAATGTCCCAAAAGAAGTAATAATGTGACCTTCATTTCAGACAAAAAGACAGCTCTGGCCACTGCTAAGATGTAGTAAATATTTTACTAAAAATGGAACCTTCTTCCTAAAGAATAGAAGGCTTCAGAACCCCATATCAGCTCAAGTAACAGGGAGGACGTGGCATGTCATCTCTGAACTTCTACAATGGCTACTATCATATCCTTTTCAAGACTGGTTACCACCTTGTATCTCAAATACTCACAGGTTTTGAAATCAGCAACAGGAAAGGTCTAATTACTGTGGAAAAAAAAATATATTAAAAATGCAGGTATCTTCCAGTCTCCTAGTGAAAATCCTCATGCAAAACCTCATAGCCTGAAGAAGTGTTTTGTCTAAAGAAATCAAGAAAGGGAAACAGTACTACGCTATCATTTTTCACTTGTTACATTTTTCACAAGTAACATTGCAACTAAGTTTACAATTTCTCATTAAAAAAGAAACTTTGTTTTGGGAAAGCTGAAAGTTAGTAATAGAAATCACTTCCTTGTTTCTGACATCCAATAAATTACTGGGTTTAGCATAAACATATATATATGCTATTTCGTATTATTTTAATTAATTCTCAAGACATGCATTATCTTCAAAAGCTGGTAACTTACTTTTTACAGCAAAAGTTTATGTCCAAAAACCCCTCAGTTCCTAAATTCCCTCTCTCCTTTCTTTTTCTTTTTTTTCTTTTTTAACCAAATTTCCCACACTCCCATACCTAGTGGCATTTTATATGCTCATGTGCTTCGCTTGGCCCTTTTCATTGGTTAAGATTTCACATGCCATAAACGAATATTTGTTCAACACGCAGTTACATTTAAGCTCCTGACTTCTAACACATGCTTACCTTTTGATAGTAATAGCTATATAGAATTTGGGCATGTTACCAGAACAGAAAGCTTATTATCAAACAAAGCATATTGCTTCACTATGTTAATAAAAAGGCAAAATTCCACATTCCACCTCTGCATATCTTAAGCACTGCTGCATCAACAGTATTTTCATGAATTTAATCGAGATGCTGACACAAAGAAAATTAACTCAAATACCTGTTTAGAGAACTGAGGACTAAATCCATAAGCATCCAAGTATTAAACCTGTACTCAAAATCTTAAATTAGACCCTTCATCACTACCTTAATTCCTTTTTACCTCTTACTTACATCCCAGAAGTCCTTCCACAAGCAATATATTCACTTTCACAAAAACACATTGAGAAGCTAGTCAATGACAGCTTAGAATGACACCTACTTTCAATGCACTACCCATGCTCAAGCCTGTGCAAAAAGGTTTTAACTGTCATCCTGTCAAGAAAAATGGTAATTCCATAGGCATATGTACCTTTTTAGGAAGTCAGAACTACAGAACATTTTACGATAGAAAATTGCTTCATGTGCTTATAAAATCTGTGACTTGCATGAAAGCCCAGAAAAATGTTACATCTGAAGCTGACAATGAAAAAAACCCCAAAAACCAAACATCAAACCCACACAAAACCAAACAAAACCCCCCACAATCAAAGAACAGAACACATGGAAGTGGGAAGCATTTCAAGTTTTATACGTGTCTATACTTCTCTTTTCTCAGCTCTCTTTCAGCTGACTGTGAGATAAAAGTCCATTAATAAAAAACTGAGCATATATAAAGCAGTCTCAAAGCTGCACTGGTTTATTAACTGTGATAGACCTTCTTTGGGAATAAAACTGTATGTTTATTAAGGAAAGTCCCAAACTGAAAATCCCCTTCAGTATACTGTCTTATCAACATCCAATGACTAATCATAGGCATCACCTGCAGTAATAGAAGCATGTTGCTCAGTCTAGCCTCTTTCTAAGAATGTTCCCCTTCATTTAATTACAAATTTGTTCTATTAAAACAAACCAACCAAACAAAACCAAACCCCAACAACCAACCACCAACAAAATCCCAAACCAAAAAGCTAAACATACTTCTCTGAGCTAATGAAATCTAGCTTGCTTTACTTAAGTTTTACCTTTGGCTTTTGCAACAAACATTGTGGGATTACCTTCCTACTTGAAAATTTGGAAGTAAGCCAGAATTGGAGCTGGTAAATCTTAAATTATCTCCAACTTAACCAAGGGAGTTAGGTGCAGAACATTCTGTATGAGGAGATTTTGTCTTATTTAATATGACTTAAATTTTTCGCTCTCAGGGCAGTTTGCAATGTACGCATCTTTCTTCGAGCTGGTAAGGAAGGAGGCTTTTGAAGGTATATATATTTTTGTTTTTCTTTAAGGTGATTCAGTGTTTTTTCATTTTGTAGCAAAGATACCTAGAACTTTTGTGGGACACTCTGTTCACTTTTTTATTCCTTAAATTATTTTATAAGAACTAAGCAAAAAGTACAAATCTGACTTGTTGGCCTTTACATAAAGTATGAGCAAAGGAGGAAGAAAACGACTGTGAAACATTTAAAGTGGGATTGAATCTCCAACAGTGTTAATGATAACCCATGTATTTTATTTAAAATCTATATTTAATCCACAAATGTTCAGTTAAAAAGCCCCAGCAAAGCATGACTCAAAAAGAACAGCAATGCATTTACAGTTATATCATACAACACACATACTGAAGTCTCAAGGTATTGCTCTTCATTTCTTTCTGGTAAGAATTTAATGTTTGTTTTCTTTTCCTAAACACCTCTAAGCGGACACAAGGAAGAGATCAAATTTCACAGAAGATTAAAACGTGGCCATTCAAGATGCCGAAATTACACCTCTTCGGATACTTAATCCTACCTCTCCGTAACGAATAGCAACTAAGCACGCAGGAGTGAAGCAAGTTCAGTGAAATGCTGGCACCACCACTCCTGCCACCCGAAGGGAAGCTGCTGCACCCACGGCTTACCGGCAACAGCGTCTTGTGCCTCCCAAGAACGGCTGCACCCCCTGAACATGCACATCCCCTGCCCACGCACAACTCCCGCCCCGATCCTGTCCCGCTTCCTCTGCGCTTCACCCCCGCTGGAAACTTTCTGCCAGCCGCGGCTCTACTGCTTACAACGCTGCCGGAAGGCAAGCAAAAAGGCAAGGGGATCCCTACGGCCCAAACACCGGCACAAACGCCTCTCTCCTCAGCCCGTCCCCACCTCGCCCCCAGTGGGAAAAGCAGAGCCTCAGGGACCCTACAGACTTTCTAGGGCACGAAGAGGGTCTTACCAAATAAACGGACCCTACACCGCAGACTGCCTTCCGCCTCTGCCCTTCGCCACTCAGCAGACGGTGGGAAGGTAACTTTTCGGATGACACTTGCCCTCTCCCGGCACTTGAGGCGGACCGGGGCGGGGGCAAAGCGTGCTCGGCTAAGGGAGCGAGGAGTGCGGGGCGGCTACCTGATGTCCCCGCTCGGCTGCAGGGCAGGGCAGAGTCCCCTTGCTCCCCTTCATGCCCGAGGGGCTGGTAAACCCGCCCTGAGGCACAAGTCTTCATCCAGCTTCCTCCTCGCAGGCAGCGCCTCCTTTCCCGGTCCTGGCGGGGCAGCAGCCCCGGGGCGCTCAGCAGGCGCCGCTATCGCAGCCTGACCGGCGCGGCGAAGAGGGAAGGAGGAACAGGCGGAGGGAGGAGAAGGGGGAGAGCAGGGGGCGGGAAGTGAGCTGTGCTCCCCCTTTCTCCTCCTCTCCCATCTCCGCCGCTGCCGCAGCTGCCGCCGCGAGGGAGGCAGTACCACAGACCCAAGGAGGGTGATACCTCGCCGCAGCTCCTGCCCTCCCCGCGGCAACAGGCGCGCGGCACGGCCGCACAGGCAGCAGCGCCGTGCACTTGACGGGGCCTGGCCTGAGGGGGTTCCCTCCTTCTGATCGCCGCTGCACTATCGCCCCCTTCTTCAAGTCGCAGCCGTGTCTCCCCATCTTTCGCGGGGAGGCAGGTCCCTAGATCCCGTCGCCGCAGGGCAGGGCAGGGAGCAGCCAGCGCCTGCGGAGGGCGCCCCTGTCTCTCTTGAAGCTCCGCAGAATGCGACTGCGTGGGGGCCAAAGGCCGGTCGGACCCAGAGCCACCGACCGTAGGCAGCGCTGTGCTCGCGAGTGAATGCAGGGTTATAGCGGGGCACTGGCGTGCTCGAGATCAGTCTGGGAGGTAGGAGTTTCGGGAGCAGTTTTCCTGGAAGTTTCTGAGATGCAGCCGTGGCAGGACAGAGGTGGTGGAGAGCACAATACGAGAAGGGGATGGATGCTGGCGGAGGATGGGGGAATATAATAGAATAAGCAATAGTACAGTGAGCCAGGGTAGGTTTAGATTAGATATTAGGAAAATTTTCTTTACTGAAAGAGTGGTTAGATATTGGAATAGGCTGCCCAGGGAGGTGGTGGAGTCACCATCCCTGGAGGTTTTAAAGAAGAGGATAGATGTGTTTCTTCAGGGGATGATTTAGGGGTAAGAGTAGTGTAGGGCTATCGGTTGGACTAGATGATCCTGAGGGTCCTTTCCAACCGTAATGATTCTGTGATTGTAAAGACATTTAGTTACATAATGAACTGGCTTTGTGACATCTATATCATCATGTAAACAGTTCAATTTCCCTTCTCCTTCCTCCCTCACTGGCCATGTTACTTATGTCTTTTTTTGGATTCCTACTCAGCTGTAACTAAAGCTAAATAACTTTCCCAATAAAGAGACTCAAGCTCATACTGAGAGCATGGATCCCCCTGTATTCAGCTGACTCATAGCAGCTTATCCAGGAGCTGAGGCAATAATTTGTGGATTCATTTGTAAGAAACTGGGGGTTGCAGCTTTTTCTTGCACCTTCTCCACTGAGAGGCCCCAGTGTGTAGGTATTGCTTCAGTCCTAAGCCCCTTTGAGTGCAAGCCTACCAGATCCAATCAAGAAGAAATCCAGACAGTAGAGTTTCATTGGTGTTCATTCCTGACAGACAGTGTGTATGAGCAGCATTCCAAATTGCATTCCCTCTGTCTAGGACAGTTCTTCCAAATTATCCAGTCAGATTTCACATGCCTGCCTTGCTCCCTTTTTGCCTTTATTCCTCTTGCTTTTTTCCCCTCTTATTTTTGAAAGTATACTTCCAAAGATTTCCTGCACCAAAGGAATTTTACAGTAATCATTTCAGACTACATATTTTGCTTGTCTTTTTACACCTATTAGATTTGACCAATATGAATGCATTGTAAGTGGAGTGTACAGTTCTCATTTCTATCAGTTCTGTACCAGTTTATATGGTATTATTTTATTCTTAGTTGCTATTTTATCTTTTTTTCCCCTCTATCTGTGGAGAAAGGGATAAACTAATTAGATTTTAAATACCATATTGCAGTTCTAAATAAGGAATTATTCATTAAAAATAACCTTTTGTTATGACACATCTTGTTACAGTAGGGCACACATTGACAGTAAGTTCGAGGGTTGGTGTTTTTTTTAAATTTCTATCTGCTTAACAAAATCAGTGGTATAATATAGCTGGATAAGTATTTTAGTAGTATCCTGGTAAAGGCAGTACAGAAACATGAAAGCATTACTGTAAACCAATTGTAGTAGGGCAGGAATTGCTTGAAAAAGTAATTGTTTCACAATGATAGGTGTTAAATAGCACTTTAGAATTAAGCTGGTTAAATACAACTAAGACTTTTTGTCTCTTTTTGGTATAAGAAAAATAATATCTCCTGAGCTTATTAGAATCTTTATTTCTTTAGTCGTACAGAGATGTCTGTTATAGGTGTTTTAGCAGTGGTTGTAAACAGGCCCTTTAATATCCTTCTGAAAAGTTGGTTTGCAACATTGTTAACAAATGTCTTTGGTAGGGTTTGGTTTTTGTTTGGGTTTCTTTTTTTTTCCCCCCTCATCTAAACTGTACTCTGTCTCTTGCCAAACTGCTAAGGACATGCATATAGCACAAGAATTATATTTTCAAGGCTATACTGTCAGCCTAACAATGTCCTTCCAGGACACAATATATATTGAAATATGAATTCCTTGGGGTCTTTAAACTTGTTACATGTTTATTTCTTTCTTCAGTTCAGGCTATATTGTGGGAAGATTTTCCCCTTTCTGCTGCTTCTACTTCACTGTACAGTAGTATGTCACCCTGCTGTCACGATACAATTCTCACTTAATTGAAAATTGTTTTGATTATGAATTGCATGCTTTATTAAGATCCATTCAAACATAAATTGAGGTTCAGTAACATACTTTGAGGTCATTCAATATTATTTGCAAAAATGCTATACTTTTTCCATACTTCAGTGGTGCCTATTTCAAAGTAATGAATAAATTTTTATAAATTTTATAAAAATGTAATGAAAAGTACAACTCCTTCCTTACACTAAGCTTTTGTAGTACATGAAATGTGCTTTGCAGACTTTTTCTCCAGTTTTGTTAGCTTTAGTTGCATCTTGTTTACCTATCTTCCTTTTAGTCATCTGTCTTTGATGTAACAAATACATATGTATAATGCATCTACTTGTATATATAGCCATACAATTATCTTTCACAGTGTATACAACAGTACATCATCTCATTAAGTAATTTAAGGGGTACATAATGAGCATCTTTGAGATATAAACTTCATTGTATATATAAGCTGAAGACTTCATAGCTGTCCTTGAAAGTCTCTTCTGACTAGTGTGATTAATTATATATCTCACAGATGCCTGTCATGCACTATGTTTACACTAGAGGGAAATGAAATAGGATAGTTAATTTTCTTTTATTCTGTTAAAATGCCAAGGTTTAATTAAACTGCTTCAGCTTAAGTATAGCACAGCTACTTTCAGCTGTCATGAAGCATAGTAGAAACTGATTTGCCATTGCCTACATGCCCAAGAAGGCATTCAGCAGGCCTTGTAATTTCACTCAGAATTGTTTTTATTAATCATAGCTGCTTTCCAGTTTCTAAAATTTGTATGAGAAACAGTGTATTAAAATAAGTTCCATCCATATGCTCAGGGAGTAAAAACAATGCAGGTGCCAAATTATCTGATACTCACATTCAGATGGGTTTTACTTTTATATAAGATGTTTATAACATTGAAATTTCATGCATATTTAAAGATTTTACATAGTTATTTCAGTTATACAATAACAATTAGGCAGTCTCATGAATTAGTAAGACAATTGTAAGCCATGGTTTTTACAGTTACGAGAAATAAAAATGTAGCAACAGACAATGAAAACTAACCACCTGCTTGAAGCAATACATATTTATATGTAATGTATAATTGACATGATATAGAGGATATTAAAAAATGTTGGCAAAAGTGACATCAAGGTTGCTGACTTCAAGCACTCCATGCTCAGCCTTTAGTGACTTGAGAAAATCAGCAACTGTTCTGAACAAGAGAATGCAGCAACTATTGACTACATTTCTATTTAAAAAATGCACAAAGCCTAAAGCTAGACACATAAGGAGGCCCTTAGTGTCATAAACACACAGAGAAAACTGGTGTGACAAAATCCTTTTCCCCTCTACCTCCTGTATCATGTAGGCCAAGTTTCTACTGAGAACTCTAGCTGAAGGCTGTCCACAGCCTGCTTTCAGCATGCCTGAAATTGCCTAGAGTTTGACAGTACTAAGTATCATCTTCTGCACTAATGAAAGTGATTTCACATGGAATGTAGTAGTTTGCATAGGAATTATTGCATAATGGGAATAATAATATACCAAGTACTATTTGCATGGGCTTCACTCCCTAGGTTGGGATCCTGAATTATGCCCATTATGGCGATTTCACTTTTGATTCAACCTTCCTGTTTTCCATTCCCTAAGGTATCTAAAAACTTTTTAGTTACTGTGATTAACATGATGTGATTTGGAATGTTCTGTATCTCAGATGCCAGGGAAGCACACAAATTCTGAAATCTTTTGTCAAGGTGTTGATGGCTTTTGATCCTAACCTATAACTTAACTATAGATAAGGTGGATAAAGTTTTCTTGAGTGAGAGAGCAAGGTACAAAAACTTTAGAAATTTAAATCAGAAATAAAAACTGTACTTTCATGCATGGTCATGCAACACTTCAGTGATGTTTAATTTAAAATAAAAACCTTCATCTGACATAACACACCTTAAGATCACCAAGTAAAATTCTCATCATAGTTCTGTGGTTTCTGGAACAGTAGAGTTCCTTGCATTTTAATTTGCCAAGGTTAGTCTGCCACACTTGGTTTATTTTAAAAGCACACACTGTGAAGCTGAAAATACTTTTCTGAGAGATTACCTTCATTTTTCCCCTTACTGTCATCTGCCTCTGATACAGTAAATGACATTATTTCATACTCATTCATGCAGTGATGCACTTAATAGGCTCACAAGAAAAGTGATCATTAGTTGACTGGCTGTAGCTTGCCTGTGGTTTAGTCTCACAGGTTTAGTCCTTCATTTCAGCAAGAAATGGAATCTGACACACCTCACTCTGCAGATTTACAAATACAATTTTTATTGGTGTGGGGAAATGCCTATACAATAATAAAATGGGTAGTGCAAAATGTCCAGCTGATGATATCTTCAATAACACGTGGGTATTACTAGATCAACAGAGAACAGAGCATAGCAGAAGAAAGCATTGGAGAGAGTCAGTTAGTAGTCAACTTAAGTATTAAAGCTAGAGGTAGTTCAAAAGCCATAAGCAAGTAATGTCTGAGATTTCTTTCAGAGCTAAATGGGTCGGGATTATGGGAAGGATGATAATGATGGGAGGAAATAAGACTGGAAGTGCACTGAGGTAAATAAACAGAAATTTCTCATCCAAATACATTTTTTTTTTTTTTGGTGGACAAGTAAAAAATTTAAAAAAATTTGGAATGAAAACGTCCCCCCCCTAATAAAATGCAAGTGATTTAATTAGTATCAGTCTTTTATGAATCAGTCCTGGAAATTTCTTTGTGTATGTTTCAGTGTATCTTTAAATTTCAAGATATATTTATTATTTCTCACTGCTTTGCACAGATCTTTTCACAAGTTAAGAGGATATTTTTATCAATTTTTTTATAGGATAATGGGAGTTGAAAGCATTTTGAGTTGAACAGAAAGGTAATGTTTGTATTGCCTTTATCACTCAGATGGAATGAAGTAGCAATAAAAGGGGTGAAAGCAGAAGACAAGCTAGTCTGCAGATGTATGTAGTGTAGTCACAGAATCATAGAATTATCATGATTGGAAAGGACCTTCAAGACCATCAAGTCCAACTGAAGTCAGTCATTCCAGACTGAGTAACAAACAGCCATTGCTCAGAAATGTAGTCTTTTTAACAGTTTTTTACTGTGCTGTTAGTTTGAAATTTTGCTATGACTCAGCACAAGTGCTTGTTGAATTAAACCAAAAGGTGCATTGTCCTTAAACTGGCAGAAGCAGTTGCTCCTTTGTGCTCTCTCTCTGTTGACTATAGAGAGGGTCTGGACTATGTAGATGTCTTGAATAAAGCTAGATGAGTAAATGGGGATAAAAGGAGAAAACATGAATCCTAAGCAGTGTATCATTTTTTTTTAGAAATTGTTCCTACTGATAATATTTGAAAAAGCAAGGTCTTTTTATATTGCATAAAATTTGCACACATTAGCATATGGCTCCATAACATGTCTGCAACATAACTTCAGTATTTGTACTTGCAGAGGTGCTCCCAGTGATGCACTGATGTTACCAGCGCTATATAAGTATCGTTAAAAAAGTAAAAGAAATTCCAGTATTTTGCGCTGTTCTATCATGCCCATTCCCACCAAGATGAAGTCTGGGAGGAATAGGATTACTAGCATTATGATGTTAGTGGTACAAACAGTACTGCAGCATTAGGAGCTCTAGGGACACATTGCAAACCCTCTAGTTTTATCTTCCCATGATTGAACAGGAGAGCTGTTGTACAGATAAAATAATTCCACATATACTCTGTTGGGTAATTTGGGCATTCTGAGTAATGGATGAAGAGACAAGGGAGACTACTCTGTTTCAGCTCAATATAGTTATCCTGAAGAAGGTATATCATGAGGATTATCCTGACAGATGCTCCATCTCATTAATTGTAACAATCTAATTAAGTGCATTCTGTAAAAACAGACTCACAGTCAAATGGTCACATAGTAACTCTCTCTCGTCTATACAATCTCTTTTTCTTCTCTAAGTTTGCTCCAACTTCATTGTGAGAGTTGTGGAGCATTGATGTGCAGTGCAGTCTCATCTTCTTTTCCCTGACCACATTGTCTTTCTCAGTGTTAGCTTCAGTTGGATAATGTCATTGATGTGTCTCACTGAAGGTCACCACAGAAGCATGCTACCACCTGGCTCTTGTTATAATTTTAAGATGAACTTCAGTTTATTGTGAGAAGAAGTATACAACTGATTACTGAACTTCATGGCCTCAGAGATCCCTTTTTATCCACAGGTCATTTATCACAAGTTTCCTAATGGAACATCAAACACTTTTCTGTGTCACAGTGCCTTCAGAGATGTTGTAATGATGCTGACATCTTAATTCCATTTCAAGTTTTCTCTGATTGATGCATGTGTAATAGTTATGGCAAATGTCTCCACACAACAGACTTTATTTGCTTCCCTAGGCTTAATGAAAATCATATGCATGGTACATTTTGCTGATATCTTGTCTTTTTCCATTTGGAATTTATACAGGTAATGGTGCATAATAGAGCAGAGCAGACTGACATATGGATCACAAGAGTAACAGCCTATCCCTTGGAAAATATAGAGGTGATCTGGTCTTCCCGTTTATCCTTTAAGTGACTGAGAATATAGCGTATATTGAGGATTAGTGTGTAATGAAGGAAAAATACAAAGTGAGACTAGTACATTATATAGATTGAATACAACATATTTGCTTGATAGTAACATATCTTCACACTTTTCTTGCAGTCTTGAGCCTCTGGACTATAAAACTCCTGGTCTGAATCTTGGTTTGCACCATGGAGGGGCCATTTCACAGAATCACACCTTTAGGAGAACAAATTCAGAACTGATGAAGTATTTTTGACAATTTTCATTAAATGTGAGAGTAATAGAACTTCATGTTACTTGGGAAAGGGGATATTAACTAATTCTAATGCACAGATCTGTCCTAGTTTTTAAAATTGTTCTGGATTTATATGGGGTAACTTTCATACAGAGTGCATAGATCACATATTGCAGCCATAAGACAAGAAGCTTGCTATTTGGCAGAGTGTGTAGCCTGTCTCCCGAATGACAGACACAATGATTAGGTAAAAGAAACAGGATGAATCTTTAGGAAAGGAGGTAGTGTAAGTTATGCAAAGAGCAACTGATTAATGTAAATACATTGTAAGTAAATGATTGATTCATAGGCATGACTATGAATTAAGTCATATTTTTCAGCTGCGAACATGATGGTCTCACATTTTTAAACTGTGCATAATTACAGCAATTAGGCATGCAAATCAGATAATGACACATACAAGTAGCCACTTAGATGCACAACTGGCCATTTGCATATAAATTTGCATGCAATCACATTATAGTCTCATTAAGTACAGAACCTTGATTAATTTTGTGGGCACTGTCATTCTCTGAAGGATCCTCAGAGAACAGTAATATAAAACCATACAGTTAAAAAAGCTGCCTAAACACCTGAAAATAAATTTAAAGTTACACAGACAAACTTTAATTCATAACTTTCTAATCTCTGCATGGTTAACTTTGCTATTTTAACATTTCTGGGGTTTATTTTAACATTGCTTTTAAATTGTGTAATTAGCATTCAGGCTGAACCATATATGTAAGCATTAATTTTTATATCTAAAATGATTCTTCAGGTAATTCTGATATCCAGTGTTCTTCAGGTTACTGTGACCAGGCTGGGTAAATGTTAACTCATTTTCATTGTCAAAAAGGGTGGCCTTTTCAAAAGCACATATGTAACTGTGAAGCCTGTCCCATTTTCACAAGGTGTCATAGTCATTTAGAATCTAAGTCCCAGAGACTGCCATTGGAATTAAGACTTTTGAGTCACTTGCATGTCTCTGGATATCCTCTTCAAGTCAATTTGTTCCTAAATGTCTATGGATCATATTTTAATAATTGTATAATTACCAGAAAGATTTAGGTGTGTTCAATAAGAATTGAATGTTATTTTATTATTTGAGATATAAATTGCTTATGGCTACCTCTGTGCCTATCTACATGTCTTTGGAAATCTGTCCTCAAATCACTTTGAAAAAATTGTGGCTTAAAATTCCAATTAACTTAGGTACTTTACAGTGTTGACTCAATATATTAACTCTCCAGATTTTAGCATTTTTCAATCATCCATCAAAAAAATCAACAATTTAGTTTGAAATCTTCATCTTTAATCCTCACTGTAAGTGTTGTAGCATAAAGACCTTTTGGAGAACTGAGGTCTGAGCTTCTAATTGATTTTTCTTTAATCCATAAATATTCCCTATTTTCTGTGATTGTAAAATGTAAAGGTTTATTGAAGAAGAGTACTCCCTGGGTTCTCAAAGATACCTGCAAGTCTCACAAACAATAATCTGTTGGTTAAACAACCACTTTCACTTTTTAAGTAATTTTATGACAGAAATTTTTTGCCATGTTTGTAATAAAATTTGTAAGCCCACAGAGTGGAAATCTCTGAGACTTCTATGGGTGCCTGGAACTATTAGATTTAGTGTTATGTCAGTTTGAGTATTCTTGCCTCAATTAAGAAGGGAATGTTGGATCAATAGTCTTTCAGAGTTCACAGCTGTGATGTACAATATCTGAAACTTAGTGAACCATAAACCCTCTTTGCCAGCTGTTGCTCTTGAATAGCTTTCAAAAGAACATCACATTTTAAATTTGAAAAGACAGCTTTGTTACCTTTTAATGATGGAATAATACTGAGAAGAATAACACAAATTGTTTGTGTGAACTTTTGTCTGTAAATTGATTTCTGATGAACTTCACTCCTTTTCAAAGAAAGCCTCCTTTTGTTTTAGTCCATGAAATATTCAGTTAGACCACATAATTTGGCTTTCTTTCAAACTTTTGATTGATTTTGAAAGGTGGTCCAGTGTTTGTAAATATCCCTGAGTCACAGAACAACTGTGTTTGGAAGGGGCCTCTGAAGATCATTTAGTCCAACAGGAATCAGCTAGAGTGGATTGCT
The DNA here is from genome assembly GCA_013399015.1 of Galbula dea. Lineage (NCBI taxonomy): Eukaryota > Metazoa > Chordata > Aves > Piciformes > Galbulidae > Galbula > Galbula dea. The sequence goes on along the minus strand of VWZX01008725.1, from coordinate 712,314 downwards.
CAGGGCCCTCTCCAGCCAGGTTTTGAGAACCTCCAAGGATGGAGACTCCACTACAGTTCTGGGAATCCTGTGCCATTACTTGACCACATTCATAATAGAACAGCTTCTCCATAAGTTTGAATGGAAATTGTTGACTTTAATTTATGGTCATTATCTCTTGTACTGTCTCTGTGCACCACTGAGAAGAGTTTGGCTCTGCCTTGTTTGCCACCCCCATCAGGTCCTTATGAACATGGAGAAGATTCCCCATGAACATCCTCTTCTCAAGGCTAAATGTACCCTCTCAGTCGTTTGTATACCAGAAGCTTCAATCCCTTAAAGCCCTTCAATCTTTGTGGCTTTTTATTAGACCCACTTCAGTATGGCCATGTCTGGATTTGCCACATACTAGTGGCTTTATTAATATTGTAATAAAGTAATTTACAGCCCAGTGATGGGACTTGACCACTCATGAAGTGTCATAAATCCAAAGCAAATACAAAAAGCAACCATTTTGTGAATGTATGTGATAATCCTGGGGCACATCCATTGTCAGTTTTGTCCAAATCAGATCAGGAGTTCATACTTTAATTTTCCTACCATCCACCTTGCAAATAACTCCCCCAGGAGCACAGAGAAACACAATTCTGGATGAGATCACTGGTGTAGACTAGGGAAGGAAATTATTTTTGTATTTTGCCTTTTTTTTTTTTCTTTTTCTTCTCTCACCATAAACTATAACACTGTTTCTTTTGCCTTAGTTCAAGAGAAGGTGAAAGATAATTTGTTCAAATCTGAAGTTCAGAAGAAAGGCCTCCAATGAATTTGGCTTAGTGCTACATTATGTCTGGTATTGTGAGCTAATTAATGCTAGTATTTAGAGAAATAATTTATTTTGGGTCAGCCTTCTAAAATAATGTAGTTAATTAAAGAGTACAAATAGGAAAGTTTCTTTGCCCAGATTCTGCTTTGCTTTAGTCTCCAAGACATCAAAACAATATTTTTTTCATTAATTGCCATCTAGTTAAAAAAACCAATTAATCACCATTAGAATATATGAACTCAACAAAACCTTTTTTTTTTTTTTTAATTATAATAATGTTTTCAATGTAGTTTATGAGCTCCAATGGGTTACTTCCAAGCAAATCCTGAGTAGACTAAAATCTGCTCTTCTGAAGTCCAGGATCAGAATAATTCAGGCACAATAGAATAGCATATTTCCCTGAACCTGGCCTGACACCTCTCTTCCTCTCTGGTTTTGTTAAGTCAAAGCTACACTTTAGCCATCATGCTGCTTACAGAGTGGTTAGAAGAATAAATAGCTTTTGTTATTCCTGAAGAAACAGAGCATGGATAAAGACAGGATAAATAAAACACTGTATGTCCTTGTTCTCAAGGAGAAAGTGATCATTCTTTTCGCAGAAAGTAGTGGCTTAGATTTCTTGATATCATATGAAATATATAATCTGAGTCAATACTGACTTCCATATAGCCAGTTGTGAAAACAATGCTAATTCAGTACAATTGCAAACCAAAGGAGAATGTGACTAAGTTTGTCACTCAAATGAAATGTTCTGGTATTGATAGTACTACACACTGACAGCAGAGCAACTTGTGCAATACTAAGGGATATATATATATATATATAAAAAAATTAAGTATTTTTAGAATTTTCAAATATGTCTGATATAGTGAGCTAAGCAAATGGTATATAGCTCTGAATATTTCAATTATTGATAATGTTTGGATTTCTCTTTGCAGATTTCAATGGCAAATGAGACAATTTTTATCACTGATCTGACTGACTGCCCAACCTAGATCATGCAGTTCTACAGCTGTAGCTCGAGTCCTTCTACAAACTGATAACTTCTCATTGGAAACATGTCCTTCCACAGGGATCACCAAGAGTGATCCCCAAAGAACCACCCAAAGCACACCTGCTGAGTCAGTACCCAGTATTTGAGACTTTGGGCAGGTGTGAAAAACAAAACCCAAAGCAAGTCAAAATGATACTTTTGTTCCACTTCAGCAAGTTTCTACTTTCAATGAGAGTGCAGAAATTGGAAATGTGTTCTAGAGTGCAAAATGTGGCAAAAATAGTCTTCACAGAATATTGCTACTCATAATAGGTAGGTAGATATAACCTATTGGTTATATCCATCTTGACTCTGAATGTGAAGAATATTTTTTTAATCTAACAATTCAGAAGAATTTATTTTCTTAACATGATAACCATGTGCCATGAAGAACACATGGCTTTGTTTTGGGGCAAAAGATATGTGAAGTAAAGAGGGGCTGTCCATAACGATGTAGTCCCCAGGTTATACAATTCATTTCCCAGAGACTGAAGAATCTGGAGTTTCCTTCTGGTCTGCACTTCTGCAAAGCAAATCACACACTGGCAAGCTGAAAGTGGGATTCCTGCAGTGGCATGACAAACAGCTTCTGTTTCCAAGTACGAATAAGAGACATTCTTCAGAATGGCAAACCCAGTCAGAAATCACGAGCTTCTTACACAGGAAGTTTTATGTATTTTACTGTCATTTTTTCTGATCTTTATTCAATATCCAAATACATACAGGATTTTATTTTCCAATTACAAGCTATTTTTTTTAATCATCTCAGAAGCCCAACTGTGGTATATTTTCTACATATTTCAGCAACCAGAAACTCTCATTCCTGTGTTCACTGACAGATAGTCAGAAGAGCTTAGCAATGAAGATAAGATCTCCTCAGTCACTGTCACCCAGTTCTCTGCCCTTGCAGACAAACAGGACACAAAAATCTCCTTCTAAAACTTATTTAATTCAATTCTAAACATGTGGAAAGGTTTTTGTCCCTGTTACACTTTCTGGGAAGCTGTTCCAGACAGGTCTGTGGATAGATTTGTTTCAGTAACTTCAGTGTCAACAGATGTTCATGTGTAGTTTATTACCCTCAGTTGTTTTGGTGCAGGTATTGTTCTTTAGCATAAACAGTTTTATTTGCTCTTAGCCAGCATATATTTGTAAGCAGCCACATATTTTCTTATCTTACATTTTTCCAAACCAAACAAGCAAAGACTTTCATGCTCTGTATGGTCCCAGTGGTGTTATTCTGAACTTTTTCCAAGTCAGAAGTCAGTCTGCTTGAGCATCAGTGACAAATATCATGTACCATACCTGTACTGTCAAGTGTTGTATTTTGTTGTTGATAGCTCATTGTTACCTACACTCATGATCATTTCCATTCGTTACCTTATAACTTGCAGGATGAGTTCCTCTTACCTGTCTCCAAATACTGGTTTCATCGCAGCCAACTAGTTTTCTTAGGGATTTGTGCTCTGGGTAGACCATTAAGACATGTAAGCACTTCCAGTAAGGGTTTAGAAAAGATTTGCCCTCTGAAGTTGCCTCTTTCTGTCTCTTTTTATTGGCTTCTGGGAAACAGCCTTCTTAGATATGTGAAGTGAGGTGCCTCAGTTAAAGGTGATTGATACAAATCCAAGTACATGGCACCTGGTCCATTCTCTGTGATCCTCATCCTTAGGGTCTTCGGGCTCCTGCTGTAAGTGGTGAAGATCCTCCTTGCTATCAACTGTGTCTCTTTGTTTTATGTCACCAGCAAATTTGACAGCGCAAGATGTGCCAGTTTCATTCATGCAAACATTAAAAATGACAAGGCTGAGATCTAATCCACAGTAAAGTCTGCAAGAAATCTGTTTGCATACTCCGTTTTGACACATACCTACTGCAGCCCCCTCTTAACCTTCAGTTAAGAAGAAACTGTCCTTCAGTTTTTTGTCCTTCAGGAATCCAGATCACTTTTTTTTAAATATTGGTGTTACTTTTAGTACACTCCAGACATCTGGGACACAGCTCTTCAGACAGTAGATGTGGAACACTGGGCTACTTGGGCAGCACTACCCAGTACTGTAAACTTGGGCAGCAGTGTATGAGATGTTTATTTCAGGACTTGTAGAACACCTACTCCATGTGTCACCATGCCAGCAGTGACAGTCATCTGCAGAATGACTCCTCATAACAAAGTTAAGATCTGCAGTAAAAGACAAAAATTCATCCTTCTTTAAATGCCACAAAACAAGTAGGGGAAGCAAACTACTGATGTCCTGGGTTTTCCTTTTTGTCAAAAGCAGTAAACACCTGTTAAACAAGGCAAAAAACGCAATGCTAGAATATCCTTGCTGCAGAATCTGCAAGTTGATATGGCAGCTCTTCCAAAGCTTTGGAAGACAGCTGTCTTGGATCAAAATTCACTAGTATCTTAGGGGTTTGTTTCCACTTAAGTTTATATAATTTCCATTCCTATTGTCTGTCCTGCTTTTGCCTCCAAATTCAACATCATTATCTGTATTGACAGTGAAGAAAGTGTTCATTTAGTTTTGAGGACCTTGCAAGATTATCTTTAATCTTGACCTTCTTAACAATTTTTTTCCTTGTTTTATTTTAATTAAAATGGTTGAGATACATTTGCTACTATTTTGAATAACCTTTGAAAGCTCTGACAGAACTGGACTCACTGTCCTTTTGAACTCTTGAAATATGACTGTTTATTCTAGCATTTCAGCAGGAGGTGAATGCTAACCTCTTCTGAAAATGTAGCTCCAGGAGTGAGTTCCAAACTCATAAAAATTCTAGCCTGAATCCTTAAGTATTTTGAAAAGTGTACAAGAGGCAAAGAAGGTTAATTACCAGTGATTTCCTGTAAGTCATTTAGATACTTTTGAAATTTTTATCCAGGATGTAAAGAGTGCCAGTTATGCAATCTGAATCTTTTGTAGTTAGCTCATGTTGTATATAGTGAAGAACTACTCATTTATATCTTCTGTATTTTCAAGAATAAAAAAGCTAATTTTTTTCAGAAACAGCTTTCCATAGGTACTTACCAGTGTCATTTCCCTGGACATATTCCTTATTTATCATTTCACGCTTTTGTTTTGAATTAATTAAGAACTTACAACATATCAGTTTGTAACAATTTCATTTGCTGGTTTATCTAAAAATTGTCAACATTTGATTTATTATAAATTAGTAAAAATTGTTATATGTTAGAATTAAGAACTGAAAGGATTAAAACTGCCCAGTAAATCTTTTTGGGGTTTGCACTAACAGTTATAAGACTATTCCCTCAAATTAATTTGAGGCATTTTTAAAAATGAGATACTGTTTCATGAGTTCACATTCTAGATTATTACTGGGGAGCCAGCAGCAAATGTCCTGTCACTTTTGATACAGGCAATATTTTTTACTTCTGTTTCATGTATAACCATAAGCAGTACAATGGAGATTTAAAATGCTTTTTAAAATGAGGTGTCTTGGTATTTCACTGAGTATATACACTGTGACCATTCTGACAACTGAATAAATACGAGAGACTTTTTTCTACAATACAATATTTTCTTGTTACTCCAATCTCTAGCAATTGCTGTAATTTAAATACTACGTTGTCTATTTGAAATAGATTATTTAATGTTAGCTCCCCTGTTGACAGTTTGTTTTTGATCACTCTTAACGTTTGCTATGCACATTCTGAAGGAGAATTCTTATGAGTAGAACAGTTTTCACAATGCAAGATATTCTTTATAAGTTATATTGTCACTTCAGAAATTCTACTTAGAGCAATCAAAATTCAAAAGAATATGGTAATCCAAGCTGTGCAGAAAAACCTACATAAGTTTCAGATCAGCCTCATCTAAGGGATCTTTCAGAGACCGCAATGGAGTGTTCCTCTACAGCTATGAATGTATGCAGTTCTATCAGTTTTAGCTCAAGCTAGTTAATCATCTGGGAGATGCTGCTGAAGGTCTGGGCTGATTTCAACACATTTGCCCAGATGCTAGATTCAGAACTGTCTTATGTAGACAAAGAGCAGATTCAGGTGCCTCAGAAAAAAAAAGAGGGGAAGCCAGAATTTTAGATGCTGTCTGGGAATATTTTGCTAGTCATCTGCAGCCTAACCAATTACAAAAAAACAACCTGCCTAGTGCACCGTGTGCTGTGCTGCAACAAGGCATCTAAATCTGTAACAGGGTGTTTCACAGTGTCTACTGGTGCCTTTGTTTCCTCCCATATGAATAGATAAACTAAGAATTCATCTTATTAAGGAAGTACAGGTAATGTATTAATTAATAAAGCTAATAAATAGGAATAAGTCAATGCAGAGAGTATCCCCAAAAATACTTCAGTAGAGAAAAAGTAACCTGTTAGGTATGTGGATTATCTCCCCCAAACCAAGCAGATCAAAACTGCCAAAAAGAAGATGTCTGAAGTTACTTTTTAATTTTTTTTTTCCACTGGAGAACTATGATACAGGTCTTGTGTTATGGTTAAAAGACTAGTAGCCTTATAAATCTGGGGTCACTTAGATCGTTTACCAAGCACCTAGTTATTAGGTACAGCCTAATGGGATGCTCAAAGGTACATCTGAAGGTCCATTATTGTTAATGCAGTAGATAATGTTCAAAAATAGTTTAAATGAACCAGCTTGCTTGAAAAGGACATTTTTCAGATTCTGAATGCTTTCCAGGGCTTTGTTCATTCAAAGACAATAGCTGGCAGGCTGCCTAGAAAGTGAATGTGATAAAGAGAAAACTATTATATCTGGCATTTCTCTTGCAGGAAACTGTAACTCCTATGTCTCATTTTTCTGCTCTGCTTGATAATGTAATAATTCTCATGAAAGGGATACACAGAAATATAATGAAAAATAATATGATTGAACAGTGAAAGATAAAATTATTTGAAACTCCATGGCTTCAAAGTATTGCTCAGTGCTTTAGATGTGTGGCTGTCTGCTGAAGTCAACATGACTCGTTTGCCTCCATGTATCCACACTACCTTCAAAACTGAGTTGAGTTCAGTTGAGTCTTAACCTCTGTCTACACGAACCTATTAGGTGAGTCATTTCAGGCTCTGTCTGTGCATGGGGCAAGTGCCACAGAACTGCATCTAAATTTTCTTTCTAATCACAGACAAAGCCCATTTGGAGAGGTGGAGTGATACAGCAGTGTTAACAGTTTGATTCCTCTTTCCTGTTCCACAAAAAATTTCTACTCAATCTTATTCTCTTTTAAAAATATGAAATATGAATATATACACAATGTTTCTAAATAATAAAAAGTACAATCCACAAATGATACTGGGATATTATTATCAATACTGTTCTTACCAATCCACAACTACAAACTGCCAGTTTACTTGTAGGTATTCCTGGGAAATAATTCCTTCAAGACTTAATCCTGTCCATCAGCAAGTTTTTTATTGATTACACTAGTCAGCTTTTGAACAAACCCTTAACATCTCCCATTAGATGAGTACATTGAGAATTTGATCTACCTGATCTATTAAAAGAAGTGCTGAGCACTTTTTTCGTATGCAGTTATCAGAAAGTGGTATTCAAATCTGGAAAATAATATCAAGTGTCAAAACATCTCTGTTTCTCCAAACACAGAAGCATTTGGAAATACTTGGAAGCCTCTGTACTAAAGAGGGCAGAGTGCCTTTTGCAGGCTAAGTGTCACCACTGGGGACTTCAGCCTCCTGTGCGCTCCACAGTGGGATGTGCTGCCCAATCTCCTCCTATGGGTGAGTAGAATTCTCCCACCGGGTTGCAGGGCTGCACCATGAATAATGTGCTGCAGAGTCAGAGAGAAACAGAAAAAAATCTAAGAGGTGCAGAGTACTCCTCCCATAATGGAGCACAAGACCCAAGTTCAGGTGTCAAAGATTGATTTCATTTAGACATATCCTCAGTACTCAGAATACAAAGCAGCCTCGGGGCAAAGCCCTTCAAAAAAAGTGCTATCACCACTAAACTCAAACATTGCTCTTCGGGAGATAAAGCAAGCATCTGTATATTTGTGACATGAAAGCTACTAGATAAATTTTAAGCTAATCTGGCAAGTTCTGAAAACAATAACAAACAAAAAAAGATCAAAGTCATTTAAAGGTATTCCTGAAACCATAAATAACAGTTTCTTGTACAGATAGATGGCATTTGGCAACTGAGTGAAAAAGATCAAATCAGCATCACTAATATATGATCCTCAAGGAACAAGAACTGAAGAATTTATCCTTGAGGGACTGCTTCAAGGCTATAAGCAGCTTCGGATCACTGGTCTCTACAAAATAATTATTTTGAGTGGACCATATGAATAATGCTTCAGCCAGGCTAAAGCCAGCTCTGTTACATGCCTATCCTATTACTTTCAGCTACACAGTCAACAATAATGCTTAAATATCAAATGAAGTATATTTTTCTATGAACATCTGTTACCTTAGAATGTAAAAATGTCAGTCATGTGAAGAGTGGCAAAACCAATGTCATGTGGAGAAGTAAATAAAAATATTGAAACATTAAAATCACATTCGTAATTGTATTAGCAGTATAATAAGTTATATCATAGAAGCACTCTACAGTTGCCAGTAGAATTGAGAGAGTAATCACTGCAACAGACACAACAGCCTGACCTGGGACAACACATCCATCTGCACCAGCTGTACAAGAAGTAAGACAACCGGAAAATGGCAGTTATATGAGTAACTTTACTTCTACAGCTTAGCAATAAAGACATTTTCTGTTTTGTAATGTTAGAGATTTTTCAAAAACCTCCTTACTTCAAAGAAAAAATAAACACACTGTATGTTAATCTCTAATAATTAAAAAAAAATTCTCATTGAATAATGAGCTCTTAGTTAAGAGCTTAGTTAAACTGTGGACCTGTTTTTTCATCTCAGTTTTCCTATAACAGAAAGAACAAAACAGACCGAAGGTGAAATCTTCTGCCTAGCCTTATGCAGTTGTTACAGTCCTGTTATTTAAAGCGATCTAGGCACTTAGAAGCATTGTTGGCATCACATACCATTGCAGAAGACCTAGGTATGAACTTGTAAATCAAGGAAGGAGTTGCATATCATGTAAGGACTTCAGCTCAGAGTTCTGGGTATTTCTCATTGTTCAGGAAGAATGATGCTTATCTTGGACTTTTGAAGATATAAATAATGCAGACAATTACATTTGCTGGCCATTAGCAGTAGAAATAAAACCCAAAGATCGATCCTGGTGCACAGAAGTATTTCTAAAAGTATAGTTTTGATTAGTTTAAAATAATTTTGAAATATATTAAATATATCATAGTGATATGGGGGGTTTTGGTGGGTTTTTTGTTTGTTTTGTCTTGTTTTTTACAAATCTAGAAGGAATTACATATTAAAATGAAGCATGTGACTAAAGACTACACATATTACTGGAGATGCTCCTTTCGAATAAGGAATATTCAAAGTTGCCCTGTCTTATTTGTTTAAAATTGGTTAATTGCTTTTTGTATAAATTGCTAACTAAACAGCAAAATGAAGAGGCATGGATATGTGTTACAACAGATTGATTCTGTACTAACTTTTCAAAAGGATAGTCCTAAAAAAAAATATTTATTGAAGAAAATGTAGATGGCTTCTCTGCCAGCCTGCCCTTTCGGTAACCATGGAAACTGCAGACTTACTCAGGACATAAAAGAGAACTATATTGTATTGGACACATCTAGTTGTTTAGATCCAAAGTTTTACAGCAATGAAAGTTGTATAACTTTGTATGGTGGTTCTTTGTCAGGATTTTGACCTCCACACGGCAGCAATACTCCTCAGAAACAAGGAACTCTGTAAATCTCTGGTGATCTGGTACAACTGTTGTTACTGCTGTCAGGTCTGTGTTCCTGTGAAGCAGAAAATCATTATTGATCAATAAATCAGACTTCTGAGGAAATATTGAAAGATGATGGCACCATCTCTCTTCCTTTTTTGCAGTAAAGAGAAACACAGTGAACACAGAGGCTGCCCCCACACCATCTTGTCCCTGCAGAGATGCACAAGAAGTAGCCCTTGAGCACTCATCCCCGCTTTAGGAAAATGGTATGTCACCTGCAAGAATTATTAGCTCATAAAGATGACCCAGATACCTGCTGTCTGGAGGCACAAAGACCTGTCTATAATGTAGGTACTACAATGATACCCAACAAATCTGCTTTGTCTCCAGGTAGACATGATAGAAAACACAAAGAACTGGCCAGCTGAAACTTGAGGTGCTCACAAGGTTGTTCCTAAATAAGGGGAAAAAGATTTAAAAGAAAAGGAATTTTAAACCAGTTTAGTCTGAGAATTATTTAGTGCAGCATTCGATGATAAGGTCATTGCACAAATGTTTTTCCCAAATAACTCCAGAGCAAGAAGGGATAGTATTTATTTGTCCAATATCATTTGGAAAAAGATACTTAAAATATTGGTTGATGATACATTTTAATTAGAAGGTGTGTTAAGAGTTTTGGGTTAACTGTTGGAACTGTAATGAACATTCACCTCAAAATCCTGAATGTGCTAAGGATTTTTGAAATGAATTAACCATCAGATTTTGGAATGAAAATTTCATTTCTCTCATTAATTTAACTTAAAGAAATTTTAGATGCACTCTGGAGAGGATAATATTTATTCTCTGGTGACTAAACATCAGTAACTGCTGCTGTGCAGATTTTTAATCAAATATGTGCCCTATACATTACAGATGAAACCAAAAGTATTCTGAATTGGAGACACTGCTGGGTTTACCTGAAGCATTCCTCTTTTTTAGGCAACATGTGCCTAGTTGAGCTGCGTCCAAAAAATTTGCGGTTTTGTGACTAAAAAAAAAATAAAAAGTTTCAGAACTGACTTAAAGTAAAACACTTTGACCTAAAATTCTTGTCTTTAAAAACATTTTCTAAGTCAGGTTGATTTCAAAACTAAAAACATTATACAAACAAAATAGTAAGATTTTTAAAAATGCCTATTTTTCTTTTTTTTTTTTACTTGAAAATATTCAAGAAATAGTATATGTAGCAGGAACACTTTTGCTTATACTTTGTAGCTAATTGTTGGCTGTATTTCATAAGAAACATTTTGCCAAGATCTGGTGAGTACTTAGTAAAATCACAAAAATATTTACACAGACCACAGAGTTGCGAGGAAGCAGATCCAAAGAGGCAGACTTTGAAAGACTTAAAAATAGGTTGGTTTCCTTGGTATGATTCTGCACTGAAAGGTAGTTTGGGTTTTTTTGTGGTTTTCACTAAATGTCAAGAATGTTAATTTGGATAATAAAATGCTATCCTTTTTCATTATCAAAACTGCTGTTCTTTTTAATTTCAGCTTTTCAGAATTCAGCGGGAACACTTTCCTAGATAACACTGTGACTTCATTTTCCTTTTCAACCATTTTAACTGTTTTTCACCTCCTGCATATTTTAAGTGAAATGTTAATTATGAAATACATGCATAAACAGAGAAATAATATTGGTGTAGACAGTTTGTTTATGCCTTGAAGAGTTTTGACCTAATCTTTAAAATATTATTCCAGCAACTCTTTCTTAGCTCTTAATATGAGTTTGTCTTGAATATGAACTTAGGCAAGGGCCCAAGGAGGAGTGAAGAAATGGTGAACTTTCTGTTATTATGGGCTGTAAGAATTAAAATTAATAAAATGATCTGAAAGCTGACAAGGCTATAAGAGATGCATTTACTAATCTTGAATAATTTTCAAAGAAAACAAAATAAATACAAAATAAATAACGTGATTGTCAAAGAGTAAACCCCCACGGAATCTCAATAAGAAAAATAAACTCAAACTGTATTAAAATTTTAGGCACGGATAACAGATAAATGGAATCTATCTTCACAATGTACAAACACAGATCTTTTGTTATTTAGGGTCTTTCAGGTAATTTGGGAAAAAGCACAAGTGTGCATTCCAAAAAGCTAAGATAAAAGAGAAATTCTGTGTGGAGATCATAAAAAAGTAATTAAATGCCAACTCCCTTAGCAATTAGTAATATGAAAACCCTGTAAACATGCTTTTAGGATTATGGGATTATTATAATTTACTAGCTCAATTCATTCCTTTGTCTTTAGATGCAGGAGAGGCATTTGAAAAGGTTGAGTGGTCAGTTTTTAATCAAATAAACATTTAAAAAAATGTTTCAAGGGTACAGAAGTGCAAAATAAGTTTTAAAAATCAAAGGCCTTGATTTTCCAAATGTATTTACTTCCAGAGATAAAGTAAAAGATTTCAGAAACTCACAGCTGTTCTGAGAGTTGTAGGTATGTAACATTCCTCTTCCCATATCTGCTGAGGTTCTCTCAAGTAATCAGGGCAAAAATAAAGCAAGTGATTCAGAGCATCACATTGATTTGCTCACAGATATGGCATTGTGGTATACAGTCTCCAAATGCAGCAACCCATTCACATCTTTTTCTTAATCATAAACTGGAATTAAACTTGTTCAGCTCACCTCTTAGCATAACAGGGGCATCCTCACCTCTAATTGCAACAGAGGTTTCATACCATCTCCCTTGCTTAAAAGCCTTCATTAGGTTTTTCAAGCAGCATTAAATTGAGTTAGGGTTATGTCAAGTGATTTGTCAGTCCCAGAAACCTAACATGAGAGAAACAGTAGATTTATTCAGGGTATTTTTCCAGTCAATGTATTTACAGCCTCCACATTTATTTTAGATAAAGCTAAGCCAATTCTTAGAAGTTTTTTGGGTTTTGTTGGTTTTTTTTTTAATGATAATAGAGACCTACAGCATATTTTCTCTCTTTTTTTTTTATTTCCCCATCTCTTCTGATTATTGAAAAATCATCCTCAGGTGGATGGAACTGATGACATCTCTTTCTTCAAGGCACTTCAGAGGACACAGGTGCTATATTTTAAGGAGTAAATTCAAATGGTTTTGGCTTGCATTTGCCTTTTTGCTTGCTAGAAATCCTCTTGTTTATTCAGTCAGTATCAGTCTTTTCTTTTTTCAGGAAGCCCAATGGCATCCTCTGCTTTACCTGGAATGATTATGGAGGGACTGTACATGCAAAAACTGTCCTTAATAAAATACTTCTTTTTATTTCTGCCTTTTTGTTCATTGAACAAAAAAATGATTTATTTTTGGTCTGTTATTCTGCAAGATTATAATATTCATGCAGTGTGATCTCATCTGCTTATCCTCAATCAATCTGGTTTAATCATGGTTTCTACAATGTGAGAATGTAATTTAAATCAGGTTAGAGAAATTCCAGCCTAACCAACTGATTTGCACAAACCCTTTATTTTGCAATCCAACAATAGCATGGCCAGGTGAGATGGCTGTCTATATGGTTGTTCATGCTAAAATCTTCTGTTCCAGAGTAGGTTGCCTTGTCTTTGGACAGAGACATTGATTAAATAACCTTTTCAAGATATCTTTCAGGCTTTTTCTAGGTGTTTGAGGAGGCCAAAAGAGTAGGTGCTCTTACTAAATTATTCATTCTTTCCCCAGTTTAACATCATTAAAACAATCCGAAGACCAAGTTTTACCTGGAATACCTTAAAATGTACTTGGAAAGCAAATAGATTTCTAGAGTTCTGCCAGGTTTTGTATTGAATAATCCCTCAAGGTTTTCTTTATTAACCCAGTGCTCAGCAATGGTGAAAACAGCAAGTGACAAGTTGATAATTATGAGTAGTGAAACCGCAGAGGAGGAAGCAAGGATGATCAAAATTATGGAGAATCTTCTATAGAGGAAACAACACAGAGAAAAAATATTTGCTCTTTTTTTGAAGAAAATTGAAGTGAAACCAAAAAGTGAATATTCCTAGATAGACAGAAGTAGTGATTGTTCACACAGCAATGGTTAAAGCTGTGAAACTCCTGCATGCAAAACAGAGAGTAACAACTTGCAGCGGTTTGCACTGAGTAAAAAAAGGTAGGACAAATGCACAGAAGAAAAAGTTACACATGATTATTAATTACAAACAACAGTAAAAAATGCTGAACCTTTGGCTCAGGAAATCTCTCTTGTCCTCTTTTTTTTGCTTGTTCCTTGGCACTCACCATTAGTCATTGCCAGGGACAAGAAACTGGGCTAGAGGAATATTTAGTCTTACTCAGTAGACCTTCTTTTGTGTTACTCCTTTTTAAGTTTCACTTTGCTTTAGCACACTTGCTATTTCTGGAATTTTCTTCCCATTTCTTAGAGGACTGATGTATAGAATTTTTCTTCATAAAAAGATACAGAAGCAGCAGATACTGCATTAGAGGTTGTAAATAACCTTTACCAGGTTGTTTTGTATGTAACATAAGAGATAGTACAGGAGTTGTTTTCAGCTTTAGCACCCATAAGTTACAAATATATTTTACTTTTTCAGAAATGTTTTGAAAGCCTGAAGGTTTTTCAATGGTTTCTGTCATCATATGCTTTTGCCCTCTAGTATAAGTCAGTTCTCAATATACTGTTTTGCACCAACATTGTTGTGAACCACTTTGACGTTTTTATCTTTTGTCCTAGTTTTAACTTTTCTGTAGCTGTTTATCAACTGAGTGTCAAAGACTGTTTTATGACATCCTTTAGGAGATCTTTCTCTGTACTATTCTTCTGATTTATTTGAAAGCCATGTCCTCTAATTTTTGCAAGTGAATTTCAGTCCTGGAGAAGATTTAGTTTCCTAAATATGGTCTCGGGTCCACAGGGATGTGATCCAACCATGCCAAAATAGCAGGATCTTTAGCACTTCATTAACAAATTTAAAAGCTAGTCTGCAATAAATGTATAGTGTGAATAAATTGCACAGTCTTGTTCCTCTAGTAGAAATCATTGATTAAAACGTGAGAATGAAAAGGTTAAATACTTCATTATCTATTATATTTTTATTTCCTTTCTTTTACAATGAAATAATATACAACTGCAGCTCTTCTAGATGTAATTTTCTTTCCCAGGGTATTGCAATAATTCAAGTAAGTACTCATGCAAGAGTTCTTTTTAATTGGGAGAGCACTTTTTTTTTTTAATAATAACTGAAAAATATCCCCATTAATAAGACCAATTATCTCTTCTTTTTCTTAAACAGATACTTTTTCTTCAAAAATATACATTTGATAGAAGCTTCTTATTATTTTTTCTAAAGCAGTAAATATCTGCTGCAAGAAAGTCTCTTTCATGCCCCTTGAACAATGATAAAATAATATAAGTAAAGATATTCCAGTGTTTTCTTCACTGTAATGATGGTAATAAGAAGCTGCTCCTTTAAAAGAAAGATGCCTTCAACTTATCAAAAAGTCTGGAAGGTTTATTGGTTCTTTGGATGATTGGCAGGATCAGGCCTTATTGCCAAAGTTGTTTGGTTTGGGTTTTTTTCTGTATGTTTAAACACACTGTAAGGATGTATGAAGCCACAGTTAGGATTCGGTGCTCTCACTACCTGGACCCGGTTTTGATTCTCAGTCAGGAAAGAATCCCGCTCTGACAGGGGGGTTTATACCACCTGGGTGGCCTTGCCTTTATCTAAAATTGCAACAAAAAATTTTCAGGTGAACATTGTTTGACCATAGAAATTATAAATTGAGTTGTTTACTTGTAAGAAAATCCTATATATCTTGAATGGCAGAGGGGAGACTCTGCTATAAGGTCTGCATGGTGTGCTGTGTGTGGGTCAGGGCCTCTTTGTTGCTACAGTACTCCAGCATCTAAAAGGACATAAGATTGACTATGCTGTTCTCTTATAGTGCCAGATCTAATAAATAACATTGTGAATGATACCTTACAGAGTCTGAGTGCCTTTCTTACTGGTATCATAAGGGGCCAGCACCTCCTGGGGCCAAAAACCTCTTAGGCAGTATTAACACCAGAAGGCAATATCTACTTCTCCTACAGCAGAATACCTTGTTCCCATGAGACTTCTTTATCAAATCTTACTTTCAGACTGTTGTTACAAATGAAGATCAAACTTTGTAGAATTTTGGAATTTGTACTTCTGTTCTGCCTTTTAAATAAAAACTATTCTGAGCAACATAACAAGATTAAGTCCATGGCAAAAGAGAATTGTGTATGTGCATATGCAGAAGCTAGATTTCAATTACCCAAATTTAAATATAGCATCTTAAAAAAAATTCTTAAAACATGAAAGAGACTTTTTTCTTTTTAATTCTATATCTCAAGCTGCCAAATGGAATTTATTGATATTTCCAAACTCAATCTTTGGGCCCAGAAAAAAATATGGGAAACTTCAGGCTAGAGATATTTTTATTCAGGTTTCCCCTAGACACACTATGACACATCCAAGTATGTGTGGTGACTGTGGGTGTCCAGCCACCAAGACATCACAAGGCAGTGTTCATCCTGTACTGTTCTTGTATCATTATGTGGTACCATTCCAAATGACATGTTTATTTAGGTAATCATGTTAATTTTAAAAAGCTACCTCAAACAGGTGTTGGCCTTTGAAAGACAGATGGTTCTACTCTAGCATGCCTTTGGAGTGAGTTTTGGCTTTGAACCAAGCTCATAACACCTCAATCTGGAAACATCTGGGATAACTGCTAACTGAGCTGAGCTGCTCAATATTACTGCACTGATTGAAAATGAGTATGAAATAAATACAGATACAACAGCACAAATATGAAATGTGGGCCTGACTTACCTTGTTCTGCACTAAGAATTTTTTATTAATTTTAATTTACTTGACCTGCAATTGCTCAGGAATCTTTGGGTGAGACTCTGAGGTCAGGATATAATTATCTGTCAAAAGCAAAAGTACTAAGCTTTGAAGGCTTCTTGTGTGGTATTGACATAGTTAAAACATGTCCTTTCAAGTTTCAAAATAAAAATTTCAATACATTTCCAAATTTTACTTAATGTTTTCCATAAGATTGAAGGGTTTTGTTTAGCAAAGGGAAAATAAAAAAGAATTTTTCAGATATAGTAAGACAGACTTTTCTGTAGCTGAGCATTTTTGTTCTTTTAAAATAGATGAGTAACGTAAAATGTCAACATTTCAACTTTTTGTTCTCTTTAGTTAAGAGATAAAACTTTTAAAACCTCAGAAGCTCTCACAGGGTGGAAAGCTCAACCTGCTAAACCCAGGTTTAGTTTTGAAGATCTTTTGCATAGATCTACTTTGAACAAATTTGAACAATCTATTCCAGAACTTATAGTCTTTTTACTTTAGAAATACAGGTTAAAAACATTAGAAAAACAAGGTCACTGGTGGCAGTAAGAGCTTGATTAGATGCAGAAGGTAGGAATTATCTGAGCAAGAAATAGACACATCTGAGGCATGATACACTTCATCCTGAAATAGACACTTAAAATAGGTCAGATAAAGGCTACCCTGAAAGTGCCTGTCTCCTTTGGCTGTCTATAAAAAGTTGACTAGTTTGAATCTAGACAGCTACACGTTAGACACAGAGATGAGATGAATCCCACCCACAGAGACTAAAGAGCACTAAAATAGATGATGGCATCAGCATTGTCACCAGGTGAGGATGTCTGAAGTGTCTGAAATATTGTTATTGTCCATTTTTGACAGGCAGCATGGGAGGTGGGATGAAAATGCAACCATTCACTAGTAGGATAGACAGAGAAGTCTGGGAGACATATGGGGAGATGATACAAAAAGTATTGACTGGTTTGTGGGCAACGTTTTACTGAATGGAGAAACAAGCAGGTGGCTTGAATTCTTTAGAATCATAGAAAGGTTTGGCTTGCAAGATGCCTTTAAAGGTCATCTAGTCCAACCCTCTTGCCTTGGGCAAGGAAGTCTTTCATTAGATCGGGTTCCTCAAATTTCTGTCCAACCTCTATTTTGAAGGCTTCTAGTGATGCAGCATCCACAAGTTTTCTGGGAGACTTGTACCTGTGTCTCACCATACTCATCCTAAAAAAAAAAATCTAAATCTAAAAATCTAACCTAAATCTATGCTCTTTCAGTTGCCCATTGCCCCTGGTCCTGTCACCACATATTTACATTTAAGACCTGATGTGATGAGATCAAGAAAAGCTGTGGCAACATTCCTTAGCAACTAAAATACTGGCCCCAGTCAGCAAGATGTGGTGTTATGGAATCCAGAAGGCCAAAGTCCTGGGCACTGTGGGATGTCTAGCTCCAGAGTGACCCATTAGGTAAATCATTGAGGATCAGGAAAATCAGCATCATAGGAGAAGGCATTGCCACTGTTCTGCCAGTATCCCTGAAATAACACTGTATCTGTGACATGTTTTGATCTTGAGAACTGGGAGGAATGGAAAATGTGTCATCAGAGATTTTTTCATCTAGCTCAAAGCAAGAGTTTATTTTTCAGCAGTTTTGATTTTTAAATGATTTTGTTCCTCTCCAAAGAAGGTAGAGGAGACGGCAGTGAGATAACACCCCCATTAGATTTATAAGCTCTTATGGAGCAGCCATCTGATTTGGTGTTTTTCTTGGGAAAAATTAGAACTAGGCTACATAAGAAAATGACCTGACTTATTTAGCCAGACATTTTAGATAGTTGCCTTCGGACTTGCAACATGTCTGTTTGGCTTCTGAATCTTGCTAAACAATAACAGCACATTTTTTAAAAAGCTTCTGTTGCTATATTTCAGCATCTACATCTTAGGAGAAATTATTGTGCAGTCACCTTTTTGCATCTACAATTCAAAACCCTCACTGCAAACAATTTTATCCATGGACAGTATCCTAGACACTAAAGTAACAATTGTTTTCTTTGCAATGCAGTGCACTGGTCATAATTAGAGAGTCTGGAACATACCTAAAAATAATTTGTAGGACAACAGAATCTAATTGGGTTGGACACAGCAGTCTGGCAAGTAGCAGTAAATTCTGTCAATTACAGCACTGAAAGAACTTTAAGTGAAGAAGAAACATAATTTAAATGGCAAGATCAAGATGATGAAAGTAGTTTAGTAATTGAAGGAAAACAAGAACTAATTAAATATATTGTGAACTGTGCAGAAAGTTCCTCTATAACTTAACATTATAAAAGTTAATTCTCATCATTGTTGTGGCTGTTGATGTATTTTGTTTTTTGAAACAAGACTAATTAGCCCATGTAGATTTATGTGTTTAGATAAAAATTAATGCTCTTCGTGGTCCATTGGTTTCCCAGCATGATATGTTTTACAGAACTAATCCTGCTCACAGCCTGTCACACAATTATTGATGGTGCACATCTGCATTGACATTTTGAGATACTAGTGGTATATAATTTTCTCTGGAAACATTCTGGGGAAAAATAAGTTGCACAGTGATTGCCTATAGTATTTTTTTTATATATCTCCCATTTAAAAAATAATTAATGAGCCCTGAGAGGATGCTTATTTCTCCCAAAGAGACAATATTTCCAATTTCCTTTTGAACTCAAGCAAGCACTCTCCTAAGAGCAAGAACAGGTGGCTGCCTGGGGCAGCCAAATTCCAGGGGCAGAAAAACTGTTTGTATAGGTAACTTCAAGCTGGCAAGGTTGATTGGGCATTCAGCAATAGACTGATTGGGCTGGGCAGTTTGCCTAGAGCTGCAGACCCCTCTGGAGCTTACTCTCTTTGATCTGACCAGTCAAATAAGGACTAATGCCCATTGAACATATGGCTGTACTGCTTAATGCGTAGGCCATCCTCTGATAAGAACCGATTTTGAGCAGCTGGGTAGCCTTGGACTTAGTAAATGGCTGGTTTCTTTCTTAGACAAGAAAAATGACCAGGTATTGAGTAAATAAATTATCATGATGAAGCTTTAGATTTTAGTATAGCATGTGGTAAGCGTGGATATTAAGGCCAAATTGCAAGAATAAGCTCAAGATTATCTAGGAGGGTTCAGTAGGGTAGAGAAAGAAAAATTCTTGCCTCAGTGAGGTGGAGAAGACCAAGGGCTACCTTGCTACCTGATAACTGTGGGGTCTTGGTCATTACCCAGGTCCTGTCTTCTGTCAAGAAAAGCAGCTTATGACATATGCATAGGAATCTCTCTCCCTACTCCAGGGTTTCTGACTTCTTTCATAGTCTTTATGGTTGTGAAAGAAATCTTTGACTTGATCAACCCCACTCTTTGGCTTGATCAACCCTAGTCTTTTCTCATACTTCCTAGAAGGGATTGATCAATTGTTCATGTCATAAGTTAATGTGACCTAAGATACTGAGAAACTTTAACAATACAAAACCTACTTCATTATTAACTTAATCACTCACCAGACAAGGTATTTGCTCATTAACAGGTTAAACTTTCTGGGTTGGTTTGTTTTTTGGGGTTTGGGGTTTTTTTTGAGGAAGATAAAACAGATTTCAGAATTTCTCTGTACAACAGGTACATCCTCCAAGGACAGAATACTGAAAATTCATGACAAGACAGAAAGTGCAATTACCTGGATGGTTGGTTCCACCAAATAATGGAGAGAAAAGAGGGATGTCAGGCCAATTATCTGGTGCTGAGCTAACAACACTATGTTATCTGAAATACAGAGTTTGCAAAGCACAGCATTAGTGGCAGGTGGAAAGGCCTATAACCTCTGCCTTGTAGACAATGCTGAACTGATAATTTAACAGCACTGAAATAAGGTAGAATGAAAGCAATATTTAGACAACTTGACTGTTTAGGTAGACAAGGTAAAACAGAAGGAAATTCTGATACTATAAAACTAAGACCACAATTGACAAAGACAGAAGAACGGACTGCTTTAGCATAGTGTCAGGAAAGAAAGGGAGTGTGAAAAACAAGTAGAAAGTGGAATTTCCCTTTGTGGTGTTATGACTTAGTAAGTTTGAAAAGATCTGGAGTAATCAGATTTGTTCAAATGCAAACAAGATACAAATGCCTCAAAGTGATGATATTTTCAATAACACCTTTGTGGATATAATAAATGAACTCTTACAGAAGCAAAAGAAGAACTATGGTATGATATCCAGTGCATAGCCTGAAGACTATGCCAGATATAAATACGCTATATTATTGTTATATTATGAGTAACTGAATCTCAGGAGTAAATGTACTGATTGTCAACTTTTGACAGAGGCACTCTTTGAATAATGAGGTTCAACAGCAATAGTGTATTTTAAAGTATTAATATATAATGCTCACATATTTGTTAATTCATAATAAAGCCAACAAATATTCTCTTGCTAGTTAATTAGGCATTAAGTTAGATTACAGTAAATAGGCTATTTAGTCTAACAGTTTATATTTAATCAAATAGCTACATTCTTGTAAACATGTGCGACGACATTAAAATAACATAATTACCATCTTGTAAGTACCAAGTTATGTGCTCCATAGAAGTACAAATGGGTAAGGACACAGATTTGTGCTTTCTGTAAAATCTCCTTTTGTTTGGGATTTAAAGCCAAATGCAGGATGTGCCAGTGCCTGCTCTAGAGAATAAGAAAGAAATCACAACTCTTTGCCTTATTTGTGCATCACAGCCCCTCTGAAAGGTAGGACCCTGCCAGAGCTTGGATGAGAACAAGTAGTATGATCAATATGAGAACTAAGGATGTCTGGTTCCCAACAGATTTCTTTTGAGGTTGGTTGAGTTTGAAGTCTAAGCAAGCAAGATATATGAATGAAGCTTTTCACTCCTTGACAATATACTCATGGCTCATTCTATGTGGATCATCTGATTTCTAATCAAGGTTAAATCTCCACTGCACCCTCTTCATCAGTGGAGGTCTTGGCTGACTTTTACTTTCTTGTCACTTGTAAGAAGCAGACTGCTTTAGGAAACAGACAACTTTAGCCAGTTTGGGTGCCTCTAGATAGTGTTGGGGAGATATGTTAACAGAAAGGCAAGGCAGACAAGCAGAACTAGGGTAAGATCACGGAAGTTTTCCCTGGAAAACAAAGGAAAAGACACAGTGCTTAGGAAGTGATGCTGAAGCTGGGACTCTCCCCTCTCAATCTGAATTAAATCTAAGGATTCTTGCTGTTACAGGAAGACAATACTCTCCTGGATGTCTCATGAGAGACAAATGGAAGTGCTGACCTCTAATGGCTTTATCTACTCCTGTAAGAGGAGCTATTATGGATTTCTCATTCAAACCAGAGGGGTCTCTGCCCATAATTAATCCATTTCCTACACAGAGACACTGGTAGACAGTAATGACTTTAGCTGTTTTGTGCCAGATGACTGAATCTTTCCTGGAAGGATGTAGGTAAGTCACTAACAGAAAGATTTGGAAACACAATTACAGAAAAGTTCCCAATGTCCAATATTTCTAAAGGTAGTGGCATTTTTGTAGGGTCATAAAGCAAGCAAACACAGAAACAGTGTTAATATAGTTAGGAAAATTCAGGTTACTGCTAGCAGATGTTGAGAGTATTCTTATGAGGCACGAGCAGGAGCTGAGAAATGGCTCCTATTTATGACAACCCTTATCGATACACTGAACAGCTCAAACTCTTCCAGCTATCTGATTTTTGCTGAAAAACTTTTGAACTCCTCACTTAAAATCATGGTGCTTTTTCAGCTTCAGAGAGATGATGCCTTTTTAAAAACACATCAACATTTCAGTAATAAAAATAAACTTCCTTTTGTGCTGCAAAATTGAACTGAGATATTAAAAGCAGCTGTTTATTTTTATGTCATTAGCACTGCCTTGCGAATCTATTTCTCTTGCTGTCCAAGTTTGACAAACCTTCATGGGGAGGAAAAGGAGCTACTGGAGTGCTGTACTTCGTTCTGGCTTGCAGAGTT
The DNA here is from genome assembly GCA_013399015.1 of Galbula dea. Lineage (NCBI taxonomy): Eukaryota > Metazoa > Chordata > Aves > Piciformes > Galbulidae > Galbula > Galbula dea. The sequence goes on along the minus strand of VWZX01008725.1, from coordinate 689,831 downwards.
GCACCATGAGTTCCTGATGTCATCCAAAGCAAGCTTAAGACAGTAAGGACTTCAGGGAGCACCAGATCAAGTTCCAAATTCTTATGGCTAATGAAGATGGGGATATATTCAGATCTGATCCTCCAGGTTGCAAAAGATCATAAACTCACAGAGATCAATAGAAATAATGCATTCTGTATTTGTAGGATCCAGTCTTCTTGTGGTTTACATTTTTAGCTGTTCAAGTGGAAGCAGATCCCACGTTCCAGAAGCTGAAATAGGTTCCGATTTAGATTACAGCTATTTTTTTGTGTTGCTGAGAGGGCAAAGGCAACAGGGAAATGAATTTGCAACAGTGATCCCAGCAGTCAGAAAAACCAAGAGGCTGCCTGAATTCTGCCTGCTAACTGAAAAATTAGATGCTACATAAATTCAAAAATTTCTAACAGTGCTAAGTTATTGTTAACTGTTTATTAAATAAGGTAGTTTAAAACATGTGAAACAGCTATGTGGAAAAACAGAGAAAAGTGTCTGCAAGGTTGTATTTTTCAAAAAAGCTTCCCTGTCTTGTCAGCAAAGGGAAAAGGACAGCACACAGCCTCACAATTCTGCTGTAGTCAGCAACATCTAAAAGAAGAAAGCAGTTTGGCTAAAAAATTGGACTTGTTATATTTATACAGCAGCATGTGGGGCAGTGTGTTTTATCTGACTTTCCATTGCAGCTGTTGCAACTGGTCTTTGTGAATCCTATAGGTAAGGCAGGTATAAAAATAATATTTGGCTTTATTTTGCAAGTGCCTCACTCACAGAGGAAAATCCTCCAGAGCTCTATTTCTCCTATTGTAAAGTATAATAACTCACCTGCACATTTTCAACAAAGAAAGCCTATATAAAAGGCACCTGCCGTTTGTCATGGAATCACATAGTATCTTTTATAAAGCATATCCCTCCTGGGCACATCAGCAATGATCATAAATCACATATAGGTTAGAAAAAAAGTATACTGCCCTTGGTGAGTAAAGTATGATCTACATTTTTAGAAGTATATGGTCTTCCTGCTCACACTGAAGCATTTGAGTCTTTGCTTGTTGCCTTTTAAAGAAAAGAGGTACTCTTAAGGACAAGTTTTTTTATTTTTTCCTCAAAGGAAAAATAAAACCTGAAGATATTTTGATAAGGATGTGTTCCAGTGTATTGACATCATAAACATCTTTCAGTTTCATTTACATGTATAAAACTTGTTTTTAAGATTCCACAAGTCAAAAGACACACATATGGTGTTATTAATATATGGCTAGCAGTACAAGTGATATAAGGATTAGAGGGGGTTGTGTTCTCAAAGAGAAAACAAAGCAATAAACAAAAAAATTTTCAATAAAGAAATAAAATAGTAGGTGATTTTGTGTGTCCCAAGGAAACCTTTTAGGCCAGCACATTATCACATGAAAAAGTAAATCATGCTTGGCAAAATCAGGACAGGAAATCTCCAGTGCAGTTATACAACCTTTAAGAAGATAAACTTCTCCTCTTCTTACGGTCCGCAGGAGCAGTCCCACCTGAGACATGTACTTTCTGATGAAGAAAAATAATGAAAAAAATGCTGTAAAATGCACTCTCAAACAACTCAGATTCCTACACTTTGCAGTAAATGTGTTGCTTTGAAACACAGGATATGTATTCTTTTGAGTCAGGTCTCACAAAATGGAAAGAAAACAAATCCACCCCAAATAATGCCTCTGATTTTCAAATGTCAGAAAGAAAGTACATGTAAAGTGCAGCTATTTGTCATGAAAAGGACATTCATTCAAGAAAGCTCCACAGGATGTTGAAGACTGCTGAAATGATGTTTGGGTGACCCCAGGAGTCTACTCATTTCTCTTGCTCTGGCTTGGTTGAAATCGAGTCACAGTTTTGTTGCGCTAACCAGCAACAGACCTTGGAGATGGCTCTGTGAGGCTTTCACTTAGTAAGAGTGCTTGATTGTGGTTTTGTTTTTTTCCTACCACAAAAGCACAACATTCCGGGCAGTCTTCCAGGCCTTTCTGTCAAACTGAGGAGGCAGATGATCAGCTTTGGCACAGTGGCTAGTCTAGTGCCTTCCAGAAGTGGGTTCTCTCAGCACTACTTTTAATGGAGGCTCCACCTGTCGTCAAATCTACAGAGAGCCATTTTTATTTACCAAATGTTGAATGATTGAGTCATTGTCCTGAAAAATGATTGCATTTCTGTAATACTTCCATTAAAAAAAGCAAATGAACTCTTCAGAATCATAGCTTTAATGACAGTCATGCGATTCATACATTTTAAATAAAGTCCCTAATTGGCTTTCTGTGAAGTAGAAAGAGAACTGGTGCAGTGAATGGCTTAAATGCAGCAATCACAATATTTCTTATTCTTTGCCAATCTAAAATTAATGAAAATCCTTTCTTGCTGTGACCTTGACAAATGGTGGTGTAACCTTTTTAAATTCTCAGAGGGTGCTGAATTCTGCCCTGTGAGAAAGTGTTTTAAAGGAATTGCAGCTGAACATTTCTAATTAGTAAACTGAAACTCTGTGACAGAGAAGAAAGCTGAAAAGCACTGATTGGATTTAACATATATTAGACACCATCCCCAGGGAACAGAATTTGAAGATAGCTCTGAGTATTATAATCTCTGCATACCTGATTATCTCTGGGCACTACTGAATCATCTGCAGAATTTGTAGAAACCTACTAGTTTTCACTCAAGGTAAAATCTGATCCTGTAAAATGTTGGGTATGTTCTATTCCTACTGCTTTGAAGAGATGCTGAGCTCCTCAGAGAACTGGATGCAGAGTGCAGCTTCTCAATAAAAGGTTTAACTCTCATTTGCACTGGAGCCATTTCACTTATGACTGGCATTACTAAGGGGTACAACACAGTTGAATCATCTTTAAACCCTTTTACACTTCCAAAATGGTATGAGGGAATCTTCACATTCGAATCTAATTCATGTAAGTATAACTCCCATTTAGATACACAGTAGTGGTGGATTACTAAGTGATTCATGGCTTTGACACCATAGAAAGTCCCAGGAGACTTAAAATCAAGAACATCCTTTTCTTCCCTTGCTAGGTCACAACTCTGGTGCATAATTATTCAAGTTATGTTGTGTTTCATCAGTTCTATTTTTATTTCTTCTAAGAAGCAAACGATCTTTGAGTGATAGGTAAAGGGATGAGAGTTTTCACTCTGTCAGCTTATTTGAACAAAAGCAGATTTCAGATTTCCACCATCAGAGTGATCTGTTACTAAAGAAATAATGAACTGTACTCATTTTATGTATAGCATTAGGTTTCAAGTATTCTAGGATTTTTCACAGATCATGTGTCCCCTTCTGGTACTGCTAAGCCATTTCTGTGATTGGATGAATTGTACAAAGCTGACATGAGTCAGACTGGACATGGGCTCAATCCATTACTGGTGTGAAGAAGAGGTTCACAACATGAGTGGTCTTAAAGATTACTAGCTAGGGCCTTTAAGATCAAGGATAAAAAAATATAACATTTAAAAAAATTACTTGTTTCCATTCTGCTTTCTATGACTTTTGTAAAAGGCACAGAAGGGAAAAAAGATATCAAAATAATGCTGCTGAAGTAAAAAATGAACTTGCCCCTTTATCTTTTTGTGTTGCTAAATCTTAGTTTCAACCACCATATTGTCTGAAATCTCTAGGGTGTGTTACAAATGCTGGTATTATTGTTCTAATTATTTCCTGATTTCTCAGATAATTCAGAAAAGTTCTCAATCATTTTTTTGAGAAGCTGAACATCTTGTATTTTATTCAGTAATTCATATCCTGATAACCCTTCATGATTATGAGTTGCACACCCCTGACTCCTTTCTGCTAAGCAAACTGAGTGCAAATATAGGGTAGGAAAACTAACACCCAAATTCTCTTCCTCTCCTGTGAATGGAGTATATTAAAATTTTCCAGTGTAATTAAAGAGATTCTGCAAGGTTAGTGGAGCAGATCTGCCTGACATTCATTTTTATTATATGCCAACTATTTTGAAAGTTCATTTCATTTTTCAATTCACAGTAGGCACTTTTTCTTCCTAACAGCAATGGGCCATGTTGGTCCATAGTTCTACACTAGAAATCGGCCCTGTGTCAAATGATTATGATTGTGTAAGAAAGAAAAGGGGTTGAAAGTAAATAAGAAAATGTAAGTGCTTTTTAAAAAGTCATCAGTGAAAATACATATCACATGGAATGATGTATACTGTAACATATTTTTCAGACTTTTTTCAGGTAACATTTCTTATTTTATTCTTTATTTTCCTTAATTCTTAATTCACAAATTGATTTTCTTTGTGCAATTCAAGATAGTAGTGATTTCAGACAGGGCTTTTAATGATGCTGGCAGTCTTTCACCAAAAGTGAAGATAGTAGAAATTAGTTCTGCTTCAGCTTTATTTTCTTCCATCCTTTTTTTTCAACTCTCTCTGCTCCCTTCCTTCCCCTTGCCTCCCTCCAGTTTTCTTAACTTTGGTAATGTCTGATTTTTGAGTAAGGTAACTGTAATATTGGTTTATGGAATAATCAGAAGTACTTGCTTTTAAACATCTTTGTACTTGCAAAATAATACGTAACGTAATTTCATCTTAAAAGAAGAGGCATAATAAAAATAATCACTCTGCTATATGAGAATATTTTTACCTGTGTGGAATGAATTTTCCTACTGAGTACCTTTAATACTAATTGAAAAAGATTAAACCCCAGTACAAAGAGTAAAAAACAATAAAGAACTAAATTATTGAATCACAATAACTGCAATCCTAGATTGTGTTAGAACTGTTGGAACCATCTTCTGCATGAAGAAATCTTTCAGAATACACTTTAATATACACATTTCCCCTCTAATATTGCATAAAAGTCCTATTAAGAGTCAATGTTATTACAACCAAGTTGTATAAAGGGGATAGTTGGACATTAGGATTCTTGTGTTTGTTATCACTAGCTTCATTCATAAGACACTAAGTAACTGCAACATATTTGGAGTCTTCCTATAGTTTTTGTAATAGTATTTAATACTTATTAAAATTATAAAATTACTCACGCTGTGAAACTAAGAGAGAAGCAATTCCTAAAGATCAAACTGTTCTGTAATCTCTGTTGTGCTGCCTTCAGTATTATTTTTGGTAGGACCTTCTCTTGTTTCTGATCATTCGCCTTTTTTTTTTGTAAACTGTTCTAACTTTTCCTGTGCATAAATACATTCAAATTGCACCTTGGAGTCCTCTCAGATACCTTCCCATGAGATAATGCTCCCCTAAATGGTGGCTTGGTGTTGTTTTCATTGCTGTTAAGCTGATGAGCTTGGAGTTAGATATAATTGGCTCAAGGCCATTTTGCTATGGCTCCTTTTAAAAATGGAAAATAAGTCAAGGTTTCCTTTCATATCACTTACATTGTCATTGAAGTGGGTGGCAGATTTCAAGGTTGCAGAATCATAGAATAGAAATCTCCAGCTGCAACCGAAGAAAGCCTATTTCAACTCAAGACAGAAGTGGCCATGAGTCACTAACTTTATAGCTGGTGCTGATGCCTCTGCCAAAACCTAGAGCCAGCTTTATATCTGAGCTAAGGTTCTTCAGCTTCCCTTTAGTTTCTGTGGGCATAGAACAGATCTACCACGTGGTACTAGCTGCTGATTCATAGCTCTGTTTTTCAACAATTGCAATGTCAATAATAAATTCCACTGATATTTCCATTCAGACCTATTCCAAAATCCATTATTGTCAAAAATTGTTTCTGTTAAACCTCTGAGTAAAACTCAGCTATTCTACCATCTGCCTAATCATTGTAATGTATATTAATGTCTTAAAAATTTTTTTAATAAAATTCAGGCCTTACAGACCATAGAGATATTTTTGTCCTTAAATTTTGTCTAAATTGGCCTTGAACAATTAAATTTCTCATCAGTTTTCCAAAGGATAGTTGACATTTAGGAGTTAGTTATAAATTATTGTTTTATTGCCCATGTTACTGCAATGTAATATTCATTTGGAGAGAAACAGAATGTCTTATTTAAGCAGACTGCACTTAAATTATCCAGTTTGTTTTATTCTGAAAAGTATTTGAATGATGATAAATGGATAAAGAATAATAATTTCCAACAAGAGACTGTCTCTGTCCTTGAGAGACATGAAGGCCAAATGTAGAACATATGGCCTGGGAAGATGTTGTTTCTGCAGTAAAAGAAAGCACTGTTATCTGTAGGATGTCTCCTAAGATGACAAATCACTGTCTGAGGAGGCACGAACTTTAAAGGTTTTAAGTTCTAAAATAAATGGGTAGTTTTCTTCTACAGTAAAATTAATAAAATCAGAGAGGCCACAACTTTCCAGTTTGATTGCTTAAGTCTTCATGTATATGATTGAAGTTTTAATTTTCCATCATTTCACTTGATTTCCGTGGCAAAAGAACAGCTTTTAAAATATTCAGACAAGATACTGCTTGATTGACAATACAGCTAAATAGAGTCAACACTGAATGTATTCAGCTGGAATTCAGCTAAACAAACACCTACAGCAGTACCATTCTCTTCATTATTATGCTATGTGCACATCCATCCACATGCAAAGGTTTTTCCAGCAACCCTAAGGGACAATTCATCCAGCTTGATCACACCACCTGATTTGAGATCTGTAGAAGAAAGCACTAACTCAAACATAGACTGGGGCAGACCAACAAATTTTCTTTGATAAGAAAATCACAGTTTTAGAGATGGAACACTGGGAAATTTGATATTTTTCATATCCTAATATCTAGATTCTAGTAAAATAACCACTATGTTGCTACCAAGGAAATTATAAACTTGGAGAGGGAAGAACTTAATAGAAGAAATATGTAAGAACCTGACTGAAGTGAGACAGCAAATGGTAATGTCAGAAAAGAAAATTCCAGATTGAAGAGAAGTCACCATTGGATTTTCTCAAGGATTAATATTTAGAAAAATCTTTAAAATATTTTAATGAATGATCTTGACTTAAAACTGAGAAATGCATGCATGAAGTTCACAGGATCATGAAGACAAAAGATTTAATAACTAAATAAATAACAAAATCCATACGCGTATTTTCCATTCAGCCTTTGATGTATCCAGCATATTTGTTTCTTGTATTAAGCTTTGAAATTGTACTTCTGTGCACAGAATTTTCCCCTTCTGCTCTATCAGGGTCACATAAAAGTAAGTGAGATGAAACCCACCATTTAGGGTTTGTAAATTGGTTTATAATCAGTGCCTTACTACAGAGCAAACCTATCTTAAGTGGGTGCCCACAAGTCACCACAAACTACTCTGCAAGTCAGGAGTTAGCTTTCTGCTCCAGAGAACATCAGACTACAGAGCACAGCCACACACAGAGCACTTGATGCTATGATTTTTCTCTCCTGACCAATGCTGAGTCTGATGGATGGGTCACTTTTCAAAGGTCCATAGAACACCTTTTCAAAAGTTTTCCATTTCTTGTTGTTTGGCAAAATAGTTCTGGCTAAGGTAGCAGTCGCTTGTATGACTTGGAACCAGCCAGTAAAACTGGTTGATTGGTTAATTGGTTACAGCTGAAATTTAAATTCACAGCAAGACAGAAAGTTGACCTTTAAGTTTTGTTACCTGCTGTGGCAGGTGGGTTGGTCTAGATGATTTTTTGAGGTCCCTTCCAACTCCTAACATTCTGTGGTTCTGTGAACACATATATATGTTTCCACATGACACAATAAAGATATTGATTCTAGGTTTATTCTAAACTGTCAAGTAAGTAGGCTTGATCATAACAAAGCAGAGATCCTATTGACTCTGCTTAGGAGAGACAAATAAAGCTCCTAAGCTTTACCTTGCCCAAAATAACCCTTTGAAGTTCTGATCTGTGGTTAGAGGAAAAATAAGTCACAAACCCACGCCAAATTTCACTGCATTGAGTGTTTTTTTCCCAGTGTATAAAGAAGGGAAGTTATATACAAGGACACTGGAAGACAGCTCTTTGGTATATCTTGCTGTGTTTCTTACCTTACAGTGGCAACACCTCAGTTTCCCTGCAATCCTATTCAATAATCAAGACTGTTGGACAGGGGAATATTTAAAATAGGTAAGGGGCAGAACCTGGCCAGAAGGCATAAGTGATGCACAGGCAGTGTGAGCTAATCCAGTGACCAGACCAAAAACGTGCTACAGCTACTGTGGCACTTCCCCCCTGCAGCATCTTCCAACCATTCACACACTTGCTACGTTAATTTTGCATTTGGATGGTGGCCCATGTCTTTTACATCGCCCAGCACATTGAGTTATCTTCAACTGTAATGGCCAGATTAAGTTCTAGCTGGGCTTTTGCCTTTCTGATTTTCTCCCTGCAGAGCCTAATAACATCCTGGTGGTCCTCCCGAGTTGCTGCCCCTTTTTCCAAAGACCGTAAAAGCCTTTCAAAGATGTTCAGTCTGATTTGTTATTCTGAACTGATAGGAACTCATTGGACTTGGTTTCACCTTCTGGTTTTCAATTTGTTTTTCAATTCTTTTTGTGCCACCTGAGTTTCAAAATCACTGCTCTTTACAAGCTTGCAAAACACCCATGAATCCATGTAGTTTCACCTCTTAGCAAGTAAAGCCTGAATGCTGAAGAGAGATTTGAAAATGAACAAAGTTATAGGGATCCTGACCTGACCTGACCCAGCGCAGCAGATTAATGCAGTTTTGTTCATTTTACCAAGTTATTTCTGTTGACAATAAAGCTTCACCACTTTCCTAGTAATGATAACCTAAGCAGATGAAGTACTGCCCTTTTTTTTTACATAATAACTGAAACAGTGACTAAACTAAAAAAATCCATATGTTTGCTTCACATCTTCAGAACTACTAGTGGAAGTTAGTGTTCCTATAACTGTCAAACCCTAAATTCCTCACATTTAGAAAATAAGTCACTTGAGAGCATGTTGTCCTGGGTACAGCTGAATAAATGTAGCTCTGAGCAGAGAAAACATTTCCCATACAGTTAGCTACCCTGCCAGTGCACTTCCACTGAGAACAATTATCAAGAAAAGGAAATAAAAAATGTAGCAGTTGTTTTCAGCTTGCCTCAGGTACTTTAATGGTAGCTGAATAAGCAACTTTTATTAGCTAAGAGATCTGCAGGTGTGTCTTCCCCATTACTCAGGGAAGATTTATATTTGTGTTACAAATAATTACAATTATGTCTTGAAATCTCCAGAGGCAGTAACAGTTTTTTTCCCAATGTTTTAACTCTGAGCTTTTAAAATTATCTGAGGCCTGAAAGAGTAGGCATGGACCACTAACCCCTGTCATGAGTGCTCAACCTGTCCTGACAGGAGTTATGAATGAGAACAGCACAACATCAGCCAAAGCATAATAGTCAGACTGGGAATTTAAACATGCAGACTCATCATTATCAGATAAACACAGAAAAGGAACTCTTAAGGGTTAAAGTAGATTGAAGAGAGATATAAGTCTAAATAGCAAAGTTTTTGTAAATGGAATGAGAACAGGTTTACAGTCAATGTGTGATTTTTTGTTTTTCTTTTAAAAACATGGCAGTCAGCTAAATTTTCTTTCAGGGTGAAGAATTTATTAATTTCAGAGAAAGATTTCTTTGGTTTTGTTTACAACTGAAAGCAACAGGCTTTTCTCATCAGCTCTCAAAACAAAGTCTTCTATGAAAGCAACAGATATTCTGCCCTGTATCTTCTCCCTCATGTTCTCTTAACAATGTGAATAACCCCCTTTTGCTGCACTGGGTCAATCATGGAGGAATACTACTGAACAGTGGATCCCAGCTTTTTGGTTGGGGTATTAAGGAGTTGGATGGGGAGGAGAAAGCTGAGGAAAGTGATAAGTCTGAAACTGAGGGCCCAAGCTCCTTTTACAGGCCTGTAAGTATCCTGCACAGACAGAGATACTTGAGAAACCTGAAGCCCTTCTGTGGCATTTGCTTCTGGTTTTCTGGTTGATCCTTGTCTTGTCTGATGTGGCTACTGGTACAGCAGCACCTTTTGGTGGGATGTTACTGCACTGGGACCTTAGCTTTTTTGGGGGATCCTTCTACCCATGGGAAAGTTGTCTGCCTACAAACCCTTTCCTCCAAGAGCAAGCTGCATTTCATTATGTTTTATTCAAACTGACATATAAGAACATACAGATTAACAAGAATATATAAAAACAAAGACGTTGTGCTTCTTCCCTGGGCTGAGGATCTGATGCAGTCGTGCTAATGGTCAGGTCACCCGTAGTGAAAACAGTGTAAGAAGCAGTGAGGAGCACAGTCTCACTAATAGAAACACCGAGGAAAGTGCTTAGTAGACCTAGTTGTCAACTGGGAAATAAAACCAAAATTCAACTGTGAGGCTTCTGGAATGGTTGAGAAGAATTTTGAATATATTCAGCAGGTGACATCTCACAAGAGAGTTGTATAAATATAAAGACTGTAAATTGAATAATGTCTTTTTCCATTCTCTGTTGCCACTCAGTAATAACACACAAGTGGAAGTTTAGTTTTACAGCACAAAAAGCCACAAATTAGCAATTATACAATTGCTTTGTCTGGCTGGTTCTGCAGCACATATCTGAAGTATCCTATAAAATATCTATCTATATATAAATAAACTCATGCAAGCAAAACTACAATAGCACATTTTGCAAGCAAAAGTGAAGAATATTTCACATTCAAACTTAATCTTCAAAGCTGAGTGTGAGAACGGGAAGACAGCACATAGTGTGATAGTGCTCTCTGGTGGGAGCAGAGCACCCTCCGATGCAGTAGGCAAAACAGCATCAGTAGTCATGTAAAGTCTTTTCAGTAGAAAGATGATAAAAACAGGAATGCAAGCTGCCACAAATTGTATACTCTGCATAACTATTAAGTTTTCTGAACTGCAGAGGATAATGAGAGCTGAAAAATGGTTTCAGAGAGGAACAGAGTTTGTGGTTAGTCCACAACTAGTGTGCATAGGCGAGAAAAGGAGTGGAGAGGAGATGTGAATGTATCATAGATAGTAAATTAAAGTTTAGGCCTATATCTGCTGGAATTTTCAAAAGGTGTTCTTTCTGGTCATACTACTGCATTTAAAAGCTGATTGGTACAAAATCAGAGACTGAGACATAAATATTCCTGTGTTTGTAGCTCCTTTTTTCTGTTCCACTAGTAAGTAAATGAATGCAGAACTAGCAAACACTCTGAGCCTAAGAGAAGGCTTCGTAGGCAACATATAACCTCATCATAAAAAAGTCTTACTGTTACTGTTTTAAAAATATTCATAATTTTTGACAAAATGCAAAAAGTGTTGGTCAAAGGTGGTACAAGCTGTTTGCTTTGATTAATTTATTGCCAAGCACATCTCTCAAGGTTTGATTAAAAATCTCAGCCTGGGCTTTATCAGTAGGAAACATCCCACAGAGATAAATGGATGCGTTAAGTGTACAAATAAATAAACGTTAAATCACATATACATATACATATGTAAGTTCTTGGAATTTATTTTAGAGTGCTACATAGCATTAGTGTCTAGAGGCAGAGAATGAGATAGTTCAATGTCTCATTACTGTTTAAATCCAAAATACAAAGAAAGCTCTTTCCTGAGCCAAAGGGCTTTAGAAAGTAAAGAAAAAAGAATGGCATATTATTATCCTCTTTGACAGAGTTGAATTTTAGGTGTAAAGAGCTTGAGTCTGCAAAACACATAAGCACACACACATTCAGTTTTTCAAATGTTTTTATGTGTTTTGCTGAATGCAAACAACATTAAGCACATTCTTATCATCTTCATTGGGTGAGAGTTATGTGACTTTTTCAGACTTGGAAAGGACTTCTGAGGCAAAAAAAAAAATCTTCCTAGGAGCCTCCCTTTCTAGACTTAGTGACCTAAACACCTTAATTTGGAAGCTTTAGTCATCCAAGGCAACCTATGCAGCCTATACAGAGGAACTAACTGGATTTAGTAAAATTACCTACTGGGTAAAACAAAAAGTCTTACATTATCCTACCCCAAAATACATGCACGAAATATGTAGGGGAGATGTTTTGGAGGGAGACATATGAAAAACTGGAACTGATGATTCCTTTGCCAGAATACCATTGTTTGGGTCAATATTTGCTGTACAATATAATCTTGGCTGAACATTAACGTAAAACAAATGTGTCTCGTGATATCTGCCAATATTTAACTGGGAGCTCATACAAACATTTCTTCCTTGGCCTTTCATTAACTCTGTTTCAAGGACCTGTGTCACTGACCACAGGAAGCTCAGGGCAATGGAAATTTCAGCATTTCTTCTCCAGTCTCTTGGAATCAAGCAAGAAAACAAGCCAATAGAAAGCAGAAGTGTTATCCCCTTGTTTCAGAGTACACTGTCAGCCTAGAGGAAGGTTGCTGGTGCAATAGAGCACTACCAGACTTAGAGGACAAAGAGGAAGTGTTTCTAGATATAGCTAGAATAATTCAGCTCTGGGTTAATTTTTTGTAATTTTTTCAAATGGTCACTGAAAATAATGCATCTTTATGGAGGCTAATGCAATAACATTGGAGAATTGTGAACCCTGAGCAGTAAGAGAATAATTCCAAACTTCCCTTTGACTTTGTGGTGTTATTTCAAACTGGACATCCAGAGAAATTTCTCTTTCTTGTGGTCAGACCAATTTCATTGCCTATGTGTTTGGTGGTATCAGTGGCTTAGAGAACTAGGTCATGCAAAATCAGTGCAGGGCCAACCTGTTTGCTTTTGCCTTCCAGCTACTGGATCCTCACTTACTTTTTTTCCTAGATTCTCAGTTGGTGAACTGTAAAGGTGAATATGTCACCAGAAACGAATATTAATTGTGAATTGTATGAAAAACAAATCATCATGTACATCCTGAATTATTCAAGAAATGTCCTTGAGAAAATAAACATGTGAACTTCTGTAAGTCATTCACAGAAAAATTAGATGCAAGTAGAAATTCAGTTAAACTTTCTTCTTACCACACGGTGGCCACATAACTCTAGTGGTGTGAGCTCCTGCTGCAGCAACACTGACAAATCGTTGATAATTCCAGTACCTGTTTTCAGTGCACCTCACACAAAGAGATTTCATCTGCACTGAAGTCTTCTGTGCAAGTAAAAGCCCAGGTCTAAAGCACTGTATTTAAAAACCTTCTGGGAGCTCCTGAGGGAAAAGAGATAGTGCACAGAACAAATTCCCTGGTGGACAAAGTTATTCAACTAAGGGAGAGAAGACAGGCAGCAGGCAGCCAGAGTGGGGCCACTGAGAACGATTTCTGACACGTCACGTAGTCAAATTGACAATGCCAGAAAACATCACTGGGGAAATATCACCCCACAGCTTCCCACACCTTTTCCCTAGGACTTTTGCACCAGGCTATAAAGTCATGGGTTTCATAGCAATGAGAAATTCAAGTTCTTTCTGAAATGGCTTTGTAATAATGAGCGTTGTCTTGGAAAACTGGAATCATGTCTCTCATATTCCTGAGAAAATACCTTCATTGAGAAGAGAGAGATTTCATGGAAATACCATTACTGTTTAGGGTTGCCCCTTCGTGTGTTCTGTAAATCTTCAAAGTGATTGTGACTATAATTCATCTGGGCTGTGGGCAGAAAGAGATTTTTCTCCCAGGAGAGGGACAGACTACATGTGTGTGTGGTCCAAGAGAAAGCAGCTTTAATCATGTGCTGAGAGTAATAGGCATTGTACTGTAACTAAATTTACAGTGCTTTCTGGCAGAGTCTTTCTTCAGGGAGAAGAGGTGCATTTCAAGCTCTAATCTTTGTTTTGTCTGTAGATTTTCACTCTTTAAACACTAAATTGATATTAAGGGACTGATCTTCACAAAATGGGGCCCAAAGTCAGCATCTACTTTTGCAAACTTGAGTACCTAGCACATGTGCATCTGAGTGTAGATAAGAAGAGATTCACAAAAAACTCTGGACACGTGGCTCTGCTAAGTCCCTTCTGCTTTCGTGCATATTAAAGATTTTACACAATTGTAGTTATGCTTCAGAGAATAAGGTATGGGCTGTTTACTTCAGAGATACATTTTATTCACATCTCATTGCAAAAGCAATTGAAATATTGAAGCAGCAGCATGGTGCCAACTGTGTGGTTAAAATGAAGTCCCCAACTCTGCTTTTCTACAGATTTAATTGACAAGGCTGCAGCCTTTTCAGATCTTTTCAGACTTCATCATCCTCTTTGTAAAAAATCAAGAGAATTAAGGCCAAATCCAAGCATAAAATAACACCAGAAGACCCTCATTGTCCTTGTGAAATGGACAAACATGGCATGTTTTCCTTCAGTTTGAGTTACACCACCAGCATTTGGAAGCACAGTCATTGTTTAGCCAAATCTGCCAAAAGTTTTGTTTGATTACACAATGCAACCACAAACTCTCCTAGAGAAAATTTCTTATTTATTTATTTAAGTTGATGAGATGGTATCAAATAACAAGACATAATTCTCAAAAAAATTCTTGAAGAAGCAGCATTTTTTAAGCAATGTAAGGCAACAGTAATTGTATGGCTTACCTTTTTAAAACAAGAAAGAAGCAAGTACAAAAAATAGGACTGAAGCTTTTTTATTTTAATTGTAGCATGTACAAAAATGTATAGAAGAATAGGGAGATAGCACTGCAGTGCAGTTATGCTGCAAGAGAGCGAGCCGGGGGCTTGTAACACACTTCTTCAGTCTTCCTTCTGTCTTCCTTCCTCCATCTGTCCTTCTGTCCTGCTCACTGTCTGTCACAGCCAGTCCATCCTGTCAATCAGGAATTTGGATTTACTTAACTCTGAAGAGAAGGTGTCTCACTATCACAAGATATAACTAGAGCAAGTAGTTCAGATCCTTTCAAAGGTAGACTGTACTTTTATGAATAAAAATATAATCTGAAGTTTTATTATCTCAAGTCATATGTATGATCCTCTAGGGCATAAACTGATCACCAACAGGCTTGACAAAGGAATGTCTTCAGGCAGTGTATTATTACCAGTGATGAGTGATAAGTTATGTTATTTTTCATACAGAAGTACTGACTTGCAGTCAAAATGGTCTTTTAATTTATTAGAACAACATGACAAGGAAGAAAAAACTGCAATGTCTTTCCAAGAAAGGCTTTTGTACACAATGCATCCACTCATTGTGGACAAGGCAGCAGACGCAGTGCTGGAGACACTTTTCGGACAGCAGACAGTTTTCAGTTTTAAAGGAATATTAGAAAGTAACTTTAAATTTATCACTAAAGAAAGCAAACCTGCTGACCAGAAAAATGAACTCTTTCTTCCTCCAAAAACATTCCCTTTAGACTCTTTAGCTCATACCCTCTGAAGTTTTGGGAGGTATCTTCTTTTGCTTTCTGTTTCTTAGGTGGCGAGAAAGGCAGATTGACCCTAGTAATTCCTTCTCTCACTTCTTTTTTCACAGGTCTCAGGAACTTTAGGAATTGCAGCTCCTGGCAAGAGGAAAATGGACTCATTGGCAGCCAGAGGCTGCTGAGTGCCCGTGACAGCTCTGGGACAGTAAGATAACAAAAGAAAACTGGTATTTTTAAAGTAAAAATAGTGGGCTGCCACACATACCATCCCAGAAGGACGGGCTGCAGGACATCACCAGGGAGTGTGCAGTTAACAATATTTGTGTCCAGTCTTCAGCAGATGGGGTGGTGGAGATGGTAGCAAGAGATCTTTTTCCCTCAGCTCCCAGGAGTTCTCCCCACTCCTAAGTGTAACAGCACACATAGGTGTGTCCTCCAACAGCAAAGAAGGGACAAAGTCCTCAGCCAGGTGTGGAGCAGTAGGGGTGGCAGAGCAGTTTCTGAGGGCACCCCGAAACAACACCATGTGTGGATTGAGCTCAAAGCCTGCTGACCAGGCTCCTAAAACACAGACTACAGTGTCTAACCTTCCTGGATTCCTCTCCTCCATATGCAATTTCCTGAAAAGGGGTGTATTGTTCAAAGAGTTTTTAAATAACTTGCACATCCCTTGTCATTATTTTAATTTTAAAATGTTCTACAGAACTAATTATTTTTAATGTTGCTTGAAAAGATAAAAAGGCATGCTAAAATAGTATTTTTAGCTCTAGAAATTTAAACTGAGATCTGTTATAAAATTGCCAGCCATCTTTTGAATTACAGCTCAGAAAGATGTATTTCCTTTTATGACACTCACTCCCTTCTTTATATAATATTTAACCCACAAAGCTGTAAAGGTTACACAAGCTGCATACTTTGGAAGGTTTACTCCTTATCCTGCTGTTATGACACACAAATAAGTGACCAAGTAGGTAAGTAAAGCTAAATAAATGAAGCTGGAGAAACACAAGCCAAAATGAAGTATTGCTTATTCTTAATCCTGCCTCATTTGGGGCACTTCTTTGTGAGAATCCTGAAGTAGCTGAAGATTCCTTCAAAGAAAAGCTAGTTATAGAAAACTTATCCATAGTGCTCATGTGATTGGGTAATGTACTTGATTCACACAGACAGGTAATCCACAGGCCTGCACTCTAGACGGTTAAGTGGCTTTAACGTAAACTCCTATTGCAGAGGGCTAGAGAGCAGATAAAAGCTTCATTTGTCTTCTGAGCCCTTGCCAAAAATCTGCCCATTATACAGTGCAGACCTGTGTGAAAGCTCCTGGTGCCTTTTTGATGTGGGGGACGACGTACTTTTGGCAAGGAGTCAACGACCAGCATACCCCTGGCTCCACTCGCCCACTCCCCACATCAGGATTGGACCATGGGCAGAGGTTTTGCTCTGTTGCTTGGCATCAGGGAGGCGCAGCTGCTGCTCAGCTGGTCCAAATGCATCACCATGGGAAGACACACCCCTCAGTTCACAGATAGGGAGAGCAACAAAGGCTTGCTTATGGCTCCCATGAAAAATAGTTTTTTTGTCTAAGGTTATTTATCATCTGCTCATGTCATCGTTCCTGAGTTTCTGGTGACAGTCGTGGCATGGACTGCGTACAGAGTCTTTTATCTGCAAATGTTAACATTTCTTTGAAGACTAAGCATGAATTATATTACAACAAGTTTACTGATAGAAGAGCTGGAATGACTTCATAAGAGTAGTGGATCACAGAAATAGACACATAACTGTTTGTGGCCACCGTTTAGAAAATAAAGCTATGTTCAAAAGCATAAAATTAAACAAATTTTGCATTAGTTTCAGAGGTCTGAAGTTGAGACCCAATTCATCCTTCAGTGAAGCCAGCAGGAGTCTTCCCATTGGCTTCAATGAGCTTTTCATCCAGCCTTTGCTTGGTCTTAAGTTCTTTGTGATTAAACTTCTTTCCTTCTTTCCTGATAATGAAAACAGGTTTCAATAAAGTTGGTGTGCATTACACATCCATCACACCCTGCAACATGAGCTTCTAAAAGGGATGCAGATACTCAGAGCCATTTCCCTGTGGGCATGGACAGCCGTTCTTCCTCCCAGGTGGCTGTGGCATGAAGTGGTGGGATACTGTCATCTTCTGCATTAGAATTGCCTCCCACAGCTTCTCATGCTCTTATGGCTCAGGAAAAAAATTTTTTCAAAGCTTGAATTTTTGCAAGTCCTGTTGATACTTTGTGTTTTCTTTGAATGCCAGCTGTTCTGGGATTATGTAGTGATACTATGATGTAAGTAAACCATCTGATTGACAAAAAAACCCCAAACTCAAACCCAGAGTTTTGGGTGCCACAAACAAAAGTGGTGCATGATTAACGAATGCTCATGTCATCTAGCAAAGTTGAACCTGCCAGTAGATGTTAATATCTAAAACCAGATACTGACAGCTCATGGACATCGGTAAATGCAACTTCAAAATCAATGCCCTGGAAATGTCTTCATTTTAAAAAATGTTTCCTTCCCACTAGAAGTACTTTTTAACTCTGGGGTGATTTATGCTGCTGCTGCTGCTATTAAATATTGAAAATGCGTTTCTGAGTGAAATTAATTCATTACTTTGCAATTCTCAGCTTCTGAAAGCAAAAGCCCCCGTAGGCTGCATGCCACTGAGATATGCTACACTGGCTCTGCAGTCTTCAAACCCTTCATAAATGTTTGTGTTTGCTGGTAGGGGCAGCCCACCCAGCATAAAAAGGCATGTAAATTGTTTTAACAGACAGATATTGTTGACCAAGGTTTCCAGTGTTAAACTATCCAGAAAGATTTAGACAATTTTTTCCCTATGGTAAAATGCATATGTTAGTTTAAAGATGAAGAGAAATGAAATGTGTTATTTATAGCCTGAAATATCCTTAATATTACACACATGTGTATTTCACTTAATCATTGTTTTGATAAATGCCCTCACTGCTAAACACCTAATGTACAACAGGATGTGGTTCCCACTTAAATTAGCAGATGCTATAGTTTCTGACTGTTAATGATGGACCTGTTTGCCAATAAAAACAACTGATGGGTCAGCATGTGTGAGCTACTGAACCTCAGCAAAAGCCCAAACTAATGAGAGAGACAGAGAAAAGAATGCTTCAGGTCACAGTGAGCAGATGGGAACTGGCCAGATGTCTGTCTGGGGCAGGGAAAGTGCAGCATGTATTTAAATATATATCTATGTTTTTATATAGCAGCAACCACTTGAAAGTTCAAATACTTGAACTAACAGAACCAATGGTTTTGAAGTTTACTTTTGCAGTTAGGGGACAAAAAAACTCAAAAAGGATACAACTCTAAATCTGAAACTTCACGTATCACATGGCACTGAAATGGTCAATAATGTAATATAGAGTACAAGAAATAAACTCAAAATGTTGAAAGTCAGATGAAAGCTGCATTGGGTGATTTTAGCACCATAAGATGCCATGTGTGGGGAGCTTAAAGCAAAATTGCATTTTAATCTGCTCTTCTGTTTTTATTGAGCAAGATATACTAAAAATGTAATGTCTAAACAACAATTTTTGCAAAACTGTGTGATGCATAATAGAATAAAAAATATTATCTAAAAAGATGAAATCATGCCATTTTGAGTAAAAAATTGAAGTATACAGTTACTAATTAAAAGCTAAGCTAGATAATTTCCTAAACATGCAGGCAGTAAATGTAGATTGAAAATGTCAGGATTATTTTAATCACATGCTACTGCAAAATCACATATATCATGTATCTCTGAGTAAAATAATAACTTAAAAAATGGTTATTTTTTCCTGAAAAAGCTTGCACCTCTGCCTAGATTCAGAAACCTGGTCACACTGTGTCTGAGAGATTTATTCATCAGCTAAAAGATACACAGGTGCTTAAGTGTCTGACTGGACTGAAGCCTATAAGACAAAATTCATTATAAGTAGAAATGCAATTTTTTTCATGGATTGAAGCAATTTGAACATTTCATTTGATCTCTGTATAAATGAAATTTCCCTGTATGCAGTTCACAGCACACATATTTTTCCACAGGGATTAGATCCAGACTTCACCAGAGTCAATGACCATCTTTCCACCTGCTTTTCTGCTTCACTTCCCCCTGAGTCAAGGTGCTCTCAGCTGACTGTTTCTTTGCTGTTATGTTGAGGGAGCCATGGTACTCAAAAAGAAATTTGCCATGAGAAAAACAGTTGTGTTCTGCTTTTTGATGTCAACATTAAGCAGGAAACATAGGAATTCTCCTTTGGAGAATCACCTCTAGCTCCTCAGGACATTTGGGTGTAGAAAAGGCCCATCAAGGGCATGATGCAGCAGGAGACAAAAAGGGAGGCGGGGGGGAACATTTTTCACCTCCTGCTGTTGCACCTGGAAAATGAGCTCAGATATATCATAGCAGTGGCAAGAAAATGTTGCTAGCCAGTAAGGACAGAGCTGGAGGGCAAGGGGAAGGAAGAAAATGGGAGATACCTGGCTGCCAAAATCTTCCCTGCCTGGTGCAAACAACATTGGATGCAGTAAGACACAGATACACCCACACTGGGGGAAGAAGACTGTTGTCAGACAAACACCCATTTTGGTGGCTCTTCTGCTGCCTTCATTCATGACATTGTGTCTAAAACATATGCCAGTCACTCATTAATATGTTGGAAAGAAAGGTAGAGGCTATTCAAGCACATGAAAGCTCCTGTTTGAAGGTTTGACTGAACAACAATAGAAATCTACACCTGCACGAGTTTCTGCCAAAACTGATCTCACACAACTGTTGATCTTGATTAAATTCATTAGGCTGAGAAAGATGGATTTCTATACATCTTATTGTGTGTGCTTTATGAGTTATGCTCTTGAGCGGAATATAAGGTGGTTTTCAGTTCAGGAGACAGTAGGAAAATCATGCTGAGACCCAGGACTGCTTTAGAATTCAACAGATTCAGCAAAAACTTTGGCCAGGACTTATTTTGGACTTCAGTAAAATTCTATTATAGGAGTTTCCGTAAGTTTAAAGGAACTGTCTGAGAGCTTGTATATATTATAAATCCTATTCTGTACAGATTTTGCCTGCAGTAGCAAAGCAGCAACATTTTTCAACAATTCTGGCTTAAGTTGTAAAGCTCTGTCCTGGAGCAATGAAATTAGAAGAATATTCTACAAAACCAGAACACAGGTCACATATTTGCAATATCTTTCTTTAGCATTAGCTCTCTGTGAAAGAAGTTTTGTATCACAGCTGCACAGCACATATTGGTTGGTTGCATCCAAAATATGGAAAATAAATCAGAGGTTTGTCTACACATTTGATAACATAAGGAAAACCAGCAAGTTTTCCCTGCTGATACTTATTGTTCCCTTCTATCTATGGTGTGGGGATGTGTCTTTATATCTGTATATACAGACATATAGAAGCATACAAACCTAATTTCTGCCTTTTCACTTTCCTTTGATTTACTGTGGTGCAAACAAAAGGTTTGAGACCTGATTATAATCTTACTAAGTTAATCAGTCTCTTTATGTCAGTAATTAATCAATGTTGCCTATAAAGGCTTACAACCTGCCCCAAGGTACAAAATTTCCCCTTGCCTTTCACTTCACATCATTGTTTGCATCAGTACAAATTTTTTTTTTTTTTTTAAGGAAAGAAACTACCAACTCAACCCTTAAATCCTCAGTATATTTCCTAGATTTTTGTCCACATCAGAGCTGTCTTTTCCTCCTATTGCTGCCTGTCTCTGAATAGAAACATCTTTCAGGCTCTTGAATTGCAAATTATTATCCAGCTGCCTGAACTCTGCTTTGCTATTGCCTTTTCTAAGGCAGGATCTGAAGTAATTTCTAAACTGAATAATTGTACATCCAGATGAAAATTTCTTTTCCACATTCTGTTATTCCTAGTTAACCATGGGATGAATAACCTTGAGGTGGCACTTATTTCTCCTCACCTAATATAGAGAGACTTACACAACTGACTCACACAAAGTGCTTACCTTTCAGACAGCGAAAAAAAGATGAGATAAATCTGGCATTACATTCCTTGGGCTGCACGTGACCAGGCATTCAAGAAAGGCTTTACCCTAAACATGAATGCATTTGGTGGAAAACCTGAGGAGATTGGGAATAAATAAAGATAAATCACTTGACATGATTTTAAGATCCTTCCAGATAGATGGGGAGGACGCTATCCTGGTGATATTTTATCCCAGAAGAGATCACAGGACTGTGCACAACACTCTTGGTCAGAGGAATCAGAGACTGCTGAAAGCAACCCAAGAGACAATTGGCATGAAAGCATCCTCTCATTTTATTCAGAGACAAAACTTCCACTGACTCCAGCGATGCAGTTTTATCCATTTACAAGAGACCATCCTCCAGTGACACCCACACTGTGGTTATGATGGAGGTATGGAAAGTCAACATGTTTTCAAAGCAATTTCCATATTCTTAGCATATGGCCCATGCACTGAGCCCTTATTTGGGTCAGTGAGAGTTTCTCATGCAGAACAAGCACAGAAAATATGCACAGCCTGTGCCTGAGAGGGGACATATGCCTGCAATAGCTAAATATTTTAACAGAAGAAACACACTTTAACAAAGGAGCTAACTGCATAAGCCTAGGTAGGCTTTATTGAGGGCATTAATTTACACAAGCTGTATGATTGTGTTCTCATGAAATCTGCCATGCATAATTACTAAAGATGTTAATAAATAGTCAGCAAATCAGAACAGCTGTTTATGATGATATCCAGCTTTTGTAAGAAAAGCCAGACTTTAACCTTACCACCATCAATACTGTGAAACATACTCTGGCCAGTGTATGTGATGAGATACCCTAAATAGATGAATATCCATTGCACTCACTGTCCTGGATAGTGCAAAAAGGCCTAAGGTTGGCATTTTCTTTGATGTGGACCTTCCAGCGTAATTGCCTTTAGTTGAAAAAGTAAAATCCAAAGCAAATCCCTATAAATGATGCAAAGGGAGGAAGGGTTTATGCTTTCCTTTGAAGTCATGTGAGATGTTCGGATACAGAGATTGATGCTGCTTGAGAATGTGGCTAGTATGTAGCTGCAATCACTTTCCACCACTTCTTTGATAGGAGTGATCCGTTGTTCTCAGATTAAAACCACAGTTCTGCACACAAATTAGTCTTTTTTTTTGTATATATCAAAATGTTTTCACATCTTGTGTAGCTAAAAGCCACCTCTCTTCCCTTCACCATTTGCCAGTTTCAGCTTGCAGTTTTGGAAGTCAGTACAACAAACCGTCCGTGTCCTACCGGTGTTGCAAAGGGCAACTTACCTACTCTCTGCATTTCTTATTTTGTTAATTACTTATGTAATTATTCTGAATTTCCTCCTATCCCATCACATTTCTGCAGAGCTCTCTGTGTTAGCATGCTAATGAAGTGTTGCTACTCAGGTGCTGTTAAGGAAGTTCTGTTTATCAATATATATTATCTATCAGAAACCTGTTAATTTGGAGCAGGATCAAAACTGAAGGTAAAGTACTGTTATGGTTTGGCAACTGGAGACGACTTCAATTTCCTCAGCAAATAAAGGCTGACATTAAATTAATGGATTAACATTCACATAAGCACCATGTGATGGTGTATCATCCATTCTCTTTTGGCAGGTTATCTTTCCCAATAGCTGCTTTCCAGGGTGAGGTCACAGAACCAAGAGCTTCTACTTCCCTTAATGTTATTGCTGCTATATGTTAATTTCCTCTACCCTTAAAAAAAGGTCTGATGAACTGTCTGTTAAACGTTTCTACATCTCCACTAGCTAATACAGAAACCTTAGCTCTGATACATGTGTCTGTATTGTATAATACAAATCTCATCTTCTTAGACCAAAGATTATATAATTACACATGTAAGGCAAAACACAATCAACAGGATCGTTTATTTGATCTGTTGGAGATCCAGGTGAGAGACTTTGATCTCTTTCAGCCAGCTGGGGATTGTGGTGCCTGGTGTCCCAAATGCTAGGAGAAAGTACTACTCATTGGTCTTTCCCACCCTGGAGAGCTCTCCTTGCCATCCTGAGTAACCATTCAGTCACCAGAATGTACCATCAAGAACACCACAGGAAAGTCCTCAACAACTTTACCCCCTGATTAACCCATACCTTAATCTTTCTGCTCAATTCCCTCAATCCTACTAAAGTAAGTGACAGGTCAAACTGCCTCTCCTCTCAGGACTGTGCCCATTGTCCCAGACCCTTTGCAGATGCTTACCTGACCTTTCTCTAACTGACATTAGCTTTAGCAAAGGCTTTGTCATACTTAAAACTGATCTACTTATTTTTTTGACAACTGACTCTGGAGGGCATGGAAAATGCCAGACCCATCAAATGTGCCTGTGGCAGTCCCACCCCACCGCTGGAAGGCTGCAGGCTTCAGACATGACCCACAGAAGGTGACTGCCAGCCCCACAGCTGTCCTTTTGGGAACATCAGGATCCCCTTGAAAAACATTCCAATCCCTAAATCTCAGAGATGACAGATCACGACGATTAGTTGTGAGAGTATCCAGCCTCCTTCATAACATGCAATAGCAGCATCAGGTTTGGAGGTAACAGCAGGCTCCTTTGATAAAATGCCTCTTCCAAATGCCAGCCTGTCAGTTCCTGGCAGGAGAAAGACTAAAAGCATTTCAAGGAAAGAAAAGTGACAGTGGGCAGGTTACATACTTCAGGAAGCTTATTGTAAGAGGCTGGTTTTTTAGCGTAGCATTTTATTCTTTGTGTTTATATATAAATCCTGAAAGATAAACTTCTGCATTGTAGTATTTGACCTTAAAAATGCAATTTTCTCTTTCCTTCTAGCAGTTCAGCTTGTACCTAGTGATCCACTGAAAAAGCCACAGAAACATTTTTTATTTGAAAAAGCACTTCACATTTTAACTTGGATGATAATCAGACTTCTGAGTCCCTTCAACTTAGAATTATATAGGTAAAGTGACAAATACAAATATGGACCTGTCTTTTCCCAAAATTGGTAGGTGTTTACCCTTTTTGTCCCAGTTACTTTTTTTTTTTTGTACGTAGGCTATGGATATTGCAAATTCACTCTTCATTGTATGGCAGAATATCCAGCAGTGCAGATGCAATTACCTGTAAACAGTTAATCAAAAATGAAAATGCTATTTCACATAAATCTTATCTGCAAAATAAAATATATTTTGTATGTTCTGTTTTGTCTCACTTTTTGATTTTTCAAGGGCTCCAAAATATTTTCAGATGTCAGAATCTGCATTACATTTTTCATTTTAAAATCAGGAAGGGAATTATGAAAAATAAAATACATTTGTGACCATATTCCCACCTGCAATACTGCTTAAAACTTTCCAAATGTTGAAAAACAAGACAGGCAGTGTCTTTTTTCTCCTTAAATCTGTGTTGACTGCTGAGAATTTTATCAAGGATGGATGTGAAGAATGATTAGACTGTAAAGTTTCATGGTTTCCACCCATGGACTAAAAAGAAATAAAGCAAAGAGGCTCATTATTTCTCTTCCCACATCCATCATAGTGATTACTGTACTCTGAAAACCGGACAGCAATGCCAAAGTACAAATTTTCTTTTTTTTTTAACCCCTCTCCACATTATATGAGATTATATGTCATCTCAGCATACTGAAAAGGATCAGTACAAAAAAATTGTTCATTATAGGGACTATGAGAATAAATTTTACTGTGAAATCAGTAATATTTTAGCTATTTCATGAAAAAGTGGGCAGACAGAATATCATAGCATATAGAAAGCAATGAGGAAGCCCACAGGGAAACTCAGAACAAAATATTAAAGGGAAGTGATTTGACTGGAAAGCAAAAATCTCAAAAT
Organism: Galbula dea; assembly: GCA_013399015.1. Classification (NCBI taxonomy): domain Eukaryota; kingdom Metazoa; phylum Chordata; class Aves; order Piciformes; family Galbulidae; genus Galbula; species Galbula dea. The sequence goes on along the minus strand of VWZX01008725.1, from coordinate 664,635 downwards.
AAAGCATGGAACTTGAAATTTAGTGAAACTTTGGAAAAAAACCCCTTTATTTTATCTGGATCCTCTAGAGACAATTTTTAGCAAACTAGAATGATTTTGTGCTTTTCTTTAAATTGACAATTATTAATTTTAAAAAAAAGTAATATTTTGTGGCCATTTCTATCACTGAGTCCTTATCTCCAGATGTGGAAGCACATTCACCTTCTCTACTATGTGTGTGCTTCACCTCCGATGGGACAAGCTCTGCTGCACTATCATAAGGTAAATATTAGTTAACTTTATGAGGTTGTTTATTTCATGGTAACTTGTGAATGATTAGTCAATGAAAAATCACTGCCTAGAGAAAGCAGATGACTGTTGAATGAGTTGAAAAACTGTGGCCAGGAAAGTCTAATACAGCAAGAAGTCAAGAGAGTAATGATCAAAAAACCAGTACTCTCCATAGCCTTGTAGTTTACCCCACGTTCTGCCTCCCAGACATATGGCTCTGCTTTTATGTAGACACATGAGCATATAGATTTTTCTTGCTGAGATGTGAATTCAAGTATTTTCTGCCTTGTGTTAGATAAATCTAGAAATCCTAATCTTCCCTGTCTTCTTTAGTAAGCCCATGCTACTTAAAATATTAACACTGTCTGAATTCTCATAAATCTGCTGGTATCAGAAAATAGCTGGAGGTACTTCTTGTATCACAATCTGAATAAATGAAGTTTGTTTTAAATGTGAAAAAATAATTAGAATGTACTTAATGAGAGTATATAAAAATTGCAAAAATGCAGAACTATTTGTAAAAAATATGAAGCCACAAAATACCAGTACACAACTGTGCTTCAATTTTAAAATACTTTTCAATAGTAAAGAATCCCATTCCTCATGAGCTGGAATAGTGACAGGTCAACACTCAAATCAAAAGCAGCCCTGCAGCACCTTCTGTAATTAGCAAGTTAGGAGTCTGGAACTCCTGACCAATAATTTGACAGTTACTGTTGCTTCCTTAAGATACTTGCAAAGCAAAACTCTGAAAAAGGAAGGGAGTTTCTATGTATGATGTTTGTACATTTCGAGTCCATTTCATGACATGCTTTACATACTAAGTAGTGACTTGACCACAAAGTGGTGTTTCCAAATGAATCATTGTAACTATTTCAGAGGTATAGACACTGAAGAACACAGCAGCTAAGACTGAATTTTGCAAACATGAGTGCTGTAGCTGTGTCATTGCACTTTTAAAAATATTTCTTTAAACTGAAAGGAAAAGTTTGACTTGAGCCAATCAAGACACCTTGTATTCAAAATGAGGGAGTTAATGCTTTAAATATTTTTTTGACAAGACAGATCCATCTGCCTTCTCCACTATGACCCTCTGCTCTCATGGAGGCAATGGATACAGCCTGCATGTGCCTTGAAGGAGTGGATAAGCATGTTTCCTTCGTGAGGTGAAGTTTGTCTTCAGGAAGAATGAAACAAGCAAGGCCAGGGCTGGATTATTTGCCCACTGTCTCATACTCTTCTTCTCTTTTCCAAGTGTAATAGGACATGAATAGTCCAAGGGCTGGTGGGATTGTGGCGTAGCTGGAGGGCATCCCTGTAGTACCAGGGTTTAGTCATGGTCATCCTTTTCTGCCCTTGGAGCCAGGCAGTCCTCTGGCTTAATTAGGCATACTATGGTCATGTACGGGAGCTCCAAGCAGAAATAAATTTCTATTGTTCTACACACATGTAAGAAAACATGATTCTGCAGAGAGAGACAGCTTTTCCTGGCAGGCCCTGAGTTATAGGTGAATAAATCCCATTTTGACGTTGCCTGTGCCTTTGTTACAGTTCTGTTCTCTGGGACCCCTTCACTGAAGAGGTGCCTGCTGAAGATACTGAGGCAGACTAAGATTTTAGTTTTACATTATCTTCCTTCTAGCGAGCAAACTGTAAACTTCTGCTTTGCCATGTGGTGGAGCTGGTAGACAGCAGTTCCCAAATTTCTTCGTTCTCCCTGCTGAGGTGGTTGCTATGTTTGGAATCTTTCTTTTTTATTACATTGCTATGTTTAGTCTGGTAAACTACCTATAAAACTTAATCTTTCCTTTTGTATTTTTGTCATAAACCCTCAACATTGAGGAAAACTTCAAAGCTTGATTTTTGGAGTGAGAACTGCCAAGTCTGACAGCAACTTTCCACACCAATGCTTAATGGCAACTCATCTATTATTCCATGAAGAGCAATGCCTCTGAACAGACCTGTAGATCTCATTTTTCAATTTCTAGAAGACAGGGGAACTTATAGGCTACTGCTGAGGATGGTCTTCTGGAGTAGTGCACAGAGCATAGGTAGAGCAGGAAACATATCCCAGAAATGAAATGTTGTGCAGTGTTTTGTGTCTTAGCAAAATTCCTCATTTTCTGTACATGAGGAAGTTTCATTTCAGTAGATTTGGACTGGATCAGTTGAATGTTGTGTTCCTGAAGTAGCCAGTATGTCAGTGATGTACTGGTATGGAGACACATTCTGGAGTTCTTGAGTTCTGCTCAGCTTTGCAAGGCTCAGACCCAGGTGCTTACAGTGCCTAAGGTCCCAAACTCCTCCTGGATCTGCACAGTGCTTTGGAAAGTCCTTATAGATTTCTGCCTGCAACTTTTCATATAAATTTTTTTCAAAACTGGTCCTAAAAGCTTAGGAATTACCTCAGAGAGAAAAAGGTCTTGTGATTAAAATAGCACAGCATAATTCAGAATTACTAACTATATTCCCTGCTTCCCATTAACCATCTGTGTTGCCTAAAGCAAGTGGTGTAAATTTGCTGCTATGCCTTGGTTTACTCCTCTGTAGCACTGGCATAATATTTGCCTCTATCATAACACCATACATGTAAAAATTCATTTGAAATTCTCAGGTAAAAATTGCTTTGAAAGAATATGGTAGCATGGTCATTGTTACTGTCACTCTTTACCTTATGTTATTTTCTAGACTTTATTTTTTTCTTTTTTTTACACTACTCTCAACTCTTAATACAGTAGTCAACTGTTTCATTCCTGAGAAACTGCATTTTAGATCATTTCATAGAGGTGTTGGTGGCATACTGTCAAATTCCAGTATGACCAGTTTGCCAACTGAAATTCTCCCAATAGTTTAAAGTGGATTAAGCATTTTTCTCTTTCTCTAATGTGTTCGGCAAGGCTTTCCACCATGAAATACTCTTTGCATTTCATTCCTATGTAGCTGTGCAGTAGTGAACCAAGTTTATGTTTCTGAGTGTTTTGACTACAAAGTAGTTTGAATTATTTGGGGAAATGCAAGACAAAATTAATAATACTGACACTGTGTATAAAATACCAGTGTTTGAAACCGCATTTGTGAATAACTGTTTTATTTCAGATTTCTTATGGGCTGGTCCTTGCACATTAAAAGAAGACTTGTATCCTGTCCAATCTCATGTGTGCATTTTGAATTATGGAATAAAACAGAAATTCACCTATTTCTTTTCCTTTCCTGCATTCCCATAGCTTGAAAATAGTCCCATCTGTTAAAAAAGAAGGACATTATGCACAGTTCATAATGTGGATTGACTCAAACAATGAGAATCTGTTGGATGCTAGTTTTGTTTGGGCTATTACAGAATGCTCCTTTAAAGCTTACTAAGACAAGTACACAGAGCTACTTTAACTTTTAATGGGTCACTTAAATTTTTGAGTCTGGAGAAGAGCAGGGTGCTTACTTACATTTAAAAATCCCCAGACAAAACCATACCACAAACCAAGCAATGCTCCCTGTCTTCTTGTGGTCAGCTGTAAGATAAATGATGACAGCAAAAGTTTGAGTTTGAACTGTCAAGGAATTCATTTGTGTCTGGAAGTACTAGCTGATCTCATGTTTACATAAACTGCAATGACAAAGTATATCTGTGGATTAAAGAATGAGGGCCAGATTTTCAGCTAGAGAAATTGCGGTAGGTCCACTGAACCTAACAGAAATAAATTGATTTATTCCTCTTACAACAAAGAAATTACTTGCATTATTTCTTTAGAGAAAAAACCCCAACTATATAATCTCTTCACACATACATATGCATGGATTCAGTTGTTACACAAGTGTTTAAAACTGTGGATAGTAGCTTCAAGGTCACCTTTGAAAATGTGTTTATTGTATGTGTATCAACCCTGTGTAAAATGAGGACATATTCTAACTGTGGAAGAACATATTGCAGTAAGCTGCACATTTCTCTACTGCTTTGATATATATCTGAATGGCTTCATCCCAACATGACCTTGAAAAGTTAATTTAAAACAAGACTTCTGGGGGGTTTTTTGTTTTGTTTTTTTTTTTCTTTAAGAAAAGGGTTTATGTAGGACATGTTGTTCACTTGATGTTAAATCTCATCTTACAAGGGTGTTCTGGAATGTGTTGGAATAAATCTCATCAATCATATTCCCTGAATAATAGCTAAGTGTTTGTGAGTGCAAGAGGAGGTATAGCTCAAAATTTTTCATGACTAGAAAAAGCAGTGTTATTTAAAGGTTAGGCACTGATTTGCTGGAAGTCAGCTCTGTGGAAAAAGATCTGGGAGTCACGGTGGACAACAGGACAACCATGAGCCAGCAATGTGCCTTTGTGGCCAAGAAGGTCAATGGCATCCTGGGGTGCATCAAGAACAGTGTGGCCAGCAGGTCGAGGGAAGTTCTCATCCCCTTCTCCTCTGCCCTAGTGAGGCCACATCTGGAGTGCTGTGTCCAGTTCTGGTCTCCCCTCTTCAAGAAGAACAGGGAACTTCTGGAGAGGGTCAAGGTAAAAAGGGCTACAAAATTATTAAGGGACTAGAACATGTCTTTTATGGGGAAAGGCTAAGAGAGCTAGGGCTGTTTAGCCTAGAGAAGGAAAGACTGAGGGAGAATCTTATCCATGCTTATAAATACTTAATTGGCAGGTGTCAGGAGGAAGGGATCAGTCTTTTTTCAGTGGTGCCCAGTGACAGAACAAGAGGTAATGGACATAAACAGGAATATAGGGAGTTCCATTGAAATATAAGGAGAAACTTCTTTACTTTGAGAGTGGTGGAGCACTAGAACAGGCTGCCTAGGGAGGCGGTGGAGTCTCCATCTCTGGAGACATTCCAAACCCGCCTGGATGCCATACTGTGCAACCTGCTCTAGTGAACCTGCTCTGACAGGGGAGATGGACTAGGTGATTTCCAGAGGTCCCTTCCAACCCCTAATATTCTGTGATTCTGTGACTCAAATACTTAACATTTCACTGTTTCCTCTCAGTATTTTATCAGTAGGTACATTCTATTAAAGCAATGGCTTCTTGGTTTCTTTCTTTTCTGCAGAAACCCCACCTGTACGTGCTTCTGATAGAAACCAGATTCTGCACATTGGAATCTGCTGCTTGACTGTGCATATTTTCTACCTCAAGCTGTCCCTGACCAACTCTACCTAGGGAGGCATGGGGTGCCCGCCAGCCCTTAAAGTGCACAAGGTCTGCAGAGGCATGCTTGGCACCAGCTCAGCAGCCAGCAGCACCCATCTGTGGGTTCCCTTAGGATGAGTATGCTGGCAGCTGGTGTGGGATGTGGACAGAGGTGCAGCCTGACTGTGAAGGCAACAGCCACCGCCCACTGTTGTTCCGGCATGAATTCCTCAGCTGGTGTGGTTGCCCTAAAGCCCTTTATATCTGTTTGATCCCCATCTCTCTTCTTAGCTTTAAAAGTACTTCCTTGAGTGGTGTAATCATGGGGCAATTTTCCTCTCATGCCAAGTTTAGATATTGTGTATACTACTTATATGTTGACTTGGGTGACATTGTTTCCCAGTTCCCAGTGAGATAGGGATCAGACCACCTCTGTGCAGCTCAAAGACCAAAGTGTTGCACCAGACAGCATAAGATTTCTTCAGAACATTTTGGAAGTGGAAATTGAAGTAATTTGAGGATTAGCATTTTGTTAGATGGGGAGATGAACCCCAAAATACAACATCCTGAAATTGCTCAGCTGCTGTTCATTGCTGAAGTTTGGAAGGCAGAGATTGCAATCTGTTCATGTTCTATCTGCCTGCCATAAAGTTTGCAGAACAACAAGCAAGACAGGTCAGCACTGGCCCCCCTTTTCTCTATCTGTGTAACCTGGTATTAGTGAAAGAAAGCAAAAAAGGTTTGAAATCCTACTTGAAGCGGATACTGGTTACTTAAGTCAGCATTACGTTCAGTAACAACAGACACAGCTGTCTTGACCACACACAGACCATTTCAGCAATTGCCAAAGTGCAAGCTCGTTATGCAGCCAAGTCTTAAATTATGGTAAGCAATGAAATAACCAAAGATGTTTTAAAAGAAAGCACATCAGTTCCATTTAATGTGAAATTTACCTTTCAGATAATTCTTGACTTGTAACAAATGTACATTCGGCAGTTTTGTGAGCAGCAAGACTATAGAAAGTAAAAATTGCTTCATAAAAATGAGCCAAGCAGGATTTTAATGACTATGTAATTATAATTTCTGAGTGCATGTAATTATTAAAATAGAAACAGACACACAGTCTTCTTTATGAAGCTTTTCATAGGATTTTTTTTCTAATCAGATTTGCAATGAAAATGCATACCAGCCACAAGGCTTGGAGGGACAACAAACTTAGGCTTTAATTCAGCAACAAACTTGAACATATGTGTGTCATTGAGCATGGACTTAAGTTCTTTGCTGAGTTTGAATCCCAAGAAAAGGATGCAGACCTTTTCAGGCAATTGTGGCATTTTCAGGTATTTTGAGCTGGGCAAGGAAAGGATGAATTACAATTCAATGATTTCACAGAAGTATATAAAATCCACCTACTATTTAACCTTGTGCAAGCTCCTGGAAGCACACAAGACTCTGTGTCTTCTTTTCTAAATCTGACTTTCCTCTCCCTGCAGTCCTTACAATTCACTCCTTCAAACTAGATCCAGAAGCTACATAGAATCAAAGGATAGTATCAAATCTCTCTCTGCATGAAAAGGGTATTTTAACTTCACTTCTGTACTATCAACAGCAAGTCCTTGTTCCTATGTGCCTGCACTATCAATGTAAAGCACAAAACAAAGTCTAACAGCCCATGGGAGAAGGTACCTTTCACCAAGGTAGGCCAAGTTTGGCTTCTGCCTATGGACTTCCTGTAGATAGAAGCACAGTGCCAGGACTGAACTAGACGGCAGCTGTAAATAGACTTCAGCTGCCTCTCAACTGCTACCATGGCTTGGGAATAGATAAGAGGAAGGGATATGCTTTTGCAGTGACATGAACTGGGTCACAGATGAAACACTCATTTTTCCCACAGAGATGAGCTGTAGGTGCATCTTGCAAGGTACCTCACTTGCATTACTGGGGAACAACAGAATCAAAGATTTTATTAAGCTTCTCTGTAGTATCACTAAACACAGCATCCCACTAATACTGAAAAAAAAATTCCTTTGTATATTGCTTACAACTGCTAAAAAAATGCAAAAGAAAAAAATATGTCAAAATATGTCATTACAATGTGTCTGTACCTGCAAAAAGTACAGTTTGTTCAAAAAAATGCTCAGTATTGCATATTGTGACAGTTACTATAGTAATAACTTTTTTCCTCCTTGGAAAGCAAAGTAATTAGTTATGAAAACCTATGGAGATTGTTAGTAGATGGGGCCTTGATGACAGTTTTGGATTCAGGTTTTGTTTTTCCCAAATATATGCGTATATTTGTTGCACCAACCATTGTCTGCCCTGAACAATCTAGGAGGTGATCAGATTTTCTGAGGGAAACAAAGAGGAGATGTGGCAAGGTCCAGGAAATAGCATACTAAAGACACAAACACAGCCTTCTATGTTCCCATACTTTCCACCAAGCAATGATCATGGAGCAGATCCTGCTTGGCACAGGACAATGAATCTCAGTAATGAATTTCCAGATCGGAGATGTCTGGGAAAGGGTGTCCAGAGTTCAGTGCACATGGCCTTCCAATAGAGCTGTCTCAAGCATATTCCTACCCTCAGCATTGCAGGTTGTAAAACCTAGAGCAAAACAGACCCAGAAAAATTATTTCAGAATATGATTTTACCTCTGCAGTGAGAACTTACACTGTGGCTTTTCTGTGATAACTGGACCTGAATGCATAAACTGGCTTAGGAGGAAACTTCTTAAGGCACATGGTCTGTATAGTCCCACCTTTGGGAGGCACCATCCAAGCTCCCAGTGTGCTGGGCATTATGCTTTGTACTTTGCTCTGTCCCAGAAAGCTGCAGCGGCATCTCCATTGAGAGGCTATCCAGGATGCCTCCTGGGCACAGGCTGTTTACTCTCCCTTGGTGGCCTGAGATCCTGTGATATGGCTGCCTCTGGCCAGCATGCTGATGCTGAGCCCAGGGACTCCCTGCTACCTTCATTACACTGTCTTCTCAGCTCCAGTTATGTGCTGCTGCGAATTTGTAACTTGGTTTTTCAAGGATGTTTCTTGGTAAATCAAGAAAAAATTTTCCTTAAGCAATAAGTTGGAGCTTTATTTACTACAGGAAACAGTCAAGAGTAGACAAAATTGTACATTTAGGTATATTTCATTGCCTCATGTCTGGCAGTCTTAGAGGCCCCCCCCACACATTGCCCAAGATCCTTCCTCGCTCCCCCCATTTTGCATGCTGCTTCCTTCTCCAGAACTTTGGAGACTAACAGTTTCTCTGTCTCTTTTCTTCAGTTCTTTCCCCAAATGAGCCAATTAAGGACCTCATCAAAAAATAAATATGTTCTATTCTCATTTGTCAGGCAGCCTTCTGTTCCACCTCAATGTGTAACGAAATCCAGATGATCTGTTGCATAGCACCTTCAGTGATTTGATTCAGACGTGAAAAGTAAGTTTGCCCTGAACTCCAGCCAACTGTGAGTCCATTAGTGGCTTCCATGTGAAATGCCCAGTATCAAACAAATTCACAAATTACATGTAGCTTTCCCCATAATTAAAATTCTTCACTCTTCCTTTTAGGTCTCTGGAAAAACATGACATTTTTCTGTTTTTTCCCGACTTAGAAGAACCAATGAAATATGAAACATTCATACTAAAAAAAGGGAGAATATTTAGCTTTCATTGGCTGAAAGCTACTGTGGGACCCACAGTAGCCCAAAAAAGGGAGAGGATGGTGGAGACACCAACATAGAGTAGAAGAACTATTGTTGTCAGCAGGAAGAAGTTAAAAGACAACTGATCAGGATGCTCCAAGGAACAGATGGGATAAAAGAAGTGGTGCCTAGGAAAGAAAAGAGCGTCCATCATGGAGCAGAGCCCATGGGAAGGTACTGCAGGGACTGAAGGGAGCTGCTAGAGGGAAGGGGAGCTACTAGCAGGAGGGGGAGCAGATCAGGAGCAGTCTGCAGGCATCAAAGCAGCAGGGCAAGACAAGGATGAGGCAGTTGGTATGGCTGTACCTCACCTGCCAGCCCCTGAAAGTCAAATTGTTGCTTACTCACCCCTTAAATTATCCCTTACTTTACATTTTTTTCAGCCTGCTTGTGGGAATTGAGCCCTGCTGGTTTAAATTAGAGGCAGTTATGTGAACATCACGGGTATAATGTAAGGATTTCAGTGGCAATACCTCAGCATACCAAGGTGATTCTTCAACATGTACTTCAGGATCATTCCAAGTGCCTGGTAATATGGCAGGATTTAGTTTCTGCACGAGTCAAATGACCTACTGGCATAAACAGAGTCACGCTCACTGCTTTAGGATTTGGTGTATTGTATCAATGGGGAATTTCCTTCCATTTAGTGAGTCTTTAAAGAAAAGAATAGACTAGAAGAAAATAGAATGTTTTCTTTTTCATCCATCAGTTTCTAAACATAAACTTATTTCCTCATATGCTGCAATATTTTAAAACAAGAACAAAGAGCCAGTGAGAGAAAACACAGCTATATGCTAATTTATAACTGTTCAGAGTAAAAAGCAGCTCCAGCTGACAGTAGCTTTAAAAAAATTGTGCCTCCTGTAAATTAGGGTAAGGGAACTGATCGCTGAAGGTAAACAGGTGATGAAATACTTCATTAGTACCTCATTTGTAATTTATGTCTGCTGAAGTAGTTGACAAAGAATCAAAACGTAAGTGGTAGATTTCTCAGAAGTGCAGCTTTGAGGTCAGTGAAGTGGATTAATTATAACCCAGTGTAAAGCACAGCCTGTCTCTGTGTCAATTACCAGTATTTGATAACTGAAATTATGTCAAGCTCTGTTCTTCTTCAAGATGCAGCCACACATTTTAAAATCATTATGACTGTAAGCATGAGCTTCACATAGCTAATGAGTTCAGCTCATTTATTAAAGTTCATTTTGACTTAGAAGATAGTAGTGGAGATTCAGAGGGGAATGGGTGGCAAGGGACCCAGTTCTGCAAAAATAAACGTCTTTCCTTATCCTCTCTCCCAATCCTGTGTGATAGAAACAAATTCAGTTCACTTGCCAAAGAATCATTTAAATGTACCATAGGGGAAAGGCTTGAGGGAGTAAACAGCTATTAAATATGACCTGTTTCTAATGGCTATCAAAGCTCTGATTGCTCAGTGAAAATGCTGGGCTTAACGGACTACCTGCTGTTCATATCCATAACAGCAAAATGACTGATAATGTACCTCTGCCTCATCTTGGGATTTTCTTTCCCCTCTTCCTCCTCTTTTCACCCTCTTCTCTGGAAATGCACAAGTATTGGGTAGGGTTCGATAGCATCTGTTCAGATGTTATCAAAACCCACCACACTTGTTTTGGTGAGTAATTCTAGCTGTGGCTGTGCAACCTGCTGCCACTGCAGCAGGCAGGCAATGAAGCTCCCTAAGTCGTGGACCACAACAGAACTGACTGCACACGGTAGGCAAACGTTGAAAGCAATGGCTTTGGGTTTGGTTTGGTTTTCTGACACAAAATCAATAAATGAACTGGGCTGGCATCAGTCAGCCGACCACCAGGACACCAACTTTCCTGCGTATTTCACGTGCACTTTATGCTCAGTGTGGCTGCTGCACCAAAGTCTGTGAGCAGGTGTATCTGGTGCTGCAGATTCCCACCTCTGGGAGAAAAGAAGCTAGTTCTCATCTCTACTGTCAAATAGAATGGCTTCAGCTTCAGCTGAGGTTAGATTTTGACCAGAGGCTAAGCAACAGTGTTGGTCTAGTGAGATATTCTTTCACCACTCCCTGCTTTCAGTTGAGGTATCTCAGTTGTAAATGAAGTAACCAGTAACATATGATTTTATTGCATAGATAATTCCTTATTCTCTTGGCTCTAACTAAATGACATACAGTCTGGGGTCAGATGGTGTTTTCAATGGAATCTCACATTTATCATGGCTGTAACTTTATACATAACCATATTCCAGTATTCATCAGTGCTCTTTTAAGAAAGCAACAAGTTAATTCTTTGAGGTGGACATAGTGTAGTCAGAAGATTTTCTTCCAAAAAATAAATTTCTTTTTAAGATTAACAACATGTGGTGCTAATGTTTAAAGTACAAATTTTATTTTGTCAGTGCAACTCATCATTCCTTATTACACATTGTGAAATCATTTTAAGATTCTTTGTACATCTTTAAGCCAAAAGAATATCTGACAACCACCCAAGACCTCTACTATGGAGTCCAGGGTAAGTATACAGCTGTGACTTAAACCATAGATATTTAACTTGAACCTCATGAAAATAATTGAAGGAAAAGATTTATTTGTGTGTTTGATTTAATAATACTCTATTTTCCCATGGGACTGATCAATTTGCATCAGATCACTGTTCATATTTTCAGTACCAGGATAATACAGCTGCTAATTTTAGAAACACCTAAATGGATTAGGTATGTGGAGAGGTAGATTGAGCAGAATATTCGCCACAGGGTGGCTTTCTGGCCCTGCTGAAATCACCAGAAGTTATAGCATCTATGTCAATGCATATGGGATTTCAAATCTCATATTTTAACCTTCACTATTTTAGGGAAAATATTTTATTGGATAAACAACCAGAATGTTGAAACGATCCCTCCCTAAATATTTTGCAGCAACAATGACACTGATTTCTCCATGGCATCAATCAAACTGGAACACTTAAAAATACTTATTTCAATATAAGTAAGTAAAAATGTGCTACAGATTGGAAATGAGGGAAGAGAACTGGTATGAAGGGTATTATAAGCTATGTCTAGACTTACCTGCTAGGAAAAATGATGGCTTATGTCCAGCCTACACCTCCAGTTTTCTTTTCTGTGAAAGCCAGATTGTGGGAAGGTGGGAGGGAAGAAGGAGGGACAGCTGGTGCATGCCTGTGTTTTGTCCCAGTAGGGAGCTGATATGTGAGAATATGCAACTGGAAAGTGGAAAATTCTCCCTGCATCCCTCAGCTAGATACAGCTAAGTGCCCACAGTGACCAAGGAAATGACTTTTTCATAGGAATTCAAAAGTGTTTCCATTTTTTCCACTCAGTTAAATATAGCTTTATAGACTCAGGCTTTTCAAAAAGCTGGGCAGTAGCTGGGTATGTTTCCTTGTGCACCACCATTTTAACCATACTCCCTTTGACATAAGCTTAATAACTCTGATGACTCTGTGCCAGGTTTTTATGAAGGTGCAGAAACAGATTTGCAAACTCTTTGTGTTCCAAAATGAGCTCCTGCATGGCACCAGAGTAATGGGCATATTGCAGAAACAATTCCCACTCAGGTCCAATTCTGCCACCTGAGATCAGAGTTTCAGTAAAATATGAGTGCTGAAACTTTTGAAGACTTGCAGGAAGAGGTCTCATGATGAAACCTGAACCAGACACTGATTGTGAAATGCAGACAGAACAAATTGATTTTTCTAGGCTGCTGCACATGCTTTCTGCCCCTTTTAGCAGATATTTATCCATGGCTGGTAGGAATTTATGTACTTCTAGAAAAGGTGTGTGGCGGCACCAGCCTGGAGAGGGGCGAGACAGCTGGTCCCATGGGATGGGTCAGGCAGAAGCAGATGGCCCTGAGTGACCGGGCTGGCATTAGAACAGATGGCAACACGGGACAGCTCAGGAAGGAGGACATATGGCAACATGGGTTTGGCAGGAGCACAAGTCCTTACGCTGGGCCCAATTATGGGTCTGGTGGGTCAGGATTTGCCTGGGAGAAGGTAAAAGGACTTTTACATCTTCCCATCCCTTCTCAGACACAGGCAGGGATGCCATGGATCACAAGATGTAGCAATGGCTGTGTGCTGAACAGTCCAGACGGGAATGTCAGCCACTGCAGACTGCTAAGCCTTTCTGAATACTTTTTCCTGCTGTCACTTCAGCATTTGACAAGTTTTCATCATTCTTACACACACTTATAAGTTTTGATTTTCATCAGCACATGGTTCATCAGAGGTAGAAAAGGATACAAGACAACATGTGCATCACTGAGATTTAATGGGCTGAGTCGGCATTGCTGATATGTCCTTTGAGATGTGGAAGACAAATGAATTTGCCTGTTCATCATCTTAGAGAGCTGACACATAATAAGTATAGAAAATATTTAACACAGAAAAACATAAAAACATGTAATCATAATATATCCATTGTATGTTCTCTCTCCCATTTCCCTTATTTTTGGGATCACAAAGACACTAAATTTACTTCAATTCTGAAGGAGGTTTTAGGCACAAACACTTTTTCACCACTAACCACTAACTAACACATTGTACATGTAGAGCATAATTAAGAAGAATAATAAATTACACATCTTCCCATGTCATTTGGAATATGGGAGGCGAAATTCAAAAGCTGTAGATGCTGAACTTCACAGAATGTGCTTATGTAAATAAGCCTAATATTTGTAAATGTACCTCTTGTATTTCTTTGCCTTAATATAAGCTCTCCACCTAGAAATAACATATTCTGGGCATATTTTAAATAGATGCAGGGGAAGTAATTTAGTTTGGTCACATTAAACTGCTGAAGGACTCCATAGCACATACAGCACAGCCTGCTTCCCTGGTGAGAACAGGATGAGATTTTTTTATAGACAACATTAGTGTATTGAGTAAATTGCATTCACCATATTGTGCTGTACCTTTTGAAACTATTGTCACAGCATTTGCCACTTTTCCAGCATACTTCTTCATCTCTTTCTTCACCTCTTTCACTGAAAACACTATTAAGAGAGGAACATCTGTTACACAGGTAATGTAATTGAATAACTTGCAGTGGTTGTGATCTCTGGACACTGAATATAACAGATTTGGTGGTCATGTCATGGAGAGCTATTTCCTGCTTATGGAAAAGAGTATGTAATCACAGAATACTGTAGATTGAAGATCTTGTTAGTAGGATTAATTTCCTGTTTTAGGAAGAGGAGAAAGAAATGGTGATAAAGTTAAAAATGATACCTTAAGTTTGGAAAGGAATGTTATTTATTCTGAAAGGGACTACCCTAAGTTGTGAAATCCATGTACAGGTGTGGATCTGTATGGCTCAAAAAATACAGTAGTGTTCAGAAGTTGATATTTGTGATCCTATCTTAGCTAGATAAAGAATCAATGTTATGATGGAGTTTTTCACACTGAAATCCCTCTGTGCTACTTTTTACTCTTTGTGAAAAAGGAATTTGCATGGTTACTATAAGGAAATTACTTTAGCTATTCAAGAAATTCAAAGAGTTTTACAATGCAGTTTTTGTAAGTATATATTTACTTGGTGACATCCTTGAAAGACAAAACTTTAGTCTTGCTGCATGTGCTTTGCATGCTGGTATGGTGAGAAACACTGAAAGAGATTAGCCCCATCCTCTTGACAGCTACCCATTAGATATTTATGAGCATTGAGAAAATCTCCTCTCAGTCTTCTCTTCTCGAGGCTTAACAGCTCCAGGTCTCTCAGCCTTTCCTCATTAGAGAGATGCTCCAGTTCCCTGATCATCTCTATAGCCCTCTATTGGACTCTCTCCAGTAGTTCCTTGTCTCTCCTGAACTGGGGAACCCATCACTGGACATAATACTCCAGATGTGGCCTCAATACAACAGAGAAGAGGGGGAGAAGAACCTCCCTTGACCTGCTAGCCATACTCTTCTTAATGCACCCCAGGATACCATAGGCCTTCTTGAACACAAACATATTGCTGACTCATGGTTAACTTGTTTTCCACCAGGACTTCTAAGTTCTTTTCTGCTGATCAAGCAGGATATCACTGTCCTACTTGTTACAAATGTATGTATTCTGCTCCATCTGAATGACCTTTGGATGATACCAAGAAGTTAAAGAGCTTATTAGTTAGAAATCCCTCTGTAGAAATATCCTGAATCATTTTCCTGTTGAAAGAGGGCTTCCCCACCTGCAATTTTGATAGGATGTTTATTGCCTCAGGAGAATGGCAGAGAAAATCCACAATTTATTTTGGTAGTTTGAGGCAACATTCTGTTCACTGCATTGAAAATGCCCAAAATCCACAAAATGTAAGAATGAAAATAAGTGTTTTCTTAAGCAAAGCACCACGGTAAGTCATGATGCTTCCAATTTGCAACATCCCAGAAAGATGAATGACCTTGCTTGTCTTTGTTATTTTAGTTTTTCTAAGGGATGTATGATGAATGAGATTTTCCAAATATATTCATGAATAATAATGTCATTTTAATGATACTTCATCTTTGCATACAACAAATGATTATAGAGAATGCCAATGAGGACTGATAATAACCAGGACTTGTAATTGAAATCATGTCTAGAAGAACCACTATAGCATGGCTTTGCACATTTAAGGGCTACCTAGAAACCAATATCTCTCCTGAAAATGGTAGACTGCCTGCAGCTATCATTCCAGCTATTTCTGGGTAATGGTAATAGGTCTGGAATGACATCTGACTTGAAGCAGCCAGGTATTAAAATACCAGACAAACGCAGCTGCCTGTACCTGATTGTACTACAGGAGCAGTGATCTGTGGCAAATTGCCATGGTAATATGTCCCTTTAAGATGTAACCTCTCTAAAAGGCAAAAGTTCAAGTAGGCTTGGTATTGGTAAGGTCTATTTTCTCTTATCTAGCTTTTACAGAGAGCTTTATGATTTTTCCCTTTTCTCTTAGCAGTTACACAAGTAATGGAAAAATACTGAAAGAAAAAATAGACAAATTCTATCTGCATGATTCTTTTGAACCTGCAAAGTAAATATGAACTCCCCCCAAATATAATGCAATGTGTTCCTTACGTTAGAAGAAGTGTAGATTAAGCTGAAAGCCTGACTTCTTTGAAGGTAATGATGAAAATTCCACTGACATTTCATTTAGTCTGTTCTGTCTTATTGGTCCTGTGTAACTACTGATTTTGTTTCTGGATCTATTTTTTATTTTTATATTTTTCTTTTTAAATAATGGAAATAACTTAGCTGAAATTGAATCTTCATTTTCTTGGGCATAATCCACGAGCCTCAGGAATAGCTGATGAAATATCCTTGCATTTTTAACCAATTGTACTAATCCAGTCAACACCATAATTGCACTCAGAATCCCTTAGGCCTAATTTGAGTGTAAGAAAAAGCTACTGTGCTATTGTTAAACTCCTTGGGTTTAATTTTTTACCAGCCAATAATTACAAAACACAGGAAATGACATGGTGAATGATGGAACTATTTTGAAGTGCAAATTTATGAAGCAGCTGCAGCAAATAAAGTGGTAATTTAATTAGGCTTATGTCCTAAAGCTGAGGTGTATTGAAGAACATTTCTAAGATACAAGCTAATTCAAATCTGGAATAGTAATCCCACATTTAGTAATTTCAGTGCTATAGCTCAGTTAATTACAGCATATTAGCAAAATAATGAGATAATTAATCTTCAAATGCAATTCTTGTCTACATGCATATTACAGAAGAATTTGACTTATCCTTTCTTTGTATGTTTTTCCAAGAACAAGTTATGACTAATTTAACCTAGAGAAACCCTTCCTCACCAAAATACCTAGATTCTTTTCTTTTCCAAACCTATCAGATTTTGGACAACTTGTTCTTTGTTTAAATGAGAAAATATTTTTGTGATAGAAACTGTGAGAAGAATTTAAAAAGCTATTAAATTAATTTTATTTGTCAACTAAAGACTATTGCATCTACTGCTTTTACTTGTATTAATAGATTATATGGACTGTTGCTGAGCCTTTTAATCTGTCCTACTGGTGTTTTATTTAGTACAGTGGAGTCTATCTTCACTTTGAAAACATGCTTTTACAGGTAGATAGCTGTTGGTACACTGCAAGCAAAGTATTTTATATATAGTACTAGAAAAAAAAGCCTTTTCAGGAATAGCAATAGTCATAGCTTTAGTAGATTTTTCAAGTGTTTATTTTATATTTTATAAATATTAATAGAAATATTGATTTCATATTTTGAGCCTTCCATTTTGTCCACCTCTTTGTCATTACCCTCTTTGGACAGAGAAAGCATGCACAAGCCATCAACTCTCAGGGACAAAAAAGAAAAGGTTCTCTCTAGTTTGAAGCCTGTGGTGGCAACCTTAGTACAAAAGATCAGATCCCTACTCAATCCCCTTTTTTCTGCCCCATGTCGGCTTCTGGAGATGGGCAGAGGGAGCACAGGACTGTCTCAGCAAGCCTGCAGGAGGCACAATTGAGGGCAGCTATAAGACATGATGGCCTTCATGTGGTAAGAACCTTTCTTCATGAAGCTTTTTCATCAAAGCTGAGAGTGGGAAACAACAGCAGGAATTTCAACTTCCCACTATTTCTGCTGTAAAAATCTTATCTTCTTCACACCCTCACCTTGCCCACATAGACATATAGACTGATGGGGAAAGGCAGCCTTTTGAGGACTCCCTGTCTTAGTTTATAGTTTAGAAATTGCAGTGTGGGTTGTGGGAAGAGCCAGCCAAGACCTCGTGTTACTGTGGTGGGCTGAGGCAGTGTACGAGCACATCTAATTTATCACTTGTCTAAAGCTTAGTGGTTGATCTTGGTACAGTGTAAGCTGTTGAGTTCAATAGTGGACTATTTTAGCCCAAAGCCTAAAATTAGTTCTCAAGGAAAAACACTTATTTTTCTTTTACTTAAGTGCTATAGGGTTTTTTTTAACTTTTTTTCAATAATTTTGTTTCATCCAGGTGCTGGCAACAGACACAACTGAAGAGGATTGCCTGTGGGATGGTGCAGACACAGGGCATTAGCTGAGCAATTCATAACAAACCTTCCTCTGCAGCACCTTTCCCCACAAAGTCAACAGTTAAAGAGCCACCACACAGTGGAAACATTTATTGTTGTGTTTGCTTTCCAGAGGTGTGCTAGTAAACTTTGGTGACTCTTCTCATCAGAAGGAATTCATAGTTTGACTTACTAACCCCATACAGGTGTCAAACTGCTATAACTAAATCACAGCTTAAGGTCATATGCTGGTTTTGTGCAAAATTTCTTGATTCCATAATACTACATATCCTGCTAAGACTGGAACTGCATTTTCAATATAATCCCACTATTATGCAAAGAGATTTTAGTAGCAGGAAATACTTAATGTCATTTTTCTTCAACACAGTGCACCATCCTCACAATTAACTTTCTCTTAGAGAGGTTTAATGTAATATTTTAAATATCTGGAGAGAGAACCAGTCCATGACTGAAATTTTCAAACCTGCCATCCATCTGGTTTCCATTTCAAAAATGAACCAACTTTAATTACACCAACTGTCCAGGACTCTTGTACTTGGTCACTGTGGCAGCCAACTAGCCATATTAACAGAAGAAAATTTCTTATTAGAAAAGTATTTACAAGAACTGTAAGGTTGTGTCCCTTAAATACACACTTCCTCTCTAGAAGGTACTTCTCAAAATGCTATAATACTTTTTGTTTGGCAAGTCTTTATACTCCAGAATAATTTCCAATCACTCCTTCTCCATTGCATACGCATTTAGTCTCTTGTCCATTTCTCTTTTTTTTTTCATAGTGTTTTCCACCTGAATTTACAAACTTTTCCTCTTGAAGATGCCAGTCTACAGGCAAAAGCTGTGACTTGAAGAGGAGAAACAAACTTCAATGTTATGATTAAAAAAATCATAGTATCATAGAAGGGTTTGGGTTGCACAGGACCTTAAAGATCACTTGTTTCCAACCCCCCTAGCATGAGCAGGGACATCTTCCACTAGACTAGGTTTCTCAAAGCCCCATCCAACCCTGGCCTTGAACACTTCCAAGGAGGGAGCATCCACAACCTCACTGGACAACCTGTTCCAGTGCCTCAACACCCTCACAGTGAAGAACATCTTTATATCTGATCTAAATCTACTCTCTTTCGATTTAAAGCCACTACCCTTTGTCCTATCACTACATGTCCTTATAAAAAGTCGCTCTCCAGCTTTCTTGTAGGTCCCCTTTAGGTAGTGGAAGGCTGCTACAAGGCCTTCCTGGAGCCTTCTCTTCTCCAAGCTGAATAACCCCAACTCTCTCAGGCTGTCCCCATAGGAGAGGTGATATGGCCTTGTTGAGCACCATAATTGTTCAGTTATGCTCTACACTTGCTTCAGCTTCTCTGGTCACAATGGAGATTTATTTTGGAGGGACACTTCAAGCAGCTTTGCAATTGTTACCATAAAGTGGAATAGTACCCTCCATGGATTTTTGTGTTTCAGCAGCTGCTGAAAGGATTCTGCCCCTCATAGTGTCCCCAGCCATTGTGGGCTCTCCAGAATGAGTGGCCTTGATCAGAGCAAAGAAAAGACTTAGCACACAAAGTCAAGGTGTTGGTGTAATGACAGAGAGATACTGTTTATCTTTAGGCAGTGCATTTCCTTGGTAAAATATATAACCAGCTGAAGTTAATGACATCTCATAGTGATTTCCAAGATTTCTGATGAAAGATAGTGTACTTGAAACACTAGACCTGATGTCAGGAGACCTGCTTCTATCTCCCTCCTTCTCCTACCAGCTGTGGCTCCTAGTTACACTATTTCCAGCTTTCTGAACTTCCATTTCTCCACATACAAACCAAAGACAATGATTCATTTCCCCTTTACAAAAAATCTTAATGCTGTTGTGATTGTTCCAGTTGTTAGCTGTCGTAAATTCACACAATAACACATCTTAGGAGATAAAAGGTTCAGAACTCCTCTAGAAGCCCCTTCCAAAAATCATCCAGGAACACAAGCAAAAGTACACAAGGTAAACGACCAAACATAGAGCTGTATTGTAGGGTGGTAATTTAGCTGCCTGATGGCATAGTTAGATTTTTTTCTTTTCTAGAACCAACCTTTCTTCAAAAATCAAAATACTTTTAGTCACATTTTGAGTAGGGATTGATTTTCATGCCATACATTGATTTTTCAGGGAGGCTGGGAATGGAAATCTGATACAAATGAGATTAGAGTGAGCCATTTTCTTTCTGGGGTGAGGCAGCAATTCAGCAAAGTATTTAAGTATGTAGCTAATTTTAAGCATTTAAAAAGTCCCATAACAGTTTCCTGCAGAACTTCTCCTCAATACAAAGATATGGAGGCCAAATAGTATCAAACTATACCATCCAACTCCATTTTCCTTTGTTTTTTTTTTTTAATATTCAGCAATAGCTTTTTACTTCGGTTTGTGGAAAGCTAAATTTAAGCTTTCAAACTAGCAGGTAGGTTCAGCAGGAGATTGTGATGAGTTCTAAAGCTATTCTATTTCATGTAGAATTGGGCATTGTTTAATGGAGACAAGAAGATTCCCCAAAACTTCCTCCAAGTATGCCAGCAAAAGGATATTAAATTATATAGGAAACTATATTATGCAGCAGAGCAAACTCACATCTCACAGATGACTGTGTGACTGTGACCAGTGAAAGTACTGTGCCTATTTTTTTCCAAGCATCTGTTTTGGCACACCTTGGGTAATCCTGGAAGTAAAGGCTACTACATATTTTTTTCATCTTATAAATTTTCCCCAGAAGATTGGAGGCCCCAATATGTTCCTCCAGTTTCTCTCTTTTATTCCCTCGTGCTGCAGTAGTTGCTCTTTCTCCCCTTCAGTAATGTAAATATATAACGCTGGAACTGAGCAAGGATACATCATGATACATCTTGCATTAAGTCCTCACAAGCCTATGTGCCCCAGGGTGGGTATTCCAGCATAGCCATTACTCTGCTAGCACAGTCTGTGTACCAAACTCTATTGCATGATTTAGAGACAGCTTAAGAGAGTTTACACATGAAATAACAAGTCCTGTAAGCACCAAAGATGCTTGGACAGCAGCTGCCTAATGGGCCTGAAACCCTGATCCAGTCAATAACCAAAATATTCACTTTAAAGCTCTATTTACTCTGCTCATAAAGAAGTTTACTCACTTAAACTTGGGAACAAAATGCCCTTCTAAAAAGGAATTAGTGTATGAAAACCTACTATGCATGAAATTGGAGAATATGGTCTTTATGTTCTGGCCCTGAAATAAGGAAGTCAAAGATGCTCAATATATAGACAGTTTCTAACCACATTTTCGTATGCACTCACAGTTGTGAGATGCTGCTATCCTGAGCTGCTTCACAAAGACACATTACAACCTGAAAGGTTCCCACAGAAGACAGGCAATGACAAAATGCCCCACCAGGGCATAAAAATACAAATGCATCTCTTAAAACAAGAACCTGGGACAGTTTCTGTAGCAGAGCTCAAACCTCTGCTTTTCAGCAATGCAGCACAGAATTTCAGTACCTCAGCCAAGGAAATATCTTATTGCATGGCAAGAGCAGAAGGCAGCTCTCCTTTATCTGGACCAAGCCACAGAGAAGACACAATGCATGCTAAGACTGTGGCAAGAATGTACAGTGCAAGAGAACATTCTGAAGGGCTTGGTTTGTTCATATTTAAATGGGTTTCTTCACTATACAATGATTTTCTTTGTTTTGATGTTTAAAGTCTCCAAACATGTGGAGTATTGCAGTCTGGGAGTCACTAGAGAGGTGAACAATAATTTGTCAGGTAAATGAGCACGTCGATGTATAAAGAGAGCTGATTGGACTTGGAAAGGTGCCTTTGGATTTGGTTTTGCTTTCAATGATACAATAAAGTTTGGGGTTATGCTGAAGTTGACTGCTTTGCCAAAGGCTATTTTTACAGGGAGTTACTGTGGAAAGAAGCCAATTAAATATAAAAGAATATTTAAATGGGAAAAAAGTGCTTTCAATGGATACAGCGAAAGGGTTCTCTTGAGAAAACAAAGTACATGCCTAATCATTTGAGCCATATTCTTCCCTCAGGTACACAAGAGTAAATCCAGATTCTTTCCAGTGACTTTGAATGAATTATTCTGCTTTTAACTGAGGGCAGAATCAGGCCTAAGTTGTTCATTGGATCTATTTAAAAAATATGAAGAACATGAGCTTGATTGCCAAACATGAGTCTACACTGGACCACCTTCTGTGTTGGCTTCATTTATGTAGGCAGCAAAAACTATAAACACTTTTTCTCTGTCCTGGTTTGTTTCTTTTTAATAAAAACATGAAAGTTATAGGCACGCAAAATCTGGTTTTGAGTATATGGTGGCTGCTTTCTGTGTGTGAAACTAACTGAATTTTCTTCTCTCTTTATATACAGTGTGATTGCTGCTGTCTTCACTGTTAACCTTGTTAATTTTTCCTTAATTTGGAGCTGGATTTATTTAATCAGAAGTTTACAGTTGGAAAAGATTTTGATGTTTCTGTTCACAGTGGGACACATTTTATGTGGATTGCTTGCATGTTTATGTGAGTGTGCCTATGTACATACACACATAACACACATTAACAAGTAATAAAAGATATCTTTTTGGTTCATTTGCGCAGTGGAGATCAGATTATGAAAGGTTAAACCATTAAACAAATGCTAATGCACTCTGATGCCTGGACCTTGTCCAATAGTACCTGCAGCAGCTGTCAACCTAATTAAGCCAGATGTGTGTTAAGTGTAAACGGACCTCCCAGGAGGAACAATAACAGATTTCAGGTCCTTAGGGAGCTCCGGGCACCAATGCATATAGTGTTTCTGAAGGAAACATCACCCCTACCTTGTGAGTTTTCTGCTCATTAGTACCATCCTGATTGTACTCCTCTGGGACCAGGCTTGGGGGAGTAAAAGTCTCTTTTCATTCCAGCTAAGGCCAGCAAGAATGCTCATTTTCAATTGATTCTGGCAGTCATGACATTTACTCAACACTCTAATCTCTATTTTTTTAACCTCCACTTTACTGTCTGTAACATATTTTAAAAGTGACATTTATCTTATGCCAAGTTTGCCAACCCTATATGCAGACCACAAGCTGATAGGGAGGATCTTAATAAGCCTTTTAATATAAACAATCAAGAGAAATCTATAGAGCAGGGAAACATTAGGTAAGTATGAGCATGCAGTGTGCAGTAATGTGCTGCAGTAAAAAAGAAAACCCTCTTACAGTGTGAAAATACTATGGGAAATTAATAAAAAAATGCTTAGCAATATTTAAAACCTAAGATTTAAAATATTAAACCTAATATTTAAAAGACTAAGATTCAGGAGCCAAGCTCTGTTCATGTGCTGCGGCTGTTTTTGACCAGGTCCCAGGACTCAAGCTGCAGACTCAGACTGTTGTTTCCACCTCTTCTGGACCAAGAGTCTTGTCGTCTTTGTACAACAGAAAGGTTGGGAGGCTCCTGATGAAACTTCCACATAGTGAATCCATTCTGGGAAAGAAAAAGTTGGCCAAGGCTCTCAGACTCTTTCTTCCCTCTTAGCACATAAGCTATGATGATAGGAATAGAGTCTGAGACCACATTTCACACTTCAAAGTGCCAGCTTTTTCTTGGCTTCCACAGAGATGTCTACTACAACATCCCACTGTGCCATGTAAAACGGGGATTACATCTATTAGGGGTTAATCTGAATATTACAGTACAGATATCTAAATCAGTAACAATGTTCCTAGACATTCTAATCCTGTACTGTGACTAGAGTAACTGCCACACCTCACATCCTAATGCAGACATCTAAAACAGATCAGGACAGCTCTCTGAAAGTGCCTGCTTTTCCACTTTAGCTGCAGAGGTAGCCTGGCTTTACTGCTCAGCCCTTCTTCTGCATGGCAGGTGTCTAAGGTTACATGAGAGGAGTTTCACTTGCAGTTTCTGGAGTGAAATCATTTTGGTAGATGTGAACTAGACACAAATGCATTCAGCCCTGTTAGAAATAGGTCAGCTCCTGTAATGCCCAGAACAACAGCTCTAAGCAATTAAAGAGCTGCAAGGTCAAATCCTTTGGTGCCTTCAGAGTCTAGTGAATAAAAGGATGGGTAATAGCTGAGTATGACAGGTTGGATTGCAGATTTGAACCTAGTTTGCCAAATCCCACAAAAGGAAATAGATGTCTCTTTAGGCACACAAATTCTTTTTCTAATGAGCCTCTGAGTCTTTTAGATACTGCTGGTGAAAAGTGTAATAAAGTTGCACATATTTGCAATGTGTGGGTAACAGAATTTGGTCTCTGAGCGGTATATTTCCAGCTTCAATATGTCAAAAAATTTTTTGTACAATAACATGGAACGCAGTGATAAAATGAAGATAATAAGTTTTCTAATTTTGATAAGATAAATTGTAGACAGGGAAAAGGAATGACATTTGTTTCAAGCACATTTAATCCAGAAGATGTAGGCTGGTGTAATATGCTTTCCAGTAACCTCATTTCTCTCCTGTGGAAAGATGACTAGTATCAGTGGAAATGCTGAGTGTATTCAGAAGGCTAGGAAACCAATTAATCACCTGCAGAATTTTTCATAAAACCTGATTTCATTTGGGACAAAGTAGGAGCTAAAGTAATTTGAGGATGTCAGATTAAAAAAGTTTTCACAGGTAAACATGTAATTCCATGAACATCAGAATTAATGATTCCTGCTTTCCAATGGATTTATTTCTTGTGCAAATGAAGTGGCACACTGATTTAAGCTTCCCTTGCTTTTGGGGCTGGGGCTTCTCACCATAGGGATTTAGGAAGGAATCTGGGCTTGCAGGCTGGGTGAGAGGTACTGTACACTGCAATATTTTAACTTCTCTGTACAACTGAAGCTGGGGGGATGAACTGTGAAAATGGTATTTGAATTGCAGCTTAAATAGCAAGTGAACTTTATGAGATTATGGTCATTTTAATTCTTTGCAAATGTGTGGTGTGGTTTAATTGATCCATTTTAATTCACACCCATATAAATTTTCCTAGGTTACTGATTTAAAGGGGAAAAAATGGAAAGGATAGAAAAACTCGCAAAGGACCTTCTGTAGTCTTCTGGCTAAGTGGCTTTAGCTGGTGTAATTTTTTGACTAGGAGAAAGAGAAACTGAGGTCTGTTCAATTTATTGTCTAGATTTTTTCAGGTATCACCACAGTAACTTAAATACATTCCATTTTGTAGGGATGTAATTTAGCACATGATGTGTTTTCTAAGAATGTACTCAAGAGATTTACAAGGTAGCAAGGTAGATGTGTTTTCAGTGGAATCATTTTCTCCTTCCATTTCTGTCCTGCACCCTCTGAAATGGCTGTGGGCAGCAGCTCACTGCTCAATAATCCACTGCGCTTCTTTGTACAATGTCTGCAAAATGAGTGGGGTTGAAAAGCGCCAACATAAAGGTATACCATGTCATTGAATGTCCTTCATTGACTGTTTTGAAAACAGAACAACTCATTTATTTTCATGTCTTCCTCAGCTAGGACTTTGTCTTTAGGATTATACACAAGAAATGCTGCCATTTCAATGAGATAACAGCTAGCTTTAGCAAACTGGGCAAATGAGAGGAGTGGATGAACACATCTAAAAGCTTTGTTAAAATATTTTCAGATTTCACATTCTTGTACACAAGCTGATAGGTCTTAAGTTCTTGAAAGCGTAGTTTAACCATTTAACTTTTGATTAGTATTTGTATTCTCTTACATTATTAGTATTTGTATTTCTCTTTTCATTCCTTAGGTGATCTTTTTCGTATGAGTTTTGTTTTTTCAATGATACATTCATTTGTGGGCCACAGGGACAACCAAACTAAGATAAATCAGTTCAGAAAGACAATGCTCAGCCTTTTAAAACCTGTTCTTTCTCTCTTTGATAAAAAGATACAAAGGAAAAACATGAAGACAAAAGAAGCTATTAACAACTTAGTTTACAACTTCACTGATTTGATCAGCGTGGTACTAGTCATATAACTGAATCACTTGTGCAGGGAAAATATTTTTTTCCTAAGTGTCAAGGATCAGGTTACAACTGCAGCCCAGTTGTTGCTTTATGAAATGCAGCTGTTTTCTGTCATTTGATAGCGAAAGCCAATCATGGAATTAAATACTGAAGAATATTTTTTGTTACTTTTAATCTCACTTTGGCATTGCTGCTGTGCTTATCTGAGGCCCTTCCACCATGGTCATGTACATAATTTCTGTAGGTCATTTGATTCCCTCCTTCTAGCCACCAATTTCTTTATATCTCTCTTTTCTCATGCTTTCCCATCCCCTCGTCTTCCTTCTGTTTTCCCACAGTCTTTTTGATCACCTGTGTTTCCTGCCCATCATCTCTTCCCTTTTTCCTAAGTTGCATGTTCTCCTCACTCCATTCCTGCCTTTCCTTTATTTTTCTTCCATTTATCAATCATCCAACCATGACCGATCTTGCAAACTTGTCCTCTTGCCTCTGCTTCCTTCTTCTGCCCTAGATCTCCCTTTTGCCACCACTCCAGATTCATGCTGATTCCAGAATTGTTCTTCATTCCCCACACCCATCTTCCCCCAAGGGATTCTCTATCCTGCTCTCTTCACACCCAGTTTGACTCCTCTGGTGCCAGGATCTCCTGGCAGGGCAGGAGTAGGGGCATCAAGCCCACCACCATAAGGACAGTAGGCATACAAGGATGGCAGGTATAGCCCACAGTTGTAACCATCCCTATGGGGATTTCACTGATGTTACCAAGCTCACAGAGTCAGGTACAGGGCAACCTGGACTGGTCATGTGGAAGCAGCATACAGGAGAAAGTTATAAGGTCCTTTACAAGATAATGGCTGTTATTTTCTATTTTCAACATAAAAATACCTAATATCCTTGGTAGTACCATCTTGATAATCACTAACTGATACTATCCTTATTTTGTAAGGCAGTATTTTGTTAAATCTCAAAGGTTTCATAAGCATATGCATACATATATCTGATATGAAAATCTTCTGTTACAATCCTCACCAGCTAAAAATCATTAGAGCTGCCACTGCTCACGTGAAAGCTTATTAAAGTTTCAATCACCTGCCTTATAATTGGTGTTCCCATTATAAAAACTGCTGACCCTATTTGAAAAGACTTTAAAAAATCTGAGCCTAAAAATAAACACAGGGATACCTCAGAAAATGGTAATGGATTCAGTTCTGTCCTTGATGGCTTGAGCCACGTTTCCCACTGAGCTGACTTCATGGGACCGAGGGTAGAGCTGATCTCAGTCAGTTTATATTGGAATAATGCTTAGGTAAATAAACCAAACTTGGGGGCTGTAGGTAATCAAAACTGAACAAGCACTACAGGAAAATGGAGACTCAGATGTACTTTAACACTGAAGACAGGCATGGCCCGCTCTCTTGGTATGTAATCTAATATCCTCTTCTAAAGCAGGACAATAAGGATATGTTTATTTAACCGTTTCACCAAGGCCTCCACTTCCTCGTCGAGAGCAATGTTCTGACACTGGCAGACTGAAGGAATTTTGAGGAAACAGAGTGATCATCCCTAAAGTCACCATAAAAAATGGTATGCACTTTCATCATTGTTCACATGAGGCACTGAACTTATTTTTGGTCATATACCTCTCAAGCATGTCTTATTTTGAAGGCTATTGGTCACTTTTATATGGCATCTTATCAGCATTTAAGGCATATGTTGTTTCTCTTTCTTTTAAATGTGAGAGGGAAACTCCCAAACTCTTTTTCAACATGTTTGTGTGGGGTTTTTTTCTGGAGCCACCTTCTCAGTCCTTGCTCCTGTGTCTTAGTTGCTGCCTCTTCTGCCATATGCCCCCTGGATCTGGAGAGACCATGGATGTTTTGGTCCTTTGCCTTAGCCATGATCCTTAGTTGCGTGCATCTCTCAACTTATACTTACCTAACCCTTTCTTCTAACAAATGTGGAAGGTCTTCTGCGGTTGACCCAGGCCAGTTCCCCCTCCCTAGCATAGTCAGTTTTAAGAGCCTTAACAAACCATCTCCAAGTAGCTCTGACCATAAGGGAAGGCTGTGGACTTTCATCTTGGGAACTGAACATGCATTTCCTAGACATTCACAGCAAGTGCAGGAAATTTAAGTGCACTCGGACTCTGTAGACCCTACAGAGAGTCTTACTGCTAAGATCTGTGCCTCTTCTGGGCAGATGCAAAGCTCGCAGTGGCTTATGTCCCAGGAGAATGAGGGCGTGTTGCACTGCAGGCCTGACATCACCTTGACAAAAGTGAAGTATTTTCTTCTAAGCACGGGCTTTGAAAAATCCCAAACAACAAACCCCACCTTACCCCACTCCCCCAAAAAAGCCCAACAACAAAAACAAACAAACAACAGCAAAACCAACAAACAAAATAACCAGAAAATACCCCAGAATCAGTTAGTGCAAAAAGATGTCTCTTTCTTTCGCCTTATTTTCAGAAAGGGCTTAGCAGAATGCAAAACATGCCCCAGTTTTAAGCCTGATGCAGATAGCCAGCACAAACAGATAGCAATGGCAAAGTTTTTTAAGTAACTGAAGCTTGCATTGCAAAATGACAGAGTAGAATCTGAAAAGCCTGTTGTCTTGCATCTGTAACTTGGTTCAATGTGTCTAACATCTGGAGCATTAAACTGCGATTCTGATTTTTTGTTAAAGTTTTGTAAAATTAGATTTCTTGTGTGTTTTTTTGTTTAAGATCTCTGAGGGAACATTTGCAGTCTTGGCAGCTTCTGCTATCTCAGCTCTAATAATGCCCATATTTTGAGAGACAAAACGTACGTTGATCATGCCGTGGATTCCTGTTTCACCAGATGCATTGTTTCAGGCCTTTATGATTTCATACTGGATTTAAACTCTTCTGAAAAGAGAAGAGAGACATGTAAGAGAGGTTCAGGAACACTTTTCCCATGAACATGTTTGTCCAAAATATGATTAAAAGGTCCTGCTATGGAGAAAACAGAGTATTTTGCTTTCAAAAATTAACATATGTTACAGCTAGGTCAAAACTCATTCTTTTGCATGGCCAGTTCATTACGTGATTTTAAGGATTTTATTTTTATGCTCATTACAGTAGCAGAGCAAAGTGATTCTGGCTTAATTGCTCAATTTCTTGGGAAGAGATTTGGACTAAGAGCCTTAGAAAGTTTCCTAATGATCCTGAGCTGCCTTTTTTCTCTCTAGACTAAAGGCTGTGAAGATCAAAGATGAAAGATTTTGGGGTGAGCTGAAAGCAACTGTAATGTTTCCTTTTTGCATTCAATAAAGTCAGATATTTTGAGTGCTACTGCAGAAATGAGGAAGAAAAATTACAATGTCTCTCTATTCACCCAGAACTATGGAAATCTCTCTTGCAACTTTTCTCATATAGAAAATAACCAATCTGTCAACAAAGCCCTACTTAATGAAATCCTCATTTTGTGCTCCACATTGGCTTTTATATAAAAGTGTTGACTGACAAGCTTATTCAGTGTTAGTTTAGGGGTTTTCTGAAAGGAAGTAACTTGCTTGAATCAATTCTAAAAATTAACAAAATGCAAACCAACAACACCCAGTGGCAAGACTGGGTTAGCAGCATTGCTTTTGATGACATGGCTACAGCAATCGCCATGAACATCCCCAACTCTCAGTGTCAAGATAGTGAAAAAAGGAAGGGAAACAGTAGGAGCAGGAAAACATCAATATTGTATGTTAGAAAATGATCTCTCCTCCTTCCCTTCCCTTCCCATCCCTTCCCTTCCCTTCCCTCACATACTTTGGCATTTATCTACCATGACAAGAGTCATTTCTCCTTTTAAAAGAATGCATAAATGAACTATGAATATTTGATCCTTTTTTAAACAAATATTTTGGTTTGACAAGTCACAGCAGATAAGACTACTCAAGATGGTAGCCAGCTGCTCTGGAGGAGGAAGCATAGGTAGTGCAGAGGCCAGTGTTAGAGGCATCACCTTTCCCAGCCACTTCATGTGGGCTGGTGCATAAAGGAAGACATCAGCCACAGGAATGCTCCTTTGATGCTACACACCTTCTGGTTTTGCACACAGTTGCAAGGCTGTTGGTGATTCATCAGATTGGTGCTGGAGGACAAATTCTGCAATTCCTGTGCTCTACTTCAGCAGATGCATGAGTGGCCCTGCTGGCTTTGGAGAAAATAGTCACTGTTAATATTCAAACAGTTCAGTGTGTCCTTCCAGGATCACAACTTAAACAGCACATAATTCTCTCTGTTTAGTCTTTTGGAGGTTTTTATCTGTGTCACTGGGCAGACCAGTTGACTATAGTCAATTCAAATTATCTGCTTTATAGAGAAGTTACCAGCCTCACACCACAATGAAATTTCATAGATGAAATGGATAAATGGCTTTTTGGATACCCACATATGGGTTTGTTCACACTGTGTTTCAAGCCTGACTTGCAAGGATATTGTAATCTGCATAAATGCTTCCCAGGTACTGTACTGTGCTGATATTTGGAGCCAGGACAAATAAATGGATTTTTTTAAGAATACTCTCTTAACTGGGAGGAGCTGTTGACACCCTTAAAGGCAGAAGGGCTCTGCAGAGATATCTGGACAAACTAGAGGGCTGGGGAGTCACCAACTGTATGAAGTTTAAACAAGGGCATGTGCTGGATTTTGCACCTGGTATGGGACAGCTCTGGATGTGCATACAGACTGGGGAGAGAGGCTGGAGAGCAGCCTCACAGAGACAAATTTGGGGGTTCTGGTCTATGGCAAGTTGAATGTGAGTCAGCAGTATGCCCTGTCAGCCAAAAGAGCCAACCATGTCCAAGGGTGCATCAAGCACTGCATTGTTAGCCAGTCAAGCTCTACTCTGTGTTGGTGCAGCTGGAGAAGCCATTTGAGGAACAGCTGAAGTCACTTGGTTTGTTCAACCTGAAGGAGACTGAGGGGAGACCTCATCACAGTCTATAGCTTCCTCACAAGGGGAAGCAGAAAGGCAGGAGTTGATCTCTTCTCTCTGGTGACAGGACCCAAGGGAATGGCATGAAGCTCTGCCAGGGTAGGTTTAGGTTGGATATTAGGAAAAGGTTTTTTACCCAGAGGGTTGTGGAGCACTGGAACAGGCTCCCCAGGGAAGTAGTCACAGTGCCATGGCACAGGGTGTGATTATTAGGTTGGGGTTTTTTTGGAGGGGGTTGTCCTGTGCATAGGCAGGAGGTGGACTTCATGATCCTTGTGAGTCCCTTCCATCTCAGGATATTCTATGTTTCTATGATCATGTATCTGTTTGGCACCAAAACTGGGAGCATGTGAAAGTGGTATGTGAAAACCAGGAACTCTGGCTGCTTGTATGTGAACTTACCTGAAGTGTTCTTTCTCTCTTTAAAGCCTATTTTAAGTATATTTTTAATGGGATAATATAGGTGGCTTTAAGGGACTTCATTTTGTCATTGTATTTCAGTTGAAAATTTGTTATTTTGGGGGAAATCTCTGTGTGAGAAAACTTAAGAAAATAACTCTTTTTTTTGCTCACTATTTTATTTTTTCTGCTGTTGTCTCTATAGAAACATTTTTTTAAAAAGTAATATCCAGATTCTTTGAGTTTCTAGATCATTCACCTTTTGTCCAAAGATAAAGGGCTAGCTTTAGTGAGTTTTCTTGGTGAGAAACAAAGCACCATTAAATGAAATTACATTTCAGAAGCTTAGGGCAGATTTTTGTGTTTTGTTGTAAAGTTACATCATGGAGAGATAATGCAAGATTCATTGGAGTCAATGCAGGGGGTGCTTGACTTCAGAAGACTTTCCATTTGACCCAGGAGGAAAAAAGTTATTGACTGTGAAAATCTATTTACTGAGGTTACTCCTTTCCTGTGTGTATTTTAATTTAAATTTTGTTACAGCTTTAAACCAAGCAATGATTTGAATGTTAGGCACAGCTGAAAGCTAGTGATAAGCACAGGAATAGGGAACCATTTAATCACTGCATTAAAAATCTTGTCTGGGACAGTTCTTGATTTTCACCTAAGCCACCAGTAAAAGATCCATATCAATCCAGTACACAAATATTGTGACCCCCTATTACTTTTCAGTCTCTAAGATGTTCAGTAGCAGGATGGCTCTGAGAGTTGCAAGTGATGAGCAGTGCCCTTCCTGGATGTCACCTTGCTGCTGCAGGGACACACAGACACATTCCTGCATCACTTGAGGGACGATATGAGTAGTGAGGTTGAAGGTCTAGAGTTGATAATTCATCATAGCAATGTTACAGGTATCTTACATTGTGCTTTTACTTTAGACATGTATCCTCAGTGGTTAGATCCTGGACAGAGTATATTGATGGGACAAAGTCCTCAAAAATACTGCAGAATTCATTGCACTTCATGTATAGATTTGGGAATGTCAGACTAGGACTCAGTTATTCAGCAGTGCAAAAAAAATTGCATCCCATAAACAGTACAAAAGTCACAGAAATATGCTTTCCCTTTCTGCATTGTTTGGGCAGAGTTTGTGGACACTTTGTGGGAGAATGTGCTTTTTGAATATATCATATACATTATTTTGTATTAAGCTTCCACAGATGAAAGTACTCACGGTAATGGGTCCTTGTGACATTCTGTTTGAAAATATTACCCCTTCTTCAAAGAAGAGAAAGGGAGAAGCTGTAGCTTTAAATTGTATGAGCATGGGAAAATCAGACATGGTAATAAAAGTGGATGTTTGACTGTGTCAGATAAAATTTATTAGATAGGGGTCTCCAGCTCAGTGCATTCCTATGCAAAATTCTTGGTAAGCTGCCAGAAAGTGAACTCTGAACATTAGCACAGTAGAAAATATTTATACTGGTGTAAGGCTGCTGGCTCTGATATGTTTCTGCTCATTTAAAATAGCTTGCCACATATTCAAAGACTTCAATAGAGGTCAAACTGTAGGGAACTACACAATTTAATGAATCAATTATATGCTTACCAGACAATAAGTAATACTATTGTGGAAAAAATGAATTATTAACATGTGAAAATAATTTGTGAGCTGCAACACATACAGTAGCAATCAGGCAGGGTTAGGTTTCTAAAAGTGTTCAGTCAATCTAATTGCTTTCCCAGTAAACTCAGCACAACAGATTTGTTTTGTTTTGAGGGTTTTAAAAAAAATTTTTGTGGTTGTTGTCTCCCATACAAATGACTGTGTGAGGACATTCTTCAGCCATTTTTCGGCCCACCTCAGCACTGGCTTCACTTACTATTGCCAGCTTACATTTCTTTAAAACTGAGTCCACGAGAAGGGCTGTTAAATAATTTTCAAATATATTACATTATTTTTACTTCATTAAGATACAGATTTTATATCAGTAGTAAGTTCTATTTGCAATGACTAAGGGTACCTTGAAATAAGGTTTCAATTTTACCTGAGTTTTGTCCCAAATTCTGATGGTTAATGTCCTTTCAAGAATTTTTTAAACTGTCCCATTTGAAGGAGCTATCTTTTTCTCCTCATACAACTTTGGCACAATGACATGCCTTGAGCAACATTTTGCTACAGTAGCTCTTCTCTCCTTCCTATAATTTGCTTTGGCAAAACTTGCTAACAAGTAGCACTTGTGGATGTTTCCCTTGAAATCTACATGAAAAAAGACCTGACTTAGGTCAACCTGCTGCCCAAAGCTGCCTGATTTTGCCAGTGGGGACCCTGTGCCTTTGGTCACAACCTAGTCCCATACGGTCAGGATGGACTGTAGCTACAGCAGCACAAATAGTCAGCAACTGAATTATAATTTCTCCAATGTCACAGGAATTCTGGTGCAAAGTAGAAGGTTGATAAATCTACTGAGCCTTAAACAATATTCCTCTCAAAAATAAAATCAAAATTACATATCATGCATCTCATAAATAGCTGAGGTTTTAACTACTATTTCCCAATAGGTATTTTTTTGAACTATGATGCTGCAAGCAAAATAATTCCTTGTTTATTGGGGTTTTTCCCAGCATTTGATCCTTGACAGTTTGCCTTTAATTGAGAGAAAAAATAATAAGATCAATATAAGGCCTTGATTACTCTGCCATTTTCAGAGCAGACTGCTGATTTCTTTTTCAGTCCTAGTTTCCTGTGGGTTGTGGAGATGCTCACCTCAAACCTTCTCCTTTTGTTTTATATTAAGCAGGATACGAAAAAATTTCCCAGCATCAATCTCCAAAATCAATTTCCACAAAGCATTTATATCAGTCAGACTAACACCTGTTTGGTGAATTCAGGCTAATCACCATTTCCTGTTTATTAAGATCTTGGACTTTAAGAAAATGTCCAGCAAACTCTCAATTAAAACTAACATACTTATTTCATGGTGACTTTAGAAATATGCAGGCCAAATACAAACTGAAGGCTGCATTCCACATCTGGTACTCAAATTTTAGGAGAAAGATGTAAGTTTTCATTAAGGTTGAAATGACCATCCAAAAATAGAACCTGAATAAATAGAGAAACTGGGCTGAATGATGAATCAACTCCTCTCTTAACATACTTTATTAAGTCAATATTAATACTTCAAATGAAAAATGAAGTTATACCATATCAAGTTCTTGAAATATAATGTCACTGGTGTCAATGGAACTCACAACTAACAGTGCCAGACTTTGCCGGACTATAGTGTTGATTGCAAATGTATTTGCTTACTGTATTTTAGCAGTAGTACATCTTAGTTAATCAGATATACATGGTTCCTTAAGCTGCTTCAGGAGGAGTCTATCAAACAAACATATATGTAAGTTCCTAAGCTCATGTTGGCTGCTCTGCTGTAGCTGGTGCACAGAACTTCTGGGAAGTAGAGGGTAAAGCTTCTGTTACTGAAGTTTAAGCTGACATGTTTTACAGTTTTATCAAGAAAACAGCATTCATTTAGACCATTAACACTAATTCTCTCCTCAGTGGTAGCTTATTAAATGTATTCAAGCCATAACTCATTCTCATCAGACAGCCACTTTAGAGATGGAAAACTTAAAATAATGTGTTCAGGATAGTCACAGATGTGCATGGTAATTTGGAAAGCTTAGCTGCTTCTTTGTAGAATGGGTAAATCTATGAAGTGGTAAAATTCACTCTAGAGAAGTTTTCCTCCCAAAATGTAGGCAAAAAGTATTGGGTGAATGATTTCGTAGAATTCCATGACCTCATGAGAACAGATTTTATTTGTAAAGACACTGTGACTTTATATGTGTATTGCTTCAAAATGTACTTATTTTACCTATGTGGCAAAATGTCTAAATGGGACCAGCAGCTTGTTTCTGTTCAGGTTTTGATGCTCCAATATAATTTTTTCTAGGTCTCCCTAGACACAATGTTGTACAGAGACCTAACAAAAGTTGCAACCACGCAGGACATAGTGTCACGCAGGGATCAGCTGGAATTAGAGTATAAATCTGCTATATAGGCAAAGGTACGTTTATGTTAGGCTGAATTAGAGAATTTACTGGCACATCTCCATAGACATGACTCTCTGTACTAGGAAATAGTTAATCTTTTATTACACTGGATGGTCCTGTGGGATTGCTTTAGTGATTCATTATACAAATCAAAGTAAATTCTACAATATTGTGCAGTTTGGCTCATCCAATTGGAAAAACCGTAATGACCAAAAAAGCATATGTTCTTACTCAGATATGTTTTATGACATGCCTGTAAAATGTACCTACCACAGTTTTTCATTGTTTCACAGACAATAAGCACAGTCATTTTCAGGTTTCTATTGTTCCACAGCTGAAGCCATGAATGCTGGCTTGGTCATTGACATGAGTGACAGCTACATTTACATCTACCAAAGAAACCTGATTAATTACTGTTTCATCAATTAAGTTTTTTCCTTAAATGTATAGGAATTATAGCATTGCATTTGAGATGACACTAAAGAGTATGTCAGCTTTTCAGTCATAAACAATATCTGAGCATTTACAATTTGTCAGAAAGGCCTTTTTGAGCTAAATCTTAACATGTATACTGGTAGTCCAGAAATAATGTATTTTCTGGGATCTGCCAGCCTTACTCAGCCAAGGTAGTGCTTAAACTCTGTGAACAGTTCCATTCATCTCAATGGGCATAATCTGGTAGGAAATAGATTCTGGATGGTTTAAGCAATTGATTTCAACCATTTAAATATATTTTTCACAGAAAACAAACCTGGAACAAAAAAAGGCATGTTCTTGTTTTAACAAACATTTTGTAAAGGAAACTTACTGCAGAAATAATAAAGGCTGAAATTTCAGTCCTACTGAAATCCAGAGGAGTTTTCACATTAAATCCCACTCGTTCAGATCTACATTTGAAAGTGTATAGTTACTTTTTGCTAGTCACTTTGTATCCTGAGCTGTTTTTTTGAATTAATTTATTATAATCACATCTGAGTGGGGCTCTCATAGTAATGAAAGAGGTTCATTCCTATTATGCCTCAGAGAATAGAGGTTTTATAGAACCCAGTGGAATTGCAGGCATGTTGTTTCTCATAGGAGTGACTGTTTGCAGGAAGGGAGAGAATCTAAGTTTTGGATGGCTTGTCCTAAATTCCCAGATCTTTGAGTGCCAGCAATTCAATTACAAAAATCCTGACTTTTCATAGCCAAGGGCTATAATGTGGTCAAAAGAACTGTCCATTTTTTTATTACATAAGAAAAATCCAGACCTCTCTGGACACCATCTGCTTCTTGTTTTTTGGAACTTCCTTATATTCCTTCTATCTGCAGACATTTCCAAATCGTATTTTCCCAGCCAATCCCCAGAATATGCACTGAAATCACGTTAAATTTTGAGCTGCCACTTGGCATCCTAATTGAACAGCAAGATTTAACATATGCTTTGAATATTGTTACAGCTCCCCAGTTGTCAGATAACTGTCATGATGCCCCAATCTCTTTAGGGAAGATTATTCACTGTATTAAATGTTTTTAATGAGAGAAACTGTTCAAAACCACTTGCTACAGTTTTAACAGTGAGTGATAAATATCTGAAAATATTTGATTCACCAGTGTCTGAGTGTTGGTAATGCTCCATTATCTAGAGTGTGTCTGAACTGCAGGCCAGAGAAAGGAATAGGGAACTTTAAAAATTAGAGATAACAGCAAACACAGATGTGGATTGTTGGTAGGTAACCTAGTTACAAGCATGGAAGTTTGCATCAGAATTAAAAGTTAACTAGAGTATAAAATGCAACGGAGAAATAATGACAGAGAACACTCTCATCTGGAAAAAAAAAAAAGGTTTTACACTCTGTTAAGAGCAAGGTTCTGCTAAAATGTTGCTCAGACAAGGACAGCCCAAGACGTGGAAACTCAGGTGATTCACAAGCTCTCCTCTCACCCTGTGATAGGGATCAGATCGTGGACTTCTGAGCCATTTGTGTGGATCTACTCACATCTAGTCTGGCCAGGGCCAGTGTCCCCAGGAGCAGCCACCCCAAACATACTGCATGGCCACACATTTATGCACTACACATGTGGCTGTACTGCTGTCTGCACAGTGTTCCCATATCTGCTTGGTGTCTCTGACTTTAGAACTTGTCTTTTGGTGTCCAGCCAAAGTGCATTTTTCAAGAATTCTTGCTATCGTAAGACAATGCAGGGTTGCCTTCTATAATTAAAGACTGTTCTGCTGCACCATGAGAAAAATAATACAGTCCACTAGACTTGGCCAAATGAAGGATCCCATTCTTTTCTTTCACTTCTTGTTTCCCAGTGGTCTGGG
Source organism: Galbula dea (assembly GCA_013399015.1). Classification (NCBI taxonomy): domain Eukaryota; kingdom Metazoa; phylum Chordata; class Aves; order Piciformes; family Galbulidae; genus Galbula; species Galbula dea. The sequence goes on along the minus strand of VWZX01008725.1, from coordinate 626,835 downwards.
ATGTGACTGGGTCATCTCAGTGCTTTTCAAAAAAAATGGTTTATGTAGCCTTAGCTTAATTTTTATTATTCAAGCCTTGCTCCTCTCATGTGCAACTAGTAGCACAAAAGGTAGCAGCTACAGTGCTACTATCTTTCCTAGTTCAGGTGTTAATCTTGTAGTTTGACCTATCCGAGTGCTAAAACTTGCTTGTGCTGAGCCATCTGCAGACAGGGAAGCTTAGAAGCATGGCATGTCTTTGGTTAACAGTTCACTGTAAAATTAATGTCCTGTGGGGTTTTTTCCTTTCAGTTTGCTTGTTTTCAAGTAGGTGATGAATAGTGAATGCACAAACTAAAGGATACACACTGATATGGCTTTCCATCCTGAGACACTCCAAAATCTAGGGCTTTCCAGGATGGAAACAATGCAGCACCCATGTCTCCCATGCTTAATGATGAATTAACTCCAGAACTTCAAGGTGGTTAGGAATACATTTTCTTTTCCACTATAATGTTTCATGAAGTGTGAGTTGTTGCATTTTTTTATCCCCCTGCAGATGTTGCTGGCAGTGCTACACCACCTTTTCTTATTGATATAGTAGAGGTGATGGAAAAGCAACGTGGAACTGAAGTGTGTCACTGTTCTCCCTGACACTGTTGCAAAAAGTTTACAAGATAAATATTGCAGACCCACTTTGAACACACTACAGAACCAGTATTTTAATATACCTTTTGGGATCTCTATCTCAGTCACTCTTTTAAAGCCTGTGGCTCTGAAAAAGACACATGAATAACAAGTTATGAAGTGTAGTGTAGATTATTGTTACTCCAGAGAGCATTGACAATTTTTTTGTTGTATCTTTATTACATATGTATGGGAGATAGTACTTCCTGTGTTATAGTATAGTTTACAGCCCAGTAACCCCACTGGCTTGCTCTGCTGTTCACCAGAGTGACAGGCAGCAAGCATCGCTGCCAGCTCCCTAATGCTGCTGTTGTGGCTATGACTCTGGTCATGACAAAGAAAAGAGATAACCCCAAGAAATTAAGGAAAGAGAAACCAACTGGCTGCTAGCAGGTAACCCTGAATTCTGAGAAGGCATCAATGTGACAATTCATCTCACCTAATATTAGAGGTGGGATCCAGCTCTAGTTAAAACACTTAAATCTTAGTGTTCACACAAGAGCTAAATGCCTCAGCTCCCATTACAGTATGTGGACATCACATCAGAGCAGTCTGGAGCACCACCAGCAGCTGGGAGCAAGAGTCTTTTGCTTTATCATAAGCATCTATTGCCACCCCTGGAGCCCTCAGGGGTCTTGTCTGGACTCAGGCTGCCACTCTGGAAGAGGTGAGTCTCCCACTGTTCCTGGCTTTGTATGTGCCAGCTCTGAGGAGGCCTGTCAGGTCTGCAGTAGGGACAAGGAATAGTGTCCTTGGGTACTAAAAATGGACTCAGGAGCTTACACTGAGGTGGACACTGTTGACATTCACACACCTGAGCTACACATTGAGACTCCAATGAAAGAAAATGGGAAGAAATCTGCATTTCTCAGGGAGAGTTATCCTAAGCTATTCTTAGATTCTATCTTTAAATGATGCTATAAAGGAATCTGCAAGGAATCTATGTGCCTAGTTCTATATCAAATGACCAGAGGTATCCAGCACATCTATGTAAGACTGGCAGTTATGACAGGGCCTGTGAGATATGAAGTCTTTGCCCAGCTGCTAGAGGCCAGGGAGATTGTCCTTGAGCAACTCAGTTACTTCTAGATGCCTGTCTTGGCACTGAGCCTACATTTCTCTGCTGGTCAGCTGAGGTGTAGCTCCTCCCCTGTATTAACAGCTACAGATGAGCAGGATGAATCCTGCCCCAGTGGCTGTTTCCAACACTCAGTGAGTGGGGCTGTAAGCAGTAACTTGATCTTTTTTTCATTGTTGCTGGTGCCCTGTTTGTACATGGAGTCTCTCAAGGCTGTTCAGCTGGAATGACATGCATGCTTCATAGAAGAAATTTTGCTGAGAGCCACTATGCCTGTGGTACAAATCTGCCTTCTTTCACACCACTCCTTTCAATCTATTGCCTTTGCTCAAGAAGCAATCTTCTGGGAAAAAAACCCCTTTGGCAGCTTCCACTGACTTTCCAGACTGTGAGGAAAAAAGCATGAGCAACTAAGAGTAGAAACACAGACTTACTCCAACAGTTTCTCTGTGGCAAATCATATTTCAAGGGGTTTATTTGGGTGTTAAGGGATGGACTGAAAAGTAGGCTTAAATGGGAATGTAATTTTGTCCTTAGCTACAATGTAGCTAACCTCAGGAATAATGGGAAGAAAATTAATTTTGATATATTATACCATACAGAAAGCTACCTCAAATTGTGGCTGTTGTAGGAGAATTAAAATGATAAGGAAACAAAGAAATTAATGGGAATGAGACTGTGTAAGTCTAATGATAGTAGAAAAGCAAAGGATATTTATTTAAAAGAACAAGGGAAATACAATAGTTCAAAGTACAAGAAAATACTGAGAGTAAAATCACATAGCAAAAGGTAGGAGAAAAATACATGCACATTTTTTGGAAATTGGGTAAAAGTATGCTAATACATTAAAAGAATAGGATTTTCACTCCCACTGAGTGATACTGACTTAGTGAGGAAGCATTTTTGTGACATTTTACACCTCTGTAGACACAGGTAAGTTGTGGAGACATCTCATAAATAATCCAGTTCTTTCTTGACTCAGTCTTTCCTTGCTTTCCTAAAAGCTCCAGATTAAGCCAGACAGTCTAAATACTACTGAAGTTGGTAAATTCATGTAAAAAGGAACGTTCCTGCACTACAGTAAGGTTTCCTACCAATTTTCCTTTGATTGTATTACAGATGACAGTTTATAATAGAACTGAAGACTATGGTAACATGGCAAAATAATAAAAATATTTTCTACTCCTTTTAGGGATCAGAGGGATTTAAATAATTTAGCAAGGAATTTACAACTTGACACAATCACATGTGCAATAACAATAATGATAATATAAAATGTGATCTCCTCCATTCCATCCTTCCTCCACCCTTGAAAAGAAGCAATACTAGAGAAGTATTAAAAACTAACTCAGACTCCCAAGGTGTATCTGATAAATACAAAAAGCCAAAGGGAAACCATTTTCTCTCATTGTGTAAGGAGGTTCAGTCAATAAACTCTCTATAAGTCATTGGAGTAAGTCTTTCTGAAAAATTTGTGCATAATATATGTACCACCTTTTTTTGTTCCTATGGGTAATTCTATACAAAGGCTAAAAAGCTTAGAATAATTTTTTATATTTGTATATATGCAATTCATAGGTGAAGGGAAAAAAGCCCACCTTGTCTCATGCTATAATAACAGACACTATTTGTGTAAAAGACATGCAAAATAATAAGATAGTATATGAGCAATGGTTAAAAGTGTGGGTAAACATTAAGCTCAGGTAAACACAGAGTTAAAATGTCTTATCAAATTCCATAGAAAAGTAATTTTTTGAGCAACAGAATTATCACAGACATACAGTTTGAGCATAATAAAAGAGGTCTTTTCTTCTGATGAATCCCTTTTGATGTTCTAACTGCAATGCAAATGGAATGGGACTGTAATTTTTTAAGCTTATAGAAATACATTTTTTCAGCACCTCTGTAGCTAATTCTGAACTGTGTCTTAACATTAGGTTAGGAAAAGTTTGCCCTGTCCAAGACTAGACTCATTAAAGTATTGTAGATACTTTCCACTCCTGGAGACTTTTTGGGCATAAGTAAGAAGCTGGGATGTGAACAAAAAAAAAAGAAAAAGAGAGAGAGAAAAGAAAGCCAGCCTCATCCAGCCTGCAATCCAGACAACGAGGAGCCTGATGATGATGTAGTGTACACTGCAGACAGAGAACTCAGTTTGAACTCTGTTTGCTTTGTGCAAAAATATCTCCACAGGTATGAGAGCAACTTCAGACTCCAAGATATGAGCTATCTGAAAATCACTGGAAATATTAAGCAATATCATTATGTGAATGCAGCTGAAGTCCTGTCTCCTGCTAGGGAAGAAAACTTCTGGTTTTTGTACCTAGAAGGAATGATTGAGGTTCCCCAAATTCCTCAGTAGTTAAAGTAAATCTAGAAAAACTGAGGGAGAAAGCTTAATTTGCCACTGAATCCCAGACCCTACCTGACAAGAGTGAAATCCTGCAGAGGCTGAGCTGATGGACTCCTGGCACTGGGTTTGAAAGATTGGGGGACAAGTGTTTGTGCAAGAAGAGATCTAATAGAAGGAAATGGAAGTGTGATAGAAATCAGAATGAGAGCCTGACTCCTCAAAACGCTTTCTCTAGATTTGGCTGGATGATGGCTCCCACATTCACAAGTGTAATAAAGCCAAAAACAAGGAGTGAATTTAGTTGTCTGAATTTAGTTGTCTGTCAGTAGTGTCAGGATACTGTGTCTTTCAGTGCCACAATATTTAACACTTGCTAAGCTTGGCTGTTGCCAACTTAACGGGTCAAGAAAAAGTCCTCTCTGTCCTGCGCAGCCCTGGGAGTGCCAGAGCCACGGCGGCACAGCCTAGTGACAGGAGACCTGCAAGCTCTTTTTCCCTTGGGCTTGGATGAGGATGCAATGGGAATGTGTAAGATTGGGAAGACCCTTAAAGTTCTGGAAGCAGCATCTTAACCTACCTGATACCACCACTGAGCCAGTAGACCAGGTAGAGGTGCAAAAGAAACAGAAGACAGAGAGTCCTTGGGTTCCCCAGTAGAAGGTGAGCAAGAATGAGAGGGTTCAAACAAGGCTGTTTGTCTTGTCTGCGAAACTGAATGCAGAGAACACCATGAACAGATCATACTCAGACTGCTGCTTGGTTTGAAGAGCTCTCTTACTGTCCACTGCCAATGCAAGTGTCAGAACAGCCTGTTCAGTGCTAAGAGGATTGCACAACCCAAGTAAGCAAAAGAAAATTCCTCTTTTTTCTATATGCTCTTATTTTTTTTGCCAAAGGGCAGTGGGAAGAAGAGCTGGAAAAATGATGAGTTAATTTATTGCCATTGTGAGAATCAAGCACCTACTAGGCCATGCCATCTTATTCTGCTCTAAAAAGTGTACATGACACTGTAAAAAGAGTATCCATTTATAAATCTGTGTACTGAATTTTAAGAGAAGCTTATCTGAACTGTCTTCCAAAACCTCAAATTGTGTTTGAACATTTATATTCATTGATGGTTGATCTGGTAATTTTTCTTGCTTACTTTTAGGAACAATTGTGAAAGTGTTTGCAAACATATGGACATAACAAATCCAACCCTCTATCTCATTTAAAACTAAATGTGCAAAAAACTTAGTATTTCCTTAGGCTAAGGTAAAGAAATGTCTGCAGATTCACAAATGAACTCAGTGTTTGAAACTGTAGCTCTGAAAACCTTATATATATAATTATTTTTCTCTTGTTTTATTTCCAGAAAGACTGCCAGTTCACCACACTGTGCAATTACAATTTCCAATTCTCCATAGAAACCAACCTTCTGGTTGCTATTTAGAAATATTATTATATAAAGACAATTATAATGCTGCTGAAAATGTCTTGATAACACCTTTTCTCTTATTTAATTTTCAACCATTATGAACAACTAACTTTATTGGTATAGTTAATCTAATATTTTATGATGACCAGTGAATTACTTTACACAGTAGAATTGCACTAGTTGGATACCAACCCTATGTTTGAAAAGTATAGTAAAAGATATTCTTGAATTAAAATTACAAGAGGCTTAAAAGCAAAATCTCTTTACTGATTATATTAATAAATTAATAATAAATTCCTCAATAAAAGATGCAAATACATAAACAACAAATGGTTGAATATCTTTATTATTCACTGTAAACCCCATAAATTCATACACCTAGTGTTTGTCTAGGTATTTAATTAAAAATTGATATTGTTATATTTTATTAACTTGACTTTGCTAGAAAGAAAAAGATTGTGAATTACACTGTGCTGACTTCATACTGAGTCATACATCTGAATTGCTACAATCTATTTTTAGTCTTTATAATCCATAAAAAATTAATCTAATGTTGGAATAAAGTTACCAAAGTAATCAATATTTGCCCTTTTTCCAAACTTTTAAACACTCTCAAATCTAGTTTTCTAAGGCAAAATCTGCTGCAAGATAAAGAAATAGAGGAACCACAAGTAGATGTCAAAAAGATCCACAAGGATGGTGAACAAGTTCCCTGCTCAATTATTCTGCCATTATGAACTGAGTGTGAACTGATGGTAATTGAAGCGAGAAAGGCACTAAAACACTTTCCAAAGCAACATCTGCAACGAATCAGAGGAATGAAGATAAAATGACAAGGACATTTAATGACAGGATTGTTCCCCTGCTCGCCTTTCTCCTTAAAAAGGTCTGGCCAAATTCCAGTTAGATCCCAGCACAATGAGTATACCATTTCTGTGTGATGTGTAACTGGATTTCACAGAAGTATTTGAGGAATGCAGTTAAGTATCTCTTTGAAATCTGGACTGTTTCCAAACTTTCCAGTGCTCATGAGCTCTAGGTTGAGCTCTTCTTCTTCCTCTTCATAGCTTTTTTCCACCCGCAGAAATTTACTGTGTTATTTGGGAGGCAATATCTCTGGTGATGACTGCACATTGGTATTAGACCTTTTGAGGAAATAGAATGTATGCAAGATCATCCCAGGCCCCACGACATTCCTCCCCTTCCTCATAGCCCTCCCTGCTAAGTCCTCACCTAGCCATACTCCCCCATAACACACCACAGCCCTCACCTGCATCAGACTCGCATTTCTTTTACAAATAAAGGCTTCCAATAAAGAACCCCTTTAGACAGTAAGTTCTTCCAATGTTTGGCTACTGTTACTGCTCAAATTGCATCTCTTGTTTACAAGCCTTTGATTTGTCTATTCTCCAAAGTTTCTTTTTCATTAATTTCCAGGCCATGATCAATTTATCTCTAAACGGTCAAATTCTCAATGAATTTGATGTTCAATTCCAGACTTTTGGGCTTTCTTGTACCTTCTCTCTGGTGTGGGCAAAGAACTGACAAGGTATCATATGTTACTTGAATGATAAACCACTATGAAAAGCCAAACTAGTTGCTAGAAGAAATGGCACAGCATTGCAAAAACTATGATCCAAAAAAAAAGTTGAAAATATCTTTTTAACTTGAGCAGATTTTTGGTTATGTTTAACAGAACCCTTACATTTAACTAATAAAATGAAAAATTAATTGATCGTAAGTGTAACACAATTTCACAAGCAAAATATTGATTCTGTCCATGTTATTTTAATACCTAAAATCAGAATTGGTAGGCATTCATAATCCTTCACTGACAAGGAAGAAGCAAACAAAATTATTTCCTATCACAGGAGTATGCACTCTAGGTGGTGAAACCAGACTGCACAAGATGTTAAAGAGATGAGGTGTTTGATCTGCAGTTCCCACATTTCATGGATACTTTTGCATAAAAGGCTTTTGGATTCCTTTCAAAGCAGAAAATATTTACAGGTTTACAACTCAGTTTTTTAAACAACACTAAATCTCTTCTTCTCCCATATGTATATTTTATAAGAAAATTTTGTCTGAACAACCCTCCTCAATTGTCCATTCACAACAGTTTCAACATAAAATTTTGATCTGTTTTCTGAGTTAATTCTGAATCAGCACATCTGATTGTTACTACATGAAATGGTGGGCATAGAATTAAATTTTTATAGTTGTACGTGGTTACTGTAGATTGAAAGATGGAAGTCATGTCTTACCTTCTTGAGGGGCTTTTTTTTTAGTAGGAATTAGATTGAAAAATCAACAATATTCACTTGTCAAAGGATTACTTCCATTAAACATACTGAAAATATGTGGTACATAAAAGACATAATCTGTACCACATTGGAATCAATTTAAACTTTGTTACTCTTTTCAGTGGAAAGAAGGCACAGCAAAAGGAAAGAAAAGCTCAAGGCTTTAACTCAGAGCCCTCTGAAGGTACTGAGAGATTTACCAGGTTAAAGTGAGAAGAGATTAGATTTTTGAATGATTCCATTTCTACCAGTATTTAGGAAAGCGTATTTCCCTTTTAAAAAGCCACCTGCCATGTCATGCATAATCGGTGTGAAGAGTGAGATTAGCAGGGGTTTTTCCACAGTAAATACAGCAATTACTGCCTTTTGGGGAAAACCAAAAGTGTTTGCAAATTTTGAGCAAATTCAACAAGCAGTTCTGAATGAAGAAGAGGAGAAAGTTCTGGATTAAGTTTAAACATTTTGGTTGAGTATTTTTATATTTTCTGTTTGGTTGGTTTTGGTTTGGTTTGTTGTGGGTTTTTTTCAAAATAGTGAAATGAACTTTAACTTTTTTCTGTATTACAGAAAAACATCTGTGAGCAACCAAGAGATTTGTCCAAACAGGAGATGAATGTAATGAAGGTAAAGGGGAATGTGAAATCCATTTGCAAATGACAAGAGAGAAGAAAAACGTCTGAACAAGGAAGAAAACACTCCTCAGCTCAGGAGAAGGATGCTGAGTGTCAGCCTTTGTAGGTGAGCAGAGCCTGGGGAGCCTCCCACCCACTTCTCACAATTCCCCTGCCCATGGGATTTGATAGGACTTGGTGGTATCTCTTCTATATCAGGGCTAAGGAGTGGTAATGCAGAACAGAGACAGGTACATATTTAGCTCTGCTCCATGCCACTAACAGTTGGTCTTTGAGAGATTTCATCTCCCCTCCCCAGCAGCCCTTGCTATAAGGTGTGCATAAAGGGCCAGTTGAGCCATAAGCAAATATAATAGAGTAAGGCAGTAACTGTTTGAAATACAGGCTGCCGTAATAGTCCTGTGATCTCCCCAAGGGGAAGAAAACGATATTACATCAGTCAAAAGTTATGTATAAAATAAACACATTTTTCCTTATTCACATTCTGTATTTCTGCACCTGAAATTATCTGGTGTATTGATAAATGAATTTATGTAGTTTATTTCACAAAGGTGGTCTGTATATTGTTACTATCTGTGTACCAAAACATTTTAGAAGCATAATATCAGGAAAAAAAAATGGCCTTATAGCTTTCTAAAAATATGAGTAGGATTCCAGGTTCTTAAACTTTTATTACCATTTTAGGTTTTCATTATAATTTGGTGTCGGGTGAGCAGGGTGAATTTCTAAACCTTAAAAGATCAGGCAAAAGAAAAAATTATATCAACTAAATCCCTATAAAAGCAATATCACATCCAGAAGAAACATGTCATCTTTGAAAAGAATAAAATGTGGTTTGGAAAGAAACGTGGTATGCTTTGAAATTCCAGCTGAAAAACCAAGGAAGACCTATTTGTTTTCTTTTGTCTTTTCATGCAGCCCTTCTGGATCTTTTTTTAGCATCTGTAAAGTGTTTTCAGACCATTTTGTATGACAGGTTGAATATCCACCGTTATTTTTGTTGCTAGGACAAATGAGATAATCATAAATGTTTTGTCTACAAAAAGGAAACTGCTATAAATTTTATGTGGGATATGAAATTAAGCCATGGGCAAGAGAAGCCAGTGCACGTGGTGATTGCTGGGTGGGGACTAGCTGCTTTTGATGGCAGTTGACAGAAGAAACAAAAAAGAGATTTTTATGGAGGAAAACAGTTGTTTACAGATTTCACTTGTGTCAGTGGCAGACTTGTTGCAACAGAGAGCTGAGCATCTCTGGCTCTTCTCTAAGCATGACAAGGAGGAGGTAAATCACTAAGTCACACTTAGTTGTCAATGGTTTTGTGCTTTTAAGTCACCAATGGCTCTGAAACTTCAGAGATAATAGTGACTTAGGGGTGATCTACAGCACTAGAAGTGAGGGGGGAGACACCCTCATCCCCCTGACATCTGGATCGTGATAAGACTGAAGGAATCCCTGAGGTCAAACTTGGCTCAGAGAATCCCTTCAAACACCTGTGTCTTGAAAGGAATTTTCCATCCTTTCAGCTCCCACTTTTCTGCCAGGGAAGTACAATAAATGTAGGAGCATGATTCCGTGCAATCTTTACTTAAAGCTATGCATATCTTTCTGTCTCTCTAGTTTTTCCCACTGTTCAAAAATCAAAAGACTAAAAGACACAGGGCAAGTAAACAGCAATCCCTCCCAATTTTGGGACATCAATGGTAGGAGCCTTCCTTCATACTGTTGCATTCATACTGTTACAGTCAATAACCATCAATAGATTTATTTCTGATTAATTTACAGAATTCCTTCTGACACTATGGTTCCTTGACACCATCTGACAGCAGCAAATTCTGCACTGTATGCTGAGCTGTCCAATCTTCCAATTTCACTCAGTGTCTCTAAAGTGCATGTGAGAAAATGTTATTTTTTTACATGTACTCAGTATCACTTATGATTTTCTCCTTCTCTCTTGAACCCCTCTTGCTCTTTCCTTTTACAAGTGGAAGAACACTTCTATTCAGTTTTTAATTCCCTGGAAGTAACTTCATAGATAATATCATGCTTATGACATTTTACTTCATCTTTTCCAGTTGTCCTATATTCTTTTGAGTAGTGATCAGGGTGATAGGGCATCATAGAAGCAATGGAGCAGCTTGCCCAGAAAGGTTGTGGATGCCCCTTCCCTGGAAGTGTTCAAGGACAGGTGGGATGGCATTTTCGGAAACCTGATCCAGTAAAAGGTGTCCCTGCCCATGCTGTAGGGGTTGGAACAAGATGATCTTGAAGGTCCCTTCCAACACAAACTGTTCTTTGATCCTATGATGGTATAATGTTGGGGTTTTTTTCTTCCTGTTTCCTTTCTTAATCTTTCCTAACACTGCTTTACTTTTTTTCTCCACCATGACTGATTACTGAGATAGTCTTTTTCAGGAAATAACCAGAGGGACTTCAAACATCCCCTCAGAGCCAATAATTTCTACTCAGTCACTGTGTATTTATCATTAAAGAGGTTTGGCCTACACACCTTAGTTTGCATGAACTGACCTTTAGCTCCATCTCCCATTTTGTTGTCAAATTTGTCAGCATTAAGAAATACTGATGTAACTTTTGAAATGGGCTTTAGATTTGTCTATATCAAATAATTTTATCAGAAGACTTTGCTACCTCATTATTCACATACATTTATACTTCTTATGGATGGCAATAAACCATCTATAATGGTCTGTTTCTGCACCACCTTAAATTGCCAGGCATAGGCTTATTTGGTTAAGAGGAGCTGTAGCTGCAGTGCAATGGCAGTAGCTGTAACAGAATTTCTAATGCAGTAACCGAATCAAAAAATGTACCTCAGGGAAAGTTTGTATCCATTTTGCTTCATTTCCTAAATGCTAGTGTTTACTAAAGTGCTGAAAAGGGATAGAAAACATGCTTTGCCCTACATTTGTGATGAGTTCCAGGATACTACACTAGTAGTGTCTTTTTTATATGGTAACAGTAATTAAAAACTGATCCCAATATAGTTTCTGCCAAAAATCACATACAGTGTGCATCTACCACAAGAAGAAAACTGCTCAGCTCATGTGGTTTATACCAAATCAGAACCAAAGTGCTTTTTTGATTTGCAAATGATGCATAATTAACAACACTAAGCACTTGCAAAACACCAGAAAAGACCTGCACATTTCGAACCACTCTTGTACAGCTAATCCAGCAAAGTTTTGGTTATACACACTTTTACATGCACACTCACCTACTGTTTGGATTACAAGGTCACTTCATACAACCTGCCAATGCACACACCTGTCAGAAAGGTCCCTGTGCTCACACTTACAGACACCACGTGTGGGTTCCCCTTTGTAGTACCCCATGCTGTCACTTTGCTGCCTGCATGGTTTCCAAGAGGAGAGGGTGTCTGGGCATCCCTACACACACCTTTTGTTGGCTTGTTATAACATTTTCTTGAGTCATGCTGTGCCAATGAAATCTACACCCACTGACACGCTGATCTATGGATTTACATAAAAAGATGAGAAAAGTTTCAGCCATGACACTTCTGCACAAACTGGTTTATTCTTCACAGGAGCTTCAAAAAGGAATTCTTTGCTAGGGAATTCCTATCAGAAACCTTGGAAAACTTGTAAAAATTCCTTGTACTTCAGCTGTCTGTTTTAGTCATTGCCACAGTCTTTCACCAGTAAGAGTCCCATTAAATAGCAAGGAGAGCAGAAAGCTGGTGCCTATCCAAGTTTTGTGGACTTGGAAACAATTTATTCAGTTTGCCACATATGTGGCTAACATATGAAAATAGAAAGAATACATTAAAGAAATGAAGTAAAAATAAAGTCTTTGAAAGGATGAGTGATTTAGAACTAGCCTTGTCACTCCTTGTGAACCAGGGCTTCACCAGGGTAGGTTGGGGATTGTGGTCTGACTTGGTTGCAGAATGCATGGCTAGTCCAATGCTTTCTGCTTTTAGTGACAGCCAGGAGAGCTAGGCAGAGCTTATAAAATGTTTTAAGGTATGGAAATATGAAACAATAATGAAAAACTCTACAATTATTGACTTCTGTGGCATAGCAGTAGCTGGAAGTATCAGCACACAGAATCTCCTTTACCTTTGGCAATGCAGGTGATCTGGCACATGCTGACCCATACCCTGCTCTGCAGGCAGTTGCATCACTACCTCAGTCCACAGATTTTGTTTGTAAGCCATTTTAAACTAATTTAAGGATGGTTGGTTTCTCAAAGTCATATGTCAAGGAGTATTCATACCACATACTACAGCAGCTGATGACAAGGCTGATACTGAGAGGCCACAGGACAGGGAGTGAAGAGCTTTCCCAGTGGGCAGAGGACCTGCCACTGCTTACCCACTGGAGGGGCCTGATGTGGAGCTGTGGATGTGACTAGGGGTTTGCCAAGTACTGAAGACAGTTGCTGGTGGCTGAAAGGCTGTACAATGGTCTAGGTTAGACAAGAATTTGTGGAGATAAATTTCCAAATCTCTTTATTCAGCATTTCTGCATGGAAGTAGATAAACAGTTGGAGATAAAGGTTTTATTTTGATTGCAGTTGCACTGATATAAAATAGTGGGAAACAGTGGAGTTACTCCATCATAATGTTAGGGCAAGTAAAACTGGGCTCAGGCGATGAAAAGAGAAGAGGACTCAGATTTCCTTTGTATCCTTATTTCAACTGTGCTTCATTTTAACAACTGCATTTGCTTTTACCATATCATAAATATTTTATATTTTTTCAGCCACTGTGTTCATCATTTAAACAGGAAGGTATTTAACAGTGCTGTTCTCATTCAGTTTGAGGATGTACTACAAGCACGAGATTAAATCCTCAGCTAATGTAAAATAGCACAGCCCCACTGAGTCTATGGGAGCCATTTCCTCCTCTGCCAGAGGCATTTCTTCTTCCATTACCTCCAGAAGAAACCCCAGGTCCTCCTGGGAACTCCCCTCCACACTCTGCCTCCTCCTAGATGGGCTCAGTTCTGAGCAGGATCATCACGCAATGGGCTTGTGCTGATAGCAGCCTGATGCTTTGCTCCCACAGACCTGGGCAGTCCCGGCTGCTGATACTGGAGGTTGCAACCACCAAGCTGAGCTACAAATGGAGCTGAAGATGAGCACCATAAAGGCAGTCATGACAGCTGGTTCCTTATGAAACTGCAAGTATCTCAGCATACCACAGACAGCTAGCACATCTCCACTACAGACAATGGGAACAATGCTGGAGTCAGATTTATCCTCCCAACCTAGTGAGTGAGCAGAGTCTGTAAATCAGCAGGAGCTTGTGACTATTAAGGCAATGTAAAACTGTTATGAGTCCACAGCACCTGTGAGTCTATGAACACTAAAATGCATTTCTCTTGTGCATTCAGGTTTAGCTGGTCCAGTATTTTCCCCATGAAAGCCTGTCTAGCCACACATATTTTAGCTGGATTGTACTGGCTCATGTAGATTATTTAATTGAAGTTTCCCTTTAGCATTACTTGGATGAGTAACCATCCAGTACAAAACAAAAAGGAGAGTGTTTCATGTGGCATTCATTTTGAATACAACAAATGTTCACCATAGGAAGAGAAGTTGTGTTCTTTGGGATGTTTAACTTTTGCTTTTGCTTTTACTTTCTGTGCCTGACAAAGCTAGGAAAGCAGAGCTGCTAAATTATTTCCACATAGGAATTCAAAATATTCAAATATTTTACAAGTTTAAATTGGATATGAAAACCAAAATGTGACACATATCCTATCTCCCATACTAAAATATCTCGTCTTCCAAATATTTTGATCCATCTCAACCACTCCTGAAATATACAGTCACAATCAAGCTAGTTTTGAAATAGTCATGTCTAGGCAAGTAGCAACACAGCTCAGCAGGGTGAGAACTCACCAACACATTGGTTAGGTCATTGTGAGGTCCAAGTGTTTGAGCTCGGTCTGCACAAGCCCATCTGAAATGATTGGTTCTGAGCAGTGCCTGCAAAACAGATTTTGTCCCAGGATTGTCACCATGTAGCCCAGCCACTAGCTGAATAAAGAGCGCTATCTAGCACTTTCTGGATTGAGGCAGAAACAAGAAATATCACTAATTGCATTCTTGTTAATATGCTCTCTCAAACCTGTAGGGAAGTGGTTGAACACCATAGCCCTACAATATCCCCTTCACTCTAGTATGTCCATATTCCATGTACAGCAAACTATTTTCTAGAAAGCCAAGGAAATAACAAGCTTAGATTACATTTTGCCATACTATCAAATAATTCACAGTGAACTGGAAGCCATTCAGGGAACATGAAAGTAAGACCAGAAAGATAAATAACTTACAATCATGTAAGCATGTCACAATCTTAGATTGAGGGAAAAGGGAGAATAATAACTATTTTGAGAACCAGATGCAAAAAAAAGGGCAATAAATAAAGAAGAATATTTTTTTTGTTCTATAAAGTAGAATTGCAAAAAGGGAAAAAGAATACTTTTAACTTACTACATCAGAAAAATGGAAACCAGCCACAGATTATGAAAAGGTTGAATAATATCCCTTAACAGAGAACTCTAAGACTTTTAAGTTTTGGAGATTTTTTTTTCCCCACTGTATTTTCCTTTCCATTTCCTTTTTTTTTCTGCTTTGTGTATTGATCCCAGCCTTGCAAACTCAAGGCATTTAAAGAGTATTTGAATTCAAAAGAGCATTCACTTGAATACATGTAGGTTGACAAGAGCTCAAAGAGGTGGTAGGTTGCAAGCCTCTGAAGTCAGAAATTTACCTCCTGATCTCTTTATAGAGACTACCTGAGTATTGGAGAATGCAAGAATAATTTTGAATAGTTTGAAGGAAAGATTTCAAATGTAAAAAATGTGCCATTTGCCTCAGAGTGAGGCTTGCACTCAGGGGAACCAGGTAGGAGTCTGTAAATGTGCGAAGTGAATAGACCCCAAGGACAGAATACAATTACTTAGGAGGTAATGAGATAAGATTAAGAAGGGAATATTTAGACAGAATGCCAGGAAAAGCTTGAGCTACTTTGAAGTGTTGAATAGTCTTGTGAGGGAAATGTGAAAGCACAATTACTGAAGATACTTAAAACTGTAAGTCTGCTCACATTTGCTGCAGGGAACAGGTCTCCCTTTGCAGAGACATGGACTAAGTGACACAACCAGGTTTCTACTCTTATTTTCTTTCTTCCGTGGTCCAGAGCACACTGCAATTCAGATGCCCAGACACATTATTACACTTATTCTGCAATAAGAAGTAACACAAAGGACACTGCAGTGCTAAGCAGCATGAGGCAGGTGGTGGGTAGGTTGCAACAAGCTGTAGAGAATTTTTGTCTACTTTATCATCCGTTTGCAAACACCGATGGATTGTTTCAGTCCAGACACTGTGTTATCAGTGTACATATACATCACCTTCTTGAATGCCTGTGACTATTACTAAGAGCATCAAATGGCTCTGGGAGGTGATGCCTCTATGTTTGACATCTCAGCAGTAGTGAAATGCTGCCCTAGGGAAAATGAAACAGAAGAGAAGGTACCTGTAGGGCTGTGGCACTGCCCCTAATAGTGTCTGCTTGGAGAAAGGATCATGGCATGGTAGCAAAACAAGTAATAACAAAAATCAACATAATTTCAGGGAGGTAAAATTTCATGTTACTGAATTTCACTTGACCAAGGAGCACCAGAAAATGCTTTGGGGATGGGCAGTTCTGAAAATGAAAGTTCAGAGAATTTTAAAAGTTGGGAGAGGTTCTCAAGTGTAAATGTTCTCTCTTGTTTTGTGAAAGAAATGGAAAATTTATTTTGGTTTAGCTGTAACTTGAGGTACTTGCCAGAGCTGTTATTTGGGCCATTCCACTCCTCTGCTCTCCTCTCAAGTCTGACTTTGTAAGCTAGTCCCACAAGCTATGATGGCTTCCACAATGGAGTGTCACTCTTCACTTCAAAGAGAAGAAATAGATGGAGATCAAAAAGAAAAATTTTGTAAGTCTGAACTACATTAGAGGGTCTTCATTTTCTGCATCCTCTAAACAGGTTTCAGATGTATGTTGAGAAGATGCAGCTGCAATTTCTTGACCTGGGTTGCTCTTTCCTACTGAAATGCAGAACAGTATAGTTCCTGCTCCAATTTCTGTTGACGTAGCAAACCTCTTAAGGCCTTGGCTAGCAAGGAAAGATGCAGAGAGGAATTCAGGTCCACTATGCTTTCATTTATTTTTGGAACACATTCACCTCATCTGATCTCCAGCTCTGGACATCCTCCTTGGGTATAAGTTGTTAGAGAATGTGCCTAAGCAGCCCAAAAGGGTACTACTGAAAATCATGATTCAGCTTAAAGTCCTGTAGTTCATTGAAACAGTAGCTGAAATATCTGCATTCTCATAAGGCCAAATGCTATGACTTTTGGTGTATAAATGCTGGGTCTTCAGCCCAACTGGTTTGTTCTATAGATTCCTTCCTGCCACAGCACACTGTATTTGCTAAAGACTCCCTGTACCCTTCAATCCACAACATGCAATTGCAAGACAATTTAGCAGCAACAGTTCAGCTATTTCAATGTAGTACAGCAACTGTTTCATTTCATACATTTTATGACTCTAGGTTAAGGAGAGACATTTCAAAGCAGTATATAACCTAGAGGCTCTGTAAAAAAGGCTGGGATTTTAGTAAATACTGTGTGCGTGTTGTTGTGTCTGGAGCTGAGGCTGACATCAAGCCAGGTCATTCTTTTCAGATGTCACTAGCATATTCTTCCAGCATGGGCCTGATCCTGCAAGGTCTTTTTAAGCTAAATTACATAGTTCCGATTAAGGGAGTTTCCAGTCAAGTCCCTGTGGCACTCACTGGGATCAGATATTTCTCATGATGAGAAGAAATGTCAATATATGGCCATCCATAAGTAACAAATTAGAATTGTTTTAATACTTGCCAGAGAAGAAAGAATTACCACCACAGAGCCCTTGAGGAATGCAAATCAATTCTCTGTCACTGTCTGTGTAGCTGGTACCTGTGAGGATGTTTACAGTGCTGCACACTAGAAACTGCAAAATTATGCCCTCCTTTCCCACACAGACACCACTAATATGAGTGTCTTCTTAAGCCAGGTAGTAACTTATATGAAATTCATAAGAATCTAGAATATTAGAGACTTTTCTGTGTTGGTCAAGCATAGCTGGCTCTGAAAAAGGAGTTCAAATGGTCTTATACAGGTCTATAACCTTATAAGCAGGTTTTAAGGTGAGCAGAGGACAGACAGGCAGGTGATATAATTCCCTGCTAAATCTTGTCTCCTTTGGAAATTAAGCTGTAAAACAAACTATCTTGGGAGTTCTGGGGTGTTTTGGTTTGGTTTAAATAAATTGAGGGATTTGGTTTACAGGCAAGATATAGAACAGCTTCTAGACATGAACAATTAAGAAGGATATGACTTTTCAGCCAGAAAAAGAGATGACTTTTAAGAGAGATGTGATAAAGACCTGTCCATTCATACAATTGTTACCCTGTTATTGTTGGTTGAGCTGGTCTTTGCTCAGAGTATAATGACTTTCAATTGACTGGTAATGGTCAATCAATCAAAAATTTCTCGGGAAAGTTTGAAGGTGCCAATGAGCCAAACCCTTCTAGCCTAGGGAAAATTTAAAACAAAAATGAAAGGAGAAAATGGGGAACACTCCCAGCCGTAAAGTTAACCACCTAGCAGTTATCTACAGTCCCTCTCCTTGTTGTTCTTCTGCCATCTTAATGCTGCCAAATCTCATGCTTCAATTGTCACAGACTGGTGCCTTGCCAAAGAGAGAAGAGAAAAAGAATGAGAAAGAGAAAGGGAAACGGTAGAACATCTAGGCTATACAAAAAAGTGATTAAAACAATGGCACCGCACAGGTGAAGGAGGTAAAGATTTTCCTGGTTCCTTGCAGGAAGGTCAGTGGTATTGAAGGGTTACAGAAAACAGGGAAATGGGGAGAACAGTATGGAAAACCTTCTGTGAAAGAAAGGAGAAGAGAAAAAAGCAGAGAAAAAATGTCTCGGGTCTGTAGGATAAGAAGTTTTGCAAGAAATCCTTAAATGCCTCAGGACTGTACAACAGCAGCAGAAGAAAATGAACCTCTAAGCTCATGATTTACACGGAGCCCAGGAAAGCAACAAAGTGTTTATTTATCACAAACATTATTCAGCTTGTAGAACTCAGACCATACAAGCTATCTGCATGCTACCTGCACACTCTCTGCCTGCCATCTGCACACTGCTTGTTGCACTGACAGCCCTGGCAGAAAGTCAGGTGTGTCTCAGAGGAATTTAGTTGTTCCTGGAAACTCCTCCTGGGGCTGCGGGTGAGAGTGAATTGTGATTCTCTGGGAGGCCATACATCGATCTGTCCTTTCTGATTACTGAGAACTCTTAGAATTTGAAAATAAACTCTTAAGGAATTATTTGATCTCTCTCAGGAACTTGACAAAATCAATCTCCTTAGCGTGGGAGCAATCTCTACTATAGTGTAACAGATAAGGCTGCCTCCACATCCAGTATTTCCTTACCCTCACAAAGACCCTGTCCATCCCTGAGCATGCCTGTGTTGGGGACCCAGGGCACAGTTTGTATTAGATTTATGGATTGTTCCTGCTTCTGTCACACAAGTGCTGCTATGCCCAGTCAAGGAGCAATTTTTACCTATCTTGCAAGTAGAACTGCCCAGGTAATTTATAAGAGACTTATTTCATTCATAGCATGACCTACTCCAAATTTCGGGAAGCAAGTATGACTGAGCAAATGACCACATACTACATCTTCAGACAGGCTACCTCTGACTGGGGGCCACTGGGACTTTTTTGATGTAAGTTAAGACAAATCCAGTAAATGGTTAGATATAAGATTTCCAAGGGATGCTTGGGTATGACTGGAAGAGGTACTGGTGTTCAAACAGGCAATGTTTTTTCCCAGTGAGAAATTGTACCACAAGTAGTCCTTTTCTCAAAGTCAATATTTAAAAGAAAACTAATATGGGTTGCTTGGTTGTTTTATTTATTTGTTTGTTTTAATGGACTTTATGAAGTGAGGCTGGAAAAGACCACATCATAAGGCCTATTAAAATTATAATCTTTACCTTTTTACACTGTGGAAATCTCAGTCTCCTCTGTGCCCAGAGTGCATTTGTGTATGTGTACATGAACATGTGGGAGCACCTAGCACAGGCTGGTTCTAGCTGTGAGGATTTTAGTCTTCAACCTACTATAGTAAAAGTTATAAGTCAAAAATCAATCAATAGACCAAAGGTGAGAGAGACATAAAAAACATGTGATTCTTTTATTTCATAGGTACCACCTGAGGTCACTCATCACTTAGCCATATTAGCTATCTGATATTTTTCAGACACCTTGGTTGAAGCAGGGCTTGAAAGACTAGAGCAAAGACAGTGCAGTGGTCAGGGATAACAGGTTTCAGGAGGTTTGTTCCTCAACTAAGGAACACCATGAACATGAGGCAGGGACAACATATGTTTACTATTATGCATAATACTTCAATTTATTCAGGCTGCAACAGTGTTGAAAACAAACCTGATGTTTTCCATATGCTGACAAAGACGTAGTCTCTTTTCTTGAGAGCTTATGGACTAAAAGAAGATTTAGTGGAAGGACAGCAGCAAGTTCTGTCTAAGTGAACTGGAAACTGCAGTCAGCACCCCACCATGACAGATCTTCACTTTCCTCCTGGAGCAAACATGCTATTGCACTTTGCCAGCCAGCCATGACTGAAACATGGTCTACAAATGCCATGTGGCAGCTTTCATGTATGCCTCTATGGAGCACTGGACAAGAGGAGCCCTGCTGGAAGGCTCTTGCCTTCTCGCCTCTATCTGAGCTGGAGCTCTGGGTGCGCCCGATGCTGGGACTGATGGCTGCACCTCATGTCTGGGCAGAGGAGTTTTCCAAGGTGTGTCAACTGGAGTTTTACCTTGCATTTTTCTTAAATGAGGAAGCTCTGGCAGTACCAAATAATAATTATGAAATAAATCATGCATGGAATTTTTCCCCTACGCTCAGTTGTTGAAATACTTTTGCACAAGTAGATTTTTTTTTTTTTCATCTGTGTGTGTGTGTGACCAGACCAGCTCTAATTAGGAAAATCTTTTCCTAGATCTTCAGCTGCTCAGCTCCCAGCCTCTTAGAGATTTTCCTTTCTAGAGCCCATTCCATCCCCTCATAGTCTAGCAATTCCTTTCTGTTATTTTGCATGTGTCAATTAGACCTGATGTTGTGATGAAGAAAAGAAACAGACACATTTATTGTAATATTTCAGTACCAATGACATGGGAGAGGCAGCTCCATTTTTCAGTATCAGGACACCAGGTCTCACTGCTCTGACTCAGAAACTCTGAGTGGGGGACGTTTGAAGTGCCTTTAGGATAGGAGCCCTCCCACACTGCTTGCACAGATACACATCTGATCTTACCTTTCATCTGAACAGATCTCCAAGGCAAAAGGAAACAGAAATACGGCTTCATAGCTAAAGCAGTAACACATTATAAGCTGAAATGTAGTCTTATCCCACTAGAGGGTGGTCTGGTTACCCTCATGTTGTAAGAACCGTGTGCAGGCAAAGCCCTTTCAGAAAGCCTGTGCCTGCTTTATTTAGACTGAGCAACATCAAAGTATTCCCTTTCTGAGTGTTTCCAAGTGCCTGATGTCCCCTCACCAACGCTGAACCTAACCTCTCATTTAAACTAATAACCACATTGCACCTCTCACTGAAGATCTGATACTCTATAAGTATTAGCATGCTCTGAAGCCTTCTTTCAATGCTACAACTGTATATCTATGAAAGAGCAAAGTAAGGCTCACTGGTAAAGAGGAACACGCTTGGTTTGGTACCACTTTGAAATCTTTAAAATCTGTTTATGTGTTGTCCATCAGGTTTGGGAGAGCTGGCACATAATCTCACAGCTAGCTCTCATACCAACTGCATGAGAGTCACCAGAAAGTCTTTCCTCTCTCAAGCTGTCCCTCTTCCTGGGTCTGTCACCTCAACTCCCATTCCCAGGATGTCCTGCCCATCTTCCTTTTTCTCCTTCCTCATCTGCTCAGACTCAAATGAACACATCCCTGCCTCCATGCTTTGTGGCCTAAACTTCAAACCTCCTTCTGAGTTGCATTTTATGATCACAAATAAAAGGTAATTTCAACCTCTTTATGGTTCATATCTCTTCTGATGATCAGAAACCCTTTAGGACCCTTGCAAGAAAAATTAAGGTACAGCCTTAAATCATGGAGTTAAAGCTGCATCAAGCATCAAGTCAAACTCCATAGAGTTCAATTTAAATTTCAAAGACATTTGAAAGAACTTCATCCAACATCTTGCCTCCTGTCTCTATGTCTACCTATATGGGAATCCATGAGAGTGTGATCAAAGACATAAGAACACAAGGGATAAACTGGATTTGTCTACCTATGCAAAATTTTCTCTGTTAGGGGTTTTTGTCCAAAAATTAATTTAGTCCTTGAATCTTGTTGTTCTGATCAGATTTCTTTTTATTGACTCATTTTCTTAAGTGCTGTTTTCAGACTTAGTAGTGGATAAATTAAAAACTTTATCTCAAAAATATGTGATGGTAGGTGTTTTCATCCACAAAAATTTGCCATGCCTAAGAATGCTCCAATGTGGATCCAAGCTCACTGGAAAAACGTGAAGGCTTTGTGAGCAAAGCAGAACACCATTCACCACTACATTAAACATATATATGTATATACAGAGTCAAATGTAAGGTGATTGGTGAAATGCACGCTTAATTTGCATGAGTTCAATTTCTCATCCATTTTGGGATATATTATACACCTATTTGGGTTTGTCTACTTCACATAGTTCAGACAGCAAAAATGTTAAAAGATTAAAGAATTCATTATTAACCTCATGGCATTTGAATCATGTCAACAGATATGACACAGCTGTCAATGATAATCAGAGTACCTTCAGCTGTGAGTTTGGATGCAAATCACAACACAACAGGACAATCTGTTCTGATACAGTATAAAGAACTATTACATCATTCATCTGCTCTCTGTAAAGATAACATGGCAAAGAATTAAAGTCCATTTTTTTCATAAATTCTTTACACTTCAGTGCCTTGAGAGTTATAGAGAATGTGGCATATTGTTTGGCTCCTGTAGCAGGGAAGGAAGTAATATGGGTGAGAAATGTGACACTCAGGTCTTGCAAAAATCTTTTGCCTCTCTGTGTGCCTTTTTGGTGGCAGCAAATTTTTGGATGTGTGGTGTTGTCTTTAATAAATGTTTTATTCTTAGCTGTTTGTATACATAAGTGGAGCTGTCCTCCATGATTGGTTCCAACATATAGATATCACTGTTAAATGGGTTTGGGGAGGAACATGTGGTCCTTATTTAAAACACTGCAAGCTATAGTGATGTAGACTGTGGCATTTCAAGTTAGACTACTGCTGCTTGGTTATGTTCTGAGATAAAAAATAAAAGTGAACAGAGCTGTAAGTGATGTAAAACTTCAAGAACACCAGCATCCTTTAACAGGCATCTCTACAGCAGATAAAGCAGTAACTTTTATATCAGAACTTATCAAAGCATGGAGCTGATGTCTTACCCTTGTGAAAAGGGAAAAAGGAAAGGAAAGGAAAGGAAAGGAAAGGAAAGGAAAGGAAAGGAAAGGAAAGGAAAGGAAAGGAAAGGAAAGGAAAGGAAAGGAAAGGAAAGGAAAAAGGAAAAAATCACAAACAAATTCCAAATGTAGCTAAAATTAGCAAGGCTGTCCTTCAAACGTTGTGTTTCAGAATCCAAGGATCTGCATTGCCATTCTTCTGTAACCCCAATTAATTAGGTATTGACTTGTTTTTTCATTCAATTAAAGTATAATTAAAAGGCAGTGGTCTGTCTCTCAAAAACAGATGAAAAGGTTCTGGTAAGAATCTCTAGGTTAATCCAGCTGCTTAAAATGTGTGTTGTATTTGACCATTTGCCAAAAGACTCTGTGAATACATGAGCCAGCTGGCACGGGGAAGGCTATGGGAACCTGTCAGCTGTTTAGGACAATGGCTGAAGCTTTTTTAACAAAATCAGTTTTTAAAATACCTAAAAATGAGACACCCTACCTTGGCAGCTCAGGAATTCTAGCAATGAAATCCTAAGAAATTTTTTCCTCTTAAAATATGAGTTTTGATTCCTATTCCGTGAACCTCTGAACCAAGCCATTTATTTAGATTGCTGTTAAATGTCTGGCAAAGAGACACAATGCATCAAAGCCTTATTTTTGCAATGAAGGAACCCAAGTTTGCTATTTTGACAAATGTGGCTATTCTAAAAGGAAAAACTGTTAATGTGCTGAATGGAGTTGCACCTCCAGTTGTTCTTTGAACCAGGCTGGACTCCAGCCTCGGGTCCAGCTTTCAGGGCACCACTCCTCACTCCACCTCAGGAGGATATACAGGTGCTCATTTTGCCAAACTGTGAGCCAGAAGCACACCCTGGTGAACAGTTGCTCCTATACACCCTGCCATTGGCTCTAGCTGTGCTTCTCATGGGAATAACTGCTTAGCAGCCTAAGTGAGAGCTTCACGAGCAAATCTTTAATGCACTGTTTCCCACCAAGTATTTTAGACAGAAAAACTTGCCAATGATCCTGGCATTTTAAAAATCTTCGTTTGCTCCCTGTGTTTTTGCTGTTGAGTGAAAGAAAATGATTACAGATGGGAGCAATTTCTGGAGTGCAGAGGCAACAGCAAATAGCCAAAGAGCTCTTTAAAAAGCAGGCTGGGTACGTGCGTGTGGAGGCTGGGATTTCTGCACACCAGGTGTTGATATAAAACTCGCCATGCTAACAAGAGCCTTGCAACAGGCTGTTACTTTGATTTCTTCCACCTGGTGCTTGCTGCAGCAACATGTCTGCCTCACCATGTGAGTTATCTGAGAAGCTGTCAAAAGGCAGGGAAGATATGGGAAGTTCTGAAAAACTTGGCTGGGCCTGCCTTCTCAATGGTAACACTTTATGACACTTTTATTTTCAGTCCCAAACTTCAGATGCTTCACTTTCTTTCCACCAAAGGAAACAAGCTAACAACAAAAGCCCTCCAGCCCCCAGAGATTCTCTGGCTGTGTGCTCTGTGGGGTGTCCCAGTCCATCATCCAAGGCTTCTTCTCAGCTTTCAGGATCCTGCCCACAAGTACAGAATGACCTTGCTCTTTGTGCAGAAAAACATCAAAAGTAAATATCTCTATAATCATTTTGAAGATGAGGAAAAGCATGTAAAAATGTTACCAGCAATAGTATTATGGGGTGGTATAGATCAGGTGAAAGTCATAACAGATTTATTCCCTCTGTGTCCCTGGTGCTGTGTTTGCTAGAGAGAGAGATCAATCCCTTCTCTCAGTGCCTGTGCTCCTGGGGACTGAGGTTTTGTTGCTGAGCTCCACAGCAAGGTAATTCAGAGGCTGGTTTAAGGGCACATTTCTTACCAAAACCTCTTTTCCAAGATCAGTGATTCACTTCAAGACTGGCCACCACCATGAAAGTTATTTATGGTGTGGTTACAGGAGGACATTCCTTTTACATCTGAGTCTCAGAAGTTTAGTGAAACCCAGCAAACTTGAACAATAGGGAGAGGCTGACCTTACAAAAAGCCAGCAGAGGAAGACATTTGGAGTCACTGCAGTAATGAATGAACAGCCATTAACTTAAAACAAACCACATTGGTTTTTTTACACAGCCTGGTCAGTGAAATAATGAAAGGAACCCCCAAGTTTTCAAAACAGCAGCATTAGCTGGATATCCACTGCCATGAGATCAAAGTAAGAGTTAGTTGTAACTTAGTATCAGGGAAGGAAAGTCTCTGATAGCCTAGCAGAACCAAGTCAGCCCCACAGCCCACCTCTGCCTTCACATGCCTTTCCTCCAGCATGCTCAGACACACACACTTGCACACAGGGTCTATATTTACATTGTCTTCCTCTGTTGCTCCATCATCTGATCCATCAGGAGAGTAAAGTCTGCAGCACCCTTTTTTGTTTCCAAGAATCAACACTTTTCCTTCCTTACTTGATTATTGTGAAAAGAAGCAGGGGTGAATTTTCCAGCAATCTCTGAAACCCAATTTCCATGGTTCATTCAGAAAACATCTGAAAATCTGTGTTCCTGGAAGCACCTACAGTTTGTGCTGTTTCTATCTTCAGGTGGAATTTATGTCTGATGGGCAGTATTCTTCCATACTAGAGCATGAAAAGAGGTGTTTTGGAAAAAAATCAGACTGCTTCCTTACAGCCAAGGTACTTTGGGAATTTACATCTGAAACGCATACAATGGATGACACCCAATTAATTAATTATTTCAATTATAACAGTCAAGCCCCACCACACTATTGATTTCCCAAGTGCAGATGACCCTAAGCCACAGTTCTCAAAGTGTTTCTGGCTTTTAGGTTTCAAGCACTAAAAAAGAAGTGCTGGTTTTGGACTATTATGAAAACAGATGATTTACATTGAACTTGGGTCTTCCCATGACTCTTAATTTCAGTCTTACATATCCACGCCAATTTTCTTCTTTTCGTGTTCCAACTTCTCTTCAAATTAGTTTCCTTTCTGATGTTTTCTGTTTTGTTATTTTATCTCCAAATTCCCATCCCATTTGTCTGTCTGTATTCCATAAACAAATCTATGGCATATGGCCTTATGTGTTGGGGTTAGAGGAGACACAGTGAGTGTGTCAGAAAGTTTATATGTCACAATTTCCCCAAAAAGGAGTCAAATAATGGTGAGATTCAGTTGCTATTTCATAATTAGCACTTGAAATTAAGCCTTCAGAAGGCCACAAGAGGCACATCTTCCCTCTCCAGGAAGCACAATACCAGAAAAAATGGAAGTGAACACTTGTCTGTTCTGCAACATGTTGTCCTGAAAAGAGTAGAAAAACATCCGAAGAACTATACATTTTAAGTAAATTTTAAGCCAGAAAGATTATTCAGGCTTTTATGATCATTTTCAGAACAATTCATACTGAAGTCCTTAGATTAAAGCCACCTTTATTTTTCCCACCATAGGCAAACATAAGCTGCAGATTCTGAGTGCAAGCCTGAGCCCCACTGGGCCAGACCCCTGCAAGGTCAAAGTCAAACAATGCTTTGCCAAGTGCTCAGTAGGAATCCTTCTAGGGTATTAGATGGTAAATGCAGTAAAAACTAAACCAGGCAGCCAAAAGAGATGCACAGTTACAATCAAAAATATCACTGCTGAGGTGAGACTTACAAAGGCAAGGAGAAATGAAAGATTTATGGTTCATATCACACAGGCATGGAGGACAGTATGAAAAGTGTTAGTTTTCAGATTCCAAAGAGCAAGTAAATATTCATCTGGCAAATAAGATACAAAGGGGCATAGGAAAATACGGGTGTCCAGAAACTGACCATATTGCTGAATCATTTTAGTTGATTATGAAAATTTGCTGTGAAAACTTTAAAAGACAGTGTAAAAGATACTGAGAGAACTCCTTCCTACCACAGCTCATGGCCAACTTAAGCAAAGGGAATCTATAAACATTAAGATTATACTGAAAATCTGTGTTAGTCTGCCCAGTGTTTTAGTTCCCTGAAACAAGAAGTGGAGAATAATATATTAATTGGCAACTAAATAGTAAACTGCTCCTATACTTGGTTTTGACCCTGGGAACTGGAGAATACTGGGCTGGGAGCATAGACCAGCGGAAGGCAGGTTTGGTGTTGCACATTGCAGCAGGAAGGGTTGCTGGTTTCTTTCTTTGGATATCTTTGCAGTTGTGTTCCTTTCCTTTAACAGGGATCTCTGTGAAAATGGATTGCACGCTCATGTTGTCTGGGAAGGTGCTGCAAATTCCCAGAATGAATTTACTTTTGCTGCAGCAAATGTAACATCTGCCGTTGTGGATCCATTAAACCAGTTCCTTCAAAACCAGTGCTGCCAGATGAATGTATTTTACAATTACAAAGAGGAAGAGCAAACTATTTTATATGGCCACTAATTGTCAGTGGTTTCCTTATGCTTCCCAGACATTCTCAAAGATAGTGGGAAATGATTTCTTCACATATGGATGCCTTTGAGTTTTTCATTCACATTTCCTTTCACTGTGGGAAGAATAATCATGATCTCAAAAAGCTTATTGATCTGGAACTTTGGAAGGACTACTCAAGGAGACTTTATAAGCTCTTTCTAGGTTTGGGGTTTTTTTCAGTAATTTCACAATATTTTGTTGAGATCATTTAACAAGCAGTTTGCATGATTTTCACTATAGGTAACACTTTGAAATAAAAAGTTGTTTCAAATGTGACAATGTTTTTTTTTTTCTTAAAAAATGTCAAAATAAAACATTTTTTAAAGAAAAGAAAACTAATAAAATTTTTTTCTATAAAATATCACAGATATTTCCCATGCATTGTTTTAGCTTTGATGAATTAGCAGTTTCAGATAAAGGATGCTTAGCTTTAGAATTCCGACTCATCCTCAAACTAAATTTATCATATCATTGCACCACTTCCAGAACACTTCAAGATGCACAGCTGTCAGCATCCTCTATCCCAAGGTACCATATAAGGACAATTAATTTCCCCTTATTCTTCAACTTGCAAATCTTTTTGTAATCACATTGTCATTTCTGCAGCAGAAGAGCTCTCCTGAGACGTCCAAGAACCATACAGATGGCTTTAAGGTAAAGGCAGAAAAAACAAACAACACTGCATCAGATTCTCTTGTATATGCAAACAGCTTCTTTTAAAGGACATTATGCCTTTGCATCACAGATGCAGGGGCTGTGAGTATGTGTGAAGAGGTTCAGCGAGGTCATTGGCACAATCTTCTCTTATGCCTCCAACATACCCATGAAAAGGGTTGCTTGTACAGTTATATAACTAGAGAAATACCCAAACACAACCTCTTGAAATCTGTGCTACAATACTATACCCGTGAAATACTCTTTCCAGACTGCATCATTTCCCAGTGGTCTCTCATGATGTCTCCTTTTGGCCTCCTTCCCTTTCCATTTCTCCTAAAACTACCTCTCTAGCTGCAGAGCAAGAGGGTCTGCATGGCTGGTGCAGAGAGGTGAGTCAGAGCTGTGACCTGGGAAGACAGGAAAGGCCTGACAGGCTAAAGTTTGAATGTTGAACCAAAGTCTCTCGCAATGTTCTTCTGCCCTGCTCTGCTTTACCTTTGTTGTTGAGGGTGTCACTGCACCACAGTCACAAGGCTGCTGTGTCGGTCTGGCTGCTGCAATTCATCTTTAGCAGTTTCTGTAGAACATGGCTAAGGTCACAGTACTCATTGAGGAGAAAGTCATGAGGCCCTGATGAGCTTCCATTTGAAGTTCTGTGAAAAGCAGGAGGACTGAGCTGACAGGCTGGTGCCAGCTGGGTTTGCTCAGAGGAGATCTGCCTGCACTTCCCTAAGCATCAATATCTTCCTGGCTATTGTAGCAGCACACAGAAGATACAAATGTCTGAAATCTCAGCACTCAGCAAGTTGGGATGAGGTCTTCCAGCAAAGCAGAGATTTAAAGTGTTAGTGCTACATTGACAAAGCTTAACACTTGAGAGGAAACCTGAGTTATTCCGGTTTTATAGATGGGAAGGGAAATGTGCTTTCACCAGGCCTGCTGTGTGGTTTTCTTTCCCTTTCAGCTCTGTGCTGCTTCAGTTTCAGGCAGCTGTAGTCTTTTTGTTACTAGCTGATTTTCCCCATACTTGATGGCAAGGTCTGCATCATGTTAGTGGTAACAAACAAAGTGATGAAGAGAAGTAATCAGTAGATCTTCACCTCACTGCCTCAGTCCAGGTTGTCTGATCAGCTCATCTCATGAATTCCTGCAGATGTTGAGCAGGTTATGAGGGGTAGAAGTGGTGGTGTTACCTGTCACTGCATGCTGTATGTGCTCCACTCTTATGCACTCAAACGACTGTACTGAAACAGCAGTATTTTGTGCTGAGCCTTCTTCTCACCCTCCTCCCTGCCTGTGGCCAGGCAACCTTCCTGCTCCCTTCCTCTGCCACTTCCCAGATCATCTTCCCACATCCTTATGCACTTCCCAGGTCAGTAGCCTGTCATATTTCTTTCTTCCACCTGCAAAACCATGTTCTTCTACCTCTCATTCAGCTAAGTCATTGCAGCACCGAAACCTGGAGTCAGCAAAAGGTCAGTTTATTTTTATGAATGTTTGCATTAAATACAACCTGCCCAAACACAGCCTCTTCTTAGTGAGGCTAACAAAACAGAACATATTCAGCACTTGTGGGCCAAGTCATTTTGAAGGTATGACAAGCCAAAAAAATTTAGGAAAGCATTCCAGACGTGAGTGGTGGAATGTTTTGACACATTGTGTGTTCAGCTCCAATCGATTAGACACCCAGGGGGAAAAACTCTGCCATAAAGTAAGGCGAAGAAGATAAAACTTCAGAAGCTAGGGCTTATTTGGGGCAATTGTTTGAGGCTTAGAGATAAAACTGGGGATCCTGTCTGGAAGCCAGGTTCAAGTCCAACTATGAAGCAGCTACTGCTGTTTCATAAAGCTTTAAGTTTTGGCAACAAAAGCTATCAGAGGAGAAGGACTAAATGGATCTCCACATGAGTAACAGAGAAAACATGTGTTTTTATTTTCAAAGAACAGCTGAGATTGGATCAGCTGGTTGTGATAAAGGAGGCTTCAGTGTTTCTGAAGTGATATATGTGGAAGGATTATGGGGTGCTCCAAAAGTCAATGGAAAAGAAATTCCAAAATAACTTAGCAATTCTAAGTTCCTTTGGTATTTGTTGTAATAATATTTTTTACTGGAAATTTATTTGGTACAAAATGTAAATGTTATCTATCATGCTTCCTTTGGTATTCGACGTTGTAAAATTAATGTGCTGAGGGTTTTTTGCATTGTAAACTGCAATGCTTTTGAGCAGTGAGAACACCGTGAAACAGAAGAATTAAGAGCTCACTGGGGGCACATCAACTTTTGTGCTGTCACAGTCATATCTCCAGGCTATCATGACTATATTAATATATTATAGCACAGGAGGGCTGTCAGAGTGAGCTCAGAAGGAGTGAATCCCACTCTTACCAGACTGTTCACATGCTAATTTACAGCCCAAACCTAGGGAGGGTGTAGTTCTGGGTGATAATGTGTAGGTTATGTTCTATCGTGATAGTCACTCCGAGAGGAGAAATTGCTTTCTTGACCTGGGGTAAACCTGCTTTATTACTCCATATTTACCTCTTGAAAATGTATCCTGCATTCTCTCTTTCTTCTCTTCCCCTCTCTCTTCTCTTTCTTTCCCCTCCACTATTGTCCTCTTTAGCACACTAAATTCCTGAACAATAACCCATTTTTCAGAGAAGTAGCCTAGAAATCAGAGATGTGTACTGGGATGTGAAATGAGTGCACTGCAAGTACCACCACTTAAAAATTTCAGGAATTTATTTTTCTAGTGCAGCTTTCCAAAAGGAGTCTACTTGTACTTTCTACTCTTAGGGGAAACCTCCCTTGTCACTGGCACCACATAAAAATGTGCAGCTTGATTTCATGCCACATCTTCCAAAAATCATTTAAAATAAACCAAAACCAACCAAACAAAAAAACCCCCACAAAGCAGAGAATAGGATAACCATTTTCTGAGGCAACCACCTTTGCCTCTGACTCCACTTTCCACCAGCTCTGAGGTGAAATCTGTCCCCCCTGCCACAGGCAAACCAGCAGACAGAAAGTGTTTGTCTGAAGTACAGGAACTTTCTTTCCTCTCTCTGAGGAATGTGTTTGTTGTTGTTTTAAACACCCAGTCCATAAAGAGGGCAGCTCTTGGGCATTTCTTCAGAACTCACCTTTAGACGCTGCCATGGATCTCAGCAGCTTTTTATCCTCAGGACCCTTGTCTTATTGTGACACCTCAGTATGTGCCTTCCTGAGCCTACAGGTCCCAGTGGGTCTCCACCAAGGTGTAAAGGGCACTGGCTAGAAACAGCAGCCTCTGAGAAACATCTACAGAAATTTCAAAGTGAAGAAAAGAGATCAAGGTGCAACACATATCTGTATTACTTAGAGAGACAAAGGTTTTACCCATTTTATTCTAATGCTCTTATAATGAAAATTGGTTTAATTATGTCTTACTTCACCCTAGCAAAAATCATTTTATTTTACCTTTTTCTATGATGATAGACCTCACCATGGAGTTCATAGAAGCCAGATTTGTTGTAGGCTATTTGTGCTTAATTTCTAATTTTCTTAATTTTTGCTTATTCATCAGAACCTATCTTTTCTCAGGATAAAAGTATACATCATATGGATAGGAACCAAAAATCTGACAGTACCAGAGAAAATGAAAGGTGAAGATGAGTTTTTAAACCCCATGCAAATACAACTAAAAACTTCAGAAAAAGTAATTCTAAACATCTTAATAAAGTGTCCTACCATGACAATAGAGATGAAACTCTATTCACCCAGAGGAATTAATTTTTGAAGAGTAGAAAAGAAGAAAAAATTTAGAAGCAATAGCCTTTGTTGCTTTGTCAGTGAAACGCAGGTGAAGAACTCACTGTTTGCAATAGCTAAATATTTGGATTTTACATGAGCTACAGGAAATGAAACAAGTCACCTGAAAAGATTAACTGTTCATTTTCTAGGGCTGATGAGTTGACAGCTCCACAGGCTTTCCCAGATCAGGTTAGAGGCAGCACAATAGTAGCCTATTGAGGAGGAAGTGCCACCAGCTAATGAGAGAAAACTGGAAAGCTGCTATAGTATGTTACAAAGGAGGATTCTGTTAGACATGCCTCTTAATACAAACAAATGCACCTGCAACCTGCCTGAGAATTTAAGAAGAATTCCCCCTTCTCCTCCATTTTCTTAACAGCAACTGAAATAGGCTGAAAAAGTGCTTTTATAGAAATTGGGAAGAGAAGATTGTTTGTAATTTATAACAGTTCAATTTTTAAAGGAAAAAAAATGTGTTGGGATATGAGACAAAATGTGACAAAGCAATTATTTAAAATTCTGTCCTACAAATATATGTTTTTAGGGGAAAAAAAATACCAACAACAAACTTGAGAACAAAAGCCTCGAAATTTCAGTAGTAACCAGGCATACAAACTGATGTACTGCTGTTTGTTTTGAGCCACCTTTTAGATTATGGTATGAGTGGGAATCAACTTGAAACATGAAGACTTTAATGGGTAGAAAAGTAAAATAAAGGTTCCTAGAAATGCCATTCTAAATTCCCAGAAAGGCAATGACCATTCTGCAAGGAAGAGTGTTTGAAAAGCCTAAACTTATAAAATTATAATTAAAGATGTATTTATGTATTGAAGTATTTATTTGACAGCAGATAAGGAAAATCAGTGGTTCCCAAGGTCACGGTTGTTATATTTACAGTTTGTGCGCTTGTATTTTCCTTGCTAAGGATGCTGACTCTTTAACTGGTGGTCAGCAGGTAGCTCCAGATGTCAGAGTGTGATTCAATGCACAAATATGAACTTTCATAGAATCAGTTGTAGGGCTGGAGTCTTTTTCTAAGGTTTTGTTCTTCCTTATTTGTCAACAGAAAAACAGTGAGAAACAACAAAATTCTGCTTGTTCTTTTTAAGTGTTTACTGCTCTGAACCTGCAAGATACAAAAAACCCCCTAGTGCTTTAACTCAAGAGAAGAAATCAGCAAGAGGGAGAAAGCTGGAGTCTCCCTCTCTCTAGAAGATTTCTACCAGCATCTAATTCTCAATCCAATATGGTGTTTACAAGTTTGGAGGAAATTTATCTAAATCTAGACTAATGTATGGTGCCAATAACTTTCCAAATACTTCCCATTTTGCAAAAGCTTCTCGTTTTGGATTTCAGCCTGGCCGTGAACAGCACATGAGCAGCTCTTCAGTGTCACACAGACTTTCTGCAGCAAGGAGTGTTTCACAACAGAAACCAAATCATGAATGAAATCTTCAAGGGGGTTAAAACAGTGACTACAGCAGCAATTGTGTACAGAATATTTTCTTGAGTGGAACCTCACTGCTAAAATTTGGCTACACAAATACCAACAGAAAGCAATAATAAAAGAGTACAGTGATGTACCACTGATAGTTTGAGGGGAGGAGGAGGGGTCATCAGGTTACGTGTCATGTAAACAGCTTTGAACCAAACAGGACATTCAGATTCAAGTGTATGAGTGAAGGATTTTCCCATTTTCTTTCTAGTCGCAGAGAAAACCCCTACTGCAAACTGCAAGTGTGACGCCACTTCCCACCACTCAGCAATGACTGGCCACAAAGTGTGAGAAATCACTCCAGTGTTTGTGTGGGGAAGAAAAGTATGAACACAGCATCTTCAGCTACAGGGATCCTGCTGAACACAAACCTCCGAAATTATTCCTCTTTTGGCCATTCACCTTCTCTGACATCCATCTCCCATAGCAGGTGGAAGAACCAGTGAATGTTGGCATGATATCCTCAATACACAGCTACAGTGCAATAATAGCTAACCATTTTAATGATTTGTCTCTGAATGTGTTTCTGAGACATGTGCCACATGTCACAGCAAATTACTTTCATGTGAAGAAGGCTTCAAAACACAGGTCCTTAAATGTCATGGCGCTGGTCCAATTTTACTTCATTAAGTTGCTTGCAGTGTAAATCAGAAGTAAAGTAGTTCTTCTGAGGACTATAATTGCCAGCAGTTTAGCAATGACCTTCCAGCTACAGTGCAGAGACTGTCAAAAAGACCCTTCAGAATTATCCAGGCTTAATTTTCATGCGTAATGCACCATTCCTTTTTAGTTTTAAATTCACCACTGCTAAATGTGAAGGATATTTTCCTTTTAGAGCTGAGGAAGTATGTACAAATTTGTCCAAAGAAATGTAAGGATTAATCCCAAATATTGTCATTTCAAGGGCAAATTCTCCTGTAGTACATATTAACACATCTTTTTTTAAAGGAGCAGAAAAGGTTTTAAATAGCCATAAATGACATAACAGGTTAAAAATGTGATTTTTGAATGCAAGTAGTAATAGATTCATTGCTAAAGTTAATGTCTGCTAGATGTGTTTACTATAGAAAGCTGAATATATTTTTCTTCACCCTCTGGCTATGAAGTCAAATTCAGCTGCCAAAATCCAGCGCCATATTTCACAAGAACCTCAATGTGCCCTGCAGATTTGTGCCTCTAACTGCATGCTCCATTTCTGGTGCCAAAGTATTTGTACATTCAAAATTCAGAGTCAGAAACATCATTTTTATGCAGTGTGGCACCAATTCAGCAAAATATGTACATATATGTTTAAACACCAGTAGCCTAATTGGGATATAATGAACTAAAGCTAGACTAGCTAGTCCCCATGACTGTGGCCACTGGAGCATCTATCATAGGTTATTATCTTGCTTTTTTATTTTTCAGACTATGTTGCAGGTATTTTCTGTGAACACCCTTAGATAGCTCATGAATGATGTCCACTGGCTGCAGAGTGGGAGAGGGATCTAGTCCATCAGCAGGAACGTAGACTGTCTGTGCTTAATGAAGCAGCCTTCCTTATTTTGGAGCTTTCACCTATTTCAATTGTAATGCACCCAAAAGCTCAAGGGCTGAAAGAGATGAAAATATTTGAAAGCTTCCCTTGCAAGTTTGGCTCTAAACCTATCTCCCTGTTATTTCTCTACCAGGGAAGCTGGAGAATATTTAGGCTTAGTACTTTAGGGCAGAACCGCTGTGGTGATAAATCAGATACTGATCTGAGAGTATGAGGTAAGCTCAATTACAACAGCAATGGAGCTACCTCCCACTGGTGGCTTTAGGTCAACATTTTGGGCTAATCAACTTAGCTGGGTAAGTGCTCGTAAATCAAGAGCAGCTTAGAAATTGTCTGTTTTTCTCTTCCCATGGCTGAGATGCTCAGGGCAGCCCAGCTGCTCTTCAGTACAGGCTCCCACTGCAGGGTAGAATGTGCTATGGGGAGGACGGGAACCAGGGACTCCTCATGGGGAAAACGCATAAGTTAGCAGCTGTAGCAATACTTCAAAAAGGAGGCCATAGGAAACAGCTTTGCTTCTCATGTAACTGCAACTGGACTTCCAAGCTTCTTCCTCACCCTTTCATTGCAGGGCAGTGAAAGGTCTCTCTGCAGACAGAGAAAAGAAGAGGAAGAGCTCATCCTATCGGAAACCTGTTCACACCCTTCTGTTGTGATAGCTTGTCATGCACAGATTAGTGCAGTTCAATTAGCTTTCAAGTGACATCTATGCTCTTCCTTCCCATCACAATGACCCGATGGTGGTGGCCCTGAAACTGCAGTGGGGGGAGGAGAAGCCTGGATTGCAATGGTCCCTACAGCTCTGCAGAGATGCTGGAGACAGTTGATGGAGATGCCCTGAAACAAGAATCATTTCATTTCTCCCTTTTTCACCATTCACTGCCATGGGGACCCACCATACCAACACTTTTAAGAGGAACAAGAAACAGAATAGACATTTGTACTGGTTTTTTACAAGAATTTGTTTTCTTTTTAAGTGTATGCAAAAACAGTCCAATATGGAGAGGTTATAAACAGAAAGAAGATATGGAAAGTAGTAGAATGTGATGTCCTTATATTTTAAATCCTGTAGGGTGGCCTTATTTGAAGCCAGGTATAAAAGGGCAAGAGAGAAGATGCAGAGCAGCTTTCATAGAATAAGCATTTTCTGCTTGGTTAAGGAAAACAGTGGTTCTCTGAAATGAGCCAGCTTTAAGAGTCTGAGCAAGGGACAGTCATTCACTATTTTTAACTGTGCAGGAACTGGGACACCCAGTGAAATTACTGAGAACTGGGTTCAAAACAGACACAAGGGAGTTCTTTCTAACACATGGCATAATTCAACCCAAGGGTTCGTTGCTGTAGGATGCTGCAGAGGCCAAAAGTATAAATTGGTTCAAAAAAGAATTAGTCAAATTTATGGAAGATAGGTCCATTGGTGGCTATTAAAAACAACGGTCCAGATGCAATGTCTGGCATTAGGGAGTCCCTAAACTGTTGACTGCCAGGATCTGGGGGATTAGAGGAGGGGAAAGAATGCTTCATATGTGTGGTATTTCTTTTCTTTTCCAAAGCATCTGCCACTGGCCACTGCTGAAGACATTTGGGCTAAACAGATGTGTGTTCACAGCTCACAGCAGTTCCCATGTTCCTCCCTGGACCGGGAACTAGTGTTGCCTCATTTCAAGCTTCTATTTGCTTTCAAGAAAGCTCTTAAGACACATTCAGCTCACAATTCTCTGACTACCTGCCAGTCAAGCATTAAAAAACATCATTAACATCTGTCATTAAGACTTAGACTTTGGTGAAATGTTTTGGAACTCTAAGATTTTTTTTCTTGTTAACCTCAGAGATTCTTTCCTTCTTTAGATATCAGCTATCCCCTTGTGTCTGGCAGAAAACAGTTTCTGCCATATTTTCATAATCTTCTGCAAAGTGCATCTTCATCACTCAACACTGTCTATTGTCAGAGCTGCACTGATTTTCTGTTATGACATTTTAAATACTGCTCCAAACTTCAAGTGCTCTGAATTCACTTTAAAGTTAAAATTATTTTAAACTACTCTTAGCTTGACTTCCTCAAAGCTTAAAATAAACAACACTGTATCTGACATGGTGTAACTAGGAAATGCAAAGGGATCATTGAGCAGATAGGGAGACTTCCCAAGAGTTACCTTCTTTGATATACAAAGCAGAACTGCTCTGGGTGATGGCCAAAAATGCTTACGTGCATGGGAGGTGGGTGCTTGGCTAAGGACATGATGTCAAGCTAGGAAGCAACCCAGATTTGTGAGTTATGGCTGTGCTTTGCATGTGCAGGATGTGGCCACAGCAGCAGGACCAACAGGAAGCAGCACCTGTGTCTCGCATTGGGTGCATGAGACCCAATGGCTCTGCATGTAGGCTGAGTGTAACCTCTGTCAAAGCCATGTAAAGATGTTTTATGGTAAATGAAAATAATTGCTTGGGATTCAACTTCAAACCCTATTTACTGCTGTGCTCCTTGCATGGCGGTCTGTGAAAATCTGGCTCAGATGTGCCACATCACTGTGGGTGTCTCAGAGTATGTTCCACAGACAAATCTGCAAAGGGGATCTGTACAAGAAACTGCAGTTTGTATGGGGAAGAAGACATCAAGATCCGTTCTACCTCTGCTCAAGCCTGAAAACACAGGTTTTATTACTTCAAATTAGAGCAAGTGCTGATTTTCAGTGCAGTTATTCTCAGTTTTGATCTTTCCAGAAATGCACAGGTGGCAAATAGCCTCAGACTTCCTTGAAAACATTGGGTATGTTTAATTCTGTGGTGGAACACCATCTCTACTTTTAACATTGATAGGACACAGAAGGTATATGACAATAATCTTTGATATGTCAGAATTTGTCCTAGTTAGAAGAATAAAAAAAAATATCCTAAGCATGGCCTAGGGGGAGCTCTGCCCTTCCACAGACGCCATCCATTCACCTCAGAACTCAAGCCATGGTGAACATCATGTAGTAAATCCCACAAATGAATGTGCCAGTGAACAACTCCACCATTCAGGTGCAGCATATGAAGCTGATTTTGCAGTCATTACAGATGTAAAACGAAGTGATGAATCTCTGCATGAAGCCTTCAGCTATGGGTGAAAATCCTTCTGGGAGCACTAGTCCTCAAGGATGAGAACAATGTTGATGCTAAGGGAAATGGTGATAAGGACTAGCTAGTTCAAGGCTAGTTAAGTCAGGCACAATGTACAGTAAGGTTTTAGCCTGATGTCACAAACTTCTAAACCTATGGACAGGCAGATCTTGGGAAACGCAGGCTTTTCTCTTCGTTTAGAGTGGGCATGGTTTACATGCCCAAACCACTGCCAGCCGCATCCTGCCGTGCCTTAATTTGCCCTAGCAGAAGCCAAGTGCAGCATGGGTGTGCTCAGCATGGCAGTGCAGCCTCCCATGCTGCCTGGAGAAGTTCCCTCATGCTGCCTTGGCAGAGCACGCTCAGCTCCACACCATGGCACTGCTGTGGTTCCGGCATCTTGGCTCCCACTAAAGCATATCTCATGCCTTCCTTCTGCAAAACAAACAGTAACTCTTGAACCTTCTCTGGAAGGAATTAAAAGAGCAGATAAATGGGAGCTGATGGCAATAATTTAGCTGCTCTTGTGAATGTCTTGATTATACTACAAGTTAAGGCATAGCCCAGAGTGGAAGACCTGCATGTGTGTACAGAAAAGTTTCTGGGAACTGGAGGAGCTACTGACATAAAAATAGCAGATTTGGCTCTACCTTGACCAGAATGAAACATTCATTTTCTGTAGTGCTCTGCCATGCTTTGGAGGCATCATTGTCACTTCTGGCAGCAAGACTAGGTAATGGCTGCCCTTCTATGCAAGGAGTAGGATGTTATTTTTCTGCAGCTTGGAAATTCTTGTGTTTGTTTTGCCAACAAGTGGAGTGAAAATAAATTATGTTTTGATTCACAGATCAATTTATTTTTACTAAACAAGAACACTTAGCTTCTTATGTCAGAGTCTTATCAAACCAGCTCCTGTCATTGCAGGTATGTAATAAAGGAAAAAAATGTGTTCAGGCAAATCTGCATCGAAAGGTTAAAAAGATATAAATGATCTTAGGAGAGGTATTCTTCCCCACTGCTACAGAGGCTGGCATGAAGTAAAGCAGTTGCTCCCTTTGAAGTGCTGCCAGCATAAATAGCTCAGAGTAAGAATTTTGATTTTCATAACAAATACTGAAATGTATGAGAACTATGCATTGATGAATATACTGTATGGTTCAGTGGGACTAGACAACTCTGGCAGAGTTTAGCTACAGTATAAACAAAATATCTTCCAAACAGCTTTTTTTTGTACAAGGTGTCAAGTATGTGTAATGATTCCATGATAATAACAATAGAATTCAAAGGCAGATATGTGTCTTTCAATCCCATCCAGTCTTTATATTTCCCCAGCTTTAAAAGGCAAAGATCTCACCTGCAAAAACAATGTGAAGCACAGGAGCCCAGCTTCTCTAAGCAACCATTTGCACAGATCATTAATCCTCCTATTTGCTCCAATCTGTCCCTGATTTCTACCTGAGTATCTTTTAAACACTTTTTTTCTCATTTATTTTTTTTTGATACATGGAGAGAATGAAGGAAGCATAAGTAGCTATTTGATTTTGCTAACTTATGAAAGATTTCCAAGCTTCTTAGAAGGTACCAAATACTAACATGAGACAAGTTATAAAAATTCTCAAACAAAAATATAACATTATCCTTAACTCTGGAGCAGATGTGTGTTGGAATTTACTGGGAACAATCCACTGTTTTTTAAATCATGTTGCTCCGCTGAAAGGTGCCTTATAGGTGTTACAAAGGGAATATGGGTGCAAATTTGTCCCACCTAACTTAATCTGTCCAAATTACAGACCTTTTTTTCCCTCATTTTTTACAGTTTTTTTCACTGAAGTTAAAGAAAAATGATGGGCATCTCCAAAAGTGGCTTCACCTTATGTATCCTCTAGATACCTGATTTAAGATGGTTTATACCCTGAGGGTGTGTGTGACTGGCTGTAGGAGTGATCCCAGCTTATGTGACCAGAGAACCAGTTAATAGGTGACTGACTTTTTGATGTTTTAAAGAATACAACTCAGTGATCTGGACACCTTCAAATACTCACACAGTGTCCTGTATTCTTTTATCCTCACGTCCCATCTCAACCAACCACAACTATGGCAAGCTGTAACATTGACTGTATCAGATCTGCTCCCATGCATGCAATGTAGTAGAGAGTAGGTCTTTCTGCTCTGTCACTAGTGTCCACAGTGCTAGTGAGTACACCAGCAGAGGTGGCTTTGTGCTACTGTGATCATGATTAATGTACATACTTGCTCACTTATATGCATATACAGAGGCATGCAAACCTGCATCACCTTTAAGGGCCTGGTCCACATGAAACTGAGTGCAGTTCACCTGACTCCAGTGGAATGCAAGGATACCAAGGGCTGTTTTATAGGTGCTACCTCTGTGGGTGATCATAAAACAGGGAAATGTCCAAAGACTTTTCATTCCTTTCCTCTGCACAATGACAAACCAAAGGGCAGACAACTTCATTCTTGCTCTTCAGAGATCTCTACCTTTACAAAGGGTGTAGGAGAACATCACACTATGCAGAGAATTGGACACCCTTCCAACAGAGCCCAGCACAAGTTCCTGGTACATGTGAGCATGGCTTTGCTTGGCTCCAAAGAACAGTGCAGTTGTACTTGGATTTCCTCCAGTGCACGTCTCCTAGACATCAAGATAATTTAGCAAGAACATCCCATATCCCAAGATTACAGACCAAACTAAATAAAGGCCCTGTGTGGGTGTGTAAAGCCCAAAACACTGCAGAAGCAAGAGGTTTCTGTAGCACTTCTCTATATAGACGTATGTGTTGTGTAAGTCTGTGAGGCCCAGATCTACAAGAGAGGGCAGATATACATAGAACCAAGCCTCAGAAAGCCCACAAAAGGAATTGCATTGTATATCACATCCCCACAAACTGTGTCTGGAGAGATGGATATATGCATGTGCTCCCTTGCAGGCAGAGCCAGATATCTGTGGGGCACAAGAGACGAGGTTATGGACAACACACACTCCTGAGCCTAAGCTCCACACCAGCTGTGCAACCTCCTCCCTGCTGGTAGTTGCAGTCCTGGCTTTGGGTAGGGCTCTCAGCAGTGCTCAATGTGAAGCAACCAGTTCCTGCTTAGTGGAGTATGTCTATGTATTCTAAGTGCAATGCAATGCCCCCACTAATGTCCCTGTATTCTTTAGGTGCCCTAAAAAAAAATTTCTCCTTTTTTTCAGGTAGAGTTTTAATTGCATGTCTGAAAAGTGATCCAATGGAGCCAATTGCACTAGCCTGGCAGTGAAAAGACACCAATAACATTGAGTGTGTAGGTGAGTAACACAAGAGACTGTTTAAAGGTTATAGTAGGGTTCTTATTGTTTATACATGGAGGAGCACATATAAGCTAAATGCATCATGGTCCCCTACTCATTCACTTGCTTGACTTTCCTGACCTCTGTGCTTGTGCAACTGCAGCCAAACAGGTGAGTAAAATGTTTGCAGGTTCAGGCCCATCTAGTTACAGCAGGCGACTAAATGTCTATTAAAAGGCTTCACTGGAACTAAAAAAGAAAGTTTGCTGCCAAACTCAAATAGCAGAGGAGAAAAAAAAAGAACTCTTGAAAATAGAAGGAACAAGTTTCTGCATGTACTTGTTTTTCCTAGGAGAGCACCATTTGTGAATTCATATTTCATAATGACCACTCTGCTGACAGCTCCTTCGGAAAAGTAAACAGATTGTCCTGCTCCAGAACAAGGGGGAAAAAAAATCTGTCTTTACATTTACTCATTTTTGTTTGCAAAATTTTCAGCTGCTTACTCAGGTCTAAATTATTTGAAGAGCCAGATGAAAAGGAGATTGATGGAATACATTTGCACTACACAAAGTTCCTGCTCTGTATTTTAATCACTCCTTTGATGGACATATCAGAAGAGGTCAGCAGAAGTGAAAGTCACCAGCTATGACTTGGGTGGTCTCTCAGTTGAACCTCCAGCATACAATCCCTCTTGTCTTCATTGAAGCAGGGCAAGATTTACAAGGCAACCAGGATCTGAATGAGCTGAAACCTGAAGATCCTGACTGTTGCAAAAAACTCCCTCAGTTTTTTTTTTTAAACACTGTGCCTCAGTGTTTAACAGCATGGTCTGCAGTATGCTTTGCATTTTCCTGGGAAGAAAGGCATAGGCAGGTGATGTACTACCTAAGCAACCTCAGCACCTCTGCAAGAGTTAAGTAGCCACAGAAAGGGGCTAGGGAAACAGCTGGTTGATTCAGGAGAGCTCCTCTCATCTCAGTAGAGTTATGCAGGTAGCACTAATGAAGATGTTGTCTAATTCAGCCTCTTTCTAGAATGTACTTGTTTTGAATTTAATTTCTAAAAGTAAAGTAGAGAACAAACCAAGAACAACTCACACTCAAGTTGTTTTCTTTATCAGCAAAAACAACAACATCAGAATTGAAGCATGAGCTTTGATGAGGTTTAGCAGATCTGTTTAGGATTTGGATCTCACTAGGAGAACCTGGTGCATAGACCACTTTCCCAAGCCTGTTTCTCTGTAGGCTGCTCTCATTGTAAATGCATTGAGTTGAATCACTCCCACATTGCTGTGCTGTTATTGTGGTACCGGGGCAAAAATATTTGGCAGGCATTTCAAAGTAAATGCTTCAGATGGAATGACGGCAGCCGAGGAGCAAAATGCCAAGATTAAGGAAAGTTTATGCTCTGCTATGCAAGAAAGCTTCTCTGGAAGAAATACTAAAGAAAAGTTTAGTCAAATTTTAACATAGTTGCTGGTAACCTTTATGGGAAAGAAGACAATAAATTGGTCAATACTTGATGTGCAGCATTTAGAAGGTTGTTCAGATCATGAAAATATGTAAACAAGAAGGAAAATTCCCCATCTGAACGGAACAGAAGGGTTAATTCATCAACATTATAAAGAATACATATTCCACTGGGGAATTCTACTCTAGTAGTATAAAATCCTCACAAAAAAGATTACAGTGAGGCTTGAAGTATAGAAAAAACAGGCATTTTGTGTTATTATAGTGCCACATTTACCTCACCAAAGCTTGGGCAACTTCAGCTTTTCCATTAGAAGTTTCTGTTTTCAGGGATTTTTTATAACTTGGACATCAGGATTGGCTTCGAGCTATGACTTGGTACATAAAAGCTTAGCCTGAGACCCACTTATAATGCCAAAGTTTAAAAAAATATTAGCTTGGACACATGTAGTTACAAAAGAGCAAGAATATAAAACTTTTCTGGTCTCCTACCATTTAAAAATGCCTTTGGTTTACAAAGACAATTTGTTAAGCAATTAGTCCAATTGCTCTAATCCCCTTCAGGGCAGTAAAAAGCAAATGGTTGAGACACTAGACATGAAAATGACTTTGCCATATGCAGTGACTGCTTTTCATAAAAATTATTAATCTGATCTTTTAATCTACTTTGCACATACATACAGTGGAACTGTTCACCTGCTTGTGCCAGTGAGAATGAGTTTGACTTGTGGCGCAAACTGAAATGCACTATCTGTACCTCTAGGAGTCTGCAAAGTGGTTGGAGACTCCCCAGTGGTCAC
The DNA here is from genome assembly GCA_013399015.1 of Galbula dea. Taxonomy (NCBI): domain Eukaryota; kingdom Metazoa; phylum Chordata; class Aves; order Piciformes; family Galbulidae; genus Galbula; species Galbula dea. Next base: position 583,222 of record VWZX01008725.1, on the reverse strand, counting down.
TCCGTTGTCTCGTATGTGAATATGTGCATTTTCCATGGCTCCCAGCACATCCCTCAACAGCACCCTGGGAATCTGCTGCTTCCACGCATGCCATGGGAGATAAAAATTCTGCTTCTGTTTTCTTTATGCAAGGTTTGAATTCTGATTTGTTCTTCCATTTAAATAAAAAATGGTAAAAAATCCAAATCAAATCGAACCAAACCAAAACACAAAAGCACAAAAAACCCCAACCCAAAACCCCTACAAAACATCCACGTGCTAAAATGTCCTACACTGTAATCCATCAGTATCTTGAGCTAAGAAAGTTCAATTTCTCCTATAGCTTTTGCATTTCCCTCTGACTTCTATGTTTACCTGAACTTCTGATAGATCTGTCTTTCCTGCAGAACATCACTGAAGCCTGTGCTCTCCTCCCCCATGGCACTAACAGCACAGAGTAGTTCCCTGTGGCAGTGAAGAGGAGTGGGGACAGTGACCCCCATGCTCTAGAGTGGATGGAGTGGATGGGAGCCCCGCAGTGCTCCTAATCTCAGCCAACTGCTGGACCTTCCATCCCACTGCTGAGCATTGCCATTGCCATAGTGAGCTGTCCCACACCTGCTAAATTGCCATTTTTCTTGAAGGCAGAAGAAAATGAATGGAGGAATAATGTGCTAGGTGAATCAGAACATTTTTTTATTGCTCCCATAGCTCTGTCCAGGTGTTCCCACACAAAAGTATGGACATGTGCACCACATTATGTGTGCACAGTAAATCCAAACTTCTGGGAAGCAGCAAATGCTTCCCTTATGGTCTGCAGATACTCAGTAAGTTCAACACCTCTGGACAAGTCCAACTGGCTGTACATATGCAAATCCATTCTGTAGAGTATGTGCTGTAGTTCTAGTGCTTTTTGGAAGCACTGCAAACAGTATGCAAGTGCTGTGTCATTGATACATGCATGTACCATAAGTCTATCCAGCTTTTTCTGGAAACTGCACAGCTCTAATGAATGTCTCACAACTACGTGGTAGAATTTTTCTGTGTGTGCACATCAGATGGATCTGAGGTTTCTGAGTATGCAGAAATAGCTGGATGTTGCCTGTAATAAATGGAGAACTCTCTGCAAAACACAGAATATTCTCAAAATCTGGCTGCATACAATAACTGAGCAGGGAAGAAGCATTTGAGACCCAGTTTACACAATAACCATCAATCTTCAAAGCTCTGCATAACTCCAGACTTCAGATTCGATTGCTTTTCATCTTCCAGGTACTGCTAATTGTTCTGCCATGACATCCTCCTCAAACCTTGCTCTCATCTGCAGCAGGGCCTTAACTTGACCATGACATGGAGGCAGAATTGCCCCACAGTTTCTGCATAGTGAAAGCACCAAGAGATACAGAAAGGTTTCCAATTTCTAAAGCAAGATTTTATTGGAGTACATACTCCTAAACTAGAACAAGGCATCTTTTATATCGAGTTAGCTCAGACTACTGGCTAAAGTAGACTACATGAAATTGTTTGAATACAAATTTCCTCCCTCCCCATCACACCCTTTCCTACACTCCAGCTCTCCTGCAGTTCTTGGTGGCTTCCTGGTTTTGAACAACCTCTGTCATCTCCTCTGTCTCAGATAAAGCCTCTGTCTCTACAGCACCTTTCAGACTTGGCTTGACTCTGTTGTTGGAAGGAATGCCCTTGCCCCCCTCAGGAGCCTCCTGCTTCATGCAGCAGGTTCCCAGCTTGCTTTACTCACTTCCCACCACTTCTTCACCCCACCCACAGCCAGCGAGGTTTTCCTACCACACAAAATCACTTCTGAGGCAGGAAAAATTTTCCAGTTCTTCAAAAGGGTGATGGCCAGTACAGAACTGAGGACAAGATAAACTCTTATCCCTCCTTTGCTGTGCTCCCATAAAAACCAGACAAGCTCCAACCAGACAAATCACACTGCTCTGCCACCAGCCCCAGCATCTTATACTGTGCCACCCTTCTGAGGCATACCTATATGTTTCTGTGAATCATATGAAAACCTTCCACAGTAAAAAACCCTTGGAAATGCTCTTTCTCAAGGAAACCCATCAAAGATAATACTGGGGAAAAAAAAAATTTGCATGTGAGGTAGGGATTAGGATGGTGGGTGGAGTCATGACTGCTTCAGAATCCCCTCCAGTGCTGCCATTCTGGGAAGAGCCACAGATACTCAAGGTGGCCTCAGATGAGAAGAAATTTTTAGAAAGTTGTCAAGTATCATTGCATATGCAAAACATGCAGGTTTTGGCAAGTAAAAGTTGGTAGCACTGGAAAAAAGGAACTCCTGGAATCAAGTGAGAACACTGTTTTTCATTTGTTTATCCTTCTTAATTTAGGTTCATGTTCTCAGTTCGAAACACCAAAAGACATGAGAGCTAAATGAGTAGCAGTGCTATCTACACTGAGCAACAGCTCTTGGGAGAACAGGTAGGAGTCTGTCATGTGTTCTGGCTGTTCAGTGCAATCAGATCTGAAAAAAAAGACACAGTTTTGGCATTTATTGTAACCACTGGTATTCGGATACACTTCACTTGTTTGTAGCCATTGGAAAACTGGCTGAATGATGTGGGCTGGTTCCTGATTCTTCCACATCTAAAGGGTCACAGTTATATGCCTTGGTCACAGAGAATGATCCTTAGGCTGGACACCCTCTGACTTCAATTTTGTGAGCTGTCTCCCACTCAGCATGTGTTTCTTAAAACTTATCCTTTCCCCACCACTTTTTGTAGCCCAGAAGAGCTCACACATCCTGGGATTCAGCTGACAGGTAACAAGTAAATAAACAAACTGAAAGAGGAGCATAAGATGAGGAAAAGAACAGCAGACAAATATGTTTGGTAAGGATTAAATAGATGTAGGATTTAGCTGGGTTACAAGCTCTGGTAAATTACAAACTCTGGTAAATCCACGTTTCTAATGCACAAAGAATTATTTCAAGGTCTTCAGGTCCATCAATTAAGTCTTAGACCCACTCAAAAAGGAAAGAAGAAAGAGGTGTCTATTTGAGTGATTCTGAAATCAGTTCAGGCCAGATAAGTTGCTTAGTATGCAACACCATATTCTGTTAATATCATTTATGCTGGCAAATGAAAAGACTCACTTCAAGGATGACAGCTGAAATGTCCTGATACCAGTTTTCCTCCTCTCAGCAAAAAGTATGTGAAATCTATTGGGCAGCTGGTAAAAAGTCAGCTTTATAGTGTCTGTTAAAACTGTTCATCTGGTAAACCTGGTACACTCTTAAGTGTTGGCCTTTGTTTCAATAAAATAACCACTCAGTTAAGTTAATCACATTTGATGGGCAAATCATTGTAGCTTTTCTGTACGTTATGCCACTGCCAATCTTTTTCTGGATCTACAAAGACATGGAATGAAAACAGGGAACAAACAGGAAAACCAGCAGGCTACAAGATAAAACAGAAAAGTCTAAAAATGAAAAGGCTATATTCAAATTGTTTTGAAGGTAAATGATCTGTTGACCTTTGGAAAAGTCCAGGTGGTAGAACATCTGGGTGCATTTCCTAAGAGCAGTTTAGTGTGTGAATATGGAGGAATGCTCCTACCTGAGCAAAGCACTGGAGGAATGAACTGCTGCATAAATAATTTGCTGTTAAATGCATTGCACCCCTCCATACATATCTGCATGGCTCAGAGAGAACTCCTTCCACATTTTGATTTGAGCTATTCTAAGAGCCTCTCACCAGCAAAAAATCCTATACCCTTACCAGCTGCTGTGGGTCCTCCTTAGTGCCTGATGTGCCATTTTCTACTGTCTTCCTATCTGGTTTTGTTCTCCTTGGTCTGGAGAATGTGCCAACACACAGTTTAGGAGGAACTTGTCAGTCTGGGGAAGGAATCCCAGGGGCTGTGAGTATCACCAACAAAGTCCTTTTCTGAGACCAAGCCAGTGCTTGACTCACTGTTCTCATTTGTACTCCTTCCTTAAAGCCACTGTCAAAGTTTCCATCTCTTTTTGCAGAGATGTAGCCAGCTTTTTGGAAAGCAATGGGCAGAGGCAGTGCAAAGCCACTGCTAGCCTTTTGCTTCTTTGTGCCTCTAAAAAGATCTCCAAATGTATTGAAACTTCATAAACCCAGAGGAGAAAAGGACTAGGAAGAGACCCAAGAGGACAATGTGGTCCTACTCCAGAGGATGGTTTGCTAACATGGATAGGACCTGTCAGAGGCCTGCAAGCAGGATCTTATGTTATCACAATCCGTTTTGTTACATAGCATGCACAAAGGAGCCAATACAGAGAGGTGCCAAACACCTGAAATCACTTTTGATGTCAGAAGGGCCTGGAGATGCTGTTAAGCTCCTACAGTGTGCCCCAAGCAAATCCGTCCCTCAGAAATGGAGGGTTTCCTCTAAAGACTTATTTTCAGGAGAATCAGAAGCAACCATTTCCTTTTTATCTTCCCCTCAGATTTTCTTTATTTTTAGGTGGAAGTTAACTTTGTCAAGGTTTTACTTTCTCTCACTTTTGTGAGAGCATGGTTATCTCACATTAACACTGACTGTTTCTTCAAATCCTCATTTTCTGAAATTCTCCATTTTGTGTATATTCTGCAAATTGAGAGACTGTTTCTGTCTTGAGTACCCTGAGGCACTCTGTATTATCCCCAATGAATGTTTTGATTCTTTCTACTTAATTCATCAGAGCAAATTAAGATCATAATCCTACAGTAAGCTCAAGTAAATTAATTCCTCTGCCCACAAACCCCATCTGGCTTCCTTAGGGTTCTGGTTTGGTTTCTGAAGGTTTTTGCCTTTTTTTTTGGCTTCTATTCGTGTCTTAAGGCCTTTTGATAGAGGAATTGTCTTCATTTATAAACTTCCTGACTTTCCTCTTGTATCCTTAGCACCATTCCCTCAACACTGGTTTAGTGGTGTTGGATTTAATATTATTACTATAAAAGGGAACAATATAAAAACCTGTATCTGTAATTTTCTAGAGTGAGTAAAGCTGAAATTTGTTGGAGTGACCTGGAATTTTTCCCTTCTTGCAAGGCAAAATTTTCATTAAAAAAGTGATAGAGCTTAACTAATCTCAGCAATAAAATGTTTGCTAATGAATGCCATGGTAGCTTTTGAAACAAGAAAACCTCTTTCTGTGTCCACTGAAACAGATTAAGAGACTGTCAAGTTTAAAAGTTGTTGGATCTGCTTAGCACTGCTAAGCACAGTATAGACTGTTTTATCCATTTATATTCCCTCACTTGTCTCCTTCATGTGTCTTACATAATAATTTCCAAAGTCAGGAAAAAAATATATTAAAAAAAGGCATCAACTAAGATGAAATGGCACAAGAATTATAAGTCTTCGAAGCCCTAGAATCTGGTGAGGAAGAACAAAGGGTTTCAAAATCATCATATTTTATAACATTAGAATGCCACATATTAAGTATAGATTTTGCTGCTGATTATATTGTTACACATTCCATTGTTTCCATGGCATTGACCTTCAGGACTTTATTATTTTTGTAACTCCAAGATCTGACACAGCTAGAGTGAAATGCATCTGATCTCAATGAATGGCATCAGATGAAAAAAAGTGGATTTTAGGAGAGAAAAAAAATACCATTTTAATTTTACTGCAAATCCATTGATTAGTGACAGATGTTACCATTCCTATTTAATTATTCTTGATTCATTTTCCAAATAAAAATATAGACAGATGTCAAAGTATTTGAAGTCATCCAGATAAAGAGTTCATTTAAACAAGTTGTCTTTATTCTTTTTCTGTCTTTCCTTTTTTTTTTTTTTTTTTCAGGTTTTCCATATTAAGGGAACAGATTCAGAGTGGTACATACAACCTTACCTGTATACATTAAAGGTTTCAAACAATACAGCATATGTTTATCAGTCAAGGGCTAGGAAAGCATGGGGCTGTGGGAAGAGGAATGGGTAGTTGAGTAGGAAGTGTTCTATAGTGAGTGCAGGCACAAAACTCTAGCATGGTAAGCACTCTGAAAGAGTCTGATCCAAGCCTGGAGGAAGAAAGCTGAACATCAGCACTCAACACAGGTGTGCAAACTGTTATTCTGAAGAAGGTCATCCCTCACCATTAACTTTGCTGGCAAATTTACATGACTCAGGGTATATCTATCTCCAGTCTATTCCCTCTTTTATTTGTTCTTGCTGTTGAAATGAAACTTTCACAGATGTGTGATTTGCTTTTAAGAATGGCAGAGTGCAGCCTTAGGGAACCAATGGCTACAGCAGAGCCCTCCAGATGTGCAGAGCCTCCCTGCAGGGCAGGGGAAGTCTGGGTGACCACCTGGCTCCAAGGCTGCTGATTTGGAGCTTGACTCCCACAGAGGATGAGAAGCTGCTTCTGCTGCTGCAGCAACCCACCTGGAAGAGAGGAGCCTTCAAAACAAATTGCACAACTACATGAGTGCTAAATGAATTATTAGTCCATTTCAAGATACCCTGATGGATTTTCACATCTTCTTGGTGAGTTCTTTTAGCTCTGAGCTCTTCTATCCATTTTTCATTGGAGGAACCTGTGCAAGCAGTGAGTGGCTTGGCAGTGTTTCAAGGGATGCCAGCTTTGGACCCATAAAGACTGCAGCGAAACTCTGTGGTTCCATCACTGGTGCTTATCAAGTCTAATATTTTACTCTGTATAGTCTTGCTGTCCACCTGAAAAACATGTAGTAGAATACACTAAGATTTCTGAAAATGTGGCCTCAGACCGTGGTTATGCTTCTGTTCTAAATAACTTATTCAAGCTGTCTCCTGGATTTTGTGTTCCTGGTTTCCTTTGGTGTGGTACATTGCAATTTGTACTACACTGCCTGTCTTTTTAAAATATGATGCTTAATCATGTTTCGTTCTCAGAGTCTTGGTTTAGTTATGGATCAAACAATTGGATGCAGATCTTATTTTATTTTTTTGGATTTGCTTCTAAAGATGTCACCATATAACCTTGTGTTGAGATTAAGATTGAAATTGAGATCAAAAGTCCTCCTTGGCTGGAGGGTCCAAAGCTAGACTTCCAAAAAGAGTGACATAAAATACAGAATAGGGTACCTTGCACCTCCCATTCCCTTTTAAAGTAGAAATTGGCTGAAAAGTCAAATAATCCTGAAGACAGACTCTGGAATTGCCTGTCTACCTGAATGCCTGTTACGTTACAGTATTATGCTCCCTTGTAATTGTTCTTCAGCTAACTTTATGAATATTTAAGATACTTAGGCATCAAATCTCAGGAAGAGGACTTCTCATCTGGCAAACTTGAATAAACTTCCAGGGGATGAGGAGGAAGTGAGGTCTGGACTGATGGTTTAGAGTCAGGTACCTGACACCCAGCAATCTTGAATTTCAGAATCTTAAAAGCTTTTTGAAATCTCACCTTGTATAACTTCAGGGAAATAAGGAGGGCACAGTCCCTGTATTGTCTTCCCTGAGTGTAAGGATTGCATTTATACATGGCTTTGGTGTGAAATACAGCAGGTAGGAGAAGGAAGAGGACAACATCTGTGACCCTTGCTGCTATTTTAGTATAACCTTGAGCCAAAGCACAGCCTGGCCCCATATTAATCCATGGGTCACTTTTTTTTTCTTAAGAGAATAATTGTATCCAACCATGGCTTTTCCTGCAGATGCAAAAGAAAACTGAACTCAGTTGTGTTTGGTCGTGCATATTTCTTTGTCATTCTAAGAAAAACGAAGATAGTCTGTGTGATGAATAGCGACTCAGTTCATAAAGACGTGCATGAATGTCTCACTAATGGACAGAACACTGAATTCACAGGCATCCTCAGTTGCTAATGTAACCTGAAAGTAGTGGGGAAGATGTTGCAGTTCCATTTGGCATGACGCCCACTCTCCTCGTGCTGACAGCTTTGCACAGTTACATTTTTAAAAACATATTTTCTTAATGCATTTTTTGGCTAACACAGTTGTCCCCATTACCTCTGAAATGCTTTAGTCTAATTCACATTAACTGGCTTACTGAGATGCCAACAGCATTCTTTTTATCCAGGATCAATTGACCAGACTTACAGAACCGCTGGTATTTAAAGAAAGTTCAAGTCCTTTCCTGACTGCCGTAGGGCTCTGAATTTCTCATTTATCTGGCTCATTAAGAATATTCCATCATCTATGCACACAATAGGCAAATAGCTTTAATAGTTCCCCAAGTGATCTCTTTCCTCCTGTTAAAGCTGATGGTACTTATAAAGAGCAAGGAGCAGTGGCTCCTAAGCTGGAAACCAAAGGCACACAGGCAGTCCTCAGCCTTTCTCAAAAATCTTTTCTATGACGCAAATGTTTCAAATACTAGATGGTGAAAGATCAAGTTAAATAAGCTTGAAGCTGAAGTGCTGATTTCCTTATAGCAGTGGTTCATCCCATTTTAGCATTCATTTCTACAGATTCAACCAAAGGAGGATTTCTGAGGTCTCACAAGCCACAGATTAATTCACAACTACAAGGAAATTAGTTTAATGTCTTCTATTTCTCTAAGAATTTTTGATAGAAAATTTCTAATGATGTTGAATTTACACTTTAATGTTTTATTTTGCTTATTTTAGTTCCTTTATGTCACAATTAAAACATTTTATTAAAAAAAATCCAGAAGATAATTAACTATGTGGAGGATGAGCTTTATTTCTCACAAAATCAAAATTAAACCAAAATCTGATTTTTATTTCAAAATCATCTGTAAAAAGCCATCCCTGGCCTCTGTAGATCCCTCTTTTCTGTTTTCCTTTGTATTAGATGCATTTCTTCCTTCACCCATTCTTTCCCTTATTTAGTTTTACTTTTTCCTCTCACCTCACTTCCTTTTAAAAATTATTTCTGATATTTATAAGCATTTATTATTCTTATATTCTCTTCTCTAATTATTCATCTTTCAAATTAATTACCAGAAATTTGTGATTACTTCCAGTGTGATTTTATGCCTCTCTTTCCAGATGTAGCTTTATGATTTGATGTGCTTACCTCCTAAAAGATCTCCTCCCAGACAGGAGCTTGATGTGCTCATACATTTTCTTTATACTCTTACACTACTAATCTGTAGACTTTCTTCCACTTAAATATGGTGCATACTTCATTGAACTTTCTCATGTCTGAACCTGGTTTTCATTATTAAAAATACTGCTGGTCATGGTGTGCTTTTAAATTGCAGGCATGAGGACTGCAGAACAGAAACTGCTTCAACTCAACAGCCTGTTGCCATTCTGAAGGGAGGGAAGGCTCTTCTGGTCATACTGACTATGCAGCTCAAATAAAATACCTTAGGAGGGAAAAAGCAGCCTCCCTGGCCCTGCTTTGCTACATTGAAATAAAGATCCAGGCACGAATGAGCAAAAGAGGAAAAAAGATTATCATATGTACACTTTCCTAATTCACTTTCTGAGGCTCAAGGTTTAAGGTAATTTTGGTATTTCTGTAATGATCACATGACTGTTCCACAGAAAAATCCCACACCCCTAAATGAAAAAAGTTACACAGTGCCATGGAGATCTTAGCAACTGTGGAAATCCATCATTCCTCATGACAACATCTCAGCAATGTAAGAGAGCAGGAGCCACTCTCCACAAATGCCTTCATTGTTTGGCTCTCTGCAGCCAGTTATGACTGGCATTACAGCTACATGGACTCAAATCAAGAAACAGTTTCCCTGTGCTCTTATCTCTTAGACTGGGTTTTGCTCTAGTGTTCAGGCACAAATCTTAGCATTTTGCACTAGTTTTTCATGGAATTTCAACTGTTGCCGCCAATCTCCAAATTAGTCCTTGTTCACAGCAGGAAAGACAATTTGCACAGATGATGGCACCAATGCAAGTCCCACCACAGCCAAGTTGTCCCCTGTGAACTTTATCCTAAGAGTGATAAGAGAGGATCCTTTTGCTGCCAGCCCCGTAGCATGGCATGGCTGCTCCAGTAGCAAGGCCTAAGCAGACCTGCCCTCCCTTCCCCGATTCAGCAGCACCTACTGATCCACACAGATGTTAGACAGCACAGGAGGAAGTCCAATACACAGCCCACAGAGCTGTCTCCTGCAGAGAAGGGTGGTGACAAAGAACTTTAAAAAAAAATAAAATAAAAGTTAAAAAAAAAGGAACATAGAAAACATCTGTGCATGTCTTTTGTCCAGGTTTATTTTTGCAATACTTCACATACCAAAAATAGTTCAATATGACTCCTCCATCAGACCAGAAGAAAAAAAAATAAAAACATGTAATATTTCATTAAAAATAAGAATATTTTTATTGACATGACAAATTTCATCAAACAGTCTGCATGTCCCCCAACCTCCCATCCCCTTTTCCCACTTCATCTTTCTGTTTCCTTCTCTTTTTAAAAAGCACTTTGCTGCCCTATTGGGCTGCTCAGCCTGTCAGCCCTTTGCTGCTTCTGGGATGTTTGGCTGCTCTCAGAGCATCATATGACTTCAGTTAGCTTGGGGGGCTCCAGCTGTGCTCTTAAATGTCATGGACAGAGGTAACAAAAGGGGAGAGGGTTAAGAGAATCAAATATGTTATTAGACATTTCTTTTAAATCCTCTTGGAGAAGATGTAAATCACATGCTTGGCAGGGAGATTTGGGGATGTCACTTCTGGGTTTGTTTGGTTTTTCGTTGATTATATCCCCAAACATTTGTTATTTCTTACATTTTTTCCCTTGTTTGTCTTATTTGTCATTTATTTCTATTTAAGTCCTAGGGGTCAGAACCTAGGATAAAATTTTGACAGTTCCTGCAGCTGATACAAGAGCCTTCTCAACCAAGGTATTTGGGAGTCTATTTGGGATTGCTCATCACTGAAATATATCCTGGCCCTTTTCTCTGTTGGCCCATAAAGTAGAGCTCCTTGCCCCGATTGACAGAAACCACCCCTCAGGGCAAATTTCCAGCCTGCAAAGCACCACACCATGCAGTTATCTAGAAATACAGATATCCAGCAGAACTTGAAATCAGAGTGCCTAAATTAACCTGAACTCAAGTTCGTTAATTAACCTGTGAACAAGGAGACCAAGGCATCATCTCCTAAATGACATTCCTCTCTGATTTAGTTGAGGCAGTGAAATGGGGATCTGCCACCTAGTACGTTGGAAAGTACTTACTAACTACCTGAGTCTAGATCTTTCTCAGATATATTTGCTCTTTCAGAGTTGTTTCCCTCTGACTAGGAGCAGAATCGGTGGAAAATTCACCTAGTTTTCAGAAGACAACAGTTTGTGCTTGTGGTCTCTTCAATATTGTTTCTGCCTCAGCAGTTACAGGAGAAAGCAATATCTCATTGTCCCTGGGGTACCAAACCCAGGCATCAACCTCCTCTTGTCTCTGTGCTGCTGAGAGCCATGGCTCATCTCACACACATACACACACTGCCATGCTAAAAAGACATAGCTTCATGCTTCCAGCACACTGATTGCAGCACTCTGTGGGTAACTTCTGTCATCTCTCCGGACAATTTCTAGAGGAGCAGTGCACATCTTTGTTGAACAGGGAACACAACAAAGTCTGGCATTTGCAGGAAGCTGTATTTTGTAAAATTAGAGACCAGTAAGTGCTACCTTCTTTTTGTGAGCATGAATCTCCAGAATGCAGAAATAGTACCTTTTAACCACGTGTTCATATTCTGTGGTATGTTAATATTGGAGTCCAAGGGGACAGCACATGAGTTTTTAAGAATGCCTTCATTGAGTATAGACATCTCCAGTGGTGGTGTGTTATGTATTTAGCTCTCATTCCATCCTTTTTGTTGACTTTATGATGACAAAGAAATATCCCCACTTTTCCCCAATCATATTATCAATGATCATAGTATTTTGTTGAATGAATGTTATAAAAAGCTGGATTAAAGCATTATCATTGATAAATTCAACAGACTTTTTGTAAATACATTCCAAGTAACTCCACAAAAACATTTATTTTTCAAAACCAAGATTATTTATTATTGGGTTTAGGTTATTTTAACTTGAATGCCAAGTAACAGCACTTAGGGTAGGAAGACAAGAGCATGTAGTCCTTGAGGGACAGTTGAATTTGCTATTTAAAACATTGTTTAAATTTCTGCTGAAGAAAATTGGCGGCAGGCAAAGGTCACTTGGCTTCTCCAGAATCATATGTAATTTTTTTTTTCCTTGAGATTAATCACATTTGGCTCTTCTTCAGTGACCCTCTTCCTTTCTTCATTGATTTTAGAAGAACTGTTAAATAAATTATTTTCTAGGGAGAAGTTACATTTTCAGAAGTACATATCTTCCTGCTATGTGCCCAAACTTCTTCAGGCTTTATTTATCATAGTACACTTGTTTGAATGAGTAACTCTGATGAAGGCCAGTGTTATGAAACCAGTTAGTAGTTTATGAACTTCACCTTAATAACCTCATGCAAATCTTCTCCTCTTTTTTCCATACCTAGATTTGAGTCCTGTTTTATGACAATTTTTGCTACTGCAGCCACACCTTGTCCAGTATTTCCTATGTACCAGAGATCTCAACTATGTTACCCCATTCTAAATCCATGACCCAAGAGCAGCAGGTTCCTCCAGCAGGAAACCCTGGGTCATTCCTTAGCCTCAGAGAAACCAAATTCTTCCTCAAACACCACAGGATGCAGCAAAAGTGCACCTACTACTCTTCCAAATCATAAAATTATACTGGTCTGTGGGTAAGAGCTTTGCCTATGGCTCTTCTGTGATCCCAGGAACACCTGTAGGGTTTATAATGAAAAGATGTATGTCCATCACTGTCGAAATGTAAACCTTTAAATCATGTATTCTAGATCTCTTGATTTGATTATTTATTTTCTTTCTTCTTCTTCTTTTTTTCTTTTTTTGTAAATGTCTGACACTACATCTCTTCAGCTGGACTGAAACAAAGCAGGTCAGTGTACAGGTGTCATTTCAGACCAGGTGAGGAACTGGCCCACTGATTCTTACCTTCCTTCTTATACTGCAGTATCTGAGTTCACAAGCTACTGAATGCACTTACAAGGCCTTCAAGCATCACCTTTTATGATTCAACTGATTAAAAATATTCCCTTTTACACCATTTAACCCTTAAGCATTATCCCACATCCCTTCTTTAGAGGTGCTCTGAACAGTGGCAGCAAGAAAAGAAACATATTTTTGCTCTGCTGACACAAACAGAAATTGATTTACAACTCAGTTTTACAGCCAAGGCACCTCAAAACTCCCCTAATGGCTGCAGTGGACTAAAATCCTTATCTGACTTAAGTTGCTCATACTCAGCTGGAGGGTTAGGCTGCACAGCTCATTCAGATCCTCATGCTGGATTCTCTCCAAACTCAGTCGACCTCCTTTTTTAGGGCAGGACTGCAGCTGCAAACAGAATGTGTATCTACAGAGCCCTCTCTGAAAATAGTTGTCTTTGTTGTGACTAATATATTTAGATCTTTTTTCATTAGCACCCTTATTTGATTGACTGATGTGCCTGCAAGTTATTTCTGAATCTAGGTTATTTCCATTACTGTTGTAAGAGTCTAGATGGTGTGTAATTGCTAAGCCCATTCTTTTATTTGATTATACTTTTTAATCTAAAATTTGGAGCAAACTGTTTTATTGTGTAAAGTCTGTATTTGTGTCAGAAATGTTGATGGTCACAGAGAAAAGTAATTTTCTTCGTATATTAAATTACATTGCTTAGCAGTGTAACAAGTCAACACCATGCCCTCCTGCACTGTTACTTAGAGATCTTGTTTAGGTCCCTTCTTCCTTTCCTGTTAGAAAAACACAGAGCTGTTCAGTTACTCTTTCCATTTCAGGTTCACCAAAGGAAGGAGGGGTGGTGTGAATTTGCCTGTGTGGTTTCACATTGATTCCTTGATCAGCTCTGCTAAAATTGGTCAGACGGTTTGCATTAGAAATGGTTGCCATGCAGGATGCAAGAGTGAAATGTAAAATTAACTGCAAAGGCATGTAAAAATTATTGTGTATCAATAAATATATGAAATTTCATCAATAATTCTTGGAAGGTCCTGAGGAAACTTTGATAAGTAGAGGTTAATAATGTGAGAAGAGAGTTTATGTTTATTATAGGAGAGCTTCTGAAACTATCCTCAGAACAAGTTATTGGAAAACAGAAGAAGAGAAAAAAAGACTTGAAGATGCAGAAGTTTCATGCTGTATTATAAAACACACAGAAAGCTCTAGGCAAAGTTAGAAGAAATATTATAGGTTTTTTTTCATTGATATCTGTTTCTCAAAACATAAAGATACATCCACTGTATCCAACAACCTCTCAAACAATTATGAGTTGACTTGCTTCTTTGAGGCAAGGCAATAGGATCTGAAGTGTGCAGTAAATATCTATACAAGGTTTCATTCAGGAAGCAGCTACTAACTCTTTAAGCCCAAGATACTTTTCTTCAATTAAGGAAAGCTAAACTTAATACAAACTGTATCACAAGCTCCAGTACAGTGCATAATAGATCAACATGGTACACAGTAATTAGAGCCTTGTCTAGATGACAAAAAGAAGTTGTAGGATCTATTTCAGTCACAAGTCCCATAAAGGAAGGAAACTATCATATTTTTTCACTCTTAGTATCCCTAATGCATTCTTTTTTCAGCAGCATCCATTGTTTGTGTTACTATCTTTTTTGTGGTCTTACTTCACCAATTTTCATACCATTTAAAGATTAAACAGAAAAGTTGCTTTGCTTTTATCAACTCATAAGTTTAAGCATATCCCATATAAAATGCAACACCAGCATGGCAATTCTCTAGAACAATCAACCAACAGGAACAACAGCAACAAAATAATCAAAAACCCAACCCAAAGAAAACAAACCCAAATCAAAACAAACAAAAAAAGTTTTTAACATTCCTTGCACCTTGCTAGGAACAAAAATGGCTATCAAACCAATCTGTGTGTTAAATAATTAAATCTGATGAGATGGAGGTGTGGAGCTTGTTCTGCAGTGAGATAGGCTCTCCTGAATTGCAGCATGGTGAAAAACACTCATTGAGACCGAAGGAAATTAGAAGCATCTTTCACATTGACCAAGACTGACTTCATTCAGCTGTAATAAGTGTTTCAGTAGAAGAGGCTAACCATAATAAGTATTTTTGCAGGCTTAATGCCAAACCTGAAACAGCATTCTGTAGGACTTTGTCCAATTCCTTAATTTAAAAATGTAATATTTGTTAAAAAGTATATTTTTAGCTGTAGCAGTAGATCTTTGTTGCATTGAACTGTTTTTTCTAACTTTCTTAAATGCATGATGAATTTCCAGGTTTATTAAAAGGATTTTACAGAAGCAGGAAGTGACTGTAAATCTCTAGCTCCTTGCTAGATGTTGCTTTAGTGTAGGTCTTCTATTTTGTGAAGTTCTACTTCAGTAAGCTGTTTGTTGGTTAAAAACATAAGGTGAGACCATGCCATTAACCTTTTAGCAGAGGTTTCTTTCTGCTTCAGGGCACAACATAAAGACACTCTGACAGCATAGTGGCCCTGTAGTACAGACCAACCACTGGCTTTCCATTCTGTTTCTTTGCTTCCACCCTGAGTTCCTTGAGGAGAGGCTGGGGGAGCTGAGATTGTTCAGTCTGGAGCAAACGTGACTTCAGGAGACCTAACAGCAGTCCCCAGAGCCTACAAGGAGGTCATCAGGGTGATGGAGACAGGGTCTTCACAGTAGCGCATGGTGGGAAGAAAAAAAAAATGGACATGAATTGAAACATGGGAATTTCAGATGGGTTATAAAAAGAAACTTTTCCCCCATGAGGACAGTCAGACAGATTGCCCAAAGATGTGATGGAGTCTCTGTCCTTGGAGGTCTTTGAGCCCCAACTAGATAAAGCCCTGAGCAACCTGGTATGACATCAGAACTGACCTGCTGTGAGGAAGAGGTTGCAGCAAAGATCTCCTGAAAAGCCTCCCAGCCTGAACTGTCCTGTGAACCTGTGAGAACCTCAGTATAGTCAAGTAGAAAAAGCATCTTCTCTTCCTGGGACTTTTTGTCTTCTGTGCTGTCAGAAAGGGCCTCCACAGCTTTTGAAAGTCTCAGGCTTTTGTATCTGCTATTTGAACACTTAAAATCCTTATGCCCTTACATAAGGGCTTGTTATGTGAGTGCTATGCAAAAGATTGCAAACACTTCTGCACAAGGTGATTTAGCACAAAATGCAGTCAAGACCGTGGCTTCTCCTGAAAGCTGTCTCAGCAAAAAGAAATGCATGAGAATGAAGAGTGCTTAACAGTGAGTGAATAAATAAAACTACCAAGTGGAATTTCTGGGTTTCCCATTACAGGTGAATTTGCCTATGATACTGGGCTGGAGAAGCTGGCTCATTGCCACTTCTTTCCCAGCCTGTCTCTAGCTAGTGAAGCACTAGGCACAGGTTCAATTTAGTTTTTCTTCAGCCATACTGCAACAAAAACCTAAAGAGAAGGCCCATGGCATGCAGAGTACCTTAGAGATTTCTGGATCTCCACTCTGACTAAATGGGAAGTACCTGCTTTCTGTTAAAACAAGGGACAGCTTGTCACCATCTGCATTATATTCACCCTCTCACTTGTTTATTATCATAGACTCTGTTTTATACCATGGTACCTGAGCATCCTTACAAGCAGGAGGTACTTCATGGGTAAATCTCAGCAGTGGCCATGAGAGATTTGTCATCTTTCCAAATACTCACTTGCATTCTATTCTACTCAGGAAAATTAAAGAAGCCATGTTTTGTTTTTTGATGTTGATGACATGTAGGTTTGTGACTAGCTGAGATAGTGACTTTTCAGATAAAGATTAGATTTACTGCATATTTTTATGAACAGGTTTTCCTAACAAGTAAGAAGAGATGTTACTCAATAGTAAAACATGTTTTACAATGAGTACTTAATTTTCTATCTTTTAAAGTAATAATATTTTATTTTAAAGTGGAAAAATACATCCCTGAGAACTCTGAGGACAATTTTTGCATAATAATAAATGAATAATAACTAAAATAGGAATGGATATTATTGACTTTTTTTGTGCAAAAGCCTTTGGGAAATATTTTCAGTTCCTTCTGAGTGAACTGAAATGTCTCAAGAGATCTCTTTCAGCTTTTCACCTGGTGTAACTTTAAGCAAGCTATAAACAATCAGGTAAACAGCTAAACAACCCCAGTAGTCAAAACTAGTCAAAATAGTTCAAGCTCTGTTTTTTATCTGCAAAATGAATGTAAGTAGATTTGCTTTTCCTTGAAGGTTTGTGAGAGAAAGATACAGAATACAAAATGTTATGTGCTGATATAAATGGTCAGTTATTATTCCTGGCATAATCAAGCTTTTCTTTACAATGGAGCAATGCTGAAATTCTGCTGACTGAAGACACAAACACAGTCCAAGTGTCCAGTACATTGGTTCTGTAATTTGGCTTTCTCTATTGCAAATCCCTTTCCATTTATAGGTTTAGTTGAAATGCAAAGGTGCAGATGTCCCTGTTCCCTTCAGGGACACTCAGTGTGCAGCTCCCCAGGGTATGGCTATTTATAGTTCTCCATGCTGTTCACTGCAGAGGCCTGATGATGATGCATTGATTGCCATGAGGAAAACTGACAATTTAAAGCAAAACCACAGACAAACACAGATGCATAGACACATGTGGGTGGTGGTGACTTGGACAGAAACAGACCTCTCAGGATTCAAAGCTGGTGACAGACTTTAAAGGCTAAGTCTCTCACTGAATCATCAATAACACTGAACATGCTAAAGCCTCTATTTAGCTGTTTTGGTGAGTTAGCTTTTGCTTGATAACTAAGATGCTAAACTTGTCCTATGTAGTATTTTTGTACTGTAAAGAAATTTAAGTGTTTGTATTTGCACGTATTTCTCTGCAAAATATATCTTTGGCTGCTGAAGTCTGTCTACCAGTAATGAACTGTGGTTTTGAAAGTGCTGTTATGCACAGTTCTAAGCTGGCAGCATGGATGAATTGTTCCCACTGAGATACTATTCCCCAAAGGTGAATTCCTCAGGGCTGTTCCAAGAGACCATAAGAAGCATGTGTGTTTACAGCTGCCTGAGGGACCCATTGTAACTCCCCGTGATCCCAGCCATCTCTTGCAGGAGCATGCAGTGAGCAGCTAGGTCCATTTCATGTCATTTGCTGTGACTAAGAGTGTCTCAAAGAGCAAGGCCATGATCTGCAGCCATGACCTGCTGCTGCTTCCAGGACCTGTTCATTTTTATGAACATATGTGCTGCAAACAGCAGTAGCTCTGCAAGGTCTTGAATACACAGTATGGAAAGATTTAATTTGTGGCACTGCCCCTTCCCATGTAAAAATAATTTTTCTATCTGTGAAACCTTAATGATTTAAAGAAGTTTTCTTTATCTTCATGTTTCCTGAGAGGTTTTATATCTTTCTCTCATTGACTACTTAAGTTAAATGCCATGTTACTATTGTGGAAACCTGTCTCTCTTTTTCTTTCCAAAAACAGCTTCCTAGCTTTTACACTTTCCAAAAATTGCAACCTTCACCACAGCCATCACTCGACTCTTTTATGATCTTGGAAGCAAGATGAGTTTCTTTTTGAACATGGCACAGGAAAAGAAGATACTGATTAGGACTTTCTTACAATAAGAATGTATTGTTCAGTTGCTGTTTTATGGGTAGTGCCAGGGTGCAGGGCTAAATGGTGACCTGTGATACACAAGTGTGAAGAACAGCAGGTGTCATCTGTATCCATACCTGGCCACACTATGCTTTAGGATCAGATAAGCAGGACCTAGATGGTGCATCCTGGTGTGTAGGATCCTGATGTGGCCAGGCTGCATTGAATAGGTTCATCATTGCTACTTCTTACCATTATAACCAGCAGATTTACTGCTGGAGTGGGCTAACAGCAGATTATTTCACTCCCTGCCTTGAGAACAGAAAACAAGAGATTAATTTTTTCTTAGAAATGTGTCACCAGATGGATACAGAAAAATCTGTTCAGCTATTCAGGGAAAGTTCAGTAAAAGTGTTCTGAACAGGGCTGAATCAAATGGACATCTCCTTGTACCTGGAAAACTCAATGTTCAAATTCCTCAGGAAGGAAGGAAGGAAGACTTTGTCTTAAGAACATACATGAAGCAAATGAATCTGAAGGAATAATGCTTAAAAGGTTAGAAACAAATGATATCAATGAAAAATAGTGAATTTCCTTTCCTAACTTCAATTATACATAACGAAGTCTCAAAGCACTAGAGCTTACATAGACTAGAATTAAGAAGCAAAATTACTGTGTGTTCAGTCAATAAGCTTCCAGATGATTCTCCTTCCCTCTGGGTCACCTGTGGTTCCATGTATACACCCAGTCTATAAGAAAGGACAGAATCATAAACCATAGTTGTATCATTACTTAGGAAACTAAAATGTGAAAGCAGAATTTTGAAACACTGCGAATTTCACTATAAACATGTCCAACCTTTCCTAAAGCAAACTTTCAGCTGCAGACACATCATGTGTTCTGAGTGTGAAATGCCTACTAGCTTTTCTTACAGCTCAGAGCAATCTATTCTGTTAACAACTGATTTAGAGTCTAATGTTAACAGTAGAGAGTCCTGAGGAAATGAGATAAATAATCTTGACATGTAACAACTAAAAATGAATGATAGCATCATGAGATTTTACTCAAATCTTCTCTCGGTCTTTTAATCAGACCAGGAACTTGGCTCCAGGGGAAGAAAACAGATCCATTTTGTGTTATGGTGGTTTCCTCATAATTTCCTTTGCCCTTTTTACATTTCAGTGCAGAATAGCAATTCCCAGACTATCTGAGTAGTTCCTCTCATCTAATTCCTTCCTATCTGACTTCTCTCTGGCTGCTGTGGTTTAGCACTCTCCTTCACAAGCGAAGGTTGATTAAAATGCACTTTATGACCTCCTTTTCCTTTTTGTCTTTATGTCTGTTCTCACCCATCATGCTAACTTTGTGGACATCAACTACTTGTGTAGGTTTTTGCATTAACAAGGGGGTCTCTCTTACCCATCCTTACATGCTATATTACTACTCTTTCTTTTTTTACCAAGAAAATCCGTGAGTTCCCCTGTTCATGGCTGTCCTACTCATCCTGGCTTCAGAGCTCTTCATGCTCTGCTTTTTGATGTCATCTGTTACTTGTGGTCACACAATCCTGGGTAGATTCTCCCACTCCCCAATAAATATAGAGAAATAAATGGCCACATATTCATGTCATTTTGGTCAAAGCAGCAAGTATTTCCTGTATCTTGATACAAAAGCAGTCCAAGGCTCTAACAAAAGTTTATACCGTTGCTTCCTTCTCTCAACAGATTTTGAGGAGCAGGTTTTCAGCTCCAAGCAGAAGTTGTGCAAAGTTTGGCTTGTATATACACCTAAGTATACCTCATGCACAGGCCTCTGGGAAAGGCAGTTCAAAACTAACTCAGACTACCTCTACAGTCTTCTTCTGGAATAATCACACAATGAAATGTTTAGGGCTCTGGCAAATTTTTAGTATGTACAATATCAAATACTAGAAATGAGAGATGGAAACTGGAGATAAGCTCAGCTCTGAGAACTTGTGCAATCAACCTGAGAGAAAAAAAATAAATTGAGAGATAATTCACTTCCTTGAACAAAGTATGAGAAAGAACAAGATAAGTGTTTCCTCAAATTATCAGAAATGTTGAAAGACTTTTCATCAGCTAAGGATGAGGAAAAATAGATCTTAGAACTTTGAGAGACCACACAGGTAGCTCTGTAGAGTAACTTACCTCTTTGTCAGAAACAACCACCAATGACAAAGGCACTTTAAAATGCATTTATATTATACATTTGAGGTTTATGTCCCATGAGGGTTACAGTGTGACATGAAAGATGACCACAGTTGCTACGTCTGGACTGGTGTTACTCCAGATGAGGATATGATCCACTTGAAGAGCCTCGATTTCAGATGTAATTAAAAAATAGGTGTTTATTTGAACAGTATCCATACAATTCTGCTTACCATTATAAAAACAAGCAATTAGTGGCATAATGAGTTCCAGTATTTGCTGAACATGTTTGTTACATGACTCCTTCAGGTCAGTTAAATTATTACTTTGACAACTTTACTGTTAGTCAAAAGGACAATGCTGATGAAGCAATACTGTCAAGAAATTCATAGAAGGGAGGAGAAAAAAGAAAGAAATCTCAGGTTGAAACAAACAGCACTTTGGATAGAGGGCAGAGAAATGTGAATATTTCAATAACAAGGTAGGACTAATTCAGTCCACATGACTTAAATTTTGGGAGGGTTCATGGTTAAGTTGCTGAGAGTTAAGGAGATGAAAGGTCATATATCACTCACTTCTCCTACTGACCCAGGACAGCTGATTTGTATGTTCCCATAGCTGGGAAGGAGGAGCAGACAAGGAGTTTGAGTTCAAGAAGAGTAACAAGAGGTCAGGAGAATAAACAACATTGCCATATACTAACAGAGACCGTGGAGACCCAGTGTATTGGGATTGGCTCTTTCAGGTTGGTGGCTACTTAGCAAGAAAGAGCTTGGCTTTAAATTTCAGTCAACGTAACATAAATATGTGCTTAAGTACTTTCCCAAACAGGGTTTAAAAAAAAATCTTTAAAATAAATGGGGAATTAACTAAATGCACCCCCTCTTCTAAAAATACTCTCCAGATATATTTTGATATTTTATCGTGACAAGAAAAATATCTGAGGGGTTTAAAGAAAAGATTGGTCAACATCTGTGTATGTTCACTTTGTGTATTACAAAACATCAGTCACATTGATGTTGCAGTGCTGCGCTAATGTCTGGAATTCACATTAAAGTAGTGTCAGGAAGCCTAGAGCTGGAACAGTATTGATGGTAAGTGGATATAGGTCATTTGGACCAGAAGACTCATACTTGCCATGCTAGTAAAGGAAATGGAAATCAATAAGGGAGTAATTATAAAAAATTAAATAACAACAACAATTATAAAACAAACACACTAGAAGAAGGAAGCAAAGAGAGGTGTAAACTGAAATATGAATACTAAAAGTAAGCTTCATTTTTCTTGCCTCTGCTTCTAAAAACTTGGATTTTTTTCAAGGCTTCAAAAAAAGAGAAATATTTACAAATGTCTCTTTTGATTTCAGTCTAGCACTGACTACAGTGGATTTCAGACTTGTTTGAAAAAAACCCACAGAATCATAGAATTATAGAATTATACAAAGGTTAGAGTTGGAACTGACCTTAAGAGGTTGCTCAGAGCCCTCTCTAACCTGGCATTGAACATTTCCAGGGATGGGGCATCCACCATCTCTCTGGATAATCTGTTCCAGTACTTCACTACCATTAATATGAAAAATGTCCTCCTCATGTCCAGTCTAAATCTCCTCTCATCACAGTTTGTCAGTAGCTTTATTGAAGACCTTCTCACTGTAGCACATTTTTATATGAGAAAGTCTGACAGATGCTTTACTAAAGCCACCATCAAATATAGCTTCAGCACCTCATAATTTTGTTTTTATTGGAAAAAAGAAAACATTTGGCTTGACTCATAAGATGTGTTTGTTTTGAATCTATTTTGCTCACTGCATTTGTTGTTGCTTTCTTCAGGAGTCTGAGCTGAGAGCTTTCTGTTCTTCAGTACACTGGAAGATTTGCCTCATTACTGACTCTGTATGAAGTTATCTAAATTACATTAGCTATCTGAAAGTTAAGGCTTTTGCCTAGACCTGATTTCTGTACTCACCCAATAACTAAAGGGTGACTGATTCCATACACTATCCTTAGATATATATACTGGAACCAGCATCCCAAGAGGTCCTTCATGTCTCTATAGAACACCTACAGCAGATTGGATTAGAGATGTCTTTTTTACATATCTAAACTTAAGTTAAATATATTTACAACCTAATATGGAACATATAGCAGCCAATATACCATCAAAGAATCTTAAACAAATACATGTACAGCTTACCTGCAGAAGACTTTCCTGTGGTTTTATTATCACTTGAAAAGGAGTCAATGTTTAAAGAGCAAAGATGGCTAATTCATCCCTGTCATGTTCTGCATACTGTCTTAATCTGCCACTGCACATGCTTCCTTGAGAATGATGCTATTGTTTTTATTTAGTACTAATATTATTAAATGTCTTGGCAGAGGCTTACACAATCTGCTCTTATTTCAGTCACTCAACAAAGGCTTGTAAAAAAGCTGTAAGAGGAAGTAATTTACCCATTCACAGATTAAAACTGGAAGTGCCAACTTAATGTATTTTGACATTTTCCTGGCAGAAGTGTCTGGTAGAGCAAAAGAGAACCCCCGACTGAACATGGCTTCTTAAGTAAAGGAAAAGACACAATGGAAACTCAGGGACACATGTATCATCCCACAGCCTTTCTGGAGACCACACACACTATCACTAGCAAATTTTGCTGACAGGTATTAAGAAAAAGGACATTGTTAGTAGAAAGGTTTGCCTTTCTCTAGATTGGTTCTTCTCTCCCATAAGAAGCAAATAAGGCTGCTGGTTATTTCACAGAGGACACTAAGACGTACTAAGGGTGGCAAAGGTATATTATATGAACTAGCATTTCTCTGCCAGTGAATCCATGTTACCCATGCTCAACTGATGACCTACCACAGCCCTCTGGGTGACTACAGAGAAATCACTTAACTATGGTATTCCTTTTATCCAAATTTAGACTCCTGCAGTATAAACATCTACATAGGAGTAAGTCACCCTGTGCTCCCTTTGTAGTCAACAAGGAGAAATAGATACTTCTAGGGTGCAATTAATCTCATCTTAAAGAAGACATCTTCCAGATGATTTATACCTTAAAAGTACCTGGTTTTCCCTGACTATAAAGGGAGTCTTAGGTGATTTTCGCCATATGGACACCTCAGACATGGACAAATAATATATCTAGCGGAGTCATAACGCTATTGATATTCCACACAGCCTGCAGTTAGTATAAATGTTTGGTCAATAATAACTCCAGCTGAACTCAGACAGTTGACCTAGAGGTGAATGGCTCTGTATTCCATTACTAAGCCTCTGAATCATCCAGCGTCTCTTTTCTTTTTAAGTGAAGTCTCTCCCTGGGTTTTAGATGTCACTTAATGGAATGTGGATATTAAATGTATGTAAATCCATAGCATTTTTGGATAGAGCTGCATTCCACTATGTCCCATTATAAACACTATCCCTTCCTCCTCTTTGGACCTGTCAATCTGTCAGGCAGAGGAGCCTGTGGACTCCCGAGGCAAATCCTTGTACTTTCAAGGGGACTGCTATTGCCAGAAAGTTTATTCCCAGTAAAAATAATCTATCTGTGGAGACTATCAGAAAGACCCTCTTAAGCCATGTTTTTTATATCTTGGGATGATAGGAATTCCTTTACCAAAAGTAGTACAGCTTGGGTTTTTCTCCCCAGGATGTTAATTTCCATTTCATTCCTATTGCT
The DNA here is from genome assembly GCA_013399015.1 of Galbula dea. Taxonomy (NCBI): domain Eukaryota; kingdom Metazoa; phylum Chordata; class Aves; order Piciformes; family Galbulidae; genus Galbula; species Galbula dea. The sequence goes on along the minus strand of VWZX01008725.1, from coordinate 558,831 downwards.
GTGCTGAGAGGTCTCATTCTGTTTCATGGAAGTATCTTCTATCTTCTTTGGTTTTGTTTTCCATTATTTTTCTGCACATTTTTTGTACAGTTTTTGGTGGAATTTCCACTTCAGTTATAAAATATTATCAGTTTTTTTGGAAAACAATTCTTGTTGCACTTTTGCCTTCAACCTAGCAGTAAACTATCAGGACAGAATATTGTTATTATTAATTTATTTCTAAAAAGGTCAATGCAGCTGTATGTTCATTTAAATGCCAAAAGCCAGACACTGTTACTTTACAGATGTCATTTAATGGAATGTGGATAATAAACTCTGGCTAATCTACAGTACCTGGGTGTTGAGCTGCTTTGCACCTTATATATCATCCCACTACAATACACAACCCCTGTTTGTGTGACATGAGCAATGTCCATGTGCTACCTGAAATACACTTTTACTTCTTAGACTTCCTGCTTTTGTATCCACATACCCGTGTCTTTCTCTATGCTTATTCTAAATCACGTGCCTCTGTTTTCACACACAGAATAATAGGCATCAAAAGATAACTTTTCTCTGACCTTGGAGTTGGTAATAATGAATTTTACTGATTGGGATATGAACATTATTGTTTGTGGTATGCTCCTAAAATCCTTCCAGCAGTTATTTCTGGTCTGGCCAAATGAGTCATTTTGTGTGATCAGCACTTCTCTACTATTTAATTATTGCTACTCACCTTGCAAGCATACCATGTGACTTTTACATACCAGCATGATGCATAAAAACAGCCTATGTCCAGGGTACTGTGTCAAAGTAGAGTGCCCCAGGAACAGGATGGGGTCACATTTGGATGTTTTTAGCAGGTGATTGAGGAGCAATGCTCCTAACCACTGCTTGCTCAAAGACTGCATACCTGCTTCTCCTTCCTGGAACTGCTGAAGCCCTTGCTCTGCCATCAAAGATAGGACTTTACAGAGTTCCTATCTCAGGAACTACTTGAACAGCATTTTAGGATTTTATTGATGACTCTTTATTTAATGTAAAATAAAAAAAATACAGCATTGACTGCCACTCCTTTAAGAAAATTTACAAAAATGAGTCCATTCCCATCTGCCCTGCCCTTTCTCACATTTGGCATAATGTCACTTTGGATAAGAAATTCTTCTTGGCTGGCCATAAAAGGGAGGAACAATTTAGTCCAGTCATGAGAAAAAGATGGCAGTGCAAAAAGGACCTGACAACATAAAAACTTCTTATATCAGGACTTTTCACAGTCCTTTAGTACTCATTATTTGAACTAAAACAGACCACTCAGAAAACACTACTCCAAACAAGAGCATATGAAGATTTAATAGTGGCAATGGAAGCCTTGTTATCTGTTTATCCTGTAAATACTCAAGAGAAATGTTTAGCAAACAGCTTTACCTAAACAGCTGGCACTGGCAATGCTGAGAAGTGGCAGAACATGGCCTTCAGCTGAGGCAATGTAAGATTTGCAAAGCCTTTTTGAACTGAGGCCTTACTGAACCTGCCAGCAAAATGAGTGATTCACTAAAAGATCAAGGAAGAGCAGCTCAGCATTTGACAACACTCATTAGTTGATGCTTCTGAATAATTTCTCCAAGGATGGCAGAGTTTTGAAGAACACCGAAAAGAGATCTTTTATTTTAGTCTCTATTATTAACTGCAAGAGATAAGGGGAGATGCAGCTGTGCTAAGGCGGACCTCTGCTATACATGTGTTCTGTTCCCAAAGCCAACATCAAAACATCAGCTGTTTAACAGGGACACTTAAGCACTTTCGATTAATAGGAATTTTTACCTGTTATAAGCCTTTTTACACTCCTTTCATTTCTTTTTTTGTTTCTTTTTGTATTTCACAGGCCTGATCAAGTCATCAAAGGAACTGGAGGTGCCTGCCCATCTAAAGGAACAAACCCAAAAGGAGGCTCATCAAAAGAGCCTGCAGTTTCCCACAGTGCTATGCAAGCAACAAAAAGGACCTGCTCCCCAAGTCCCAGGGTGCTGCACTGTATCCCACCCTTCCCTCAGGATGTGTGCATCCCCCCACACATACAACCTTGCATAAACAGAATCTTCTCCCAGGGTTCACTCTGCCCTGTGCCTCCATATATGCCCCAGACCCTCCCTCATTCCCTCTGTCAAACCCTGGCAAACACAGCCTGGAAAAGGGATCTTTTCCCCCAACATAGACCAGGCATGGTGCTTGGGGCTGGCACATGGCATCCCCATGGGACCATGCCCTGCCAACAAGCAGCTGTGGTGAGGGCCATCACCGGCTGTGGGAAGGTGCATCACACTTTTTCAGAGGAGAAATAAAGTGCTTCTGGCAGTGAGTCCCCCCGTGGTGACTGCCCTGTCACCCTCCCGTGTGGTGGGCAGATGGTGGCCGTGCAGGCATTCAGCCAGCATTGCTCAGCCCCCATAGCCCCAGCCCCATATGCCCCACTCAGCTGCAGACACCACTTGTCAGGCTAGGAATCATTTTTCAAGAACCACTAAACATGGCTGAAACAAATGCATCTAAGGACAGATCGTTGTTTTCAGAATTAGGGGTTATAGAACCCTGAAGCTCCCAAGTGCAGGATCTAGAGCAGCTTGATTTTCTACCAGGTAGAAATACTAGCAGAACTAAGCAGCAATGCTGTTGATAGCATGGCTTTCTTCACAGCTAAAGCTAAAATGGTGTAACAGAGTTGTGCTGGGAGAAAGAGGGAAAGGTTTTGGGGTTTTCTTTAAATGCAGGTCACCTTAACAAGTTTTCCTACTAACTTCAAAATTCAAGTGTGCTAAACTGTAACCTTATGCTAAAATGCAAAAAGTAGCTGTTCTGCCAGTTTATAACACAGCTTAACCCTTACATCCTTACCGCTGCTGCTGCTACAGCCTCGAGTTACACAGTGCTGAGGTCTGGCATGGGAAAAGGACATTTTGGAATTACAGTAGTGACTTATCCATGAGGAGGTGCTCAAATGAAGGCAAAGCAGGTGACTGAATATCTATCACTGTGCTTGCAATCTAAAGCCAAAATACAGACAGTGAGGCAAAGACCACCTTGAGGGTTATTTCATCCCCACAGCAACACCAGTGTAATGCTGGAACCCTGAAGGAAAAGGTTGGCAAGCCCCAGCAAACAGCTTGCCTCTTTTTCTCCCCCATGTATGCAAGAAAACAGGCAGCACACTGTGTCCTTTTCTTGTGGGACCCACCACAAGTAGCCTCATAGGCAGACAGAGGCACTTCTGGGAAAGCATTTTTGGCTTGTGCATGGCATACCTGCTAAGACTGAGCAAAGTCATTGCCACTGCCTGGGCATGTGGAAGACATCTCATGATTTCAAGGTCTTAACATGAGCTGGAGTAAGTCAGAGATGAGCAGAGAGCAGAGGAGATCAGAACAGGACAAGACTAGTGGATTTGGATGGTTTAGGCTGCTGGCTGAGAGGGCATGTTCAGAGGGTGGAGTTACAAAGAAAATATTGTGCTAGAGTTGTTCAGAAAATTGTATTTTGGCACAGCTGGAAATTAAACAAAAAGTGCAAAGAGCATTTATTGCATTTTAAATTACTGAACATCATTATTCTTGAAGACAACTGTTCTGGGAAGGAAAAAGATGATCAGTGTTTATAGGAGTCACCCCACCAGTTCTGCCAGCCTGACCCACTGCATGATAGCCAGAGTGAGGGGGCAAGGTATTTTCCTAGGGGACTTTAGTTGACTCGTGTATTTTCCCCAGTGTTTTGAGCAAAGGCTGCTGTGACACCATTCAAGCATAACCTCCTGTTTACCCTAAAAGGCCTTTTCCCAAAATGAGGCCACGTTGGTCTTGAGCATTTAGGACTATATAAAATAATGCCAGAGAAGGGAGCTGTGACTTTTTGCACACATTCATTTCATCATTTTTTTGCATTAGAAGTTTCAAAATATGGCTACAAAAATCACTTAATTTTTTAGTTACTTACCCATCTTTTGTGTCCTAGTGATGCCTAGAACTTGCACGTGATGGTTTTATTTTCACCTGAAGTTGCTGAGCTACATTTAATCCAATTTTAACACACACAGGCTAACAGACTTTTGATAATGTAGATCCACTTGAAAAAGTGCTCATTTTAAAGTTCCATGAAAATATCAACCTGTTAATTTAAATCATATCAAATTTCTCTGTGAATTTCTCTCACACATTTTCTTTCAGGGCCATAATATAAAGCAATGCACAATGTTATGTGTAACCTTAGGTTTAGAAGTCAGTATTCAGGACTTCAAGAGACATGAATCAGTGAGTTTTCATTTCTGAATGTGAAAAACAGTTTTCACAGATCATTTGCTTTACAGTAAAGATTTAAGCTACAAGGCAGGTGGACAAGATGTTTGACCTACCTTATTCACCTCTGAACTTGACTGGAGTCTGCCATCATTTGTGCTTGTAGAGCACTGACTATATGTTGATGCTGCCTGTTAGACACTGTGATACCATTCCCAGAGGAGGGCTTGCTTGGCACGTCAAATGACTTGCTATGGTTACATATTTCTTTGGTTGGATAGACGTGGAATTCCAGTCAAAGGTAAAGAAAGCTGTGTGTTTTTCAATCCAAGATCATGGGTCCTATATTACATGTACTGTGTAAGTCAGATGATAACATCTGCACATGCATATAAAAATATATAGAACTTGTTGCACTTAAAATATCTCTACAAGTGTTCTGAAATTTCATGGCTGATAAGAGCTTCCTTTTCTGCCAAGGGGTATCATATACATTTTCTGTACATATGCATTCATTCAATAGTAAGATAGAAAAATCTATTTGCAGTTCAAAGAGCTTTTCATGTTCTCTTACATAGCTACAGACTCTTTTCTCAGCTGTTTTTCCATATTTGTCTATGGTGAAACCAAAATTGAAGTTATTTTAAACTGAACTGCTTTGGTGGAAATTGATGGTTTAAATCTGGCAAAATACAGCAGTTACAAAATCAGATCTGAGTCTCTTAAACAAAATCTTGCTTTACTAGTATGTGCAAGCTCATTCATCCTAGTAATCTGGGAGATGAAATGTGTTATTCTTTATTATCCCTTGGATGCAAAGGCCAGAGATGTGAAGGCACTGTACCAATAATTATTTGCAAGCTTAACAATATAAGGAAGGATTTCAAAAGCCATTTAAATACTTTTTAGGGTTTTTTTAACCTCTCTAGGTTTGTTGAGCAATTTTATTTGTTCATGAATACCTTACACAGAAGAACAAAAAGATTATTGCTGCTCATAAAGCTTGAAGTGTGCAATCAGGAAACAGAAATACTATACTATTAAGCTGACCAATCATGTGGCACAAGCAATAATCAACACACAGTAAGCCATTTTTCCAATAGCCCACAGGCCAAAAAAGCACTACTGCAGTATCCAGAGATTTGGAAAATTCAGTTACTTTACAGACAATTTAGAAACAGGAAAATGGAGCATGCTGACTAAATTTACCAACTAAATTGTTAGCTTCAAACAAAGCCACCTAGCTATTTGTTCAGCTTGCCATGCCTTTGAAGCAAAGACTGTTGGTAATGTGCCCTTTCCTGGGTGAGTAAAGCACATTAGACACCTGAGACCACAAAATAGCCACTGTTCTGTCTGTCTTTAAGTGGCACAATCTGTAACTGCTCAGAGCTCTCTTGAATTCCAACCTTGCCAAAGCAAAATGAAATCTAACAATGCTCTTTACATTTGTAGAACTTGATCCTCGAGCACATGGTGCAGCACCTAACCCACCCATACTACTCCTGTCTGTAAAGGTCTCCATTCATGTGGCTGATGGTGCTCATCTTATTTAGGAATGCTTGTGTGAGCTTTACAAAGTGGCTTGAGATCACTGGATGGAAGATACTGTTGCAAGTATAACAGACTGTCTTTCAAATTATTACTAGTAGGAGTCATGATAATGCAGAATTCATCACCACAGCAATAGGTTTTTATTAGAATGAAGGTGAGTGACTGATGCTTAACTGGAGTAGCATTAGAATAAAGTATTTTTAGTGGAGATTCACTTGACCTTTTCTAATTTATAAAGTAGCATTTAGGTATTAAAATAGAGGTGAAGTTTTAAACTTCAATCTATTAAAAGGGATTTCACTAAGTAAAGGTTTCAAGCTATGAACATAATTTTCATTTAAGAGATATTTCTTATTATGAAGTTAGATACATTTACAGGTTTGTTGTGCCTTTAATAAAACATTCTTTCTGATCAGAAATTCCTGGAGAATTTAAGATGATTGTCTGTTTGCTCAGATGTCAGAAGTTAGGTTGATTCTTCTAAACACTTAGTCATGTGCTTAACTTGACATCAGCAAGACAATCTCTGTGCATGAAGTTAACCATGTGCAAAGATATTTGTAGGAAAATAAAATTCAAATTAAATTCAAAGACAGTTCATTATTAGCCCAGTCCTGGAGGAATGCCCTCTCATGTAGCCCTCCTTCCAGTCCCACATTGGTTGAATTTGGAAGGCAAAGATTGCTTTAAATCCAGAACTATTAACGCTGCAGATAATCACTGCTGAAAGAAAAAGCATAGTAAACTGCAGCACTGGGACATTAACACTACCCTCAGCTGTACAGCTAGATTCTAATTTGATGTCAACTGGTAAAGTTGCAGTGCAGTTAAGCTGATTTATCCTTGTTGATGATCTCTTGCTTTAGTGCTTTGGGCTACCCTGGTAAGTAACAGTTATGTGCTTATACATATAAGAGGATTTGTTCTACACAAGAATTACTGGCAGATATTTCATTAACATGAGAAAGTATGTTGATGTATTGAACATAACCTCTAAAATCTGGCTCAGAGCAGTTACTGAGTTTCCTAGGGCTTTTTACTCTTCATATCTCCTCTACTTACAGCAGCTACTTATGCTCACAGAGGATAAGAGCCTACTTTTGCCATAACTTTGCCTTCCTTAGCATACAAGTCAGGAAGGAGACCTTGGACTCCTGAAGAGCCTCTTGCCAGATTTGCTGCTTATGGTAATTCTTTTCAAGAACTATTTTCTTACCTCTGAAAGTGAGTCACACTGCTCATACCATGACTCTGTTCAGTCTAGCTCAGCATACAAAGATTTGAATGGGAGTCTTGCAGGTATAAATGCTGGAGGAAATTCACTTCAGTAACTGGATGATTGCTTGTGCTACAGAGAAGTTCAGATGAGTGCTGGGCTTCTCAACCTGTGAAATGTGAACCATGCGTGTCCCACAGGCTATATCCAAAAAGGAGGGAAAACTTGTCTGAGTTGCTTTTATCCTTCCTGTGAAAAGGAAATGCTGCTTCTTAGCAGCTGCATTTCTGTCAGAAGACCAGGCAAACCCTGAGGAGCACCTCTGCCTACATGAGCCCAAGGCTTGACAGAAAGCCAGGAGATACTGCTGCCACAACTGTGGGGCAGCACACCTCCTTCTCCACACTGATGGTGTCCAAAGAAAGCTGGGGCACTGGTGGCCTTGAGGATGTTGTTGCAGTCCTCTCTGCTTTTCTCACATATCTGTGTGTCTAAGAAGGAGCCTCAGAAGATGAATGACATTGACCAAATAGAATGAGCTTTTCTTATTCACAGTAAAGTGCCCTCCCTCCCTCCCTTCAAATCAAGTCCATGTCAGACCAGTCAGACATTCTTGCTGGCTGTTCCCACTCAACTATGCAGCCACACTGATTTATGAAGTTAGTCATGAGATTATACATTAGAGATATTACATCCTGGAGTCACTCTAACATGGGCACTGTTTCAGGACAGTCCTCCAACCTTTCCTTCGAAGAACATTGCTGGACCCTCTCAGTCTATTACTGGGAGGTACTGGGTCAGTCTAGATACAATCCAAATGGAGCGAACCTTAGCAGCTAGTCTCATCTGCAAATGCAATTGAGCCTGCATTTGCATTTCATGCATACAAATGAAAATAATTGCATGAAAATAATGTACACATTCATAGGTAAAGAAATACCAAACTGTAACCAACAAAGAAGCTGGACACAACCTTTATATTGATATCAAGAATGGAAGAGCAATGCCATGCCAGAAACACCTACAACTGTGCCTATATGTGTGGTGGCTGCTCAGAGGGTCAGTGAGGCTGGTTTTGCAATGAAGAGGGTGAACAAGGTGCATATGCATATGTGAGTCGGTGGATTACAGACATTTGAAAATGAAGAAAATGTCATTCAGTGTAGATATTTATGATTTGTATCAGTGACTTACTTTCAGTCAATGTCAACTTTTTAAATACATTGGATATTGCTTAAACTCTAGTCTTTAATTCAAGAGTTTGGTTTTCTGACGTAGACAAAGCAAATGTTTTATTAAATGAAACACAGAAAATAACTGTGCTTACATTTTTTAAAAACAGTTGAAGAGGGACTGAAGAGTGAGTGAAGATGGAAATGTAAGGTTTGTTAAGGAAAGATCCTCTTCAATGAGCCAAGTCTAAACACTATAATATCACAAAGCTGCATGAGCTCTCTAGCATCATATAGTGAGGCTCATTGTTTAAACTGAACACAGAGGAATGCATAAGCTGATCTTAACTACAGTGAAAAGAAAAGACCATTTTTTACTATCAGTCTCTCTTAATAACCTTCTGTGATAGGAATATGGATAAAAAGATTAAAGAAAGTAAGTAAGATTTTTATCCAGAAAAATCTTTGTATCCAACCAAAAACCCTAATTTGAATTTGTCTAGTATCATTATTAAAATCTTTATGCAAAGCATACTGTATTTCATTATTCTGTGTTACTAATATTTTCGAGCATAAGCTAATTCCCTTTATAGCAGTCTTTCATGACTTTCTTAGGTTCAGTAGATACTGTTCAAGAAATTCTTCAAGGGTCTTTAAGTGACCTATCTGGCACTGATAATATTGATTTCAAGACCATCAGGTTCTGTCAGGGTAAGCTTGGAATGCTTCAATATTGCCTGCATACCACAGTCCTCAGGAAGCAAAGGAGAATACTCTTTAAGATATTATTAATAATAATACTATGAATGTCTGTTAGTTAAGCACCACGACTGCTATAATGTATCAAAATCAGCTTCCTGGATAGGTAGCAACATCCCTATGTTCTTGAAAGCCCCTCCCTAGGGGCAGCTATTCCAGCCATCCATATATCTTGGTTATATATCTTTCAATTATTTACATTATTTGCTATAGCTTTCTTTGATATGACTTGGTATTTGCAGCCTAACTTTCTGAAAAGAATGTTTTCACCAGGGAATATGCAGGACACCTTCACTGCAGTTCAGCTATTCATCAAGGAACAGAGTTCTTGACTGCATAATATAGACACGTGCTTAGGCAGTAGGGTACAGTTCACTAAACAGTGTGTCAATGGATCTCAGATCTTGTTTTCAGGACAAGAAACCATGGTGTAAACTGTCCAAGGAGATAAAATAATGATCTTGCACTCATCTACTGAGCCAGTGATGCCCAGGTGGGACAATCCACTTGTCCTGAATCCCACCCTACTTCTCTACCACTTGACTTATTATCTTGGAGGAGAAGCACAATCTGAATGGTGTAATGCTAGGAAGTGCACTTGCACCTTTCCCTCTGCCCCTGCCCCCTGTCCCAAGGATGAGATGGTCTCCACAAAGTTTCATTATACTGCAGTATAATGGGTGACACCACATGTTTGTTATGTTTATCTATGAAGTGCATAAACCAGAGTTATTTCATGTACTACTTTGCCAATAATAAATTCAAATGAAATTTTTCTGAATGCCTCAGATGTGTGCTCCTCCCCTTTAGCAGATTTTTCCTACTGCTGAGTTTCACTGGCAGTGGTGGTGAGGGAGCTGTTTAAGGTTTGTGGCAGTTAGGAAGTGGTTTGATGCTAATTCAGCCAGTTGGGGGGCTTCCTCTGAGCCCTTCTGGTGGTTCACTCAGGTGCAAGAGGAGCCTTGTAGCCCTGTGCGTGGGGCTTGGGGCCTGAAGCTCTCTCAGTGCATCACAACATTGTGGAATCTGAAGTCAAGCAAGCTCCCTCCCTGCCTCTCTTCATCTAAGATTAGCAGAGCTTTTGAGAACGAGGGGAATTTGGAATATCCCAGTAGCACCTTCTATGGTATAAATGTGAGAGTGTCTTCTGCATTTGAAAGCTGAGGTATTTGTGATGATACATTATCATGTCTTGCTATGTCATAGAAAAATGCCTTGATCAAAACAGTTGTTTTTTTTTTTCTCATGTAAAACAGCGCATTATATAGAAAAGGCAAAAAAACTATGCTGGAACTGGTCCTTGTGTTAAGTTACAGACCTCGGAATTATTGTGGTACAGGGGAAAGTATATGCTCAGAGATGGCTCACTGGGATACTAACAATTTAAAAGACAGATAAAAATGCAGAGATGATAGTTGCCTTCCATCTCCTTTAACAGAACTGCTCACCCTTCCCTGGGCTGCACAAAATGCAGTTGCACAGCACTGAGGATCTCAGATCCATTTCTTTTTTTTAATCTTTGAAGACACCAGTGGCCACATGAGGACGGGTCATACATGTCACTTCAGAAAATACACACTCAAATTATCTTCTTCCTGGCAAAAGAAGTAATGAAGAAGGTGTCCTTGGTTGGATCTCAGCAGGGGAACTGATTTCAAGCAAAGCCAGAGACTTCTTGCTTGATTTGAAACTGAATACTTTATACCTGTCCTCTCCAATTTACCCATTTAGCTAATGGTGGACACAAAATGTTTCTCCAGCCATGGGCACTGTAAGAGTCATTTTGGTTTTACTGGTGATCCACTCAGAGATTTATGGTGATGGGACCATACAATTACAGAAAGAACAGCTGGGCTAGACATATGCTACTGCATGTGAGTCAAAACATTTTCCTATGTGAAGTCGTGAAACCACAAAAACAGCTTCCATGGGAGTGCAAATAGGAATTCCACATTCTTCAAGGAAAATTCAAACACTGTGAAAAATAAAGATAGTTCTAGTTCCAGGCTGTGAATTTACTATTCCTCCATTTTCATTTGAGTCATATATGTAATTCAAATATTTTTGAGATACTATGTCTTTCCCTTCCTGGTTCCTTAAGGTGACAAATTAAACAATTCCAGTTAACTTACTGAAAGAAATTAGTTTTCTTGCCTGTCCTCATGACACAAAATCTTCTTCCACACCATAGAAGGATAAAAAATGTAAAATAAAAATATTATCCATTGCTGTAAGTCTTCAGCATAATGGTCCTGGACACACAGTGAGGCATTTATTATTCACCCTATGAAATTTATGCTAGCATTTCCTTATGTAAATTCTGGCATTTATGCTCCATGAACATCATGGTATTTGGTTTTCAAGAATCAGGTGATAATTTGGAGGTTCTGTGGTTTTCAGGTATCTGTCACCTTACTGCAGGTAAGAGCAAAAAATGTGCCATACTTTTTTCAAGAAATCATGATAGAAGTTTAGGATAATCTTCAGACTTCAGGGTGGAGGTATGGATGAGAACATCTGCATGAGCCTTGCTCATGAAGCAATGGGTCAGACCAAACCACAATATTGGCAAGGTTCAAAAAGTATGGCATATGCCAACATGACATAATATTTGGTTTGCAGTACTCTCTAGTACTGGCCATAAGAGAATTATGAGTCTCACTGGAACCAGAGAATCATGAAGCATTTAACAGTTTAAACAGTTAAACAAACTTCTTGAGAGCCCTTAACATACCCACATTGGGCTGGAAGCAAACAGCAAGGAATCAACAGCAGCAAAACTTCAGGAAGAGGGAAATATAAGAAGTCACTGTCTTGTGACAGAGACCATGACCTCCCATCTGTCATCATTATAACACTATAACAATGTCCTTTCACTCTGTTGAAAATTCCATACTGATTACACTGGGATAAATCTGATCTACCTTCAATGGCTACCTATTGTGAAAGCCATCTGACTGTTATTTCTTGGCTTTTCTAAAAGGATACATACATTTCCCATTTTGCCAATTAATTTTCATAAAAAAGAACAAAAAAGGATATCAGGGAATAAGCTTTTTTTATATATAAAAGAATATGTTATTGTCTCATCTACATTCAGTCTCACTCATGAATTGCTATCTAGAACAGTGTGACACCAACATATAGCAGGTATACTAGAGTTGAGAATAAGGCACCAGGTACTGCCAGAAGGACAAGATTGAATTTAACATGAAAAGGTGGCTAAAGAAATTTTAATTTCAATTTTGTGAATGTCCATTTAGTTATAACTAGAGGTGCCAGCTGCTAACAAAAAATGGCTTTGCACAAAGTTTCTCCATGGAAACGAAGAAGCCTTGCAAAGAGGGTGTCAAAAGATGAGCCACTTTTCTGAGCTTGGGAGCAGTAATTGCCTTAATAGGAACTACTTCTTACAATGGAAAATAAGCATAAGATATAAAAGCCAATTTAGACTTCCAGGCAGGCAATGGCAGGACGTGAAGATCTCTCTTGCAGCAGAAGTTTGCATTTCAGAGCCCTTATTTCTGCTAATATAGATGTAGCTGGAGAGAAGGACATTCATAAGGAATATTTATTTTCCAAATCTGGAGAATTTAAGGGGAAAGGGTCTCTCTTTCCGTTTGCTACCTTCTAGTCATCTAATAGGAAACATGTGAGACTGGGGATCTTGCTCTGGGCTCTGTGTGCTCCTGGCGAGGCTCGGACATCCAAGGGCAGGAGGCTGCCTCAGTGCCTGAGTCACTGACATTTGGATGAGACAAAACACTGTTTTTCCTCTCCCTTTTCCTTAGTTACATTTTTTTAACCTTTTTCTACCTCTCTGAATTCTTTCTTTCCTCCAGTGCTGGCCTTTTCTTTGGCTTCTTCCCATAAAAGCTATGGTTGTTGCATGATAACCATTTGCCACACTAATGTGCTATCATTTAAGCTGGAACTTCAAGATTTTATACAATAAATTCAAAATTACAGATTGCATCCACAGGTATCTCCTTGGCACACTCTGTGTGCAGGTACCTGCCAGTGTTAACAACTGCTTTGTTTCAGAGATAACCTTCCATTTAAAATTTTGCCAGAGAAGAATTTCCAGAATACATCACAGGGTATTTCCTGGAAGGGTAGAAGTGGTGCTGAGCTAACAATTCCCAGAACTTGGCCTTCATTTGATTTGAGTGTCAGTACAGTGGGGTTTTCAACCATGTCTTCTCTCCATGTTTACTCCCCCTCAGAAGTGAATGTTTGCTTTGCAGAAAGTAATATGACAACTCATTAATGCTTCAGTCCTTGATGAGAACTTAGGTTAGGAGTTTCTGACACAGCCATTCTTTACTAGTCTAACTAAATGTTTTCTTCTGAGACTGGTAATTTCATGCTCTTTACACCCTCTCCACATCTGTATACCTACCTTGTGAAATTTCACCTTGTTTCATGCTGGTACTCTGGTCACAGTGGTTTTTGAAAGGCTTGAGACTAAAATGTTTTCCTAGACAAGGAATCAAACCAGGTCAAGCCTAATAACAATAAATCCTGGCCCACAGATCATCAGGAGAGGTGCATTTGTGATAACAAGTCTTGTAAGAACCAGATGCAATTACTGGAATACTGAAAAGAAAGCAAAGGGTGTAAATCTCCCTGATGAAACAGTAGGCTTACAATAGGTGCTACAAGCTTTGATCAAATTAAAAATTTTATTACACTTTAATTAAGACCAGAAATTTATGACTGACATGCAAAACCACTGACATTTCCTCTTTGTTCCAATACATACTAGTAGTACAACCTGCACTTTTAAATCTAATTTGACATTTGTTCACGGAGTGCTAGTCTTTCAGTAAAACTCATAGGTTTTCTTTCCTGGAAGGAGATAAAACTAGCTGTCTTTAGACTTATTTCAGAACTGTAAATGTCAGACTTCATGAGCCAGAACAGTGTAATGGATGTGTTAAAAAGGTCTTTATCAGATCCTACCACCATCACAGCACAGTTCTGTACCCTTCATCTCTGAGAGCAAAGACCTGTTTCATGAAGTACATGAAGTCTGTCTAATTCACACAACTGGAAACATGCCAGAAAATAAATATTATATGTAGCCACCCTTGAAAAGTTATTTCAACTGTTGTGTATGTTTCTGAAAAATAACTCAAAGAAGACAGTTTAAAGAAACCATTAACTGGAGTAAGCTAATTAGAAACAGCACACATGATGATAAATGAGGTAATTTAATCTGTTGACTGGACTGCTAGCATCTAAGTATGTAGAGTGACCCTGCAGATAATTGTATCTGTACCTGTGCTAATAAGGGTTTATAGAGATCAAAGCTGCACAATATACCCAGACCCTCATGCCCCTGCATTGTATTAAGATTAAGTTAGTAAATACATATCAACTAATTTAAGACACTGCTATTACAATATTGCAGTTATGAAATAAATAGGTCTTGAAAGCTTTGAAATTTGGCAATCAACCTTAACTCTGACCTGATCCTGCTGCTCTCATTCTACTTAACATGCTGGAGAGACAATCAGACATGGGGGAAGGAGTAGTCCAGCACATGAAAGTTTTGGTGTTTCTGTCTGGAGGTGAAACTTCCAAAACTTACAGAAAGATACTTCAGACCACTTCAGAAATCATGCCATTGTGACTTCTGTAGATGACCTTGCAAAGAAATTAAAATTTAGAACATCCAGTGTTCAGTCCTGTTAACTCTTCTTCTGGCTGCTTGACACAGCACCCCCACTTCAATAAGGTGGGTGACGACTGGCACTGTTGCAATGCAGATGCAATGCCCAGGGTGTTCTTGAGCAAAGAGAAAGGTGACTTTGGGAACATAGCCTTAGTGGTCCACTTGCTGGAGCTGTGTAATTTACCAGTACAGGGATGGCCTTTGAATCTGGGTGTTCGCTGTTGAGAGCAAAGGTTTTTAGGTTGGACTTCTGTTCTCACATCTCCAGGATAACCTCTGAAAACTGCACTTGCTTTCAGTGCCTTGCTGGGAGCTTTGTAATACTGCTGCCATGATTTTATTAATTTCTTATCCTAGGCACCTGTGTAAAACAATGTGCTGAAGTGTAGCAGGAGCCATTCCACCTTCTGATTGTTGGTGGCATTAATAACTTCTCCTCAAGTCACTGCTAAAGAGTAAAGATAAGCTATCAAGCAAGGATCTGAGACAAACTTATTTTGAAGTGTGATATTTCTTGAATTATGTTGGCATAAATGACCCATAAAAGATATTTGTTCAGTGTGCTATAAAATACAAGGATCTGGAAGGAAGGCCACAAGAAAGACATTCAGCATGGAGGAATACAAACCAGCTCAAACACATTCAATAACCTATCCTCCCCACCATGTTCGGGTCAGAGATGGTCAGTGATAGGCAAAGCATTTACGTTGACTCACATAGATTCATCTGAAGCAGCTGCATCTGATCAGTACGATAAAGCCTTCTGAAGAAGTAGAGGATATCTCAGAAAACTTGTACCTGAGGTCTACCTTTCATTGTCTGAGCCATTCACAGAAACTGCTTTGACCATCTTTTCCCTTGGGATTCCTATGACTTCCTTAAGAATCAAACTGGAAGCCATATCAGTTTTTCTGGCAATGACGTCCTGTTCCCAGCCATATTTTTGCTTGAATGCTTCTCAATTTGACCTATGTTCTATGAAGGATAAAGTCCCAAAGGATGCTCAGAAAGGCAGTGGTTAGAAATGGGGCTTTGATCTCATCAGAGTAATTGGTGTAACCCAAAACAAACCTCAAGGAGGTTCCTGGGAAACATCATCACTGGAGCAGGCTTTTGACCAGGTTCATTGTTCTAGGAGAGCATAAATGGCTCCATAGCCCATACCCTTTATTCTGAAGGATGCAAAATCAGGTTACACTGGAAGAGTTGCCAAATGATCTTAAAAAGTTTTGTTGCAAGAAAATTTTTCTGAACAGCAGAATTCTCCAAAGCAGATAAAATCATAATGGAAATTCAGATTGTCATATCCCCAGATAACTTCAGCTTTCCTTTGGAAACAGTGCCTTGTACTACTTGGTCTAAATGCTTTTTGGAATATCACAATGGCAGTACTGTGAGACCTCCTAATCTGACTGCTTTTTCTAGGCATTCTGGAGCTCCACCAAATGGGGTGGTGGCATGGAAGCTATTACATTATGCAGAGATTAACTGTGCTGAACATTAATGCAGACTTTCTAACAGAAAATATTTGGAAACGTATTTGAAAAATTCACTCCCCTGCTTTTAAAAAAAATTATATGATTGAAGGTTAAGAAGTGCATGTCTGTTATTCAAAGCCACACAGAGGGTATCAAAGCAGATGCCAATTCTCAAAAGAATCCAGACAGCTGTAGCAGGCATCACTGGAAACAATAACATTACACAGAACTGTCTTATAATTCAGCTGATAGTAACGGTACAACAGTTAGGGAAAAAAGTTCAGAAACCTCACAAGGTACCTACTCTAAAAGATGAAAAGATTTAGGTTCAGTGTTTCCTGCCTCCAGTATAAACCAATCCATGCCATTTCATGGAAGAATTCTGACAGAGGATGAGAAAAACTTTTTTTTTGTTGGTCGCAGAATCATTTTGTGCTGAAGCATAGTGCCCATGTGCCAATAACTGTATCAGATCTCCCTGTCAGTTCCAGCTCTTTCCTCTCCTCCTGTTAAAAACTGCTGGAGTTTTTTCTACCTTTAGCACCCAGCCACTGGGTCTTGGCAAGGGAAAGCAAAATGAAAAAAAGGTGGCAGCAATTGAGAAGACTATATTCTTAATCAGGTTTGCTCATTGTAATGGACTGAGTCACTGCCTCAGGGACCACGTAAGTGGCTATGCATTGCGAGGTTTTATTATTCAAAGGGAAAATTATGTTAACCTTTGGGTCTCCCTGCATTTGGGGAAATTATTGTCCATGTAAGTAGAAAAAGGACATGGAAATCAAGTCACAACAAAGTCCTGAAACTTGCCCTACAGGCATAATATTAATATGTCCATGATGGGGATGAAGGTTAGCCTTTCTACCCACTGTCTCTGTGGGAGGCATAACTGTGCTTTGAGCTCTGGTGGCCACATTCTTCATAGATATAATAATGTTCTTTAACATATCTGTTACAGTGTCAGTATATAAATATGCACAATAGTCTGTTGATATATCGCTGTTCTGAAAGAGGCTATCACATTTATTCCCTCTCTTCCTTATTCTTTCAGGACAAGGCTAGGTATTTACAACCTGGACTTTTTTGGATACAAGTATTCTTGCTTTGTGGATATTGGTGACATCTATGACCTCTGTCTCCTGAATGATACCTGGAAGAGCAGTCTTCTCTTCAAGGAACCAGTCTGGGATTACACTGTGCCTAATTCTGGGCAGGGATTATACCTAGCACACCAAAAAGCAGAATCAAGCTGATAATATTTTCCATGGAACACTCAGTCTTGCAGGTGGAAACCCTGCTAAGCATAAAAATGGCTGTACTTGTATAAAACCTCCAAACAGCTCTTCATCTCACCATGTAGATACAGCCTGCAATTAACTATTTGCACAATTTCAGTTTTCCTTTCCTCAGAATATATCCTGCATAAGCTGCAAAGTACAAATAAAGTCTACTTTATGATTAAAAGAGCTATTTGTTTGCAAAAAAGTTCTTTCCAAAAGCAGATATTCTAGTTGTCTACGTACGTTGAATATGACATTTCCAAAGAAAACAACCAGAGTAATAGAAGAAGTATACCATCAAGAACACCTGCACCACAGAGTTTAAAATCAGATCATATGCCACTACAGTGAACATAGTTTGTTTTCCATTATTGCTTAAATATGATGATAACCAATTTAGGGATAGTCATAAAACCCATATTGTATTATTCTGAGGCTTTGTTAAGAGCAAAGAATGTGTGACCAAATCAAAGGCTTCACTAAAGCTAATAAACACAGCTTCAGTCATATATGTGGCCTTTATCCACAGCTTGATTAATATCACATTTAACCTAGAATAAGGCTGAGGTTATGGAGTGCTTTAAACAAAAGCCAGATTTGAAATAGCGTAGGGTGAGGGGAGTAATATGTTTAAATTACTAAAGCCATTGATCTGTCCACACACCAAACATTTGGAAATGTTAGCTAATGGCATTAAAGCAGCTGAAAGCCTATGATTATTTAAATCCAAGAAAATACCACCTGAAAAGTCTTCCAAATTGTTCGGAGATTCAGAAAACACTGAGACATATTGAAGGAATCATGAAAGAAAATGATTGCAGATTTGAGCTGCAAAAGGGAGATTTCACCCACCCATCTCTACACAGGGTAATTAATTGTTTTCAGTACTTCATTAAAATGTATAGTTTCAAAAGAGGAAAGGTTGATTATTGATTTTTTTTAAAAAAAAACAAACACCACCAACAAATTAGATTAACTTGACTTCTCAAAGGTCAGAAGGTTTCTAAATCTGTTAACAGACTCAGTGATGATTATTTAATGCCTTAACTATTTGTTATGTCTGTTACAATTTAACTCAAATCTTTAATTCATTAAAATGAGTTGTTCTAGCTCTGCTAAAAAGTCCTTTCATTCCTTTCCAAATGCTCTCAGATTCCTCAGCCTTTTTTAACATGGTAATCTAAATAAAATGCAGTTTCTCCTTTTCTCAACTCATCTTTATTTCCATTTCAAAGTTGTGTATAGTGCCCAAATCAGCAACACATCTGCTATGTCTATTATTTTTGCTTTTTCTTATCTCCCTGTTGAGATACTTCAACTTGTCGTGGGTCATTTGAGGATAACAGTTCCTTGTTTTAACCTTACTAGTTGCTACAAAGCTGAACTGTGTGGGAATGGTCACCATCCAGAAGTTAAGCAGTTACACCCTTAGTTAGTAGTTATCAATAAGCCAACCAGTCCAACAGCTCAGAGTTGCAGCCCAGATGTGTAATAGGAGAGCAAGGTCTTTCTCATTAAAGAGTAGCTCCCAGAATTGTCATAAGAAAAGTTGCTTCTGCTAGAAAATTACTATACTTCAGGTAGAGAGGAAGTTAACAGAAGGCTTTAGAATAAGTCAATTAAAGGAATGTGTAATAAATAGCTAGGTGTAGATAGCATTTGCCTAAAAACTTGAACACAATATTGCTGGACCAGTAAGGAAAAATAAAGTGCCAGGAGACAGCATGAGCCAAAGGGAGACCCTGAGAATGAACAGACAAGATAGGAAGAGCCTGGCTTGCATCAGCCACAGAGAAGGGCAACCATGGTTTTTGGAAGGTCAAAGCAGGTAAGTTTATCCCCAAATTGTTCTCTTCATTTGCAGGTTCCTGAAAATACCCAAGAAGGGATAAACTTACTACTGTGTGCAATGCATGTACTACAGCCAGTCACCCACACACTTTTATATAACTTGCACAGCTTTTTAACAACAGGCATTTGTATGTAAAGCCCACTGACTACTGAAAAGTTGAAAAGTTGGTTAAAAATCGTACCTCAGATGGAATGAAATGGGTAGCAACAGTCAAAGCATTCACTGAACCTTAAACATATAATATAAAATCTGTATAAATTTGATTACCTGACTGGCTGTATGTTTTTTTATTTCTAATGTCCTGCTACCAGTAACCATTCATCTACTTGGTGCATGAGAAAAAAAGGCAAAATTCTATATTTTCAGTCAAATCAAAACGTTGCTAGACAAATTTTCTTACTAATGGCACCCAGCACCCATAGCTCTCAGGGAAAATATTAAAAAAAATATTAAAAGCTTCTCCTTAGAGTTGGAAGCAGAAACTACTTAATGTCCTGACAATCAAAGAATGATCTACTGGAAACATACACAAGATTCACTCCAGCAAAGAAAAGATGGGTAAGTCTCTTTAGTTTGCACTGATTTATTTCACATGTTTTGCTATTTGCACAGCTCCATTCCCAGGTCTCTGTACCTGGGAACCTAAAGTCCCTAGTACCTGTAGACACACTGGTACCAAGATCATCTCAAGTAATTCTCTTTTTTCTCCTCCTACAGAAGTTCTGATTAAAAAACAAACCTAGGAAATTCTGTTCAAATGGAGGTTCCAGTATTTCACACACAGTTCTGTACTGGATTTGAATGAGAGGATGAAATAGCAGGATTTAGGGGGAAGAAGAAGGGGAGTGAAAACAAACAATAAAAGTCAATATGAAGAAGTTGGGATATTTAATCTGAACATTTCAATGTGAATTACTCTTCCACGTTTCCAAGCCTCTCATACTTAGCATGAGAATTCCCCAGAGCTTCACAGATCCCACATCATCCTGTGCTACATATGTTAGCCCCAGCAGGTTACAGTACATCCAGAATGATGAGGGAGGCAACACAGAATCCTGGTGTGAGCTCTTCTGAGCCTTCACCAAACACTTGAAATGTACTTCTCTGATCACCTAACAATTTACTCAGAACCTGGCTGTGTCCATACATGTTCTCTCAGGTTTTTTTCTCCTAGGAGTCTTTTCTTCTGCTGCTCCCTGGTCAGCTTTCCCTACCCTTCCCATTCTTATTCCTCCCAATGTATCCTGTTCACCAACCAAAACAGGTGAACCTATAGCAAACCCATGAAGGGATGTTGCAAGGCCAAAATAAGTGGCAGTGGTGGGATGATCTGGGTCTACAGGACACGATGGTGGCTTAGTCGAAGTCCTTCCTCACTGTGTGCTTTTGATTGATGCTCTTGGAAACTTGCACAAGATTGCTCTGATAACACCAGTTCCCACGGCCACTTGTACTCCATCCATCCTGTGCAGAGAGTGGATTTCCTCACAGGCCTTCAGTTTCTCCATGATCCACCAAACACTGCCATCTTCAAAGACCTTAGTGAGAATACTGCTCATCAAGAACCCCTATCAGACCGAGATCAACTATATTTAATGTCTCTGCAAGTATATCCATATATTGTAGTATTAGCCAGGCTGCTGCTGGATTATACCTTTCTACAGTACAGGAGCCTGTTCCATCTATGATTTTTATTCCTGAAAAATGTTGGAGCCACTTTTATTGCTACTGATGTTAAAATATTAAAATGCTTGTAATACATTTCATAAAAAGAAAATTATCATTTACAAATATGTAACACATATGCATAGACATATAATTACAAATCATTAACCTCAAATACACCTGTGCTTTGAACTTCAATGAAAACAGGACTATGCATTAAAAAGAAATTTAAAAATCCCATTTCACACATTGCTTATAGAGATATATATAATTTACTCTGAGAAATAGCTTTAAAACACAGCTATAAAAATATTTTGGGGCATATGAATGTTCGTGTGTCTCTTAAAAAAAATTATATATTTGGAAGAAACAATTAAGATGCAATGATGAAAAGCATTACAAAATTCTGCATGTGGGAATAATTGTGGTCACAGGGAAAGTTGGAGGGTATTCTTTGAGAAATACTATGCCAATGGGTAATTAAAAAACCGTTGATGACATGATACGTCAAATAACACACTAAAGGTTTTATGTTCAGTCGCCATGCCTCAAAGTCATTATTCTCTGACTTATGAAAGACTAAATAAGCAAGTTTAATACCTTATAGACTGCTCTAATGCTGTTTCAAAAGAGTATCCACAGTGGACTTGGCTCTGCCATGCAACAATTTATTCATGTTGTGTGCTGGCCTGTTTACTGAGATGTTTTCTGTATGACTACACTGGCCTAGAACACCAAGGCTCAGCCTGGAAAAAAACCTAATACTTAAAAATCTTCAAAAGGCTTAGCCAAAACTGATAGCTTTGATGACAGTTCCACCTCTGGCTCTGCCTGAGAACAGTCAAGGACCTACAGCCATCCAAGGACAGAAGAACAAAGGATGCTGGTAACATTTCATGTGGATGCCTCCAGAGACAGTGAGCTGCTACCTGGGAGAAACAACAGAGGAGCAGGAGCGTTTTGGCACATCCCAGGAGCCAGCCTGCTAGCCTAATGAGCATAGTGGGACTGGGGCTTTAGGTAAGTTAAACGTATGTAAAATCCACTGTTTATTTTAGTTCTTTTTGACTAATATCTTTATGCCTACTGCTAAACAATTAAACATCTGGGGGAGGCAGGGCAGTTTAAGCAGGTTCTGGGTCAAAAAATCTTGATGCATGATGACAACCTGCTCCACCATCCACTTGCCTTAGTGGCAGATCAGACCCACAGTGGTAGGAATGCTGTGTTTAACTTAAGGGTGAATACAATTACATTGTAAAACCAAGGAGGCACATAAACACTGAGGGGCTTATAAAGTAGCTGCTGTGTATTTTATTTTCTCCTGCTTCTGACCCACACTCTCTCGTCTTACTGAAATAAAACTGTGCAGTGGGATGCACTTGCAAAAGAGTGAGTTCTAGCCAGAAAATCTGTGACTGCATTTCATTGCTGAAACCTGAGCATATTTGCATCTCTGACTACCTCAGCAGGAATATAAATCAAAGCGCAGAAGTGGCATATGCTGAGGTTAACATCTATAACTGGTTTTGAGGCAACAAAAATGTGGGCATATATTTGTCAAGTGCAAATTGCCAGACTCTAAAAGTTGTGAGCTTTTTTATCAGTTTCCATGCCACATATAGTCTGGACGGGAGCTGGCTCCCGCACAGGCCACTTGCAGCTCACCTGGGGTGTATAGCACCTTTTGTCTCCCCTCAGCATGAGACATGGGATTACAACACCTCAACAGAAAGCTGGGGCTGGCCCTTCTGAAAACTAATCCCCAAGATGCAGTCCTGTTTTCAGAAAATGTCGTCTTTTTTTTTTTCTTCTCTTGCACACAGACAGCTAGAGGTAAGTAATGAAAAAGCCTGGGCAGGACACACAGTTAATTAAATATTTCATCATTCTTTTGATTTCAAAGCCTGAAACAAGAAGAGGTTACAGAGGGTTTTATGTAAAATACTTCAGATGGTGTTTAGCTGTATAAGAAAATACTGGGGTGGTGCCAGATACAGATGTGCTATCTACCCAGAAACTATTTGGCAAGTCAGTGAACTGTGATATTGTAAGAAAGTCTGGGCTCTGGTACAAGTTTTCAAAAAAGTGCCTGTTGGCTGAGCTACGATAGTAAAGCTGTTTATTGGCAGAGAAGTTACATGGGAAGCTGAAACGAAGACCCTGCTTCTTTTCCCACTGTGATTTTTTTCTCACCACAATTAATTTATTGTAGGTAGTTCAGTCCAGACCTTCTGCATAGTGGTTGAGGGACAAAGTCTAGACATAATTTATTGGCCAGTGCCTGGTGAAAACAGCACCGCAGCATCCATATTTTCTCTCAGTTTCTCTTTTTTCTTCTGCCAGACACACCAAGTACACTATACACTAAGTATCTGGTATGCGAGCTCAAATTGACCAAGGAATGGGTTCCTTCGCTAGAGCCTTTCTCTGTCATATTGTGATGTTTTAGTTCTTCTCTGTCATGTCATGATGTTTTTCCATCATGACAAACAGTAAATAACAAACTAAACAGCAGTAAAAATTTTAATTACTTGGCATATTGTTTCTGTCTTTCACATGAAACGTAGCAATGCACATCAGGTCCCTCTATTTCACAGTTCCCATTAGCTGGCTAGATGTTTTTATAACTACTCTACATATTGACAAAATAAAGTGCAGAGCAGTTAAGTGACATGAGCACAAGATATCAATGGCAGATTACAAGACATCAATGGCAAATTCAGGATCAAAGACCCAAAAAACTACCTGTGCTGAATGAGGAGAACTCTGGTGTTGCAGAGAAGTATCAAGAGTAGAAAACACTGGTATGGAGAGAGGCCAAGAGCACCAGAACCTTGGCACTCAGAGGGTCCACTTCTCATCTTCAGAATGCTCCACGAATACTAATTTGACAATTCGCTAAACAGTCTTTAAAAGAAGGCCTAATAAAGATTTGTGTTAAGTGGGAAGACAACTGGTACTGAGACTGCTCCAGGTTTGCCAGTGAAATCAGACTGCTTCTACAGAAAGGTGAGATCTTTTGTCACAAATACATATTGTTGGAAGGCACTGTTCATGTCCTGCCCCAGATAACAAAAGTCCACCCCGTCAATTACTGTAGCAAACACACAGCTGACTCTTAACCTACATGGATATACAAATACTTGATTGCTTATCTGAAACATCATATAGGTGGGAGTTTAAAAGTGACCTTCTAATAACAGAAGTCAAGGTATAATATTGTCCTTGTAAATTAGTATCATCTGACACGTATTTTACTGGTTTATTCTTCACTTTCATTTGAAGTAGCTTGACCTGAACAGTAACATCCTTACCAGTATTATCATAATTTGCCTAATCATATCCCCTTTGCTTTGTAAGTGACACTGGATCTTCACAACAATTCTGCAAAAATTGCTGTCCTTGGCTTTCTGGCTGATTTTACACTAGCCAGTTTGGTCTCATAGCACAATCCTCCATAATTCAAAGAACTCATGTGTTGCCTGAAGTTCACAGCTGAGCTTCCTAGTCATGAAAATCCTGTCCAGTCTCCTCAAAGTTTAATTAACTTGTTCTTCTTCTTTAAGACTAAGATCAACAAATCTATTTTGTGTATGCTTTTGTTTTCTATTTCAGCCACTAAGTCTATGAAAAAAATCACCTGCCCAGTCACCAGATCAGAAGTTTATCCTTACCACTTGATTTCCAGTGATTTAATACATTATCACCAAGTACTTTCATACTGCTCATTAGAAGTTGTGGAGACATATTTCAGAGACTTTTGGGAGAAGTTCTACCAGAAGCTCTTGCATTCAGGGAAGCCTCATCTTGCCCAGCCTTAGGAAAACCTAAGAGAAGCATACTGTGTTTGTAGTCCTACTGAGACCTCTCCAGAACTCCCAAATGGACCTTCTGTTGTTTGAAAGAGGAATCATCTGATTATCATGAACAATTATACCTAGGCAGCATGAGAAATTTTACCAGAGTGTTTTGGTAAAAGACAGGCTTTGGCAATTTACCACACACATACTAAAAGGACTTCATTACATGATTTTACAATTAAGGAGAAACCATCAAAACGTTTTGTCACATTCAAGTTAAAAACAAAGGCTTATGTTGAAAAACATCTGTTTCAAGTTAACCACAGATGTGAAATATTAATAGAAACCATGACTATTATCATTGGTTTTGTTTTTGCTAACTTTGTATCACAGTAAACTTAACTGATTCAAGCATCTTTTAATAAAGTTCATCTTAATCCAATTAGGCAGAACAATTCTGATATTTGAAAGACATGGATATAGTTTGGAGCCCTTTCAAATACAAAATTTTTGCCAATGTCTTCTGAAACACAAAGGATTTCTATCTGTATTGTATATGAGCTATGTGACTGTTGTAGACACTTAGGATTGATTGAGCTCTCACAAATACCTATTGTATATCTTTCTTTTGGAACTATTTTACATGCAAACCATCATGAAAACTGTAGCAGAGCATTTGATACTCCCCCATCAGCAATTTGCAAGAAAAAGAAAAAGAAGAAAACCACTCTACTCCTCAGCCAATACCAAAGTGCACAGTCACTGGGAAGAAGGAGAGAAAACTCATGAAAGACAGCATCGGTCACAAATGAGCACATGGACAAGTTTATGAGTGTGCAGAGGACACAGCAAAAGGGCAAAATGCAGTTGACCAGACAGTTTTAGGAGCCTGTGACAAACCTGCAAAGTAGCTTGAGAGAGCTTAAAAGACAGAACATATTTTATTTGAACAGTAGGACTGAATGCAGCGGCACATGTACATGGAAAAGTGTTGATCTGAGGCAATGAGTTTTTTCAGGTGTGGTGTTACTAAACCAGTGCTATTTTACACACTCCAAAGTCCCAACAAAATTATGTCAGAGGAATAAAAGAACATTAAAAGGTATTCAGCTGCAAGAGATGCATCATATATGTCCAATATAGGTTTTCTCTTGATGGTTGTAAATTGCCATTCAAAAGGCTAAAAAAGAAAGACCAGAGAATGGCGGAGAATGTTTTCATTTCTGGAAGCAAGACAAGTATCTGATAAAGCTTTTAATTAATTTTTAAAATGAGATGGACAGAATAGTCTAAGAAAACAAAAATGTTTCTAACTGATGTTATTAATGGGCACTTAATTAAAGAAAATTTGTTCCTCATTTGATTTTTTTTTCTAAATCAAATTAAGTTCAAGTGTTTTTTTCCCTTTCCTTCTAACAGATCAGTAAGTATTCATATTTTTGAAAGAAGACAACATTTTTTTAAATAGTAAGGTGGTGTGTTTAGTTTGTAGGAATCTCTAAGTTATTTCATTTCTGTTGAAGGCATAACAGAAAAAAATAGGCAAAAGATAACCTAATTACTTGTCACAAACTACTGTGTATTAACAGAACTATTAAGTGAAACATTTTTAACACCTGGTAAACAGCAATTTCCTACTAATTCATTCCAGGTTGAGGTAGTAGATTGTAAAATACTCAAACGTAGGTAATAGCTGACAAGGTTTCATAAATCATAATGCTTTGCATGTTGAGAGGGTGGATTATTTGGTTCATCAGCAATAGAGTAGAAATACTTTCTCTGTGTGCTTTCAATTTCAACGGCAGGGCTAGGATGCAAACAAAAATTTTGTTGTTCTGAAGCTCCCAGAAGCTTACTGTGAGGATTTTTGTGAGTGTTGTATGGTGAAATAATTTCCCCTGTTCTCTGCATTTTTAAACTTTATGTCACTACATTGCTTGTCTGCAGCCAACATGCAAATCCCAGACATATAATGAGATATATTTCTCAAGGACCATGATAAAAATTTATGTTTTATGAACAAAAATGGTTTTTCCACATATGAACATGCTTAAGCAAAAGTTTAATGACTGGGTCCAGAAAGTTCCCCTTAGGCCATAGAAAATGACTTTAATCTGTGAAGGTAATTTGCATCCATCAGAAGAAAAAACTTCTTAGTTAATAGCACAGTTAACCTATAGTGGCTTTTATATTTCTTCTGCTTTAATGGTACTTGTCACTGTTCTGCAAGGAAAAATTGACCCTCCTTCTACTCAAGGAGTTGCTTGACTGAAAAAAGGTGTTCATTGGTGGAACATCCATTCGTTTAACAGTACCTTCAACTAGCTATACCACATCCCTGACAAAAGCTTAATCTGACAGTAATAGTCTGCAAAAGCACAAATTTAATTCTGTTTCAACACTATGACTTGAAATGCTTAACAGAGATAGTTGTGGGAAAGGAGATGGGCATTCAAAAAGCATTTAAAAATAAAGAGTTTAATAATCCTAAACCTATTTAACAGTATCACATAGTGTGAGAACTTCTCATGTAGAATGCAAGGCATTTGAGGCTACAAGTCTTTCAGTGATACAGAGATAAGTACAAATTCAGCTGACTTAATGTTCCAGGGTAGGTGGTAAGGAATTAATAAACCCAAGGTACCTAGGTATCCCGGCTATCTAAAAGTATGTACAGACAGTTTAAGAATTTCACAATCTGGCCCAAATAACATATCATTAATTTGCCTTCTTTAAAATATGCATTGACCAAACAGAAGGCAGAATGAGCTCTTCAACTTATGAAACTTGTTCCAAACACTTCTTTTGTTTATTTTCATGTCAGTATGCTAACAAATGTATGTTTAGGTAACACTGTGGCTTTAAAACTTCCTACTGTCACATAATAAGATTATACATTTGTTGATTTTATATTATAGACACAACCAGAAGTCAAAACAAAAAACCTAAAACCCCAATAAGGAGATGATGACTGTTCCTACTCTCTTCCTCCACATGTGGGGTTTCCACCTCTGTCAACTGTGACAAATGCTGAATCAACTGATTGCGTAGCTGAGGAAGGGTCTGGGGTGGAGGAGAAATGCAGCTCTGAAAAAGGGAAGAAACAATCTCTTGGAGTGGAGATAAGGAGACATTTGGCCACAGATGTTCCCACAGAGAGGTCTCTATCTCACAAGGCAATTCAAGGACAGTATGGCAACAACATGCAGGGTTTCAACTGAGATGTTCATTTGTCAGACAGAAAAAATACAAGGATAAAAGAATGGGAGGAAAACCACTTTCCTTCAACTCTCTGTTCTTTCATGCTAATAATTACTTGAAGTCAAGTAGTTTATGCTGTTTGATTAGATTAAGCAAGCAATACTCAGCTTCATTTTGCCAATGGTCAAGTCTGTTTTGAATGGAAGTATAATGAAAGTGTTTAGCAAAGGTCTTAGCAACTGATACACCCTATACAGAACAGCTGACTTGTGAATTTGAGCATTTCCACATGTGCTGGGCAGCTGGCACAGCTGGCAGATATGTCTGCTCAGAATTACCGGACTGGGAAGATTTATCCTGTAAGAAGGGAGCAGAATATAAGGAGAACTCTCTCAACAAATGTAACTATCACTGATTAAACTTAACATTACTAGGGTATCATAATAAGATGACATTGAATAGTCATTGACTCATTTCCCAATGAGCAATGAAAATGGAAAAGGTTTCCATATGCCTTTAATTTAAACAATATCAGAGGGAGCTCATAAGAATGAGATATTACTACCATGGGTAATTTGTACATATATTCAGTCGTGTTATTTTTTGAATCTTGAGATTTTTGCAAACAAGGGAAAAATATTTTAGAAATTCTCTTGTTACTAAAATGTTATTTTCTTGAACTGAACTCTAAGAACAAATAAGACATCATTTGTTGTCAACCAGGTAGGTAATTACCAGGTTGAGTCTGTAAATATCAATATGCCAGTAATTAAGGAAACTACTATTGACTTTAATTTACATATATGCAGACCAGACTCTTGGCTGGCATAATAATCAGCATATGTCCATCCAAGTCAGTGTTATTGAGCTGCATTGATTTACAGCCATTGGAGACTGAGACAATGTAGACAAAGACTATTTTTAGAAGGCATTCTTTGGAAGAAACCATTATGATGAGGTCAAATTCTACATCCCTTACTCAGATGCACAGCCACTATGGGGTTAAGAGTAAGAAGAGAAAAACACGACCCATCTTCTGAAGGTTATGTCTGAGACTTTAACATAAGTTCTGATGCAGCTTAATAATGCTCACATTTGAGCTACATCCATACACATTTAAAATACCATAGAAGATCAATTAAATTTTAAAAGCAGCAGAGCTTGAAACACAAGCAGGGCTGAGCTGAGAAGATAAGAAACCAATCCAAGGCATAGATGTTAACATTGTTCTCTCTCTTTTACTTGACAGCTGCTTGTCTGAGGATCTGTCATATGGAAAATATGTGAATGTGATGAAACATCTGTTAATGTATATCTGCTCCCACCAAGCTCCTTAAAAGCAAAAACTGTAAGCATGTTACTATTTTCAATAGTGCCCACACACTTGTTCTGTGCATCATAGGACAGGGATGGTGATGTGTTGGGGCTGCCTGCCTGCTTGGGGCCAGAATGGCAGTTCACTGCAGTCATCTCAGGCATGTGGCACAATACAAATACAAGGTCTTAAAGCAGCATGTAATCCTAAAAAGTGCCATTCCAGAGGATTTCCAGCATAAGGAGACCTTAGTTTAGTTTGCAGTATGCTCTAGCTAGGGAGATAATTACTCACCCAACTGCTTTGGTTACTGTTTTCCATCGTATTAGAAAGCCAATTCCCTAATCTCATTGCATGTTGATGACACATGGCATTCATACCTGCTGGAGACACTGACTAATTGTTCCTGGCATTTGTTATTATTATTTTGTTTCTTTACTGGAGAAACTGGGTGCAATTAGGAAAAAAAAACAAGGCTCCTTTTTCATATAGAAAAGGGGAATAAAAGGGAAGAGTCCAACTGCTTGTTTCTGTTGGCTTTAACAGTGGCCAGGCAGCTACAAAACTTTAAAATATTCTCCCTTCTCCTTAATGACTATAAAACATACATCCCTGTATCCTGGAACAGCAATCTCATATCAGGCTGTGAATGCAATGAAAACAGTATATTGGTTCAACTGAGCATTATTTTTCTACTGACAGACATGGTGCTTTTTCTCATTTCAGTGTCTAATTCTCAGTGTATTCTCATTTGTCTGTTTTGATTTGGGGTTTCTTTACCATCTGTAAACACAGCAAGTTTAACCACAATAAGAAATTTTCATTTTCAACCTGAATATGAGATTACAATCTGTCTCTGTTTGTTTCATGATCTTCTGCCTCAAGATGACATGTTTATACTTGGGCATTTACACTGTGGTAGAAAATGCCATGAAGAAGCTGATTTATAAATGTTAGTTTTGATTGAATATGACACTGCAAACAAACATGCCAATACGCTCTATAACTTTATCTTCTTTCATTCTCTCGACACCTGCTGCCTGTATGTCCATAGAATTGTACGGGCACCAGACAGGCATATATGAAAATTACCAATGAATACCAGCTAATAAGAACAGAATCTAGATGTGAAACCATATCACCATGAAAAAGAATGTAAAAGCTCTGGAAAAATACAGTCAACGTTCACAGCAAAATTCTCTACTACCTTGAAGTCATACTCTTGTTTAAAGAAGAGATCACATAGCAACAAGAAGAGAGAATCACATAAAAAGTCTATGATCTCCCTCAGATTGGCCAGTAAAAAATTTCTTTAAAATAGTAGTCTTCATTGTACTATTCCCACTGTAAAAGGGTGTAGAGGCAAATCTCATTCAATGACGAAGGTGGAAAAATCATAGTAAATCTCCACGTCAGTGCCTTTTGTTTTTAGTGCTTTGGATGTGCATTTTACAGAACTGTAAAAGCATGGAAAAACATACCAAACAAGCAAAGGCTTTTCATTAACCCTTTGGCATTGGGCAAGGAGTATATGGAAATCTTGACTTTTAGTGTCAAGGGTATCAAAAGAAAACACAGCGAAAGCCAGCTTACAACACTGAAAGTCTGGCAAGAGAAGTGGAGAACATACAAGTTGTGAAAATGAGGCTAGCTAGACAAAAACAAAGGATTGGCACTAGAAAATTTTTGTTTACTAACTGATTTTTTAACAAATACAAAGAAAGCTGGATTGTTGGGGTTTTTTTTTTAAAGATATACTCTTTCTGCTTTGTAAAAGTGGTATTTAAAACAGAAAATTAAGAATCTGTCAGAATGCTAAGAAAATAATAGCGAACTAGTCTTCGTAAGCTGTTGTCTTATTGTCATGTTCTCCCATTCTAGTCAAAGAAAAGGTTCCAAATAAAGTGATGTGACAAAGTATTTCTGAGTATTATAAGATCACATTTGTCACTTTCCTAAGCTTGAAAATCCAGGATAAGAATAAGAAAAGGTGCAGCACAAAGACAGTTGATAATTCTTAAAAATCAATTACAGAATCACAGAATAGCCAGAGGTGAGCGAGTGATCTTAAGCATGAGACAGTGGTGCAGCCAAGTGATCTCTGGGAGCACCAGAGAGTACTAAATTCTTTCTCTACTTATAAGGTGATGAAAATGGGACTGTTCTGTCAAATCTAGACCCTCTTTATACATCCATCCACCTTAATAAACAGTAGTTACTCTCATTAAGGATATTCAGTGATTTGACCATATTCTACCAGCTCATGAAAGAAAGCCTTTAAGAGTATTCCAAGGAAAATGTAGAATTTTTATCAAGATTTGAGATTTATACATTCAGTATTAATGAAACATGAAATATGCCAGCTGCCATATTTGCCAGTCGAGGCATGTTTCCAGGTTAGCCAGCTTTAATACTCTATTTTCTTTCTTCTTCAGTGGCGATATGAAATAAAAATAACATTAGGAATTTTGTTTTGCTCTGCTTATTTTTTGTGAGCATCTGCGGAGCTTTTGTTTTTGATGTTTTTGCTTAATATCGTATTCTCCAGAAGATTCAGAAGTAACATAGCCAAAGATAGATTCAATTATCTAACATAGAATATGCACAAAAACACAGTATTATGAATCTTTTTTCTTCTTTCTTAATTTTGCATCTGTAATCAAGCTTATGTGGAAATAATGACTCTTGGACATCCTGTCACTTGATTGTGCCTTTAATTTGGGAAGTGAGATAGTGGTATGAGCTGGGCAAGCAATTAACTATGCATTGAACTGCAGTTTCAAATATAGAGCTGAAGCTGACTCTCTTTTTAAAAAGACTGGTCCCTGAATATCAGTATATCATGTGCTTTTGTACATGTATTGTTAAAATATATGCAATCATTGAACATTTCTTAATGTGCACAGGATAATGCAAAGTTTACTTGTACAGTTCAGTTTGAAAGAGCATTCAGAAAGACAGGAATAGACTCAGGGCTTTGCAGAGTGATCATCCAACATCTTCAGGTCTCTGGTCATGTCTGCATGACAGCCTGTGGTGCTGTGCATGAACACACAGGCTTGCTGAGCACCAAAACCGGTAGTGCTACAGTGCCAGAGTTCCCCCGTGGTAGCATGCAGTGCAGATCAACCCTTAGCACTTCTGGCTGGGCCTGGCTTGTTCAGAGCTAACTAGGGCAGATAAGCCAAGAAGTGCATTGCATTAACAGCATTTGCGGTGTGAAGGCAGCCAAAGTACAATGCATTCCTCTCTAGTCAAACTGGTGTGAAAAGACCACAACTTACTCCGTTTCCAGACAGTAAAATACATCCACACATATATGCTAGTTGACCCTGCTCTGAGCAGAGGGTTTTGACTAGACAATCTCCAGAGGTGCCTTCATACCTCAGCTATTCTATGGTACCTGACATGGGGCAAATGTCAATGCTATCCATCTCCTCATTAAAATGCCAAGATATCACTACTTTGAAAAACTTCAGAGTGAGTAAATGGAGTAGGAGCTGAGGAGAGGCTAGATGTAAGTGGAATGTCTGAAGAGAGAGATCTACAAACAAAAAAAGAAACTTGAAATAGAAGAGCTGGATAGTGGCACAGGCAGCTGCTCTGGATGAAAGCTAAACCCTTGTTTAATAGTCAGATTTTCCAGGAAAGAACTGGACAAAACATTCATTGTGAATAAAGTATCTGAAGGCTTCAGCTGAATTTTTCTGTCAGTGAATCATTGGCAAATAACTGCTTAATATTGAAAATTTGCCATAGCTAATTGTCCCCTATTTTATGCAGGTCTATTTTCATCATGTACACAGAATACTGGCTATTAGCTATTTATAAGTAGTAGTCAGCTAGCTCTATGTCAGGGCTAAAAATGTTCAAGTAAGAGAAAACAAACAATTTAGGAAGTGAGCAATAAATATTCTTTTTTTCCACACAGAGCTCTCTCTCTTTCTGGGTGAATACATACTGAAAGTCATCATTCACTGAATAAATATTAACAAAAATCCATTTTAAAAATGTACATAAATAACAAACAAAAGAAAAGGTTTCTATGTAGCAAAGTTACCAAAATGTAAGGAATTGTAATATTCCGGGTCAGATATTCCAGACTGGTGTAAAATCAGCATTACTCTACTGTCAACAAAGGAATTACTGAAGTTTCACTGATTTATACCAGACATGATTCTGGACTTTATTTCCTTTTTATTTCTTTTTCTTTCTTTCTTTTTTTCCTTCCATTATTCAGTCAGATTCACTACAGAACATGATTAGAAAGGAAGGACTAGGAAGACCACAGTAGCAGGAAATTGGAGAAATGAAATGCAAATTGATTAAGGCATCACTAGGTTATTGTAGAGAGACAGAGGAAAGAGAAAACAGATTCTGGAAATGTTACTGTGGTTGTTGCCTGTGAACTTACAGACAGGGAAGATGAAGGGCAGAAAAGAAAGACTGGGTATCTCTAGTTCTGCAGTAATTTGATACTAACTTTTGAGAGCTAAATATGCACTTTAAAAATGCTAACAAATTTCACTAATGAAGAGCTGAGAAAGAGAGAGACTTAGCAACAGATTTCACCCAAAACAGATGCAGAACAAGTTTGCTTCACCAGATTTGTTCTGATATCAACTTTGGTTACTTTGGTTGGTTGGTTGTTTTTTAATCACGGGTTTGGCTTATTTCCCACTGCCTGGCTTTATTACAGTGATAACCAGGAAGATATTTTTCTAAAGATTTAGATAGCCTGGACATGTAAAGCCCATTCCCAAATATTCCAAGCTTAGAGAAACTATGCAATGAGAAGAAAAAACCTTGCCTGAATTTAAGAAAAAAAGATACAGGACCTTGACACTTGCCTCACTTACCATCTCTGCTGTAATCTTGCTTACATGCACCAACATGTACATACACGTTTTTTTTCTTCACCATCAGAGAAACCTCCAAGAAGGAAACAGGCTAGATTTGATTTGTAAAATGCTTTAAACCAAAACACTACAGAAAACACATAGGAAACAAGAAAAAGTAGAAATTGCATAAGAATAACCACTTCAAACCCACTTGCCCACGTGCAAAACAGAATGGTTAGGAACCCATTGTTTAATAAATAGATACTAGACATATAAGAAAGTTAACTGTCTGAACTAAATACAACCTACATGAATGCTATTGTGAAGTAATTCACATTGACAGCTTTTCAAAACAGCTAGTTTTCCTTGATCCAAAATAAAATTTTCAAGAATACACCACAGCTGTTTTTAAACCTACACTGGAAGTTCCTGGAAGAGAAAAAAAGAAATAGGAATAACAGATAAAAATGACTGTAGAATGGGAACGGCATGGTCTCAGCCAGCTATTTTTCTCCTTTTTCTCTCTGTGACTGAATAGTCCATGGTAAAGGGAAAAATACACAGAATGGAGCAGGACACAGGTCTGCAATCTTGTACCACAGATCAGGAGAACTGCTGGAGGTTGTGCATGGTCTTGGTTTTTGCTGGACAGTAAAACTAAACACAGAAAAAGAAATAGAGCAAATAAAAGAAACACCTAGAAATAAAACCAGTATCCTGTGTAGCTTGTCAGAAAAGAGAAATATGAAATATTCCCCTTTTGCATAGCCTGAAGGGGAAAAACTATGACATGCTTCAAGTGAACCAGGTACAAATATATGCCTGATAGGGCCTGTAGCCTGATAGGAATGGCTTTGCTCACAAGAGTGGTAAGATCTTGATGTTCTCTCACTGCTCCCTTCCAGCTCCTCATGATTTAATGCCAGTTCAATTGCATGATAAACCTCCTTGCAAAGATCCAGGGCTAAAGGCCAGCCAAGGCCCATGAAGCAGTGTATCACTCCTCCCCTAATTAGTTCAGGCAGAAGGAACCTGATCAAAGAAGTGCTGACATGCAATCAAACGTCAGACAATATGCTCATGGGTAACAAGCACCGTCACACGGTCAGGATATGCCAGACTTTCACTGAAGCACATATTGGAAAAGGGAGAGGAAGGCCAGAAAGGCTATTACACAACATACATGACAGAGGCTGAGTAAAAATAAATAGTTCCCCAGCCAGAAAAAACCTCCCTGATTCCCCTGAGCACTGCAGAGGGGACAGACAAAACATCATTCACGCTAAAGCTGTTTCACTTTGTACATTAGCTGAATGCAGGAGATTCATCTAGGTGCAAAACCTATAGGTGCTATACAGTTATCCATAAGATGCATGGCAAAAAATTTGTCCAGCACAGATGAAACCAACTCAGTATGTGAATTAAGCACACCAGATGTCTAAAGGGAAAGGTTGGTAAAGAATTGACCCATTTTGAAAACAAACCCACAAAAGTGAAAGTGATTTTTCCAGTCTGCAAGTCCAAGCCATTGGACAACTGCCTTACATCATTGGGGTGGAACAGGGACAGGCTTTGAGGTCTTCACCATCCTGAGCCTGTCCTGATTTTTAGGCAACAAGATCAAAAAGCTTCACTGAAAAGACAATTGCAAAGCCTTTTCCCTGATGTTTTCCCAAAAAAAGATGCAGCTTCCAGGCTGAGACATGAAGACAAAGATTGTAGGACATTACGGGAAAACTACCAGAGTCTGTCTTTTCCTGGAGCTAAGGTGTGTAAGGAAAATGTCAAGTCCTGAACATGCCCAGCTCTGCTCAAACCTGTTCATTGCCAGTGCTAAACAATGTATGTGCCATGTATCAACCATAAAAACACTGAATATTTACTTCTTTTTCCTAATGCTGTAGTTTCCTCAAGCAAAAGCGTTACCATCTCCTGTAAATGCCAGTCCTCATTAATTAAAGGACTCTTACTTTAGCCATTCCTTCCCATAGTCTAATTTTACTCATTAGTCAGACACTTCTTGTGACATGACAATACATAGTAGGGCAATTACTGTATTATAAATTCTAAAAATCATTCCACTACCTTTCTCCTATACTTTCCTTTGTTACCAAAAAAAAGAATTGAGAACATCTTGCAGAATACATCACGCTTCTTGGAGACCATATCCCATAGACCTTGAAAGAGGTCATGCTATTTACATATCAAAATATTCCCATGTGAAGATGTTTCTGGTCATGAGCACATCAATCAAGCAGAAAATGTCATAGTGAAATAAGATTTATAAAAATTGACAAATTCTTACTAGAAATCATGTACACAATATTTGTCACTAATATAATGTGTCTAGGGGTGCAACAGTCTCTTATTTTGTGTCTGTTAAAAGAAAACTCTGGCTTAGATAGTAGCTGCCTGGACCTAACACAGAATGTCTGGTTTCTGTGGCCTGAGAGCAGGAGGAGCTCAGGTGACATGATGAGGATGGGGGCTTTCTACCTGCCCAAAACAGGTTTGAACCATGTGGAGTGCTGAGAGTGGAAAGGTAATGCCAAATGGTGAACAGCTTGCTCCTTGCCAAGATACCTGGAATATCACCCCCACGCCTAAGCACACCATTTTAGCCTTTTTCTTATTAGAAAGCTGTATTGCCTGGCTATGGCTGATGAATTTGAAGCACAAAGGAGGCAGAATTTGGTGTCATCAGCTCTCCACCACAGTGCCAAGAAGAGAAAAGAAACTACAAGAGTAGAAACATAAGAAAAGGAGTCTGGCAGGGAATGCCTGTGAGATTCTGCCTCCTCTCCAGAGAAGGAAAACATGTGTTTCTAATGGCTTCTTTTCATAAAGTACATTTAGATAAGGTTGGGGTTTTCTTATCAGTGCAAATCCTTATTATAAGCTCTTCCATCTCACTATCTGGCAAAATAATCAAGAAAAAGTTGTGCTTTCAGTAGCTGCAGCTCTAAGTAGAAGTCAAAGTACAAGTCATTGCTTGTAGTCTTTTACAAACCTCTATTATTTTACCACTTTCAGACACCAGCTACATTATGCAGTACACACAGCATATTACTTTCCACGGGTCCAATGAAACGTGTGTCTACTCAAATCTCTAGGCTGATGTTTACAACTCATCCCAACAATATCAAAGTTATTTGGGTAAGCAGTGGACATAAAAGGTTAACATTTTCAAGTATTTAAACACTTAAAGTTTGAGAAACCATGCTCTATTAAAGCAAGAATTCATCTCTTCAACATGGACGAACAGGAGTTGTGAACACAGCAGCCTTAAAATTAAGAACGTAAAGTTAATATGATCTTTTCACAAATATGTGCAGACAAATTTTAGATTCCAACATTTCAGCAAAGAGGTAAGTAAGAAAATGTGTTTTGAACCCGTGCATCTAACATGAAGTGTTTGAGTTTTATTATGGGAACTTACTCAATATTTTAAAAACATTATCCAATGAAAGGAAAGAATGTTTGGAGAGACATCCACTTATTCAATTGAAAAATCAAAATATTTGGGATAGTATTCATGTCACTTAGCTCTGGAAATTTCCATTTACATATCTAAGTCTGAGTAAGTCAGCCTAAGCTCTTCTGGAGCAAATAGTGGGAAAGAAATTACTTCTAAGAAGGTATTATTTTTGTCCTTTGTTGCTGTTTGTCTTACTTTTCCTCTAAAATATGATAAATGTATTTTGAAAGTACTTGGTGCCCTGGGAGAACACAGGGAAACAGTTTTATACTATACTTACATTTTGGGGAAGTAGAGATTGGCTCCTTTGCTGATGCTCAAACAGTCAGCATAGCTGAGGTGGGAAGGCAGCTCTGGACATCCTCTAGTCCAATCCATGCTCAAAACAGGGTCACCTACAGGAAGCTGTACTAATAAATCTGTGAACTTTTCAGGACACTGGTGTCTGGATGTGTCAGGCAGGAAGTTCAGTGCCTTATCAGCACTGTTGTGCTTCACACATGACTAAGGAGCAACAGCAGGACCAAAGATACAAGGATGTTTGAAGTGGTAGAATGGTTTCTTTGGACAGAAACAAAACCATTCAACAACAAAGAAAAAGACATAAAAAAATAAAAAGGGATAGGGTGGGGAGGAGACAGGAAAGGATACAAAATCATGTCATCCCATGTAATGCCTTGGTAGGAAAATATTTTCACACTTCAGCATACTGAAACTAGACTGAAGCTCTACTCTGTGTAATGTCTATATTTTAACAGTAGATAATTGAAATGGAACACGCCAGCCTTCACTTATCCTGCCTAATGAATGTTATCGTGTGGTAAAGGTAAATCAATAACAGCTGAGATCAAACATACCAATCTCCTTTTGAGTGTACAATGTTCTCATTTATATAAATCTTTACAACCTGACTGCCCTTCTCATTTAAGCAGAGCAAGTGAAACATTGCCTAATACAAAAGACCTTCTTTCTTAAGTATTCTCCATGCTGTTTGAAAGGGTAGCCCGAGTGAATTGCTGGAATGACCGTAGAAAGGGCTGCTCGTTAGCTATTACTGTCCTTGGGAGTTGGCCAGATGTGAGGTAACAAGACCACAAAGCACTGTTGGTATTGGCAGCAAAGCCAAGGTTCATCATAGCACCTCTTGTCTAGACTAGAGATGCTAAAGGAAACAGAAAACAATGCTTCAACTATATGCATTTGATGTTCTGTCCCTTTTTCTATAGAAAAATGTAAGACATAAGGAATTTTTCAATTTTATTTGGGAAAGTCAAATTTGGAAAACAGTGTGATTCATGCTGGAAAGTGTCTGACTGGCATGTGATAGCCAGCTAGCTCCAGAAAGTTATGCTGTAGGAAGAGTTTGAGGAAGTCATGTGGATTCAGATTTTAATGTGATTTAACTCTTAGTATCCTAATCATTCGTTTGGCTTTGTTCACTGTGTAAATGACAGGGGAGTCCCTTATATGGACAATCTGTTTACAAGCAAGCTCACATATACCAAGAGGCCCATATACCCTGGGAATAAGAGTTTCAGTTCTGGACTGTATTAAGAGTCCAGTCTTAAATGCATTGCACAAATCTTTTAGGTGGTTCTGCAGCACGGATACCTGAAGGAAAAGTTCAGATCAGATCCTTATTTCTGACTCACCTGGGCTCAGCAAAACAATTACTTTTCTCTGCAGGGACTTTTGGCACTATGGTGTCCCTTTCTGAAAAGAGATCCACCCACCCTTTACACAAAAATTCCTTCTCATTTCCAGCTGTTGCACTTTGTCCCCTAGCCAGCTCAGGTTCCATTACAGAGGGACAGGCTGACTCAAAGCTATAGACTGAAGGAAAGTTTATAGTATTTTCTCAGGATTTTCCCCAGGAGCTGAATCACACCTGCTTGGGGATTTTTTCTGTCCAGTGGCAGCTACTGTAAGCTTAACAGCACCCTTCACTCTTCATTGCCTCCTTTCCTTCAGCAGGGTGCTGATATTCAATTCTTTCACCCATTCCTCATTTCTTTTGGGAAGGACAGGCTCTGAGTTTCTTCAGCCACCACAGCGATCCTAGAGCTCTTAGCTCTCATCATTTACCTATTGTCTCCGTTCCTAGTAATAAATCAAAAGGAAAATTCACCATCTACATCCTAAGATCTTTTTAGTGTCCCTGCCAATGCAGGCTATTGGGAGGGTAAGGTGGCATTATAGTGCCCCCTTCTTTACAACTACCTGCTTATTGACATTATCTTCTGTTTTGTTTCCAAAAGTACATCTTGTTCCCCAGTTTCTCTGCCAGTGCATGGTGTCCATGTATTCTTCACTGTGGTGACAAGTGCAGAAGCTGATCTTTCCTTATCTATATATCTTTACAAATGAAATTTTATGTTCTTGCAGACAGGCATGGTTTTCACAGAACTGATGTGACTCAACAGCACTTTCCTCTAAACCCACCTGCTGTTGTGTGCGTGTTCCAGGTCATATGACACCATAATGCAAGTTTGAGTGTTTGCCACTCCACATACATACATTAAAAGGCTTTTTTTCCCCCCTTTTTTAAAAATCATTCTCACTTTCCTGTACTTCAATCCCCAAGTGCTACCATTCAGGCACAGATGGTGGGAAGACCTTTCTCTGCCAGACACTTGCAATGTTGGAGTCCTACCAAAACAGGCCTGCATGCTGCCTTCTGCCTGTTTCTTGGACCTCCTTGCTTTTCTGATCTTTGATTCTCATCTCCTGACAGAAGTGGCACCCTCATGTCCAATCCATGCCAGACCCTTAAAGTTGGGGAAATTGGGGCAATATTTTATGTTTACAGACATATGAAGCAGACACAGAGACTTCAAGGAGTACTAGATAACAAACTCCTTATGTAGAGAAACAACCACACAAGTGTGGGTAAAATGGACATCTGCACTCACTCCTTGCCTCCTTCTCACTCTTCTATTACTCTCTGAGCTCTACAAGAGTGTCCATCATTAAATTGCTTCCTCTCAGGTTCAGATTTGTGCTAGATCATAAGCTCTTTGTGTATGTGCAAGGAAAATAATCCAGATTTAACCATGTCCTGAAAAATTCCTTGAGATTTCAATCCGACAAAAAGAGTAGGAAGGAAAGTGCACATGAAGTCTGGTGTTCGACAAGGATATGAAGCATGTCTCCTTTGTGAAGCAGAATTGACAAGTCATCCAAATCATCACAAAACCCCTGAAAAGCAGGAGTTCCACCTCACATGACTGTTTTATGAAAAGGGATGGCAAAACAGATAGGGAAAACTTTTAGTAATGACAAGACAGGAGCTGGAATAAAGGCAGGAACACAAAAGTAAAAGAACAATCTGTGTAGCTGCAGCAAAGAAATCTTAGTCTGGCTCCCAACCTGCAAGTTAACAGCTGTAGTGCCAGACATTTTAATGCTTCGCAATTGCTTGGTTTTCACTTAAGGCTTTGCACATGGTTGAATCTATTGGGAGACTGTGCCTCAGTCTAATGTTTCTAAGATATATTTCATTCCTTTTACATACACATTATGCATCCTGCTCAGGGCCTGGTGTTGTACTCAACATGCAATCTGTATTTAGGAAGCATTCCTTTTGGTTCGTCCAACTAAGAAATGCAATCGCCATCTGGTGTCCTGATCACTTGTACATGGAAAATTCATCCATCTTCTAATCTGCTCTGAAACTAGTCTTCATCTGATACTTTGGAGTGTTTAGGACATTTTTTTCTAGTGTGTCTCATTTCTGATTCTTTCTGGACCAAAGCCAGAAGTCTTACAAGGAAAGTATCTCTACATGAGAATAAAAGGTTGGAATAGTTTGGGTAAGCTATACGATCTAAACCCAAAAGCCTCTCTCTAAGCAGCCTTATCATTATGTACACTTAATCATATGACAAGACCATAAGTCAGATCTACATAACTAATGTTCATTATTACCTACAGAAATAACAGTGAAATAGCTCACTCACCCAGGATTATTCACTGGCTGTTATCAGTTGAAGAAGAAAGACTTGAAAAACTCTTGCAGATCTGAAAGAAGAGCAATACAATGATTTTTGTGCAATTTATTTCTTTACAGTTTAGGATTTACTAACAGATATTCCACATTTATGTTGAATTTAAGAAATAGTAAGCCCTAAGAAAATAGGGGAAAAAATCCTAAACACATAATCATAAATGGAGATATTTCACTTGCCAATCCTTTTCTCCAAAGTGTCAAGATCCCTCTGAACAGCAGCCCAACCCTCCAACATATCTTACTAGTCTCCTTAGTTTGGTATTATGTGTTAACTTGTTGGGAGTGCACTCCATCTCATCATCCACATTACAGATATCATAAAAAGAACATTGAACAGTAACATTATACTTACAGATACACCTATATTGTTGCAATATACATACATATATTGTTTAATATAATTGCCCTGGTCAGTTATGAGCAGAACTAGGGTTAAACTGTGACTCCCTTAGCAGAAGGTTTCACACATGTCTTTGCCATCATTAGTAGTGTTTCTGGAGAACTGAGATGAAAGGAAATTGCTGAATTCAGTTAAAGGAAATCATTCTGTCAGGATTGGAGGACCTAAAATACCAGTCAGTATAAGACGATTTTTGTCTTGTTTTCCTGGAGTTTAACCTGGCTATGCACATAAATCTGTTCTAGAATATTTCATACACTTGAGAAATTCTTTTTTTATCTTCACCAGAGTGGATGGGAAAAAATGTTTTTACATGTAACTTGCTTTGGAAAACCTTTATGTGTTTAAATCTCAAACATGTACACTCTTCCACCTTTACGTATCTTCTTTGTAAACAGGGTCAGGTTTGGGGTGACTGGGGGAAACACCATTTGCAAACACTCTAATTCTCCACAATATCCATCCACAGCTGCAGATGCTTCATAAGCAAGGAAATGCACCATGCATTTCCACTCTTCCTTTTGAGAGAGAATGCACCATATATATTGTCTTGCAAAGACAACATTTCTTCCCCAAAATAGGAAGGACCTGATGACTCATCTGTGGTACTACAACTTTGAAGTTGCCAGTGGACATCGAAAATAAAGTTTCTTTGTCACATATATCCAGCTGATCCTTCAGGCAGGCAGAATGTTTCTACTTAGTATACGTCCACATTGTGCATTCACCACACCACATCCTGCAGTCATAAAATGTATTTCTATTACCCTCTGAATTCTTTTTGAAAGGCCTGACCACCTTTCCCCATCACCACAGTTTTTTGCTGCATTTGCTATAGGCAGTCATGCTGAGCTCTATCCGGCTCTTTCCAACAATCTTAGCACCTCTGATGTCCCAAGTCCAAATCATGACTGGCTCTCAGCATGAGACATTAAGACCAGAACTAGCTGAATGAGAAGTCTTCTCCCCTTACCTTCAT
The DNA here is from genome assembly GCA_013399015.1 of Galbula dea. Lineage (NCBI taxonomy): Eukaryota > Metazoa > Chordata > Aves > Piciformes > Galbulidae > Galbula > Galbula dea. The sequence continues at coordinate 515,890 of VWZX01008725.1, read as the reverse complement.
GTCCAAGTAAAACCTCTTCCTAAGATATGTGTTAACAAAAACTGGTCACAGCAATTTATCCATGAACGAAAACAAAAAGGGTATAAGTGTGGCAGGACTGAAACATGATTTAGGTTTCACAGAACTGGCAGAAAGCTGGCTGTGTTTTAGTATTTACTTAAACCATTGCTCTGCTTGCTATAGTCACTCAAGGTCTAGGAGTGAATGGGCTTTCATGCTTGTTATCTCACTCTCTGAATTATAGTTGGGTCAGTAATGCTATGTTGACTGTCACAGATTATTCTGAGACCAAAATGTCATTTACAACCACATAGCCAGGAAAGCTGTCCAAGCGATTAGAGTTCAGTTCAAGAAGTCACTGAATTTCTCCAATTTTTGCTTTCATTCCTGTGCAGCAGATCAATCTGAAAAGTTATGGTGGTGTTTTATGACAATAATTTATTATTATTACTAATCTATTTATGCATTGTACCTTGAAAAAACAGGATGTAAACAAAAGAGTGATGTCAACATGTGTAGTGAAGAAAAAATAGTCCATGAGACCATACCCTTTCTTGCATATAATGACATGTTTTTACTGTAGAAAGTCCCTAAGGCCAATTTCTTACTTGCTGATTCAAAACATCATCATTAGTAAGACACTGGGGAATAAAATTGTTCCATGAATCCAGTTAAGTCTTTACTAAAAACCCCACTTTTCTATGTGAACAACAACAACAGTCACTTGCAGTTTTTACCTCAGAGCTTTTGATGTGGGCCAAAAGACCATTTCAGGTAATATGCATAACATACCCTGCTAATCTAAGTTGGTTTACTAGCTACCACAAAGGAAGGAGCCAAACATAAAATCCATTGTTATCCTCATGACTGGTTCTGTGTTATTTTTACTACTGTAGGCTTTTTATTTAGATTTGACTTTTGCCTTCATAGATATTTTGAGCTTATACTAAATTAGAAGACACATATTTACTAAATAATTCATCAGTGAGGTAGGAAGATAACTTGGCAAGATTCTTTTTCCACCCTCAGGGTTATAAATTCCAGAATTTTTTTGCCCCACCTATTTGGCATTTTTCTTTTCTTTTCTTTTCTTTTCTTTTCTTTTCTTTTCTCTTCTTTTCTTTTCCCTTAGGGCAGGAATAACCCTGAGAAACAGAAAAACATACACCAAGGGAAATGTTGTAGCATTTATTTTTTTCCCCTTAATCCTCTAATAGGGGCCCAATCCTAATCCCCTGAATCTTTTTGCTCAGTTCAGCTAGTTCTGAACCAAACCCATACACAGGATTGCTTCTTTTCCTCAGCATGTTTTAGCTTATAGCCAGGACTGCACAAGAATGCATGAGAGAACCCTCTGTCCTTGGCAAAAACTGGCCTGGATGTTAATCATTTCTTACTGACTAACATTTTTTTATGACTACTGACTTTCCAGATCATCTGTTTCTCTCTTCCTGGTGCTCTCAGCCACACCACGTTCTGGTCAATTCAGGGACTCCAGCCACTCTCCAGTGTTTCATGTCTAGCAGCCTCTTGGTAGCTGATACTTCTCTGGTAAACAGGGCGCTGACAGCCTTTGATTGGCTCCAGTTTGTGCAGCTGCATTGCACTGAGAGAAGAAAAGAATATATTTCATTTAAAAGTTAGTTCAGTAATGTGATCTGTTGCAAAACCTCTATCTTCTCCAAAGGCAGTCAGGTAAAATCCATTACACAAAGAATTTCAAAGATTCTTTTTTTCTGAAGTTGTCAGTAACAATGCAGCCCATTGTTTACATTTTAATTAACTTCTGTTTCGCTGATTTTTAAATAAGATTAATTAACCTAATGCTTTCAGCAGAATTATTGTCAGTCGAAACTATTCAAGACCCAGCTGAGATCTTCAAAGGCTAGCACAGCTTGCTTGTGTAGAGGAAATCAAACTAGCAGTAACTTTATAGTCATTTTGTAGCTCAGGGATACTGCAACCATGAGAAATATTTCNGGAAAAAGGAAAGGAAAAAGGAAAGGAAAGGAAAAAGGTAAGGAAAGGAAAAAGGAAAGGAAAGGAAAGGTTGTGCAGAAGGTCAATATCAAAAAAGACAGACGTATCCCTCTGCTTGTGCCAAAATCAAAGAGCACACCTCATCTTGAAGTTACTTCAGTCAAGCATAGAAGATGTGCTGAGTGCCACTATCTTGTGCTTGCTACGCTCTCTTCTGTGACTTCAGTGCCAAAAACTTAACTCTGATCAAGAATCTGGTTGCTTTTCACATATAATTACTAACAAATGCACATAGAATTAGGGGCACATTGTGTTACTGTGTCTCTTTGAGAACAATGTTGCACGCCTAAAAGGAAGTGTATGTTTGACTCGTTTATAGGAAAGATATGTATGTATAAAATAGGTCTGCATTAGTGAATCCTTTATGTGAATCAATATGGTTTCTGGTACACATGTAGAGCCCTAGATCTTTGGCTAGGACTACAAAGCATATTACACAACACAGGAAACATGTGAAAAGGGAGTTTCAGGCCAAATTTGCAATGTGCCACTCCCAAACTAGTGACGTCCTGATCTGATCTTCCAACATAAGTCGTTTGCTTTAAATTACTTCTCCTGTCAGTAGCACAAAAGTGCTGTGACAGCAGCTAGGAACTGGCAGGAAGAAAGGAAATTCCCAGCTGCGCCATCTTTTTTTCTAGCCACAGTCCCTATGAATACATTACCTTTTTGCCTGGCTTCTTCACTATCTTCTCCTGTTCCTCAGGCTCTTCCTGTCTCTTTCAATTTTTATTTGTGTTTTTGGCATGTATTTTCCTTAACCAGATCCTCTGATTGTTCACATAACCTATCAGGAGAAGAACTAAAGTAACCAAGTGTTGATTAACCTTTGTTCCATTGCCCAGAGAGCTCCCAGACAAAAAAAACATCCCTTTCCAACCGGATTTTTTGCCCAGCCTGGCAGGCTCTTTATAATTTTCATACAGTAATAGACAAATCTGAAGACTATTTTGGCATCCATTCCACATAGCAATGATAAGTTCACACAGGTAGTTACCAGACTGAACATTGAAGAAATAAGAATTTTTTCCAGCTCTGATGAAAGTTGCAGTTTTATGTCCATTCTACACAGAAAATGACCTAGTGAAACGTAGTAATGTTGCAAAATCCTCTAATCTATCTCATGGCTTTTGCCTCTCCAATTTTTCAACATGCTTCTTGAAGACTAGACACTAGAACTGGACCTACATCCCAACATCAGAGCCAGCTGTAGAAGTAGAAAGGTTTTCCCCTCCTGATCCTTTTTTCTGATGATACACACATTAACACAAAGCTGTTTTGGACATGGTTTCTTTTATTTAATTCTTTAATTTAATTTAAAAAAAGGTTCTGCAACTTATGGTATCTGCTACTCTACTGGATTCTTTGTTGTTTAATGGTGTGCAGTTCCTTCTTCCCTGGAAAAAAATGTTGGTTTAGCATGTCCTTAATCTAACTATTATCTACTTCAAAAAAATATCAAAACAGATACAGACATCTTAATACTTTTTAAATTTCTAGATTAGTTACAGTAAGATGGTAATGATCTCATAGTATCACATGCTGAATTTTTGATGTTCGGGAAATGTATATATTGATATCTGCACAGGTTTTGGAATCGAAATAAGACCCTGAATAGTTTCATTTCCAGACAAGAAAGTATCATGAAGTTCCTAAATATTAGACTTGAATGGGATGAATTGGGAAATTTGAGGAACTTGGATGTTCAGAAGAGAAGTAGAACAAGAAAAATATTTGTCTAGAAGAGTTAAGTGTTCAGGTCTAGGGAATTCAGAGTTGTATAATGTAAATTATGGGAAAAGGCAGAGAAATGGAACATTCATTTTAAAGATTTTAAGCCATAATTCCTTTTTTAATGGAAACAAATCACTTTTTGATTTTCTGTGGAATACCCTTATACATAGCTCAGAATATAACACCAAGAAAAACAGCAAAGTGGACAAGTCTCCCAGAAGAAAAGACTGAAAAGACGCAGAATTGGAAGATTTACTGTGCTCAAAGTTGTGTCAACATTGAATGTTTTCCAGATCCAGTATTCTGAAGTAAGAAAGTTATCTGAAATTATATCCAGTAAAATGGGATTAGTTAGATAAAATACATATTTACTGTGCAATAACACAGACATTTCTCTAAGCTTGGCTCTGAAGTTAAAGCTTGCACTATATTCTGAAGCTGCACTCTCTTAGACTTCTTATCTGAACTATGAAATGTATGCATAGCTGTGCTCAGTAAATCAGCATTGGAGTACTCTATCCAGGACACTTACCATTGTCCACCTGAGCACAGCACCACTGCCCCAGCTGTAGAAGCTATGGGTTTCAAAACACTTTATGTATTGTAGCAAAGCAAGTGAACCTGTCTCTGTGTGAAGTAGCTACATAAACTTACCTGTAGTTATGAAAATATAAAACTACCAAAAATTCAGAAATTAATATGGTCTGGCTGGAAACTATTCAGAAAAGGAAAGTTTTTGGCAAAGAAATTTCAAAAATCTTGGTTCAATCTGACCAATTTTTATTTATTTATTATGGCTTGATCACTAAACTGAAAATAAAAAAAAAAAATCCTATTCACGTAGCTCTATGTCTGAGCCTGAGACAAATACAGAAGAGACAGGACAAGCCTCCAGATTGTCTCAGCTCTTCTTTCCTAGCTCCTTCATGGTTTTGCCTCTTGATAAAGCAGAAAAGAAAGCAAAGGAGCAGCTGGGAAAAAAGCAAAGTAATGAACAGCTGTAGGAATTCCACAGGTTCACTGGCAAGGATTCATTGACTTTTCTCTGCCTTAGAAGATATTTTTAAAATACTTTTTTACTTGTATGTAAGTACTGACAAAAATTAGGAAAAGGTTGGTTTTTTTTTTTAAAAAAAAAGAGGAATGAAAGGAATATTCTCTTGCATCACCCCTTTAGTTACAAATTAGTACATTAGCACACCTTTTTTGTCTTTTTTTCCCCTGTTTTTATATAGATATTATACTATATCTTTACTGAGATAAGAATTTCACCAGTGCAGAAATTAATAGGACTTCATTCTTCAAGTGGGGTGAGAATTTTCCCGACTCTATTTTCAGTTCACTTTCTGGTCCATCTGACAACAAAGAGCTTGGTAACTGAGGTCAAACCACTGAAAAATTTGTCCTTCGGTGGTTAAGAATCTACCTGAAAGTCTGTTGGACAACAGGATGCTCTGGGTGCATCACTGAGCCATTAAGAGGTCTCTGATATACATCAATGGATGTTGGGACTGTAGGGGAGACTGTGGCTTTGAACACTGTTCCATGAAGTAGAAACAGTGGTATATACAATGCACAAACCTGTTTATTGACTAATTCCTTCACAAAGAAGGATCACTGTGACAAGAACAATAATTTCTTTGGAACTCACAGCCTTTCTAGTTCAGGACCATGTCTCCAACCAGGAGCAATACTGATAGGAAACGAGAAGTATTCCTGTGACCAAAGATGACAATATGTCTCCCACAAACATCCTGTTCTGATTTTAAAGATCTGCCAGTACTCTGACACATACTCCTTTCAAAGTGTTACATTAACTAGTTTTCTAATATACATTTTTTATAAACGAGGACACCTTCCTTCCTGCCAGTCTATAGACCCAAAATTCCCAGCAAAAATGCATTCACTTGGGGAGTTTTGATTCAGCCCCAGCAAGCTTCCCTTCCTGGTCAGGTGCTGCAAACTGGCAAAAACAGAAGCTTCAAGCCTGCCTTTTCTGTATCACTCCTGCAAATTGGATTGTATTCTCTTGATTATATTTTTATTGGGGTACTCAACCCAGGGGACTATGTAGGAAAAGTCCTACCTATAACTCATCCGAAATAGTCTCACTGGAGGTAGCCTCCCTGTATGAAGGGGTGCAATAGGAGACTTAGGAGGTGACATGAAAGTTAACTTTCAATTACCCACAGATCTATGCAGGAGATGCCCTTGATGTCTTAATTTCTGTAAAACTCAGTCCTTTCAACTTCCTTCAGTAACTCCTACAACACCCTCATTGTTTCTAGCTAGGAAAAACAAGATCTATAGGAAGGGCACTCCATTCTGACATTTGGTCTTCCTTTGGCACAACTCAAGACATCTCAGAACTTCAGTTATGAGAAAGAAAGTCACATAATGGCAGAAATGCAAACATGGAAAAGTTAATATTTCTAATTCTTTTATACCAGCTCTGGAAATTTTGCTGATTAAAACAATAAACTCAGCTGAACCAAAACAATAACAGATGTACTATAAGTGTTCCCAGACCGAAACACCTTGGAAGGTTTGAGGTCTCATTTATTAAAACTGAACTCTATACTAAGCAGTGTTGAAACATATTTTTAGCCTTGGTTGTAAGCAAATAATTAAGTCCTTTGAAGCATTCTGGTGCAGGCAAACAATGATGTGCTATATAGGACTTTTTTTGACATTATATTTTTGCACAAATTTCTTCAACTTGCTTAGTCATGAGGATTTTTCAAGTGATACTTCGTGGAAATGATGTGTGTATAAAATGGAAGACAGCACTTACATATTCAAAACTCAAGTGAAGTGATACAATTGGAAGTAAACAGGAGGTTACATACCCTCAAATAACTACGAAAATATTCTCTAGTACTTTCAGCGAGACATAGTTCCTCACCTCTTCATCATTTTCTGTATTATTATTAAACCACTAAATGAGTAAACAGTCTTTTCTGATTCAGTGTATTGTTAGAATACAGCACAGAAAGGAATACCCACTATTGCAATATGACATGGTGCACATGATGAAAGCCATCTGCTTCCAAAGCATATGTTTCAGAATTTCACTCACAATGTTATGCAATGGTTCCAATTACAAACACTGACATTCATGTGCCAGTGGCATAAAGAACATGAAAAGTCAGTCCCACCAGATCTGTTCAGAAACAGGTTCATCATAACTTCCTAGATATTTGCAGACAACCCCAAAATCACAGCTAGCCACATCTTAGGCCACCCAAGACATTTCCACACCACTGACTGGCATTTGCATGTCCTGAGGCATTGATTTTTTAACTGTGGCTTTACATTTCTGCTAACCTACATGAAATTTTAGAGAAAAAGAGAGCTTTGTTGAGGGTAGATCCTAAGGATCAAAATAAAAGAATACAGATGGAATAAGTAAGTATATGTAAGTTAATAGTAACTGTAAGGCAGTATTTTGTTTAATAAATGCATATATAATAAAAAGTTTTAATTGTAAAAAACTATCAGAAAGTACGATAGAATGGTAGATGGTTAGAGAACTAGCAGAGTCTGTCTATAATCATTTAGTGCTCAGCTCAGTAGGATGGTTCTTATTGTATTTGTATGTAAAGAGACCAAAAATATTTAAGAGCAACCCACCTAAAATGTGTACTTTCTGAGACTATGTAAACATATCCGTTTTTACCCCTTCTTAAGTCACATCTTCCTTAATATCCCTGTTTTCTTGTCTCACTTCTTCTTTCTTCTTGGCTTTGTTAGGCCAAGTTCCTTGTGTCTGGAATCTTCTTTTTCTTTCTAGAACAAATAAGACAAACTGTGTTGTGGTCTTGACTTCCAACAGCAGATGTTATCATAGCATAAACACTCCTAGCATGCAGTAGATTAGCATCCATCTGTCATCCATGTAGGGCACATGACGAGGCATTCTATAGGAAGCACAAAGGGTGAAGAAAAGTCACACTTCCCCCCACTGCACTCTGGGTTAGCATGCAACCAAGCTCTCTTTATTAATTCCTTTTATAGCAGCTCTGTGGATTAAATAGCTATATATTTATTTTATCATCCAAAATTTTCTACTGAGATGCTTCTACCTTTTTCTTTAAAAATTGAAGTTTGCTGATGAGGTGCAGCCAAGTCTCACTCTAGGGTTTGCTTTTGATATGTATGGAGCATCAGTAATGGATAGTGAGCAGTAACATACCAAAATGTATAGAAAGACAGAATCCTAATTCACATTTAAATTCAAGCACTTACATTAGGCAGACAGGTTCTCACTTCAGAGGCATTCACATCATTTACCTCTTTCCATCAGCCAAGGAAGGAAAACTGGGCTTTTATCTGGGCAGAGCTGTCTCACCAAGGGCCTACAATTCAGCCTCAAGTAAGCCTTACTTAGGGAGACTGGACCCCATCCAAAATCACTTCAGTTAGTCAGGAACAGACAGCTCTAAACTAGCTGCAAGTATCACTGATAAATGTGAAGTAAAACACATCAAAAGATGCCTTACTTTTGTAAGACATTAGGGTCTATATAATGGCTCAGTTCAGCAGGGAAATGCAGGTACCGCTGCAGACAGCATGGTAAGAACATGCTTATGGTCCAGAAAAACCCAACAACCTAACAGCATTCAGATGCTGGAGAAGCACAGAGAACAGAATGGAAACAGCATGGAAAACATCATCATGACTTTACATATAAAAATGATAGAGCATATTTCAAATACTTCTTGCAGCACCAGATGCTGTGTCCCATAAAACAATGAGACAGACTTGGGGAGAGTTCACAGAAAAATGACAGAAATGGAAATGTGGTCCTGTGAAGATAAATTGGAAAGACAGAGGTTTTTCCCCTTGTAAAAGGGTGAATGAGAGGCAAAATGAAAAAAACATTTTTACAAATTAATATTATCATATAAAACAAGAGAGGGAAAGCAGATCAGGGGCTTCCACTCTGGCTCCGGAAGGAGGAACAACAAGGCATTCACTGAAATTAAATGGTAGGCAAGTCAAAACTGATAAAAGGAAATACCTTTTTATATTACGTGTAATTAAACTGTGGAACTCAGTGCCAGAGGAAGTTGTTGAGAGAAAAACTTAGCCAGAGTCATCAAGAGACTGGATATTATATCAATATCATGGATATCCAGAGTTATCATAATTAAAGAAAATAAAACTTTTGGGAGATATTAAACCTAGTGCTTCAGGGCTTAAGCTAATCTCTGACAATTAGTGAGTGGGATCAGGAGATCTTTGTGGAGGCAGATTATTCTGCCCCAGCCTCCTGCAGCCTTCTTCTGTCATTCTTTGTAGCATCTGGTACTGGTTATATCAGACAGAGTAACAGACAAAATGGTGCTCTAGTCTGACTTAGTCAAGGATTCCTCTGTACTTACATTCCCTGTAAGAAAGCTCTCCACAGAAGTAGGTGTGCATATGGGTCTTAAACCCTGGTGTGAAAGCACAAGATGGGGCCACAGTTTAGTCCTTATTCACATATGAAGTGTATGTAAACACATGGCTACATGCTTTCCAGATTTTAGTGTGAGGTTTGCCAACACTTTGGGATTTGTTCTTTTGCACAAAGATGTAAAACAGTCTTGTGAATAAGCAAAGGAGTTATATCAAGACAATCTAGATGATATATCACCATGTTTATGGCTCCAGAATAATAAAACCTGTGAAAATAATAAATCAATACACAAGACACTGTAAGAAGCATGTTTTGAAGGAGGCCATTAAAAAGATAACCCTTTTCCCTATTTCTTTTCTCTTTGGTTTAGTTTTGCTGAATCTCAACACAAAGTCTGATTCACATCCTGGTATGGGGATCTTGGACGCTCATATAGCCCAACTGTGAAGTGCCCAACTCTTTGACTCTTACCCTCAACAGATATCCTATCCACTATGTGCAGGGTAAACTTAAAAATCATCATCAGTAGACTCCTCTAATCTAGGGCTGGCAACAGGAAGATGCCATTATCAAGGTTTGAGAAGAAATCCTCCTCTGGACTGTCAATCAATGGGAAAACAAATCTTTTGTATTATTTGCATAGCACAAATTGGGGGGGAGGAAGTTTTTGGAATTAATCCAGACACAGTTTTTACCTCTTTTTGAACCAACAATAATTGACCTAGTTTTACTCCAAACAATAACTGACCATAACAAACATAGGAAGAGGTCTTTAAAAATTGTCTTTTCATCTTACCCATCCACCAAAGCACTTTCTTTCTTTGGAGAATTAAATTGCCTCAGTATAAAGAATTCATACTAGCTTCAGCTTTAGAAATCTGATACTACATTTTTTCCCATGAAGAATAATTCCTTGATCTGTTATCTTTGGCACTTTTCCTAATCCTTACAAGCATTCATTATCTATTCTGTTTGGTTGGGCTTTAAGCTACATTTGGAGATATATTTGGCAAGTACTTCCAAATATACAGTAGCCTAGGTAACCCCTTCTTTTGTGTTTATCTTCACCCACAGGGTTAGTTTAGGCTACCTCTGTCAATGTGGGTGGAATTTAATAAAGTTCATACTAGATCTTTATTCTATTTGAACATCCTCAAAAGTAATTCCTTTAAAAAGCAGTAACTGCAGATATAAATTGAAAGCATTACACATAAAGACTTTTACTCTTTTAGTTGTTATTTTTGCCCTTGTATGGGTGAATGTAAAGATACAATTCTTCTGCCAGCTCAGACTTTCACCTTTAAGTGTGAAAATGTTATTTCATTTTTAAAACATTCTAACAATGCAACTAATTAGAAAATATCTTTGATTCTTGTAAAATATGCACTTGAAAAATCTGGATTAAAAAAGTCAGGTTTTCTACAGTAGTGTTTTAATTAAAATACATTTCAAACTCCTGTTTACTTAGTCTTAACTTTCAAAGCCTTATTTGTGTAAACCATTCTTTACTCCTGGATCTTTGGATTTTTCCCTTTTTCATCTTGTTTTAACTTCCTTCATCCCTATATACCCCACTGAAACAAAGAGAGAGGAGGTGAACAATTTCTGCACTTAGTTATGTCTCCTAAGTGGAGAAATTAAAAATAACATGAGTGAGAAGATTATGTTTGAGGTGATATATAGTAGCAACAGTAATAGCAATGCAACTCTACAGTTGAATATATATATGAATATGGATTTGTGCAAGTACTTTTTAATTAATGAATATAAATGAATTTATATGAACTTCTCTGAAAGCCCTCAGCCTGCCTTCTATGACCCAAGTATTACTTTTTATAAGTGACTCATAACCCACTGAATATGGGGTATTTTTAGTGGAAATGCTGACATAATCTCATCTGTTCTAGCTCAGAAAGTGCTACTCAGTTTCTTGCACATAAAACTCATTTAAATACAGTGATGACAAGAGTTTGTTTTTTCACAAGCCCTATAAAATTCAGTTCAAACAAATACCTGTTATCAGGCTATTCAAAAAAAGGAATGTGGAGGGAAGGTTTAATGTTTTCCTTAGTTTTGAAGTGGTTGAATGGTTCATCAGCCCACTGAGTAGTTTCCTTAGTCATTTTCTTTTTAATTAATAGACTTGTGAACAACCACAACAGCCTTGTGGGACATCAGAAACACTAAACAGATGAGTAACTTGCAGTGAGCAATCTACTCAATACAGCCTGCCTTAATTTGAGCCATACATGCTGAAAAATAAACATGTAGCAAGTATCCAGGTTATTGTACAGTTTTGCTTCTGCTTTGAGTTGAAACAAGTCCCTGGTGAGCAGGAAGTAACAATCATAAAACTGAGAGAAACAGTTTAGATTTATTGTCACCTATTAGCATGATTTTGAGCCATGTTGGGAATATGCATTATCAGCCAGGTTAGTGTCACATGCTAGTGCTGGTGGCAACCATGGCTGCAGAAAGGAATGTCCACGCCAAGTGTCTGTTCCTTGGACTAGAGCAGGCATTAGCGCCTGATTACAGGAAAGATAGCACATCTTAACACTGTGCTGCTTCTGTCCTGTTTCTGGATAGAAACCATCTACTAGGGGTTCATTAGAAACCAGCCTCGAGGCAAGCCAGCTCTGTAAACTACAGCTGTCTAATTGGTTTTGCTTGTGTGCACTGTCTTTGCTTTTATAATGGGGAAAAGAAACACAGTCTTTCTAATTAGATTGTTAAACATAATAGCTGAATGGCACAGCAGTAAAGAATTTGCCCTACTCTTTGTAATTCCAGAATAAGGCACAGCAAAGATCCAGGATTTTTCCAGTCCATTTCCCCCATCATCATATCCAATAGTAATGAGACTGCTGTGTTGTAGGGGTTTTTTTCCTTAAAATAATGCAAACGATTGTAAGCCTTGCTAAAATCCCCAAAAAACTGTCAAAACAGAATTCCAGGAGCAAACACATCTCTCCCTTTATTCTGTTGTCTCTGCTTTCATTTGCTTCAAATGCTGAGACCATGCACTAATTGGTGTCTTTGTTGGCAGTGACCACAGCAAAAACAAACAGGCTTGGAAGATGAACTCCCCTCTCTGCCTGGAGGTGGTCCCCCTCAACCAGGGCTGAAATACACTGGTACAGGGGAGGAAACTCCAAAATCACCATTTGCTGCACCTGTTTTGTGTATTAAGGCAGGAATTTTGTCTGTCAGTTCAGCATATTTCATAGCCTCTAAATTGATTCAGAAGGATAAAGAAAGCTCCATGAAGCCAGTTTTCTCCTAGGTGCCTTAGACTCAAAGTTCCTGATTCTTTTATAGGTCCTTGCTGGTTTTCATATAAGGACTCCTCCGTCAGGATGCTGATCATACACTAAAGGACGCACAGAGACCTCTGTTTCCATTTGCTTTCTATAGAGTAATTCAAGACATATCCTTACAGACGTGATGTGGATACTTGGAAGGATTCCTGCTTTTCCCTTTTTTAACAATCATATTCTTTTTTTCATTTCAGGAGTCTATCCTGGTGCAGAGAGATTCTGAGTCTCCTCAGGATAAATGGAGCACTATGCAAATAATCAAATACCAAATAACTGTGTGATTTGTATAGATTCCAAGGTGTAAGTCTCTCTTGACTACGTGCCAGTGAAATCTTAACATATTTTATAAGAGTCTTCAAGACATTCAGTGACTCTTCTATCAGATACCCTTTCAGATAGCCCAGTGAAAAAAAGGAGAATGGTTTGATGAAAAATTAAAGATTAACTTCTCCATAAACACTGTGTTTGAAAAGGTAAATTCTTCATGCAGGAAGAACTCACGCAAAATAGACATTTATCTGGAATAGCACAGAAACCAATGTCTGAGGTGTATGAAAATGTCATGAGAAATAGCAACCTACTCGATGTGCAACAGCACCAAATAACAGCAACAGGAACCAGCTGTGCAACTTCTATGTGGGTGTCTTAAGGAAAGAAAATGAGCAACAAAAGTGAAGTGCACTGCATTGAACTAATAGCATGTATTGCTCTGTACTGCCTTAAACATTCTGAGTCAAAATTAATTTGATTTCTAAACAGTGGTATTTGCTTATGTCTCAGAGTTGCACCTTACTCTGCAGAACGTCAGAACTAGAAGTCTGAAAGGAACAGGTGAACTTGTCTTGCATAGTCTCTTTCTATTCTGTTGTGGTCACACATCCCTGTGTTATCAGAGACAGTGCAAAAAAACCACATTCATTTTGTTTCCATAACCAGAGACTTTTTACTTCTTTTTTATCTATAAAACATGAGTTTATATCATATAGCTCTTTTAGCTCTTCAGAAATTGTTATGTTTAGGTGTTAATTGTAAATAAATATTGAAAAAGGTTTTGATAATGATAACAGAGGATCCCAAAAGCAATTTCTTTTTCTGTATAAGGAAAAACTTGCATCTCTGAAGATGAATTTGACTGGCTTGAGCTCATCCAATCATGATACAAATATCATTTTAATAAGTAGATACAGGTCTATCACCATTGTATTCACCATCTGAGGTTTCACTAGAATGGTAACATCCGAGCAAAAAACATAAGTTTCTAAGATCTCCATTCAAGACTCCCATGTTTTCTCTGCAAAGCTGCCTACTCCCCAGCCTGTCCTGTTGCATGGGACTGTTCTGTATCTCACTGGAGGAATATCTATCTGCCTTTGTTGAACTTCATGAGCTTTCTGTAAGCCCTCTCCTCCAGTGTACTGAGATCTTAAGAGTGTGTTTTTTCTTCATTCTTGACACTGCTTGTAAGAGGGAAATTTGCCCTCCCACTACTGGTTACCACAGTTGCTGGGGAAAACCTTCTATAAAAAATGAGTGAAGTGTTTTTTCTTTAGAATCTGTTAGTAACTCTCAAGGAAGTTCAATAAGACCTCTGGCTAGGAAACTCTCATCTCTCTGAAGCATTCCATAGGAAAGAGTGAGGTAGGAACAAGGAGGAACTGTGGTACCTACATACTGCACTTGGTCCACAGGACCTGGGAGGAATGTGATACTGGCACCATACTCAAAGGACACATAGAGGGCAGGAAAAGGAAAACTTTTCTCAGGTTGGCTGATTTTTAGATAGATACTGCCTGGAAGCTGTACAACTGTGTATGAGCTATTAAATTCTACTAGACAAATTGTACACTAGCTAGTGTACACTTTCACCTGTTCAGGTAGATATTTGTCAAATGGAAAGAAAGTGTGTTTGAAACCATTGGCTTGCTACTGAAGAATTCTTGTTCATTGCCAAAGACTATCACAGTTTAACAGAAAGAGTTTTCTTCTCTGCAGAGTATAAGGCAAGCACAGAATCACAGAATCATTACGGTTGGAAAGGACCCTCAAGATCATCTAGTCCAACCGATAGCAGACCTGAGTGTTCCTTGTAGAAAATGAAGTTGGTTTAATAAATAAAGGTGTTCTGCTCCTTCACATTAGAGTTTATTACAAAATTGCAGAGAAAAGTTAAACAAAGAGACCAAGATTTTTGAGATTGTTGTCCAGGACCTTCCAGGGTCATGCTCTCTCTTTGGAAAGTGCCACTTCTCAAAACCCAAGAATTGTGTGGCACCATATCTGTTTTAACAAAATTCTATGAAGATATTTTGATACCTAATGAGACAACAGATGAGAGGTGATCTAATAATGTACTGATAAAACATTTTTCCATAGGTAAGAGGCTCGCCCAGAAGATACTAGTCAGCCTTGATTCACATTCTTTCTATCTGATCCAATGATATGAAGCAAAACAGGCCCAAAAGCAGACAGAAACCCATATGTTAGGGCACTCACCTCCATTAAGTAGCCTTGATTCCTCACTGTGAGTCAAGCCAGGCAAGAGCTTGGCTCTCCCCCAAATACTCTTCAACAAATGCTTTAGCCAGAAGCCTACTGTTCTGGGTAAGATTCTCACGAATTCCAGAATTTCAAACAATGTTTCTACTTTACTTATAAGTGAAATGTAACCATTGTTCTCTGGCCAGACACAGACACAGGTTCTGCAAAATACATAAAAGACAACAAGGCTTGAATTAATCTCATTTGGCCCCAAGCATGATCTTATTCCATGGAAAGAATTAAGCTTTTCTGACGTGTGATACATCTGGTCTTTCATAGATATCTTAGGTGAGATTTCTCTTACCAGATGTACTTAGACCCAAGCTGGTCAGCAGAGTCTGCCTTTAGAGTCAGTGGACCAAATAAAACAACTCTAGACTGTGATTTGCCTCATTCTAAAGTAAATGTCTCAAATTATCTAGAAGTCTCTGTTTCTTTCCATTGACTGTAAGCAGAACCCAGAAGGACAACTCAGAGCTAATCATCTTTCTCATAGATACTGACACTGGATTTGGTGAATTTGGAAAGTTAATGTCCAGTTGTATTCTGAGTTATTGTTCATGTCCAGTTTTAATCAAAATAGTAAGGGAAAACAGATTTAAGAGAAATTTGGGGGTGTTTTCTTGGGAGCAGTATTGGCTTTTGTAGGCTTTAGAAGAAAACTTACACTATATTCTTTCTTAGGTTAGGTGCTGAAACATGTTTATATGTTGTTAAAGATTAAAAAATTAGTAGAACGTGGTCAAGATCAAAAGGCTGTTCTATGTCATAGTTAATTAGAGAGTTACCACAAGTATGACAACTAGTGATTCCTGCTGATCTGATACCTGCTGTAGCTAACCATGTGGATTCAGCATGAAACATAAAAACACTCACATTGTGTTTTAAATTCACTTGTCATAAGTTGTTAATTTAAGAACTGAATATATATTTACCACTCCTCATCTCCTAGTTAAAATTAACATTAAAATGAACAATTGGCTTCTATTCTAAACAAGAATACTAAGTTACCTGTTCAGTTACCTCTCAGAGACCAGCTACAAAAAAAAAAATCTGCAATAAAAACTTCTTGCTGATTCTATACACAGCTTATCAGAAAGTATTCTCAAAATATTGCTACTGCATCTTAGGGGGAGGAGGGTTTTTTTCCTTTTCCTTCTTTGTTTTCTTTCTTTTTCTTCTTTCTCTTTTTCTTTCTCACACACTTTCTCTTTCTTATCTGTATCATATCTGGCATATTTAGGACATCCATCTGTGTATTGCCTAAGAATTAGTATCTTTGTGATGTAGCAAGCCCAAAAAATGACTGATTTAAGGAAGAAACATTTCAATCAGCATTATTCATAGATTTGGAAAACAGTAAGCAAGAACATTCTATTACTCTGCTGCAAAAAGTTAGTCATTCTATGCCAGTGACTCATGCATCAATGCTTTGATATACATAAGATGAAACATTCACCCTCAGATTAGCCTTTGTATCTTGCTGTGATCTACCCACCTCCCATCGTACCGACAGACATTATTTGTATGGCATACTGTTCCTACACACTTCCCTGTACATATATTTGAAGGCACATGCTATGAAATATAAGCTTAAGCTTCTAGAAGGCCTCTGATTTGGATATTTTGGTTTCAGGGAGAGAATTGTCACAGCCTTGATAGCAAAAAATCATGAGTCCTAAGTACATCAAGCTTGACATGACTCTGAACTATTCAATTTAAGAAAGTTATACGTAGTTTTTCAGAGTCTGACATATATCTCATGTCTCTGGATAAAATCAGTATCTATCAGAGAGGTAGCAGGCTCTAACATCACCTGGAAATGGTTATTTACAGCTTTTCCTTCCTTTTCTTTCTCCCATTCCAAAGCTGTAAGTCCTTCTATGACACTCTCCAGAGCAAAAGGCCATAGAGAAGCTTTGGGATGACCCAAGACCCCATGTCAGCCCCCCAGGGCTGTCAGTCCCTGTCCCAGCAGTTCTGCAGTGGGGCCAGTCTCCAGCTCCTCACAGTGATGCCCTGCCTGACCATGGGTCCTGTCAAGACAGACCCCCACCATGGGCAGATGGCCCAGCCTGGTCTCAGCTTTCCCTGTCCTGAGGGAACTGCCCAGATGCCTGAACACCACCCCACTGCCCTGCTGCCCTGTCACCCCGAGTAGGTCCAATGGCCCCCAGAGGCTGGATGACCAGCCACTGCCGTGGCCTGTCCATCCCCCAGGCTTCACTTGTCCTGCAAGGGTTCCTGTGGGCTAAATAAGTCTTTCTGTATGCTTCGGGGGTGATCTGGTACGACACTTGCTATATAGAGTAGAGCAGGAAAGGAATTTACTTCACCAGTATCACTGGCCTTGCTTACACTTTGATGCCAGCCTCACATCCCCTACTACAAACAAGTGATGAGGAGCCTTGGTAGTAGGAAATATCAGGATCAGAGGAAAAATTATGCTTCATACTTTGGTTTCTGTGCATGGAGGGCTCCTCTGGTTGCTGGCAACAGTGAGGAGGGGAGCTAGGGCAGATGGTCATGCTGAGACACAATGTATCATCTGACCTGCTCCTTGGGATCTGCAGGTCTACATCAGGGCTCAGTTCAAAGTGAACAGAGCAGCCTAGCACTCTGCAGTGATTTCTCATTCTCTTTTCTGGTTTTTGTTTTTAGAACAATGTACAAACACTTGTGCACAGTTCATTACAAAATATCACTTAGCAATCTATTTTCAAGTAAGTTTTCTTCCTCATGTGTAAACTATTAAGTATGATTATTTAAGAAAGTTAACTGGAGTCAGTAAATATTCCCATCATATGCTTTTTAGGAGGTTTGTTTTCCCTAGGCCTATGACCACACATTAGAATTTACAGCATATACTACACATACTCTTGGCAAATTAGACTGTAGGGAAGAAATTACAGTGCAATAATTCATATCTGGTTTTCTGCTTGTTTTAGTGATAGCACTGAAACAAATCATAAAGGAACTACGACTTTGAATAAGCATTTATGTGGTTCAAAATACTACTCAAACACTTTCTTTGACCTTTGAGCGAATGCATTTCCTCTAGGATTTTATTCTGATGAGTATATGTAGGTGTGCATGTGTGTGCATGAGCGTTTCTGTGTTGCAGTGAAAAGCCCATGGGATGTGTTCTAGTGTGTTAGGTTGGAATTTATTAAAGAAAAAATTGCTAAGGAGCTTTAATCTTTCATAATTGAAATGAAACGTGATCTTCCTTGGTTTTATTTCAACAGTTTTCATAATGCGTGTTAATAGGGATACAATGGAAATTGAGGGGAGAAATGTTTTTATTACTAAATATTTTGAACAATATTAGAAAAGTTTGGGGTTTTATGAAACTTCTTTAAAAAAAGCAGTAATTTCCAAAAGGTGAAAGAGAAGCTGGCGTAATAAACTACTCAGTTCTGTGTGTTACAAGAGTATAGAGCTGTGGAGACAGATAAACTGTCATTTTACACCTAGCAGAGTACTTTGAACACAATTGCACTCTTAAGAAATTTTGCAGTCTCCTGTTTATATTAGAAAACACACTTATGAAAATGAATCTGAGAGAGTGGTGGCCGAAGTGAAACTAATAGATTGACTTTCTCTCTAGACTCTGTCACTTCCTTCTCAACATACAGCTAAGTGTTTTCTAACAAAACAAAAATCTTATACATTGCCTCACATTAAAAGCTCTAACTCATCATCACACTTCTGTATTTGTTTGTGTGCATGTTTGCCTTAGTCTCTGTCTCACGACTCACTAACACATGGTTTCCCTGATTCCTCCAGATCACTCTTCATCTCCTAGCTTAAAACTTGGATTTTGAACAAAAAATAAACCCACTTAAACCCCAAATATTTCTTTTGCTGAAACACAGATGCATTTGCTTCCATATCGTCCATTGTAGTAACATCCATCAAAGCTAAATCAGAAGGCCACATTGTTGCTGCAGTTTTCACTGCTGTTCCAAGCTGCACAGGTTACTGGATACAGGAACATGGTACCACAGTCCAGTAAAACAACATCTGCTAGAGTAATAAGCATTTCATCAATGCTTGTGAAGAAATGTTAGTAAAACACTTTTAAGATGAAAAGTTTTACTCACAGGATAATTGTATGCAAAATTCTAACAAAATTACACACAAATTCCATCTTCATACATTTTCTTTGCTGCCAAACACCTTACCAAAATCTCCAACATTCTGTTTAGAAATGTAGGGCTAAATGTGTCTTTTTTTTTTTTTTTTTCAAAGACAGATGACTACAAAACAGTGAAATTATGAAGGTGACTATTTGCTGCATGTCTATGATCATATGTTGATATATTAGCCTCCATTTGTGCTTGTTTGGTTCCTACAGAATACTGGAACATGTCTAGGGACTTTGAAGGTAAATAAAATGCAAGCAGTTCTTTGGAGGTCACATGATATGCTTTCTTTTGTTAATGTTATGTAAATATATAGCTGGACTGGGCAATATCTGAACTTTGCAGACATCCAGAATTCCCCTTACAGTCCTTGTGTACTGGCAGACATGAAGCATGACCACCCAGGCACTGAGGATGAGGCACACGGAGGAGCTACAAATACAGGCTCCAGCTGGAGAACCAGCCAAGCTCATTGTGGGAGAAAGAACTGTTTTGAGAACAATTTCATAATGGAACCACTGAAGTACAGAGAGAGCAGTTAGTGACAGCTGCCCAAAAAAAGCAGAATAATGCTCTCATCTGCCTTGGAGTTCAGATAATATGCTTCCAGCTTCCATCCTTCATTTGTATATGTGTATGAGTCTGTGTGTGTGTGCGTGCACAGTATTGCATTATCTTGTTTAGTGACTGAGCAGGAGGCTGCCTGAAATTATGTTTTGTTATCCTTTTATATATTAAAAAAATGAGAGGGGGAAAAGAGAAAAAAGAAGCGTGTGTTGCTGTGAGCAATATTTACTGATTCCTGATATGTGACCTTCCTAACATAAAATACAGGTTCTTAAGTGTGGTTCTGCATATGATAATGTTATTGCAGAACCTATCCACTATAAGCACAGTAATAGACTAGATAAGTAAAGAATTTTTTCCAGCTGCTGTTTTCATCATCAGATAAGTAAGGTCTATTGTCAACAGAGCACAAAGCATTAACAACTCCCTTGTACAACACTCCGAACAAACCCCCAAATTTCTATACTTCTCACACTGGAAAATGTCTATTAAATTTAATCTTCCTCTAAGGTGAGGCAACCTCCATCTGAAGCTGGAAATTCCGTATTTAGAACATGCAAGTAGTAAGAAGTCTTCAGGAAGTCAGCAGAGTTTGGAAGCAAGTGGATATGTCAGTCCTGTGAGACAAGGGGCACCTATTCCAGCATTCAAACATAGCTAGCCTAAATTTTGCTCCACAGTGCAACAGCTAGAGTTCCCTGTACTCTAGCTAGCTCATCAGAAGTGAACTGTGGGAGCCCTGCAGTGCCCTCAGTGAAATGCTGAATAAATAACACAGCTGCCATCCTTTAACTCTCCAAGTGTGCAGACACTAACCTCCTGCTTGGAGATGGATGTTCTCCCAACTCCCAAACCAGTAAGGCAGTGTGAAGGGTCTGGCATCTACTGATGAGAGGCACTAGCAGCTGCATTTTGTTTCACACTGAACTGTCCCAACAATCAGGCTGCTTGATAATTTGCTTTAGAACTGTGTTTTTTGTTAAATATGTTTGTGGGTTTTTTCTGAGAACAAAACAATATTCTAAAAAATAAAAAATCTTGGAAAAAATGAAATTAAATTCCTCATAAATCTTCAACTATTGGAAACTGGATTTTTTTTTTTTACATAATCTTGCAATATCCTGCTGAGTGCATTAGTGAAAATAAGATAATCTTCACTTTGTGTTGTGACTGTAAATGATGCAGCCCAAGGTAGTAAATGATATACATTACATGATTTCTCTGGAAAATGAGCTACAAGGAAGAAAAAGCTACTTATAAGCCACAAAATCTCTGCTTAAACACTCTGTGGAAGTTTAGACAGAACAAGGCCTTCAGGGCTTGGCTTTGAAACATACACACCTCCAGTAAGGAGGAAAAAATGTTAGGAAAAAGCATGTGAATTTAATGTAAATAATTATATTCGGTTTCCCATGTTTGAAAATATTTTCTAGTGTGAATGACTTTCTTTAAGCAGAAAGTGACTACCTGGTGTGTTTGGATACTAACCCAAGGGAATACATCCCCTCCCATCTACACAGTGAAACCATGTCTCTGCTGTTAATGACTCTGCATGAAGACCAAGAACCTCTTGTGTGTTTCCTGTTGCACTGCAAGGAAAATTCAGGACTTGCACACAAAAGCAGATGATTTCTGTTCCAGGACCATGATCCTTTTTCAGCTGGCTGCTGTGCTGATAGTCACATTTGCTTTGTAACTGAAGCATGCTGGAAAGCTTCCCCAGTTTGCTTATCCTTTCCAGAGCTGGTGAAAGCATGCATTTATTTTTAACAAGTTATCTTGTTTAATCAGGACTGAGTAAACATATTACACACTAATAACAAAATCACTTGAAATTCTCTAGTTAATCTCTCTGATTCTCTTTAAAGGGTTCAAATAAAGACCAGCAGGATCTCTAATCTTATGATCAACAAAGTTACATCACCAGCAGCCTCTGTTTTATCTGTTTACAGATCTGGCTAATGTTGTTAGAGGGTGGTGACATTAACTGTTACTCTATCAGTAGATAGTGCAATTGCATTAGGCAGGCTGAACTTTGCTGTCACTTCTGATTGCAGATGCTTAGAGGAAACTCCAGAGATTATTTTTAATACCACAAGACATGGTTATGGCTAAACTTGGAGTGGTAGATCACAGTGTGGCCACTGAAGGAGCTGCAGGAGCCTTTGATAAAGCCTCGAGCCATACAGGAGCAGCCCACCCAGCTATTTTGCCTTTTCTAGTGCATGCCCTTCTGGGCCAGGCAATCCCAGCTAACTGAGTAAGGAGAGAGGAACCAGGGACAACGAGTTCAGTCTGCTCTCCAGTCCTTTAGCAGGATGTCCCTCCAGCTAAACC
This sequence comes from Galbula dea, assembly GCA_013399015.1. Classification (NCBI taxonomy): domain Eukaryota; kingdom Metazoa; phylum Chordata; class Aves; order Piciformes; family Galbulidae; genus Galbula; species Galbula dea. Next base: position 493,802 of record VWZX01008725.1, on the reverse strand, counting down.
TTTTCCCTTCATCTTAACAGTCTGCCTGTTCCCAGGGTGATACTGGGTGAAGACAGATAAGGATGCAACTGGCAGCACAGGGAGAAAGCACCCCGAGCTGCCTCCCATCTCAGCCACTATACGGCTGCAGCATCACTTTCCCTTCCCTTCCCCCTCCCCAGACTGTGTCTTGGAAAGAGCCGCAGCTGATTATCATCAAGCCTCCCACATAAGAGGGATGTGCTGGAAAGAGCATTACTCTAAAGAGCCTCCCACAGCTCCTTGCTTGAAGTTAAAAGCCTGATCTAACCCTTAACAAACAGGAATAAAAGTGCTAGAGAAGGAATTTTAATTGGCCAACACTGTAAAGGCTTTGAAGATGCTGTGTCATTATTGACTTCGGCAATAATGTAACTGTCGGCACACCTGAGCCAGCCAGAGGGCAGTGATGTTGGGTTTGAACCCAGGATATTACTCCTATTGTGGCCTAGAACCCCACTGTTAGTCTGTGTCATTCCTTTTCATTGAGTAGATCATAGTGCCTCATAGTGTCAGTAAAATTTTGCATTGCTTCTGCACCAAGTTTGCAGGGAGTGTTGATGTTGGGTTCTCCTTATACCTCTGCCTGGCACTCTTCCACCACCAGCACATGGCTCACCCACATGCAATTTTGAGCACCCACAGAGCACAGCAGCGTAACTAACCACCTCTTCTATCCCACTCCCCTCCCTGCCCTGAGATAAACAACACAGTCTGAATTGTTTTTCCTCCACGTAGCTGCCAACACAATAAGAGCAGGTATATACAAGGAAGCAGAGTTCATCTGGACTGACATGAAATCAGAAGCCTTTAGTTTGTTTTCCCAATAGGAACTTGAAGGATGCACATTGAGCCCAATAAAATGTTCCATATGGCACTCAGATATTAAATATTTATCAGACAAGCTGAAGTTAAATTCATGAAGAGCTACTGCACAGCCTCATCACAATGCTTTCCAGCAGGTATGATAACTGTCTTTGTATCTTCTACTAAAGAAATTCAGAAACTCTATTTCTCAATCTCTTCAGGTGACCAACCCATAAGATGCTGGGAGTGTTTTTCCTTTTCCCTTTAGAGGAGGTCCTCTTAATTTAAAGTAAATGGCACCTGATATTTGGGTGCCTGATGCCCTAAAATCTTAGGAATAATTCCACTATAACATTCAATATATCATGAAACCCAGATGAGGAAACCTCTGTGACAATTTTGTCTTCCCAGAAGGATATACAGGACTAAATCTGAAGCTTATGCCCAAAAGTAACTGAGACATTATTCATGGGAATTCTGCCAGCACTGATAACTAAAAAAGATATTTTGGTTTGCATGCTATATTGTTCATGTAATGGTCCTTTTTAACAACCCTTTTAAACACACTGGAGACAACAGTAAGCTTTTATTACACTCATTAACAGTTTCTTGGGTATTCTAGCCTCCAATGAGAAATTTATTCTCTGCTTTCAAATCACTAGCTACAAATTTCTGAGTATTATTTTTACTTCCTTCTTCTGTCCTGGCTGTGTAGTCAGCACAAGAGTGTGCAGTATATGTACCCAGACATAACCAGGGCTAGAGGCAACTGCAATGGGAACAAGGGGCTGCCGTGGCAAATGGACAAACATCCCCCCAGGGATGGGGGAAGGATTCCAGCATCCTCAGTCCCACCAGTAGACTGTCCCTGGCAGCAGCACAGTTCACGTAACAGCAACAGAGACAAAACACCACAAAAATAGTTCTACCAGAAAAGAAAGTATATTCATTTCTACATCCACATCTCAGTGAGGGCTTTAGAAATGTTAAACCTATTCCTACAAAGGTCAGTAGGTGGTCTATGTGTCACCCTGAGATGCTGAAATGCCTGAGTAAAAAGAGACTGTTGAATGAGGGACCTTCTACAAATGAGTTTTCTAATAGCTTGATATTGTTGTCAGCACAGATTTCATGGATGAGCTGAAACTAGCCTGAACTTGCTATGCCACCCAAGTTCATAAAAAACTGCATGAGAAGCTTGGATGGGAAGGGGAGAAAGGCCTTAAAGGTGGTTCCCACCACCTTTAAACCTAGACCAGAACAGTCCCAGTGGTCTCTTTGTGGTTCACCATCATATGGAAGAAATCATCTGAACCATCACAGTTTCCAGACACGACACCACGCAAAAATAGGTGAGACAAGTATACAGAATCCAGTAACATCACCCTGAGAAAGTTCAGGTTGGATGTTTCTTTCAGACAAGCACTTCATATACATCATGACCTTGAGACTGTAAACTCTTATCCTGTTGAGGTTATTTTAAATCAAAGGCCAGTGTGCCAGCAGCTGCACAAGTGAGGAATGCCTAAGAAAATAAATACCAGTTACGCTGCTATTTAATGTTGTTAACTACAGTGGGTGGAGGCTGGAGGGCAGTAGCTTTTAACAGGTTTTATTTGAAAGACTAACTCGGTGTGGTTGTCACGACAGTTGTCTTTGTGGCTGAAGCTGTATTGCTAACAGATGGAAATCTGGCAGCTTTTTCTAATTTATGCAGATGCTTTGCAGAAGGAGTTACCATCCTAAGTGATTCTAACATTAACCTTACACAAACCTTTCTCCACTGTGTTAATAAACAGAACATTTTAAGGCTGTTCTGTTCAGAACTGTCACAGAAATGTTCAACTGTGCCTCCCTTTTCATCTCTTCAGTTACTCTTACAATTTAGCATGAAAATTGTTCTGCATAAAATCTCTTGCTGAACTGAGATTTGGATATGTAGCAAAAGTCAGTCTAGTCCTCAAAATATCCATTTTAATTATAAAATTACCTACCAGGTTGTGTCTTCATTAATGAGCTAAGCTTGTGGACTGTGTTGTTCTTGAAAACTGGCATTCAGTACAATACCTAACAAGAATGATTTAACAAGAGAAGTATCTAAATTGGCAATCATTTAAAAGGTCTGAATAATGTTCTTAATAGCTGTGTAATGTTTCATCCTTTTGCTTTGATTGGCACTTTTTTAATTCTCAACACTCTTCTCAAACTGGCAACACATTGCATCATTCTAATCTGCTGTGATTCCAACTGTATTACATACCATCATGAGTCCTAAACAAGCTCAGGAACAACACACCACTGAGACATTTTGAGACATTTTGTGTATTTCATGGATCTCTGTCAGTTCTTTACAGTAGATTTTAGGAAATCAGGAGATTATATACTTGTGTTTTGCCCTTTGACAGTTTGAAAATGTAGGTGTTGTGGAACTTCCTGACTAAAATGTAATATAATCAGTGCCCTGATCAGCAAAGATGAGTAAGAAGGATACTTGCTGTTACAGCTGTGTCTCTTTGGGTTGACTGGTCATGTGAGCATACACTGTAGCTGCCTTAAACAAATGAGAGCAAAACTCTTGATCTATTCACTCAGTTCATGTACATATAAGACTGACACTCGCTAGCTGAAGGCACAAGTTATATAACTCTGTAAGGAACACAGAAGAAAACATGTTATATAGAGAGACATAGAGACCTTTGGAGCATTTCAGAGAATAAGTCAGCATTAGTTTTGATTCTTTGAGCATTGTCTGCATGACTCATGAGCTGTCTTTTTGGACTGAGCAATCTAACTTGAACCAAGAAAGATGCCTTCCCTTAAATAACATATCCACCCTACAAACCAATTAGGTGAGTTAGATCTTAAGCTTAGATGCCACATTCAGGCAGGCCAGATCTTTCCATGGAGGTTTTCAAATGCATTTCTGCTTTGGCCATTATCTTTACAGGAAACAGACACTTCCTTCTGGAGACCTTTTCCATCCCTAACTGAAAAGTTAGGCACAAGTCAGTCTTGTCAAGAGGATGACTATCCTTTTCCCCCATGTTTACAAGAAGTCTGACTTACCTCCAACCCAGAACTGTCTATCTTTTCAGGTTGCAGTCCTGAAAGGTGGCTGCTTCAACTGTGAAGGGGTCTCCTCAGCAGCCCCAAAGCACAGAGGCACTGTGGGCAGAGAAGTGAGCCTTTGTTGTACTATAGGGAGCAAGTTTGCAGGCATGTGGCTCAGGCTTCAGTGAAATAGCCTCTGCTTCCTACCTGGAAAGCTCAGACAGCTGCTACAGAGAGAAAAGCAGCTGCCCCAGTGGAGCAGGTGTACTTGCCTTCTGCTGCTTTACATCTCAATGGAGAATCTTGGCTGTATATTAACCTGTCCTCATTTTCCCTAGTGATCAAGTGAGAAGAAATCTCAGGTTGTAGTGACTAAACATACCCTGGAACTACTTGTAAGTAAAAATTTCCAGCTCTGTCCTGAGGGAACTATATAGTTCTTCTGGATTATGTTGTTGAAGTGACCAGATCATTTGCTGTTTCTCATTTATTTATACAGGCTTCTCTGTCAGGATGTTTCACCTGCAGAACATCAAGATTGTGGCAAACTTTCCCTTAAATCACTTAAAGTTTAACATCCACTGTCCCAAACAACTTCAGCTAGAGCTCTGTAAAAAGGATACAGACATTCAGGTGGCAGGACAAGAGCTGTGTTACAGTAATAACTGGGGAGGAGGAAAACTGAGAACTGTAAGAATATCTCCCAATTCCTCAGACTGAAATGGCAACTCTGCAAAGGAAACAACGTTGCACCAACATTATTTGAATGGACATGGAAAGAGTCTGGCCACTTCTGAAATCCAGAGCATTTTGAAATAGAAACAACTTTCAGTTCCTTGACAAACATTATGAGAGTCCAGAGGGTTAGACAATATGTCAGATGGGAAGTACTGTTAGTCACAAACAGTTTTACAAGAAATCTAAACCATAAAAGTCCAAATTCTGTGCATAAGTAATACTACACAATTGAGTCCAGTAAGCATTTATAGCACTTTGTGCCTCGGGCGTCTCGTGAACTGAAAAAGATCAAAAGGCTGAAAGCCCTCAGCACTCAGTCAGACCTTCAAGAAGGGGTCCAATATCCCTCCTAGTTGATGACTGCCTCACAGGAAACACTGAGCAACTTGAAGAATAGGGCCCCAAATGCATATTTGGCACCCAGTTAAATTCTAGAGTAAGTATTTAGTATTTTTTTTAATCAGCATTTGTTACATCCCAGTCTAAACCACAGCTAAAATAAATCACATGCACCTGGTTTAAATCTTGGTCATAAAATAATTAGCCTGTCACTAACTAACAAGATGTCTCTAGAACAACAAGGCATCTATTTTAGTTAACCAGTTACTCTTATTGTTCATATTTCTGCTATTTTTCCTTCAGTAGGCTCTGTATTGTACTTTTCACTTAAAAAATACCATTACTAGATACTAATAATGTCTCCAGCTCTTTTCCACTTCTGCAACCTATGTGAACACTGAGCTTTGAAATATCTTAAGCTAACTTCTACTGAGAATAAGTTAATTCCTAGGCTGGCTGATTCTAAGTGTTTTAAAGGCTGTAAGCACATCATCTCAAGTGACTTTCACATTTCATAGTTCATATCAAAACAAAGCTGAAAAATTCACCTGTTTAGTTAAAAAGTTGTAAGTCAGTAGTGTTTCCTTATGATATTTGTACTCTCCCAGGTTTTATACCCATATTAAAAAGTCATCTCTAACATTTGCAAGATATTAAATGACTCATGCTGCAGATTTCCCCAGGTACAAATTGCCCTGTTAAGTACAACATTATAGTTTCACTTGATTCTACACAAAGAAACAGCAAATGCACAGAGTCACATTCCAATAAGAGTACTGTAACTTTACATAATGATTGTCTGTCAGACATAGTCATTGCTCTCTTTCGATCCAAGAAACAGAGACCATCAGAAGCAGAATTATGTATCAAATGTTATTCTTTGTAATAACCCAAACTGGAGACAAAAGACTGTACTCTAGTCTGTTCTTCTCTGTATTCTCATTGCTTGTGGTTTTGTAGGATACATCTCTCTGACATTTTCTGTTTATTCAAAGATTCAGTAAAACTGAAGTAGTTCTGTGTGAGTGTACAAAACAAGCAGCAGTTCTTCATACAATCCAGCTTTAAATCAGTGTAAGCAATTCCTTGATTAGGTTACTGGAGCATTTCTCCTATGAGGAAAGGCTGAGAGACATGTGACTCTTTAGCCTGAAGAAGAGAAAACTCAGAAGGAACCTTCTCAATGCTTATTAATATCTAAAGGGTAGGTGTCAAGAGGTGACCCTAAACTGACCAGCTAAGCATTCAATCCCATATACATCGTATTCAATATAAAACTGATGGTCAGTTCTCTCTTGCTCTCTTTTTTTCTCTTGCTCTCTTCTTCAACGGCCAGCATTTGAGGAGGACTCTGTCTGTTCTGCCCTCAGTCCTGTTCCTGCATCCAGTTCCTGGATCCAGCCCCTGAGCCTGACTCCTGCCTGCTGCTGAGACCTTCTGCTGCAGTATCAGTGGGGATGGTGATGTAGTTACCATCAAGGGGGAGCTGGGTTCCATATTTGTTTTGTATATTTTTGTACATATTTCATATTATTATTTTCATTACATTAGTTTTAGAGTAGTGACTGAAGGATTTCTTTTTCTATGTACTTCTAGTTGCACATCTAATCAGTTTGCCAGTGAGCTCTTTGGCCAGTTAAAAAGATTGTAGCAGAAACCATTGTTAAAGCCCATCAACTCAGACATTAATTAACTCAGTTAATTTCCAGTATGTCAGTTAAAAGGTCAGAAGCATTTTCCACAGGCATTTTTTTAGTACATTTGTACATAAAGGTACAGACCCACTCATAATTTAGTCCTGCACTTTTGAGTAAAGTATTTGTATTCTTCCATTGTTTTATCCTACAGTGTATAAAACTAAGCAAATGCAAAACAAAGTGTTTACAGAATGAGGGTCATGTGTCTCAGACTTGAAACATAATTTCAGTAGTCTTCAGCTAGTTTCCAATCCAATTTTGACAAATATACAAAAATACAGATGTAGTGTTTATGTTTAACTATAATTTTGTGGTTGTTGTTTAAGAAAACCAGAAAGTCAGAGTTACCTGGTAATAGAAAAAAAATACATTTAGCCATGGGAGTATCAGCTGAATCAACTGCCCTTGGTAATTTTGTAAATTCATTGTGATGGTTGATCCTAATTCATAGCAGTTACACCTACTGCTGTTCATGCAATCTAGCAAAATGTGTTGCTAAATTTAGCATGCTATTTACCCTACTGTGTCTATATGTTCTGATTAACCTAGCTGTCATCCTTTACCAACTCCAGCAATCAGGTAAAGTGACTGACATTTCTGGTGTGAGACCAACTAAAAGACTCTTTCAGCAGCTGTCAGCTGAAATATCTTGTAAAATTAATAGATGTTTCCAACCCAGTTTAGAAAACTGTGAATCCCCTAACCTGTAATTAATTTTTCCTCAATAGAAAAGCTTAAAATAATAGTCTGTTCATCCAGTTTCCTCATCTCTTTTTGTAAGACCCTGGTATTTACATGTGTGTTTTCTTCATAAAATGGTGGAATTCTTGAATAAAACTAAATAATGACATGCTTCTTATTCATGCACAGAATGGCAGTAGCATAAACACCCAGATCTGAGGCTACTCTGTTTCCAAACAAATCCTGTTTTTCTGCAACCTGATCTAGGTGAACCTGCTTTAGCAGAGGAGTTGGAGTACATTAGCCTCAGAGGTCCCTTCCAACCCCTAACACATTTTGATTCTGTTCCTGGGTTTGTTCTCCAACAGAGTACAGTGGAAAACCTTGGTCCTCTGTGTATGGGCAAATGCCAAGAAGAAAGGAATATGCAAATGGTATAATCGTGCACTGCTCTTCAGAAGGAAGCAGATGAATTTTGAATAGGGCTACAGGGGTCTTCCAACTAGTGAACAGGAATTAGTCTGGTAACAGTTACCATGAGTATAGGTTGAGGTTGCTCTATTGTACAGAAGTCACATTATTGCAGAATATAAATGAATAAACAAAAATTTCCATTCAAAGTGGCCTGGGTTACCTTTTGGAGAAAAAAAAAAAAAAACTCCTAAAATTTGAATGGTTCTTTCCAACATCCTTTTGAAATTTTCCAGTCTCTCCTTTTGTACCTCCTGGGCCCTGAGAAGATATAATTAATAAAATCTTGTCATCAGGAGCTTCCTATTAAATTAAATCATTTCACAGAGTTTTCTCTCCATTTAATTCTGTTTAGCTGAATGTTTACTGATGAGTCAATTAGCTACTGCTTTGTTTATTCAACTTAATGTCATCACATCACCATGAGATCACCAGAACAAACATTCATCAGCAACAGCATTGTCATGTCTGGCTGGTTGCTACAGGCTGGCCTCAGGCTGTCCACATGCAGGGAACTGACTGGTCAGTGACCTTGGTCTGGCTGCAGTGTTCCTGGGGAAGTGTATGGGACACAGGCGTTAGATATGAGTTTGTAATCATTGATGAGCATCATCCCACCATGAGGTGTAACTCCTCAAGCATGACCTAAGGAGGTAGAGCAGTTTGCAAAGGCAGCTGTGACAACAAACCAAGTGAGTTGATGTCTGCAGTTGGAACAGGCAGTGTTTTGTGGTAACAGTTACTGCAAGGTCCATCCAGTGGAACAGTGTTAGTACTTCCTATAGATTCACCTATAGGCATCAAAATAAGGCCTTTTTTGTTGTTCAGTGAGGATAAGATCATTTCACACAGATGCTAAAAATCTAAATCATTCTCCAGGAGCACCTGTTGCCTTTTATGATTTAAATAAGATAATTGGGCTCCTAACTAAGAAAATTCAGCTAGGTGGGCTGGAAGAGATTGGAGCAGAGACTTGTAAGTGCTATTTTCCTCCTCTCTGCAAGCCTTTTAAAACCTAGCAAACAATCCCCAGATTTTAGCAAAGGCATAAGTAGAGCAATAAGCTGTCTCCAGGGGAAGAAAAATCTGTGTTGATACCCAGTCATGAAGGATATCTAAGCTAACTTGGTCAGGTTGGTCCTCAAATTCTGTGTTTTAGGGAAATGAGGAGGAAAATCAAGCAGCTGCACAGTGTCCACCACATGGTCTATGTTCTCCATACGGTGCAGGCTCTACGTCCTAATAATATTTTGGCACCAATACATATTAATAGTGCAATTTCAATAATCAGCATATTTTGTCAAATAATTGTTGGGCTGATGGTTATAAGAGGTGACACTGCCAATATCTCATAAAGGCTGAAAGAAATATTTCCCATTTCCATGCTGCATAAACAAAGCATACCAGACAACCTCAGGAATGCTAATGATCTCCAGTACTTTAGTATATTAAGTATTCATCAATTGAGCACAGACCACAACAATGTTCTGAGAGTCCTTAAACACATGAGAAACACATGAGAAATGATGTAAAGTTTATATGAGCTCATATAATCTTGGTTGGTTATAGAGTCAAGCATAAGATCACAGAAATCAGGTCATGTGTATCGTATCTTTCCTACTAGAAGGTTGTGCCCCACATTATATTTGCTGGTGCCACATCCAGCCCAAATTTAATTGACTCAAGCAATGAGTCATCCACTGCTTCCCCCACAGCATTTTTCCCCAATCTACCAGATGGACATGTTGGTATTTTGTTTCCCTGATAATCGGACTTTACTGCCCTTAATTTCATCCCATTATATAATATCTCACACTTAGGCTGTAATTATGATCCAAAAGCTTTGCAAGTGTCTGTTGAGTTTCATAACAACCCCTCATGAAATAGATAAGTTCTGAGTCAGAGATGCAAAAACTTTAGTTATTTGCCATAGGCTGCATATGGGATTGTATCAAGCACAGCTGTGTCTACCTCCTTGACTCAAGTTGTTTGTATGCAGTTTATAAGATAAGAAGTAAGAACTCTTTTCCAGGACATAGCTCTAACCTCTTTCCACCAGTGTCTGTCTACACTGAGAAAAAACAGTTTATTCCTTCATTAATATTTGTGCCTTTCAAACATTCATTTGTATATCTTTCCCTAGTCATTATTTTTATGCCGTTGATATTCACTCTATCTATAAATAAACCAAGCACTTTATTATTTTACTCTTTCATCATGACTATCTGATCTGGAGATGTGTCTTTGCAGATTATGTGCCTTAGTATGATACTTCATGGAGTTTATGGAGATAAGTCATGCCATGACTGTTAGCCTCCCAGGCTGTAACACAATTTGAGGGGTATAATCCAGCTGGCTTCCCCAGACTTTGTCAGCTGAGATACAGTAGCTCGCTGTGTATGTGCTGTTATCCCACTGTGAAGCAAAGTAATGTGGGTTCATGTGAGTCACCAACAAACATCCCTATTTTTCCACACAGTACAGCAATATGTCTCACTCAGTTACCACATCTCAAATTAAGGCCCCTGTCTAACAGCTGGGGGACAGGAACCTCTACAGGCTAGCACAGGCCTTCTGTCTGACAAACCCTTAATTTTCTTTAATTGATGCACTTGGGTTTAGAATACAAAATTAGAAATGGCATTTTATTGCATGCATCAGTGTAGGATCTCAGGTTTCTAATTGAAACAACTCAGGCAATATTCTAGATCACAGTGCAAATACAGGCAAGCACTACAAATATTCTATCTGCTTTGAAAACTAATATCTTTGGGTTTCATTTCTCTTGCTGAACAGAATTGCTTTCCAAGTATTTATCATCAATTTGCTTATTAGATGTTGGGTGATATTTATCTGACAACAGGTTTTTTAAATTAGATTTAACCTTACTGCTTACCTGTGTTTCTACACCTCCTTCCCAGATTATTTTATAAATCTTTCTGCTGTCCTCTGCTTTTTACTATCCTTTCTCAATGAATTGAAAGGTAGAGTGAGAGCTATCTAGAATTCAAAATGCTTTAGCAAAAATTTCTAGTGATGAGTGACTCAACATTTTTCTGTGTTCTGCTACATACAACATAAGGGCTCATAAAACATAGAACAATTGTCTCCTACAACAAGGTTTTGGTAAAGGATCTTCCCTGAAATAATCTTCATGTAGTACCCATCACTCCTTCGTCTTGCAAACAAAAGCAAACTCGTATAAGGAAAACTAGCAGTCTTCCTCTGCATGGACAAAACAGCCCCTGAATATGGGAAAGAACTTTCTTCCTCAAGAAAAACTGGAAGACGCAATTCAGGGTATGAACTAGTGGTTGTCACACCTGCATACCCAATGGGTTTTTCTGAGGTATTTAACTAGCTTTGAAATTGCTTTCAAAAAAGTTCACAGAAACTGAGGCTAACATCTTCCATTAGCCAGCCCTGCAGCTCACAGACCTCATGAAAAGAAAAAAAATCTGCTATTTGTGCATAATTAAAGGATCTGCAAACCACCAGTCAAGATAAAAAGATCAAGGGGTATCATAAATCTTTCAGCCCTATGGGATGACCATGACCTTTGTACACCAGCCCTTGCTCTTCCTGCAGCACCAGTGCTGGCCCTCCAACCAAGAAGCCCAAGGAGAAAAGCTAGGAGAACAGTTTTTCTCTGAGCAAAGCTGCTGTTCAGGACACCAGTGATATCACAGCGAGTCCAGACTGAGTGCAGTCCTGTAAGTGCAGCTGTGGGAGCACAGGGGAAAATTCTCACCTAGCAAGCTTAAAAAGAAAGGTGCAATCTCAGCTCCTTTACAGTCAAAGAGGGAATGGGTATAATTTAAATTCTTTCAGCTTTTAAGAAAAAAAAATCCCATTTACCCTCTTTTTAACTCCATACTTCTATCTGGTGGAAAGTCTGATTCAAAAGGGAGTTGTATGCTTCGGAAAATCTGGCTAGCATGTCAGTTCACTTTAAAAAAGTGTGGAGAACAAAAAAGGCAAGCTCCCATGCTCATGATGACCCTTAAGGGAACTTAATTAAAAGTAATGGTGAAAGAAGGGTAAGCAGTTAAGAGTGTACACCAGACAGGGTATAGTCACAACTTCAAAAATAAACCTGGGTCTGTTGAGATACAGGGATTCTCCTGAAAGTGAAAATGCATGTTTTACATAGCTTGCAACACAAGGAACAGGGGCCCATTGCCAAAACACAGGCTTCTCAGGACACTTAAGGTGCTCTAAGGTAGCTAAAGATGTTTGTCTCCTGCTCCTATCTGTCTTTCCTCACTCCCTGCTCTGTGCTGAAAGTGAGCAGTGGAGCAGGGGAGGAGCTAAACAGTAGGCAGGGGTGCCTTTCTAAATTCCTGTTCACTGGCTAATTGCTCTTCCAACATTTTGATTTTACCTGCTTCTTTTTTCTCTCCTATCAGGAACCTGACCCAAAACTTGCCTGCCACTTACCAAATATGAAAAGAAAAGGAAAGAAAGAAAGAAAGAAAAATACTGTGCAGATGGGGTCATGTTCCAGTGAACTCATTCTAAACATAACTTTCTCATTTCTGCACTCCTTCTCTGGCAGCATCTGAATTCCCTTCCCACCTGGTGGCTCAGAGCTTAATGCCTCTATTCCCATAGCTCTCCGGCCCTATAAAGCAATCAGATTACAGGCTTCATGTGGCTGAATTGTAGGACTTTTCATCTAGGTTGAACAATTAACTTGCCATCATTCTGCTTTGGCTCCTGCCATTCATTTTCTCTATTCTCTGCCACAGAAATTTGCATTTGTTCTCCATTTTCACACTGCTTCATTAAAATCTGTCTCAGGCCACCCTCTCCTACACTTTCACCATTGATCCTCCACACACTGTTACTGGAGGGACCAGGCTGCAACCAGCCCTGGCAGTTCTTGGAGTAGGGCAGCCAGAGAAAAGCAGCAAGACAACAGGCAACATCCTCAAAGAGCTTGTTTAAAGCTTTACTTTTCTGTGCTTTGACTACTGTTAGTTTGGGGAACTGCAAAACTGCATAATACCTCTGTGAGCTCTGAAATTTCAGCCAGTGGAGTTGAAATTATATGAATCTGATGACACTGGGGGGTGCATGCCCCACCTCTGATATTTTTCAGAAAACCTGTGATTTTTGCCTTTCCTTACCTATAAAGGAGTTGATACCTTAATTTTGATTTTATACATCATTAACACATAGGGCAGGGGGTCAGGATTATTCCTGGTACAGGATTTTTGCATGACCTTGGTAAGTTACCCTGATGGGATCATACTGATGCTCAGCAACCCTGAAAATCAGGCCATGTTGGTGTCTAAATATGGATGAGATGCCCACATTTCAAATGCTGAACATAACCACTTTGCCCTTCAGTTTTTCTACTTACAAGAAATCAAGCTAATAATATTTTACCAGGCTCAATACTTTAGTGAGGAAAGAAAATTTTCTAGCAAAAGTGTGTTAACTCTTTTTGTAAAGGCCATTTATGACAGTAAGATGAAGGTGCTATATAAATGCAAAGTATCTCACAACATTTCTGTATTTTTCTTCTCTGTCCAGATATATAGTTCATGCTTGGAAATATGTGCATCAGAACTATGCCTTATTGAATACAGAGACAAGAAGGCATTTCAAAGCAAATGAATTAATATTGCCTTATTTGACTGTCACAAAGATACTAATATCTGCAATACAGATGAAGAATGATAAGCAAATAGATGTTACAGAGTGACTTCCTTTTAGAAGATGTGCTCAAAGTCTCACTCTAATGAAATGTCATAAGCTTTGTAAAAATTATAGATCATAAGTTTCTGACAGAGGAGGTTACTTTGCTTTGGACTTCATATGATGGATAAAGATGAATTAATCACTGGAGTAGAAGTTGGTCGTTGCCTAGGAACCAATGATCATGACCTCATTGTATTCAATATACCCAAACAAAGAATAGCTCCAAAGAATAAAATACATGTGATGTTTCAGAATGGCTACTTCCAAAAATCTAAAGGAAATTCTGAACTACAGTAGCTGAAAGGAAGACACCTACTTTAGAGAAATAGTTTAAAGGAGCTATGCTTATATAATTTCCTACTGAGTCACAGAAGAGTTAGCTATAGTGATCTTTGTGCCAGTGGTGCTAATCTTTAATGAATCTGCTGATGATAATGATGGTTCAAAGCACTGAAAGATACTCAGTTTGAAAAACAAACAAAAAAACCCCAAACAAACAAAAAAAACCCAGCCCCAAAAAACCTAAATAGGCAAACAGAAATCTATGTAACTACAGGTTGATTAGTTGATTAGTTTAACATTATATCCAGGCAAAATAATGGAAAAGGCAGTATATACTTCAGAATTAATTCATGTCAATTAAATAGCTGCTATAAAATAAACCAAAAATCAAACAGATGATAGTCCTTCAGATTACAAAGTCAGATGGTAATGGTTATTTGCAGATGTGAAATTTTTTGTATATTGTTAGTCATTTAAAGAAATAAAACATAATATTCTGGTTAAAAATAACATTTTTTCATCTCTGGAGCACCTATTTAATGGATCTAAGAAATGGCCAAATGACAGCTCTTGAGTATTGATAGGGAAACTCAGTGAAAGCCTGTGTTCCTAGTGGAATTCTTTAAGGATTGTTACTATGCCTTACATTAGTCAATATTATTATATTAATCAGGAGTAATAAGGACAAATTAAGTGCTCATTTAGAGATTAGTGGAACAATATAACATGATGCATTTGGCATCTCTGAGCAGTGACAGTGTGAAAGGGGCCATATCATTTTAATACTTTTATAAATATGGTGAAAGAATTAAAAAAAAAAATAGTAGAGCACTATGGCAGGAAGCTCACTGTCCTGAAAGTGAACAAAATGCAGGTCATTACTACAGACTATTTCTGAAATCAGTCACCAGATTTAAAGAGAAAAACAAAACTCAAAATCTGGATAATGGCAAAGGTTGAACTACTTCTGACAATAACTGGCAGTGGAGAAATGTATGGATGAAGTCCTGGCTTCACTAACTGTGACAGCAGATCTTTTAACTGAGCTCCTTTAGGATTAGAATTTTATCCTAAATAGCTACATAATGGAAATAAATGAGCCATAGGCAACCACAGGGACTTATGAAAGAAATTGAAAGCTGAAACTGAGAAAAATAAGCAAGGAGGACACAAAACTGAATTTGTTTCGCTGTGATTTATACAAAGCGGGGATGTCTTCAGCCTTACCTCCCTACAGAATTCAAGGAAAGAAATAAGTAGGAATATTTTTGTCAATGTAATTGCATTGTTACATATTTATTTTATTCAATTGCTTCTCAAACACCCTATGACCCAGTGTACATCAGCACATATTTAATTATCTGCCTGAACTAGGGACTTCTCATGCAAGAAAATAAATTACACCCATGGAGTCTCAGACAGGCATGGATTGATGGGAAGGACGTCTACAGCAACAGCATCTCTCCACACCATCCCTCACCTTGTCAGTGGCACCTGCTGCTGGTGCACAGGTCTGGTACCAGACCACAGTCTCAGCCTCATGATGCCATCATCCCCTCAATCTGAGTAGGTCAATGTGCTGATAGATCCTACCTGAAATGAGACACTGTATCTCTTTAATGAGGTTTAATAACACTAAAAAATATACACAGGAGGTAAGTAATAAAAGCAATTGCTTCATACTAGCAAGCACAGCTGCTCTGCCTCAAATATTTTTGGACCTCCCAATTTTTAAGTTTTTCTCCAATAATTTCAACTTTTCACTTATATTTTGCAAGAGAGCAAGGGAGGAGTGACCTTCCACAGCACTGGCTTACAAGCCACACAAAAAGAGCTCAGTGGAGCTGTGACTGTGATCTGAAATCAAAAATAATTTACTGGGCTATTTCATTAAAAAATAAATTGTTTATGAAACACCCACGCCTGTGTCCATGAAAACAGAATGTTGTATTTATGAGGCAACCCTTATGAGACGTAGTATAATTTTAGTGTCTTATACTTGAACTATGCTAAAAATATATTACTTTGTAATCAGAGAACAGTTATAGTAAAAAAAAATCTAAAAAAATAAGCAGGATCATGTCCTTGAAGACTGGCTAGTTCTGAGAATCTGAGAATCAGGGAAGGAGTTACAGCATGTTGTTCTCTGGTGGTCTGTCGTGCACAGTTAAAAAGCTACAGTGGCTGCCCAGCCTGTTACCTATTTGCCCAGCCCAGTCCACAGCAAGCTGCCTCCCTCCTTGTGCCGGGCTCTGCCATGCTCCTGTAGCTTTTGAAATTCTGAAGCAGCTACAGGGATGGTGGCAGGAAGCAGAGGACACATATCAAGTTCCTGGTCCCTAGGAAACACTTGGGGTCACAGTTCTACCTGGTTCCCCCACCGGTTTGCAAGCACAACAGGCAGAAGTCCAAGGGAAGCGCCTGCTGCATGCCGACAGGGAGGTGATGCGTTCCCCTGTGTCAGATTTCTGGAACACAGCAACAGCAGCTGAAAACAGTCATAAGGTTTTAAGTATGTGCACAATCATCAGAAAGCAAGGGAGAGAGCCTCCACTAATGAAAGAGAAGGTAAATAGAGCCTGAGAAACTGGAAACATTCTTTGGGTTGGCTTACAGCGGGGAAAAAAAAATCTTAAAAGGCATTGTGCACAGCAGAGAGGCCATTAATCACAGGAAATGCACTTCCTCAAGTACAGCAGGGACATGTGGGAACCTGTCATTTTTCAGACTATTACTAAAGAGCTTTCCAGAATTCCAGAATATGTCAATCCCTTCTCAAGATCCAGACAATGTAGCATGGCAGCAGAGTACTTGATTTGACAATGGTGACATACAGCTTTGTTGGGCTGGATAAAGACATCACTCCTAGGCTTTGGAAGCCCACCACAAATTTGACATATATGCCCTGCCTGGCATGCCAACACTAGCCCTTCCAAAATATCCTGCTGGCCATGTGCATGAGATAAGTGACACAGGTACTTGCTGAACTGTAAATGGGTTTCCATTCTGGGCACTTTCCAAATGACCCATCAAATCCTGGAAGTGATATATCCTGCTATGACAATTGTAAAAAAATTACAGAAGTATTTTAGAACCAATGGTCAAATTATCATGCCTTTATCAACATCTGAAAAGAGTAATTTATTTAAAATTGGAAACTATCTCTCTGCCTTAGCCTTTGAACCTTAAAAACCCACAGCCAGATGCAGTATTTGTATTGTACAAGCAATAGTGGGCTATAAACTAGGAATGCTATGTCTGTGGGAGCTGGAAAAATTAATCTCTGCTGACAGTCACATATTAGGGCTTGACAGGTTTTAGAAGTAACAATTTCATATAAAACATCCTGGTTTAATAATAATACCAGACCTTTATTTATCAGTTCACCACATTTGCTACGAATATTTTTCATGCAAGGCCCTACACACAAATTCAACCTTCATAAACCCCTACTGAACTGAGGCAAATTCACTCTAAACCAAAAATCTTTCACCAAATCCCCAACAAGGCAGTAAAAAGCTCCATCAAGCATCAAAAAACAGGTCCAGGGAAGTATTTTCCACCCTGTGTTTTTTCCTCTAATATATAGGTAGTAATCATATTTGTTCCTAAATTTTTGGATGTCATTTCTCCATTAGAAGTGCAACAGACCTGTTCTGCTGGAGAAACTGTAGAATGTAAAGTTTTTCCAAGAATCTGTGACCATTAAAATGAGCCAACCACACTCTGCACAAGGTTATGCTAGCAGGAGCTGGGCTTTTTGTTCGTGACTCAAGTCACTTGTGTGCTATCTTCTGCAATCCTATGGGTCTCTCCACACCTTGGCACTGGCTGGACATTGCTGCCTCCCTGCCAGCACGGCTTTCTGTGGTTGCCCAGTTGTCTAAATGAAGAGGAAGGAAATTACAGGGGAGAGCCATCAACTCTGTATGAAACTGAAAATGCTTTTCCATGTTTATAACACTAACGCCTTCATAAAATCCCAGGTACAGAGTGGATGGAGAAAATTCAGTTTTGAAATGAGCAAGCAGAGTTAAGGAAAGTGCTTTTTTAACTGCTGCCACAAACATTGTTAACAGCTAAGTAACACTGGAAATCCAAAATCAGGGAGAGCACAGCAGAGCCCATCAGTTTAACTCTTTATCAGAGCATGTTGAATGGGACTTTATGTTTTCATGTGAACTTTGAAATACCTAAGTTCAAATTTCACCTTCAGAGTTCCCATCTGTTCTTATTTCATCCTCAGACTTTCCATCTGCTTCCATCTAGGCCTTCCTAATGCCATGCCCGGTCAGACAGTAAGGTTTTACCAGGTGCTTCTGTGTTGTAAATTTTAATGCATGTAAGAAACAATAAAAATTTGTGGTTTACATGTTACTTGTGTTAATTAATTCCATTGCACAGCAATGATAAATGATATTGTCCAGAAAGTCAGTTAAAATCTACTGTAGACAAATATAGCAATATTTTATAGCTCCTATTGCCAGATGGGTTTGAAGTTCAGACGTTTGTGCTAATGCATTTTGCACTTAGGTGCTCTGCTGGGAAAAATCGACACCCAGTGACAAAGAGTTAACAATAAAATATCACTGTTAGCTGGGGGCAGTAAATGCAAGGTGGAGGTGTGTATTTCTATACTAATTTTTGCTGAATAGGAGTATATGAGAAGCTGTTAGTGTTCCATTTTACAGGTTTTTTTAAAAAGGAGATTATGTTTTTTCCTAATACTAATATGTAAATATTTTCACGTCTGGAAGAGCAAGAATGTCCTGGCTAACAACCAAAGATGTGCTGGATAAAATCCCCTCCACCTGTTCAGAGGGCCACTGTGCTAGAAATGAAAGATCATGAAATAAGCAGCGTAAAGTCCTATATCATAGCAAGTTTAGTAAGGATAATTAGTGTATTAAAGAAAGATTCACTATCCAAGGGCATTCCTATGATTTCTTGCTTCAAATCACTGAACTCAAGGCCAAAACATATACTGAACTCTGAGTGTAAACAGTGGGTTACACAGTGGGGCTTGTTTTGGACACTGGGTTTTGTTTGCGTTTTTGTTCCACAAGACTGGATAAACAACGCTTTATGCCAAGCGAGACTTTCCTTCCCTCGATTTTGCTCCTCCCCAAGCACTCCAGTGTTTGTGCCTCCTACACACGAGGAATCCAGAATGAGCCCAGGGGTTTCACGTTTGAACCTAAATGCTGTTAGATACCAGACAACAAGGGTTTCCTCCCAACAGCAGATTCAAAATCAGCCTCTTGCAAAAGGCTTTGTCATCTCCATCGCTGCGGGAAGCACTCCAATGGCCAAACAGAATTTGTTTTTATGTGGCAGCTCCATCAAGATCACATCACTAGGGTTAAAAGGTGCAGAGTTGTTGACGGGGGAAAGGCTCTCAGCAATAAAAATAGAAAGGGCAGTTTGTCTCATTTTCCTCTGGAAAAGAGATGCTTTGGAAGGAGGACAGGAAAAGGACAGAGGGTGCAGACTGCAGCATCCAAGTGAGCATAAAGCTCGCATATTATCTTGTCTAAAGATTTTTGGAAGATGACAAACAGTTACAATTATTATTGTTCATTCGCTCAGAGATTCAAACAGGAAATTGTATCATTGTGAGAACAGACATTTACAATCACACTGTGATTCAAGAATATTTTTGTGAATAAAAGAAATAAGTAGAGTTTCCTGCTATTTGGGCTTTTATGATGTCATGTTTATACACCCTCATGCAGCTGTGGGTGTTTATCATGATAATCACAAATCTTCACACTTTCCCCAAATTTTACTGCATATATTTTGTCCTGTAAATGGTGCCAACACTGCAATTGTCCCTATATTTTTTCCATATTATTTTGTTATTAAAGTCACAATCTCATTTCAAGTGGGCACAGATGATACCTGTGTGAATTATTGACTAATTGTGATGCACAAATAAAGACTACACAGATATAATAACCATCTTACAAGGAACTCACAGACTAAAATCTGGTTTTATGAACTATTCAATGAATATTTATACATAACAAATATATTTATGAACAGAAAAAAAGGTTAAATTTGCAATTAGTACTTGTGTTGACTAATTTTAATTTACAAATGGGGACATTTTGTCTGAGTTTGCTAATTATCATTTGATTTGCCTGTCTGTGAACTAGATTATTCTAATGCAAATGAGGAAAACAAGTCAATATTCAAAGCTTCCCATAAGTTTTGAGTCTCTTCCTCTATTTTTTATCTTCTGAATCATCTTAGTTAACACTTAATTACCTAGTTGCAGCTAAGAATCTTTGAAACTGACACATAATTTAATTTTAATAGGTATTAATATGCTCATGATACATTACCATTTCACTGACTGATTTTTATTCTGATAATGATAAGGCTGAAGGACTTTGTGAGTTAGTTGTAGGATATAGACCCTCTCTTTTCTAACCAGTTTGGACACATCCCAGGTCCACAGTAGCCAAAAAATTGCTACTGTTTTCGGCCAACCAATAAGTTACGGCATGTGAAATGAGTTTGTGATCAAATGCAGGCATCCCACACACACTGCAACTTAATATATTGTCACCTTACCATGAGTATATTGTGGAATTACTCCTAGAAAAAATGGTGAAAATTCCATCAGGTTAAGTGTGATGCTGAAGAATCCACTGGAAAAACCAAGACACACTGTTCCCAGGAGCAAAGGGTTCCCATAACAACAGTAAAGGGTTGGAGAAACATGATGAGTCCATTGCTGTGATTTTGCTGATGAGATTAATCTGAATTGAAACTACAGTTACTTTTTTATTTATTTGGTTGCTTGCTTTTTTGGCTGTTTGGTTGGTTGGCTAGTTGTTAATGCAAGCAACTTTTCAATATGGAGATTTTCTGGGTGTTTCAAAAAGTCCCAATGCAGTTTAATTGCATTGTACCATAAAGAGATGGTAGAAACCATGTACATCTATCTCCAGGTACCAGGCAGGTACCCACCAGTTTCCATCATCCTTTTTGATATAGGGACATGCTCACACTCCTTGCCTCTTTCCTTCAGCTTTTGCTAGGGCTGCTTCTCTTCCCACAGGACTCTTCCTCTAGCTCTGTGACAAGCAGCTCTCAGGCCTCTGTGCCCTCCTCCATCCCAAAACAAACAAGATTAAAAGCTCTCTCTTTCTGACATGAGGTCTAGCTTTGTCAATGTGTAGGAAGGACAGTCATATTTATACTCACATGTCATAAAACCTTAAATTTTCACACAGGAATTCAAAACCTCAGGAAGTACATGCACACAGAAACACTCTCTAAAATAAGTCATTCTCTTGCTTTGTGTCTTCTAGTTCTCCTGGCCTGAGCCTGGAAAAAAATATTTTGCCTTACAGCTAAGCACATGAGGGAAAGGAGGCAACTAGAATATTTGGGTAGAAAAGAAGTGTGCCACAGTCCCTTTGGAGGTACCTGGCAGAAGTCCAACAGGTAGCAGACCTCTCATCAAGCCTCCCAGACATCAAGAGCTTACAGGTTAGGTCCATGTTAAGAAAAATATATTTACAAGGAACAGCTCCTTTGGCAAATCTATGAAAAACAAGGAAAATCAGAAAAGTATATTTTATTACACTCTCTCATGACTAGGAGGAAATTTGTTTTTAAACCCAAAGAAAATTTCTCCTGTCAAAACATCAGTGAGAGTGGTAAAGACAAAACAGGACTGAGAATACACTGAAAGCCTGTGCTGGCCAGGGCTGGTTGTGTGTTTGTGCTGCTCGCTACCACATCATCTGGGTACTTCTTTTCCTTTCTGTCATGGAAATACTAAAAAGTGTCCATCTTTCTGCAACACAAGGCAAGAGGCACTCAACAATTTCCTTGAACTAATTTTTTTCTTCCAATCATATCTTATGATCATAAGATCTTTTAAAATATTTTCAAAGGTTCCTCAATTATTCAGGCAAGGACTTTTGCTTGTTCTGTAAATCCAATAATCCATAACAAAAAGATCCAGAACTTTCAATCCTTGACACCTTAAATCTTTTCTTCTTCCAAGGTTTAATTATTCCCTGGGAAACACTTTAAGTTTAGAGAACATCTTGATCACTAACACAATGTCAATATATTACAGTACTAGACTCAAAATTAATCCAGCAGGAGATATATCAACTTCAAGTAGCATTTGCTGCATTTTTAATTAAACACAAAGACTTTCCTGGAATCAAACACATCATCAGAATTTTAATAATTCACAGTGACCCTCAGGGACTAAGAAGTGAAGAGAAAAACACAGCAGCAGCATCTTTTGTTATGACTGCATGTTTTGGGTTGTTTTTTTGTTTTCTTCTTTTCTTTTTTATAAATGTAAGTATTTCAGTTCTTTCTTCTTCCTGGGGAATTTTTGCAGCTGTGGCTCCCTGAGTGACTTGCAGTCTGAGTGTTTTTCATCACTGACCACTTCCAGTTTTTCAGATGGAGTCTGAAGAAGAGTCTGACAAGCTTCCTAGCTCATCATGGACTTGTAGATCTCTGTTGGACTTTACCAGGAATTAGCTACTTCAGCATCATCAGATACACTAAAAATTACTTTCTACTTAATGTTGTGTTCTCTGGTTTTGGACTACTGTTATGAAGAAGTCATGATTATAACAATGTCCTGGGTAAATAACTATTTGGGGGAAGCTGTTGATTTGGCTGCTAATGAGTTAAAAAAAACCCTTAAATTCACCAAAAATAAGATATTTTCTCTTTCTTCTTGCAAAAAAAACCAACAGCCATATAAACAAACAAACAAACCCAACAAACAAAAAACACCACCAAAATTAAACAAACCATGACTCATTCAGCTTAAGATAGTATATGGAGTTTAGAAGACTTGTATGTATCTGGCAAGAGCTGCTCTTTTGCCTGTTGACCTCCCTGAGTCTTTAGATAAAAGTCTTGATGAACTTTCAGGTCTTCCTGGGAAGATGCAAATTGACACAAATTGAAGAGGATAACCTTCCTGGACAGTTTGTAGAAAGAGGTTCCTCTGGCATCTCCTAACTCATTGTATGAGCATGAGTCAGAAAAAAGGACAAGGCACTTCAGTCCGGTGTGATAGGAAGGGCACATACACATTCCATAACTGATTCCAGTGAATATTTAAATATTTCTGTAAAGAAGAAGGCTGAACCACAGTGAGTCAGTCCCTTCAGGCCCATTAGCAGCACCACAGGCACAGAAACAAGCTCTAGTTGAGATGCCTACAAAGACAGAGAAGTCAAATGATTCTGTAAAATTAGGCCTAAAATGAATTAACATAATTTTTAGGGACTGTAGAAAAGCAAGAGTAGCAATAGCTGTAATCATGCCAATGAGAAAGAAAAATACAAGACACAAAAGTATTTCAATGGCTTCTACAGCTAGTGTGATTTTGAATTCTATCACCACATGCTGTGCCTACTAGTGGAGGCTGGCAAGGGAAGGCAAGAGTTCTCCACTTTAGAAAGCCAATCCCCAGGAAATTAAAAATTTACTGCCTTTTGCATCAGTATTGATGACCCAAAGAGAACAAAATATATACATATGAGTATCATTCACTCACTTACTATTGTACACTTCCTGTTTTCACAGATAAGCTTTATCTGTGAATTCGCCTTGAGGGAGGTAGCGCCAACATCAGCAAGGACTTCTCACTCACATGAGCTGCCAAATTCTGTGCAACTAACAAGTTAACCATTTCTGTGAGCCCATAGAGTCAAGAATAAGGTGTCATAGGCATGTGCTGTTCTCTCAATGCCACTCAGAAACCAAATTA
The DNA here is from genome assembly GCA_013399015.1 of Galbula dea. Taxonomy (NCBI): domain Eukaryota; kingdom Metazoa; phylum Chordata; class Aves; order Piciformes; family Galbulidae; genus Galbula; species Galbula dea. The sequence goes on along the minus strand of VWZX01008725.1, from coordinate 470,240 downwards.
TTCCATGGTTTTTGGTATTAACAGTAATAGCCCATTCCAATATGTCAGCATTACTTGACTTTCAAGAGCATCCACGGATGACCTTTGACCAAGAAAGGTAATATTACAACCCAATGCAAGTGTACATTTAATGTTACAAAGGCCAAGAACAGGTTCCTATTTATCCTGGGATGAATAAGAACTTATACCTGAGCATAAGTAGAAACTCCTTGCTTTCACTGATTGCTGAGACTTGTCTTAACTCCCTAATTCTGCTCCACTCCTGTCTCAAATTCCTTCTCCTTGCACCACTTTGACTTCTCACCTTGGTCCTGCCTTGGGTACTTCTCCAGTCATAGGATTAAGGTTTTCTAGCCTGAGCTACAATATTATTGAACCCCTCAGAGGACAGAAATTCTCATACACATTTAGAAGTTCTTGGCCTGGCAAGACAGGTGGAAGCAAAATGTCTAACCTCCAGGTATTTCAGGTGTGAGCAAGGAAATCCCACATAAGCCTTCAGAGGAGACTGATTTATTAGTCTGCTCTGAATTCATTCAGACAGGACCAAATTCAGTTAAAAAAAAAAAAAAGGTGGGGTAATGGAGTTAGTCACCTCTTGGTCAAGAAGTTCAAATGTTCTTTAGGCAGTGAGTAGGTTGAAATCCACAGTCTGAACCTGTATCACAGGTCTCAGGGGTATCCAGAAAGTAGACTACTGAATTGCATGATGATGCTGTCAATATTCTCCCCTCCCTTCCTCTGAAGCTGAGCCACAGAACAAAAAGCCATCACAATTCATGGCTGAGAAGAAAAGATGAAATAGAAAGTAATGCAGAGGAGAAGGCTTAGTAATTTTCAAGGTCAGAATTGGATTCATAATCTTTCTTTGAATTTCTCAAAGCAAGTAATCCAGACAATATTTTAGCTCCCTAATATTTGTGAAGCTGATTCTCATTTATGCTAATGTCCTTTATGTCCTGCATTAACAGTTCATTTAAACCTTTTTAAGGTCTCTTTACATCTCTAAAGCACTGTAAAGGAGCCATATTATAAGTTAGTGCAGACTGGAAACATTTTCTCCACTATTACTTATACAGCTTTGTGTGGATTTCTTTGGTATGGAAACTGTATGAAGCTTTAATTGGATGTGTCCCCACAAGCCTTAAAACATTACTACTATAGATGATTGTTTCCAAGAACTGCTCTCTAGAATTATTTATGTTCCAGTCTTGCTAAGGACATGAAGATTTTGCAAGTGAATATGAATTATCATACAGAATGTTTGGGCTTTAGCCAGAACTTGCAAGAAATGAAAGCAGTCACATAAATGAAATGGATGCCTGATTTTTCTCATGGCTTCTTTGTATACTCCTGAAAATTTTGCCAAAATGTTGCATCACAGACTGCTTCATACTTCTGTCTGGAGCATGCAGTGTACTGATCAACTTTGTTCAGAGAACTAGCAAAGTCTGTTTTTCCCAGTGGACCTTTGGGTATGAAGGGACTCCAGTCATCATGCCTTTTAAAGCACAGTAACGAATTCAACCAAGGTGACTGTCAGGTCTGCATCTTGCAAATGTCTTTTTAGACCAAAAATTACTCAATCTAACTCCAAATAACCTAACTCCAGTCCAAAATGGAGTGCTGCAGAAGTGGTTTTCTTTTTCCTATCACCTAGGCAAGCAGTTTGCATAGTGATTACTGCATAAGGGTTTCACTGGTAAACTGTTATGAAGTGTTTCATTTGGTTGCCCTGAAGCAAGTTGATCTTGCTAAGCTTTCTTCTTGAAAGTAAACTATTTGAACCACTGTGAATAACAGCATCTATGGGATAAAATATCAGTTGCTTTAAAAGGAAAATGTGGTATTTGCCTTCATGTAAAATCAGTTCATCTGTAAAATCAATTCATATGTAAAATCTCTTCATCTCCTTCATTCTTCCTCCAATGGGCATATGCTGCAGCTCCAGCTGTTGAAATGTAACACACAGTAGCAAGTCTATCAACTGCATTTAGAGGTCTTTAAGAAGCAAAACTCTCAAAGGAGATCATTGATTTTAGTATTATCTCAAATGCAAATTGTTGATTATTCTGAATTTCCTTCCCAAAGTAATCATTCTGAAAAGCAGCTCCTTTTATGTGGCTCAAAGCTATCTTGGAGTCTTACCACTGATCTCTGTTGGGTAATTTTTCAAATTGCCAGTAGTTCTTGGAATTAAAACACTGTATCCCACTTCCAGCAATGTTTTGCTAATCTTCTGGCTTCCTTTGAACTAAATGCTACTTAGTCTTCTGCTTTATTCTTCTGTTGGGCTTATATGTTTATAAGGCTTAGTATGTAACTCAGTCACTTGTTACCAAAAGGAGGCAAATGTTCCAAATTATCAGAGACAGTTTGGAAGTATGTTCTGGGACATGAAATCATCCCACATAGCTATAAACTGCAAACTAAAGTGCATCAATTGTAAGTGCAAGTACTCTAGATTGTCCACAGAGTCATCAGAGAGAGAAAAGCATTTTCTGAATGCAGAAATCTTTATACAAGACAGAAAGGCATTTTCTGAATGCAGAATACTTTATATAGGACCTCTGTCTTGACTGTTTGGGAAAGGTGAGAGAGGAAGTGTGTGGCTAAGTCAAGGTGGCTGAGTCTGGATCTGAGTCTACAGTGAAATATGGTTGATTATCAGAATATTAAGATACAATAACTTTAATACATGTTTGTCATGTTATCCAGCCTGAAAGAGTGGATTTTCAGTAATGCTCTGAATTGTAGAATTACAGAATAGTTTGAATTGGAAGGGACATCTAGAGGACAATTAGTCCAACCTCTTGCTAAAAACACAGTCAGCATCAACATCAGATGAGATCAGTCAGAGCCTTGTACTTTTGCCTTCTAAATAGGTCCAGATTCCACAACACTCTTGATTGTTTTGTTTCATTTTTCCAGGAGAAGAGGGGATGACTGTTGTTATTCATAGAATCATAGAATGGATCACGTCCCTTGACCTCCTGGCCACAATTTTATTGCATAGAAACACCTTGTTACCAATGATTTTGAGGTGAAGCATACCAACAGAGAAATCACATGATGAACATTTTTGTACAAGTTTTGGCTGGATGAGTATACAGGTGAATGAATGAACCAGTATGAAGCCATAACACACTGCTGAACATTGCAAAGATTTATTGCATCTAGGATCACGCCCGGTGTTTTGAAGCCATTAGCATTTACAAGGGTTTGCACGAACTGTGGTCATGAACATGCTTATTGGAGTCCCATCTTATTGCCATACCTTCAGGGATAAATCAGTGTTTGCTTACATATTGAAATCTCTTAGCCTTTAGTCAGATTTGGTGCATGTGAGGACCTAGCTATCAACAGCACTCCCCAAGAGATGTATGCCATGGTAAGAATTAAGTAACAAAACAAAGGATCAATTACATAGTTGTACAAAGCTAAAGAAAATGCAAGAATCTGAAAGGATCTCAAAATATAAACATCAGGATCTATTTATCCCAACAGAATTAATTTTCTTATTCCTATGTGTGATATATTTTTGCCTTAAAAAAATCTATGAAATGAACTGCAACTTCAATAATCTGCACAAGGGTGTAAAGGTTATTGTTTTAGATGTATTGCTGGAAAAAAAATAATTCTATTTGCAGGGTCATGGGTGCTTTATAAAACCTTATGGACAGCAAATATTTCTTGTCAACTTTCAGCATTTGTTTCTGTTTCTTCTCCTAAAAGCTGCCCATGCTGTCTCTTTTACAAATTAATCCGAAATTTCAAAAGACCACACACTTGGCTTTTCCATTATTTTTTTTCCAGAAGCCTCTAAAAGGCAGAGGAGCCTTGATAGAATGATTTTTTTTCCAGAATAGATTTTGAACTGAAATTCCACTGGTGAAGTGTTATTTTGTTCTGGCCAGCATCCATAAGTTCCATCTTCATATGAGAAGTTTATCATCTTGCTTAAGCTGGAACAGTGTCCAGCTGGGGAGATGCCATTCACCTCCCTTCATCATCTTCCTAAATATTCAGAGAATGAATTCAAACAGCTAAAAATGTGTGGCTCATGATATGCAGCTTGAATTTATAGTTACACTATCCGGATGCTAATAAGGAATTTGCAGGCTATAAAGATGGCTATCTTTGTCCTTAAAGATTTATGTCCTTAACCAGGCCAGTTCCATTTTAGCAATGATATGTTAAGCAGACACTTATTTTAGAACTGCCAACATTTTCTCTACCTTTTTTTTTTTCAAGAAAATGCACAAAGCTTAGAAATCCAAAGTGAGATTAAGATGGAAGGTGGCATAATAACTATTTAGGCCATAAATATTCAAAAAATACAGATGTAAGCCAGGTATCCCTCTAAATACTTTGGAGTATAAAGTCTTGAATAACTTAATTACCATTGCCTGAAAATGGCTTTTAAAAAATCAAGAAATTACCCTTTTGATCTTAATAATATGTCAATTTTCATCTGACTCCTACTGGCAGTCCACTATACTTTGAGGTCAAATCCATTCCACAGTTTAGCCTCTTCCATTTCTATATGAAAAAAAGACATTTCTCTGCACAACTTAAGAACTTTCTGGTGCAAATGATTACAAGGAAATATTGCAAGAATATATTTAGAGACTATTTACAAGTGTAGCCCTTTGGGAATAATCACTTCACTCTTGGTAGCAGAGATGGTTTGGTACATTTGACCTGATCCTCCATTAAAAAAAAGACAATCTGCTTAATCAGGTCTCACTTTAAACAAGATTTGATTTGTTAACTAGTGTCAGTTTCAGGCTAATTAGGAGATCAGCCATGGATTTCGAAGATTCAAAATTTCAAGATATGTTAGAGATCAGAGAAACTAAGGTATGAAATTTGAGTCCTAGATTTTTTTTTTTACTGGTTGAATGTGAACAGTTAACATGTGAATGCGCCTACAGTGCTCCCAGCAGCCCACAGGATGCCTATGTTTTTGGGACAGCAGTGGTGGCCTGCAGGGTCCCAAGAGTCATCATCGTCCTCCCCTGTGCCTTTGTGATGCCACCAGCCATGACCTCTGCTCCTCTCAAATCCTCAACAGCCTTCAGACAATGAACATAAAGTATGGACACCTCAGACATTTTACCAGAAATGTCAAAGGAGCCATCTCTGTTGTTCCTAACCCTCTGCCTCTCTCATCATGGAGCCCTTATGTGCATGCATCACCCTCATACCTGAGCCTCCAGCAGCCAAGGCAAGAGCATTGTGGTTCCTTCCAAACTAGTCAAACACTGTTTATCACTGTATTTGCCCAGGACAGTATGTTTTATTTTATCTACCAAAGGTAAATTCAATTTGGCAATATATTTTCTTTAAAAATCAACCCCTTCTGGTGCAGTAAAATATGTTAGGTGTGATGTGTTTGGCTATGAAAAACTTCCCTTTTGCCAAGGATACATTGTCTGAAGTCTCAAAGTAGGAGTTATCATGTTATTTGAGATGGAGCACAGAGTAATTTGTGGTGCTTGAGTATGACACATGAAATTTTACACGTTATCTGTAGGTGTGATACTGGATTCTGCCAGAGCAGGCACCTAGTATCAATGTTCATTCTGGCATTTGTTCAGCAAAACTCACAACTCCTGAGAAAAAGCACACATTTCTGTATAGAAAAACAATCTAACGAGTCCAGAGGCAGGCCAACACTGGAAATGTGTGACCTATCCAGCAATTTGTGGGTGACAGAGAAATGAAAAAAAGTGTTCCTCTGGTGTTTATTTGCTTTTGGGGTGATGTAGCAAAAGCAATTGCTGTGTATCTCTGTCTATGTTTTAACAATTCTTTGGAAAAATCTGCTAATACTAATATTTTCATGCAGGGCTTATCCTAGAGCACATTGAATGAAACTTCATCTTGCTCTTAGGAGGTACTTCTCCTGTTATCTCCCTACCATAATTATTTGCTCCTGGCAAACAAATACTGGAAAAGAAGGAAAATTTTCAGCACAATTTTAGTGGACTGAATTGCAGCAGCCTTCAAGTAACTGCTGTTTCTGTGCCAGGCTAGGCACTGAACATCAGGGAGATCATTATTTAAAATCTTTGCTGAGAAGGACATTTCTAGTGTCAGTCCTAGAGTGAGTCATTTAAAATCATTCCTGGAACTACTGCAGAACAAGTTTATCAGATTCATAACCCTGATCTGGATTATTAGCATGCAAGTGCATGCTCCTCACAGAGGGAGCAGTTGCAGAGTGTGGTCCATTTTTCAAGCTGTATTTCCAGAATCGAAATAAACCATTGTAGGAACAGTCACACTAGTCTAAAGCAAGGTCAGCTAGTGAAAACTGCTAGACAGTCTCACATTTCTGTTGCAGGTTATGAACTTTGTTATCCACATATCAGTATTTTCAAACTGCAGCTTTTATATAAAATCAGAAGTGTTATGTCACACGTAAATGGAGGTGACTGATTTTACAGCAAACAGCTATAAAAGATAGATGACACAAGATTTAGCAGACCGCGCTCAGAGTACTAACCACAGCAGCATTGTTTCACATCTTTGAATTTATAGAGACAGACCAGTGTAATGAGAGAATCAGTGAATTGTTTCATCCACCAAATAAAAGAAATATGTTCCAGCTGTCATGACTTGCTGTTAACAAAAGCACCTGTGCTTTGAACTAGATAATCAATAACAGTCTCAATTTTGGAACAAGTTTTTACACATTTTATGCTCAGTTTTTTGTGTTTTGGGGATTTTTTGTTTGGTTTATTTTCTAACTTTTCTTTCTTCTTCTTCTTCAATAAATTAAGAAGAACCAGTCAGACATTCAGTGAATCTGAATCTATCTGTTTTCCCACTGTCACAAACTGCACTTTTGAAGATCAAAGTCAGCATCTCAGCAGCTCAGGTTTGAGTGTCATTTGGCATACTGAATAAAAGTTGAGGGCTCTCCCTCAAGTAATATCTTTAAAGCTATGTGTTGAGAAAGGTCTCTCTAATCCTGTCTACAAATACCACAGAGTAATAACACACAGGTAACTTTTTCCTGCAACTATTACAACTACAATTTCTAGTGTAAAAGAAGGTGTAAGAAATCTCGGCACCCCTTTTGAGAAGCCAGAATGAAGCAACACAAGTTGGCTTCACAGTTTTGAATCTCTGGAGAAAATTTGCAACATGGACTGAAAAATTTCACAACTGCAAATTGTCAAATGGATAGTATTTGAATATTAAACAGAACTTAAAAAGTTATACATGTACACTTACACTTGTATTGAGACAGGCAGAGAGAGAGGCAGAAAAAACCATGTTGCAATTGTTTGCAAATTCCTGCAGATGTTTATTCAATTTCTCCAGTTGAAAATCTGTTTGGTATGCCATCAAAAGCAACTACATAAAGGAGTTTGCCTTCTTTTAGAGCATTCCTTCCATTAGTGATAGTATTAGAAGACAGGCCAAAGAGAGGATTTCTGAATGGAAATATTGTTGACTGTTGTGGTAATCCAGACAGCAGCTGGCTGTTTTTCCATGTGGTTATTGGGCTGGGATTTTTGTTTATGGTTCTGGTTGATCACATTTTCATGTTCTCTACAGTCTTTGACAGACAGCTTCAAACTAAAGCACAGCTGTAATCCAAAAATATGTTCATATTCTCAGTTACCACAATCTTCAACTGCATTCAGGAATTGTTATGCTAGGCAGTTTACAAAGGAAATAAAAAAGTCCATAATAACTATACTGATTTCAACTATAACCTTAACACTACTAGGCTGAGTATCAGTAAAGCAAAAGTTTGGCTTTGCAGATCAGTATAATAATGGTAGATTTCCTTAGAGAAGGCCTAGTACAATAAAAAAGCAGAAAGTTAGGGTTACATATGCTTCTCTAGAAGTAGCCTGACTCGTATGACTTATCCCCATCTCAGAAACACAAAGGTTAGACTGAAAACATTACATCATCTAGTCTGCCTCTTTAATTCAAACCATAGACTCTCATCCAGTTACTCCTGTATTGAAGTCAGCTGCTTAGGCTTGCCAAGAAAAAATCTTCTGAGAAAATATAGATCCTTGATTTGTGAAGAAGTAGTAATTCTTGCCCATCAAGTTACTTACTTGTAGGTTTTTCATTACACTCTTTTATGAAACTGGATTTCAGTTGGTGAGTGTGCTAGAGAAATTCTGGGACAAACAAACTCTTGCTCACAGCTATAGTAATTTAACCAACTTCATTCTACTCATCTATATATCTCCAGAAGTAAAATGTCAGAAGTCTTTTGGAAATAATCCTGTGGCAGTTATAAAAGCAAGTGTTCTTTCCAGAAACTGAGGGAGAAATAGGGGGAAAAAAAATTATAATTAAAATATCATAACCATCCATTCATCTACTACTCAATATCTGAAGATCCAGAAATTGCACCTCAGATTTTACATCGATATATAAATTGGGTTTGTTTCAAAATAGGAGACTGGAGTGTGGCAAGAAGGACATAGGGCACTATGTCCACATTTTCTTATGAAAAGTAATCCACAGAATCAAGATTTTCTTAAAAACAATAAAATAAACATATGCAATTTATAGCTAAAGAGCCATACGCAGATAGATGTATGATTTTTGTTCATACTTGAACATAAAAGCCTTTGGGTTGTACATCAGGGTTAATTTATCTCATTTTTATGTGTTTTTAATTGTTATAACTCACCAGTTCCAGATGGTGCATATCTACTGATGCAGAGCTTTGAATTTCTGAAGATTTCCTCATGCCACCTGTTACTTCTTGTAGCAAAAAAAAAATCATGCAGACACATATATATATATGAACTGCATTTATGGTGGATGAATCTGCCCAGATGCTTTTGTACAGAAAGGTCCTGTGCCTCACAGCCATAGGTGCTAGGTGCTCCATTCAGAACTGAATTTCATCTAAACCCTTCTCTCAGCTTGTTTTCAACATTCTGCCAACATGTCTTCACCCCCATCATCAGGACTTAGTATACCTGAATCACGGAATCACAGAATGTTAGGGGTTGGAAGGGGCCTCTGGGGATCATCTAGTCCAACTCCCCTGTCAGAGCAGGTTCACTAGAGCAGGTTGCACAGTATGGCATCCAGGTGGGTTTTGAATGTCTCCAGAGGTGGAGACTCCACCACCTCCTTAGGCAGCCTGTTTCAATTCTCCACCACTCTCAAAGTAAAGAAGCTCCTCCTTATGTTTGGATGGAACTTCCTGTGTTCCAGTCTGTGCCTGTAAAGCAGAGATAGAAGTTACAGAAAAGCTCATTTGCCAGATGACCTGCTGTAAGAAGACATCCTCAAATCTCTAACCTAAGCTAGCTTTTCCGGGTCATCAACACACATGGCTGCCATACAGCCCATTAACACCAGAAGGCTGGGTTTCTAGTGGCTGGGCTAACTGCTGGGGAAATCAGATGGCCTGATCAACATCACACATCAGGCTGGAATAATCCAATGTGCTGGGTTTAGCTGTCATGGATTGCCTATGGAGCAATCTAGTCTGCATGGAATTTTAAGGGGTGTGGTGAAAATCATAAAAAATCCTATCTCTAATACTGTTATTTTGCTCTAAGGCAAATTGTTTGCAAAAACTTTCCTTTTGATTTCTGTTATCCAAATAATTCCAGCTTAAATTGGAACTCAGCTATTAATCTGATAATGACATGGCTGAGACACATTCTCTGACAATTGATCTCAAATGACTTACAAGGATTTACTTTACCTCATTGTCTGCATTCCTTTCCAGCCAGGAGTTCTGTCAGTATTTAACACGCAAACAAAAACCCCTTGAATGTGAGTATTAAGATGATTACTATGTACCTGGAAATATCCTTTAATTTTAATTTTGTTTTATTTTATTTTTAGCTTCAAAGCTTCCCTAGGAATGAACACCTGTCTTTCACAGCATTACAAGAAATAGTTGGGTACCTCAGATGCTTTGTTGTGTCAAGTTCTCTAATAGGGACACTGTGAGCATAAGTCACATTTTAATTAATGATCAAAGCAAAAAACACCTGTAAATTTTGGTTCGGTTTCTTCAGTTCTTTGATATCAGGTTTATCCTTTAGAAAAGGACTCCTTTAATGCATATCCTGCTGACACAAGGTATCTTTCATGCCTAGATGCCACAGTGACTGAAGCTTTACAAATGCTAAAGTTGAACAAGATGAATGCAATGTAGATTTTGCCCCGTCCCACATATCAGTTTAAAGCTTATATCTAAAAGCAGCAAAACTCACCATCCTGTACAGTCTTCTTTTACTCCTATTACTCTAATTTCTACTGAAGACTGCAGATACTTTAGAAATTGCTATTAGGTAGTCTTGTTAGGGTCTGGCCCCAAGTTAGTGACAGATTTGTGCAAGTCCTGCACAGTACAAACCAGCAACAAGATGCTGCTGGGGAAAGAAGGGACAAGGAAATGTCAGATCCTGAGATGGCCTCCCCCCTTCCACTGCAGAAACAATGGTGAGAAACCCATCTCAAATCCAAGGTAATTTGAAAAAGGATAAAGTAGCAGCTCAGCCACCCCCATCAGCCTGTGTAAGCAGTGCACCCAGACAAACCCTGCATCATACGGACACTGTAACACACCCTCCTGCACGAAGGGTGTGTGGAGCCCAGTTTCAGGCTTTGGAAGTATTGAGGGAGGAAATGAAAGGTGACCAGTCCTGGTTAAATAATAAAAATAATCATACAAATATCAAATGTCTTCACCTAAAAGATGAGTTTGAAAGTTAGTCATCATTTATCATGAGGCTTTCTTACCTGAAAAGGTAAGAAAGATCTCACTCTCTCTGATTAATGAGGCAAGTCTAATCAAGATCTGTAAGAAATTTAATCTGATGCGTTTAAATAGTTCCTCTTCTGGTAGAATAAGAGTGTTGGTAAAAATATGCATACTATCTGTTCAACTTATTCTGTTTTGCCGAAACACTCTGATCTTTCAATTTCCTACACTCATATATGACAGTCTGTTCCCAGGCTCCATTCCACAGTATATAACTAGTCCTTTTGGCCAGAAACCCAGGCAGGAAAAAGTGATGACTTTGTCGCAGCATTGCACACTACCAGCAGTACAGATGCAGTTGTGCCAAGCTTCTGTCTCTCTGCATAGTGCAAAAGGAGCCAGTCCTTCAGCAGTGTCTCAGAAGGGCTCATAGTCCTCACCTTGCATTCAAAGGTTACTGCCTCAGGAGCCTGCTGTAAAATTCCAAGTTCAGAGGCTGACAAGCACCTCTCCTGCTGTTCAACTACCCACTTTGTTGACCCCAACCAAAGAAAAAAAAGCACAAAACCCCAAAAGTCAAGATTTCTCAGAGCAGAGAAAGATATCAGTGTCCCTGAGGAGATACCAGTCTTTCTGTGCCATCTCAAACCATGAGGTGCCTTCACTGCTACTATGTCAGCATCCTGCAGGGAAAAGGACTGGACAAATACTCATAAAGAACATGGTGTTAATTCAACAATTAAAAATCAAGCTGATTTCATTCCTGCAAGGACTGAGGACAGTCATAGAACTGCAGTAGCTGGAAGACCATTGACACTCCCCTTCCCATGATCTTGATTTCTGACACTACACCATGGCCTACATGGTGCATCTGCCCTCCCTCATAGGAGATCCTGCATGGCTGGATCTTGCCCAAAATTTGCATGCAGCACCTTAATAGATGGGGGAAGATTCTGTTTTCCCCTCACTATACTTGAGAAATCTCAGAAGAATCAGTAAGATAGGTTTTAGAGGCAACAAGAGTCTGAAAAGATGTCTTGAGTCTCTTCCAGCCTATGTTTCAATGTACATCCCGCTAAAAACAACAGGCCATGAAATGTTAATCATCCAGCTCTGACCTTTCAAATCTTAAATTTTCTATAAGTATCCACGCTATTCCTATAAGTAGAATAAAAAATGTAGAAATAGATAAACTTCTCTCTTACTAAAAAAAAAATAATTAAATTGCATTGCCAGATATACAGAATCAAGCAGATTCCTGAGATTCCCTCAGAAAGGTGTGTTATACCATTCAGAAATGTTATTCTGCCTCAGAGATGTTTTCTGAAGCCACTTCTGAAAGCAGTTCTGCCATAGCCATAGCACAATTGACAACTGCAGTCCTGCAGCTTACACAAATAAGAATCAGCTGGACAGCAGCTCTTATTGCCACACACATACCTTTTGCACTCTTTGTGGAGTGTTGCTGTTTGTCCACAGCTCCCTTCTTTGGAAGAAAGTACAGATCACCTGCAATATGGGATGCAGAACTGTCTGTTTTCATGCCAGCTTGGTTCCTTTCCAGACAACAAGGAATCACATGTCAAAGTTTTATATATTAAGGAAGAAAACCTTTTTTTCCCTCTTCCCTAAGTAAGATGCTGGGAGTATCTCCATATTGGCTCTCTTATTTTTCTCACTGTACAGTCTTTATTTATACCAAAATTCCAATTTGTCAACAGTAAAACTGAGTCTAGGTAATAAGACTCTTCCCAGGAGAAAGGGCTTTACCATACCTTCAGTACAAAAGTATTGTTGAAATACAGTGCAGACTCTGATCTGAAATTGTAAAGGTCAATCTTTAAATAACCAGGTCTTTTGGAATCTGATCTATCCAGGAGCATTTTAGCTTTCACTGAAATTTCTTCTTCAAATTCAGCTCTCTGGAAATAGAGCTATGTTCAAGAGTACATCAGCAGGCCAGGGCTATTCTTAGAATAACGAGTCAAAATCTGCTTGTCTCAATGCTCCTCACATTGTCACCAAAACCAAGGAGTGCAGCTGTGGATGTTGTTCCCATTGTGCTGTATTGCAGCACAGCTGGCATTTCATTCTTTACGCCCTATGATTTAGTCTAACCACATTCAAGACAGAAGGAAGTAGTACAATTCCCAGAGCCCTCCCACTCTCAAAACACATGAGTTGCCATCCTGCATCAAGCACTTGAAATACTGAAAGGGGTAGCTGACCATCAATTTTCCTATTTCCCATAGAAATAGTTTCTTGTTAACCCCAACTTGGATTCTACCAGGTCCTGACAAAATCTGGGAATAGGATGAACCTATATCTGGTATGAACATGCAGGATGTGAGAGGACAAAGAAGGTGTGGGAATGACAGGAAGAAACAATGAGGTTTTCAAGTCAGTGGAAGAAGTGGGCACAACCAGTGAGCAGCTCTGATTCCAGGTCACTCTTAAAGGACATCAGGGAACAGCATTGTTTTCTGAAACTTACATTAGGGCAGCAAGATGTAGAAGAGGCCAAGGGGTTGCAATGTTTTGTTCTAGGAAAGGGGAGGAGAGGTTAATCTCCAGCCCTTGTTCCCTTTCACAGCATCAGAGGTGTGCCTAAAGAGTAGTGTTGACAAGGTAAGCACAGGACAGAAATTGGATGAGCTATAATTATTCCTAGGCAGATTGCAGACTTAATTGCTCAGGAAATCATCCAAAAACTCTCTGAACTGTTCACATCTTAAGACCTAATGCTGAATGGCCCTTTTGTAGCTTCAACTTGAAAATCATGTTCAAGAGGAGGAGGCTTTGACTGCCACATTTGTACCCTATTCCACTCCGCTGTAGAATCTAGAATCCCAGACAGAAGACAGCAAAAAGCCTGTATCATTACAAAGCAGAATACTTTTGTTTGTTGTTATTACTAAGACTTTGCCTGTCTTTTTTTTTTTAATCTGTCATTCTTTTGGATGAACTCAGGGCTAACATACCTGCAAAACACATTCTCATTTGCAGAGAGAGTCAATTTAGTCACTTGGCTGACTCTTCTGAAGAAGATATCCATTTTTTCACAAGGATGGTTTCATATCCAGGAACTCCTTGGTAGCTTGCTTAATATGCATTCTTTGTAAAGCCAGCCCTTAATTGCTGGTTTATTCATAAATATATAGTGAAATGAGACATACATAGTCTATGTAATCTAGAACCCACTTAAGTCAATGGTAAAATTTCCACTGACTTTTGTTTAGCTTTGGAAAGGCCCTAGCATTATCTCAGTGGGACCTTCCATGTCTTTGAACTTCCACTATTGTTACCATGGTCCAGTCTTTACCAGAGAGAATATGAAGATAACCTCAGAAGATTTACTATTTTTATTGTTGCCACATTAAGAAAAGAAAAATAAAAAAAGAAACACACCAGAAATATGCTGTACAAAATTGTAGGCCTAGTCCACATAGAAAGATTTAGGAGTAATGAGAGCTTTCTTGCCCTTCATTCAAGGTCAAGACTTACTCAGCAGTTCTCATTGCTAGTAAGAAAGAAAAACCTAAATCTCTGCATGATTTTCAAAAGAATTCATCAGAAAGCTCCATATTTTTAAAATCACATAAACAGACACAATTGTTACCATGCTTCCTTTGGGTCTGTAAGGACAATGAAAAGATAACTGTTAATAGATCCATAATTACAGCAGAAAATAATGACCAAGGAAAGAGAAAACTTACCCAGAGTTGTAGGCAAAGGCGAGAACTATCCCCATGTCCCCTGAGTCCAAGGTTAATGTCCTAACCACTGAACTTCACCTTTTCACAAAACTATAACTTTAAATTCTATGTGTGCTTTAAAAGTACACAAAACCTCTATAAAATCATAAAGAATAAAGCAAATGTCAAGGTTTCAATAAATGTACCTCAAAGCATTTTTATTATCTCAGAGGGGAAGCATTCTCAATGTCAAACAAGTGAGCTTTCTGTTGCCAGTGAATTTATATTTGACCATATCTGAAATAGAAGGTTTATACTGTGGTTACAAACCTGAAAATATTTCAGTGGCTTGCCATAAGCTACAAATAGTCTCTTAGTTCTACAGTCTAACACTTCAGTATGACATTGACAAACGTTAAACCAAAGCAGGGATTAAATACAACATATTATAACCAGCTCTCAAATCTCCTAATAGTGGCATTTCAACAGTAAAAACAAAATAACCCAACACAGGGGGGGTCAGCACACAGGAGGGTCACTGTGGAAAGCCTGATGCTTTCCCATAGTGACAGCATGAAATTCCCCATTTCTCACATCCATTCAGGATTTCTCAGCCATAGCCACAAGCCACTCACTCAGCTGTATGCCAGGACTTTGCAGCTGCAAAAGCAAATGGAAAGCTCAGCCAAGTAGCTCTTCACAGGGCATTTAGACACATAACATTTCAGACTCATAAGTGTGGTCTTTTAGATCAGACAAAACACAGAGGCAGCCTTTGTATACTGTGGCCAGCAGCAAACACTGGAGGTTTCCTGGTACGGGAGATGGTAAAAAGTAAAGTGCTGCAAATGTCATCAATGGATCATGACTCCTTTCTGATCATGATAGTTTATATTTGTTAATGTTATATATGAAGCATAAGTTTATATTTGCTAATGTTATATATTAAGCATACCTGAGGCCTGAAAAAGATCAGAGCTGCATTATGACTTGTTATTCAGACAGACATCCACAAACAAAAGCACAAGAAACTGGAAAAATCCATCATGCTTTTTTTTGTATAACTGTCAGTATGAGAAAGATCCTATTTTAGCTGCATACTAGGAAACCAGTTTTATGGTGGAATTTCCAGAATTCATAATTGGGACTGTATGATATGGTTGCTCACTGTACCCAGTAAGTCAGAAGGACTTTTCCAGTCCCACATTCCCTTTGATCAAGTCAGTTTAATGTAGTCACCATCCTCATTCCTCTCATCCTCAACTTCATGTGATGCTTGATCTCTTCAGAAGCTTTCTGTATTCTGTACTTCTCCCTCCTGGAATTCACAGTGGATTACTCTGCCATACAGTTTTCCACATATTTTAAGACATCACAGACACTAAGAACAGATTTATTTGATGCACAATTATACTACTTCAGAAGAAATCTAATTCTCAACAAATAATATTTGATGATGGTTTGCTGCATGTGACATAGGACCAAAGAATTTTATGCCATAATAGGAAAGCATATGATAAGACAAATCAGTGGTCTAGTGGTTAGGATTTGGCCTGGGTTCGATTCCCAGTCAGTGAAGCTTTGTTGTGACCTGGTCTAGGCAATCCTGCTCTGGCAGGGGGGTTGGACTAGATGGTCTTTTGAGGTCCCTTCCAACCCCTGACATTCTCTGATTCTGTGATCCTTATGATAAACTACCCTAATATATGCTTACTGTCATGGATAGATTGGTTTTGAGTGTAGAAGACCAAGCTGGGATGAAAGAGGAGATAATGAAAATTTCTGGACCATGCAAGACCCAGTAAGGATTTTAACTAATCCCAATTTATTCTTCAAATGGTGGAGACACATAACTGAAAGTAAGAATTTGAACATGATCTATCTCCTTTCCTACAATCACCTTGAACCAGAGGACTTAGCTGTACATGATGTAGAATGTGGACTGAGGCCAGTATCTCCAAATAAGGCTTCCTGTTAAATTTCCTAAATCCTATTCTAGGGAGTTAAATAAATTATCTGTTTCAGAAGTGCCAATTCCTGTGCATTCATAGATAATAAATCAGCTGTGTATTTTTGGAGAGAGAATTTTAAACTCCATGTGTGTGTTGACAATGTCCTCCCTAATACGTGAGCGTCAAAATAATCTTTCTCATAGAAGCATTGCTGAATCATTGACTTCAGATAATATCTATGTCTTCTGGCAGGAACATGACAAGGTCTCCTGAAATTATTTGGTTAAAACAAGCCAAGTGATAATAGATACTATAAAATTTCCAATATGATTCATGGTTTTTATCTTTTCAGGTTTTTTCACATTAGGAAGCCGAAGGTAGAGATAACCAAGATATTATTTCAATTATATAAGTGAATCTACCAAATCAGTAGCCAGAATATCCTGCTATGGACACACTGCCTGGTGTTGACACTAATAAGTATATCAGTTTGTGTTTCAAGCACAGGATTTATTGAAAACCTGTCAGGCAATATTTCCAGGGCCTATCATGTGCTCAGGCTACTATGAGATTGTTCAATATTCTCCAAAACAAAACTTCTGCAACCTAATTTTCATATCACCTCTCGTGATGAGCTGTACTTTGTTGTGCAAGTTCACTGTGACAGTGAGTGACAGAACAGAAACTGTGGGGTGTATATTTTCAGACCTTTCCCAGTGAGGAAGAATATTTTATTTTAATGGACAGGTAACATCACTTAACTTTTAGGCCAGCAACTTTTTTCTCTTTCTTTTGGCTTCTGTAGCAAATGTTCTCTTCAGATTCAGGGTGTGGAGAACACTTAGGGAATGTGTATAGTTCCTGCTGCCACACATAGATCTGATGCTTCATACATAGGTGTGATGTTTATAAGCACATTCATGGAATGCTGTCTCCACTTCTACTTTTCAGCCTTTTAATCTTCATGTATTCAAGTAAAGATTATTGCTGAATTCTGCAATGTGAGATTGAGATTCTTCAGGGCCTTTTTGAAGTGCTCAGTAGTATATGTATAATGTATTTATTCCATCCTTTAGAGAAGAAAAAAAATTTTTGAAAATAAGTGTTTCAGCATTGGAAACCCATAAAAACAGGCACACTTTTGTATGCTACAATTTTATATGGCAATATCTGATTTTTATATGACTTTACAAATATAAATTATACATAAATCTATCTATACATATACACTACTCCATACACATGTAAACAAATACATAGATTTACATAAAACCAGGTAACTCAAAGTTGTGTCCAGACTGTCCTTTCCTTTAGAAAATGGAAGAGTTCATACAAGCCATGTAAACAAAGCATGGCACTAACACAATCTGTTTACATAATGTCACATTTATCTGCCTTCACCATCCATCTACTTCTGTATTTAATCTGTTAGTGCTCCAGGATGGAGTGTGTCTGGATGTTCTGTGCCAAATGCTGTGTGCAGTAGGTCTCTGCACCACCTCGTTGTTGGCAGGCAGTGTGATACACAGGAGTACTGTCTTCATTTTCTGCCAAGTGCTTACAAGGGAGACACGGGATGACATTCACTCCTATTTCTGTTACCTTCCAGAGACTGCCTTGAATTGTTAACCAAAAGATTAATTTTCACATCACTGTTTTCTTTTCTTAGGGTAGGTTACTGTAATACATCTCACGGTGGCTTGAGGCTAGCTTGCATCATCACCAGATCAATTCTCAGTCAGCAACTTGTCATGGTTGGCTAATCCCATTGATTATCATTGTACCATGCTCCAGGTAGCCCGAGTCCAGCTAACAGCACTGACAGGATTTTAGGGGAGGTTTTTCATTTTTTATAAAGAAGAAGGATTTCTACCAAAAAGAGAAGGCAAACTTCTTGAACCAGCAACTTGTTGATCACTCTAGCAACATTGTTGTTTATTACACTGTCTAATGCCAGCCTAAGGTTTTCTGAGTAGGCAAGTGGGAACATCTTCTTCTGATCTTTGTTGTTACAACTGGATAACTCTCAGAGCTTCTTCCCCCACCCCCCCCCTTAGCTGTCAACAACATGTTCAAACACTGAATGCTATAAACTAAAGTGTTAGAATATCTTAAGGTCAGTTTATCCCTGTAAAATATACTGAAAATATATCTTCTGCCTTATATTATACAGGTTCAACTTGGTTTTTAGTATAGTCCCTCATTCAAAAGAATAGATATTAGAGCTAAGGATTGTAAAGCATTTTTAAAATGCTATTTTTCCCAATTCTCTATGAAATAGTAGATAGAATAAATATTTTTGCCTCCCTACTTAAGAGCAATCCTGTATATGTTTTACATTGCACTACTACATGCAATGGTGAAAGACAGTAGTGGTCACCAAGGTTAGTCTCATTTCATTGAAGGATTTCCTGCATTTCTCATTAGATTTAAAATAGCTTGTGGTGCCACACACCATGTTTTCCACTGAAAATACTGGCTCATAGCCTATGTACAGTGTATTTTTTTCCAGCAATGGGTGAATATCAACTCTTCTCCTTCAATAAAGAGGTAGGTGGTTTCACTACTAAAACAAAATGCTTAAGAGTAAGAAGAACATTTAAATGGAAGAAAAGAAGGAAGGTTGAAGGGAAGAGCACAGCTAGCTCTGATACAGCTTGCTCATGGTTCTCAGCTGAGGATTAACTCTGCCTCTGGGCTGCACTGTGGGGGATGTGAAGCACTCCAGCCACGTTTGCACAATGGGAGCACATCTTGCACTGCTGTTGACATCCGGCACCCTGAGCAGGGGCAGAAGACCTCATGCTGTGCTGACCCAGCTGTGACTCTGATCTTCCCACTTCAAAGGAAAAGACTCTTGCAGAAGTCAGACTGGGATTCCTGAACTGTTTTTCACACAACAGATAAGCAAGGTTTGATAAAACAGAACATATAGCATAATTACATCTCAAACAGTGTATACTAATTATAAACACAGAATTATGCACATTTCTAATGAGGGTGCTGGAGAGGGGCATACGGAGAGGAATTCCAGCAAGCACAGATAATCTCCAGCAGCCACAGCCATGGTGCGGAGGAGCTATGCCTGGAGACATGATGCTACAGGGGAAGGGTTATTGAGGAGAAGCAGGACAATCAAGCTGTTTAAAATATAATTTCACAGTATTTAGGCATTGTTGCCACCAGGAATAGGCAGGGGGGGAGTTTAGCCAGAATATCAGGCAGTACAGGATCCAGCTTTCTCTAACAGCCTCACAAATTCATGTGCAGAAAATAGCAGAAGGGCTTGCAGTTGGGAACACAGGCAAGGCACCTGCAGTGCAACCTTTGTCAACAAATAACATGGTCTGCTAAGGCCTGCTGTGGGTTTGCTAGGCACACCACAGAACCTGTTAGCCCCTGAGAATAAAAATTTGGGGCCCAGGAAGCAACCACAATGTACTACAGGACAGCACAAGATAAGTATATTCAGGATAGTTCATATCTGCCAGTTCTGGTACTGACCACAGTGTGATGGTTTTCACCGCGGCTTTACAGTATGAGTATCAGCTCAAGTGAAGGCTCTGAGCTGGGGAGCAGACTGAGACAGAGACTCTCAAAATCAACCCCAACATTATCAGCTGTAGAAAGAAAAGGTGAGGATCAGCAAAACTGAACGTAAAGGTTTATTCTCAGAAATCCCTGAAGGTCTCACAACCAACTATCCAGCATGAGACAACATTGTGATGCCATTTCCTCACCTGCCCCTAGTACTGGGGGCAGGGATTACTACTAGAAGGTCTTTATCCCCAACCCTTTACCACTTTCAGATCCAAAACTAAACCTGACATTTTGTTTTGTGCTCAGCCTTGCTCTCTTCCTTTGCCTTACCCAATAACCTGCTTTCCTGAGGGTCTCTTTGCCCCTGATCCCAAGGTCAGTCAGGTGCATATCTTGCTCTAGCAGTGGCATAAGATAAATGTGAGAATGTGTGGGTGCTGCAATCTGCTGTTGTGATCTTCAGAAAGAGGTTTACCCACACAGTGTGAGGGACGAAGCACAGAAAATCCCATAGAGAAGATGGAGATCAAAGTCAGTGGTAGGATTACCAGATTTTACAATGACTGTATAGTTCTAGAATATACATGGGAATTAATAATTATGTTTTCATACAGGACACAGAATTTGAGACTATAATGCAGGATATTCCATATTACATGGCATGTCTGGCAACCTTAAAACTGTTCTAGGAAAAGCAAATTTTATGCTTGAACGTACCACAGAATTCTGCTGGGATGCTGAGTAAGTCACTCAGAGCAGATTTTCTCTCATCCTGTGTTCCTCGATTTTGCATCCTTCCCATTCCCACCAGGTTGTCTCCGTGTCTTCATTGCTAGGGGCAGCAGAAGGAAGAACAGCAGGAGCAGAGGATATTAGACCTTGCTATTAGATGCTGTGCCATAACCGTACATGGTAACAGGAGGAAAAATTACAGGGAAAGTCATGTTTGTCTCCTGTAGCCTTGGGACAGAGGATGCCCAGTGCAGATGGCATCTTCAGAAACCTAAATGTCAATTTCTGCCAGGTCACTGCTGAGCAAATAAGAATCAAGGTTTCAAGAAGCACATAACTTGGCCAAATCTGGGCACCTCTTTACAGACAGGGAGAAAAACACACACAGTTTGTGATGAAATTTCCAAAAGACCTGAGGCTGAGATCCCTACTCCACATGGAAAATGTAAGTGTGCCCAGGGCCTTTGATGTGAGTATCTGAAAAAGCGAGTTTTGTAAAGGGAAACCTTAAACCAAAGAGACTTTTACTTGCCTTGTTCATAGTAGTTATATTAAAACAGAGGCCTTATGCAGCTCTTATTATTTATACTTAAGGTTGTGGTCAATTTTTAATCACCATTAGACTGAATACGGATGGGAGGAAAAAAGCGTTTTTATGAAGTAGTGAAGTAATCTACACAAGATCCCATGTGAGGTTGATGACAAAACCAGACACAGAAATGATAAGTGGAATCCTGCACTTCACAAAGTAAAAGGAAATTGTGTCATTGATTTCCACAGGATCAGCTTTTCTATACATGGCAACCTATTAATAGCCCAGAATCATTTTTCATCCATGAAAGACAGCTCCCTCTGATACGAAATCCAGAGGAATTTTAGCAGTAATCCTCAGTTTAGGACAGGTGGGGATAAATAATGTTTTTGTATCATGTTTTTATTTACTGAAATGTCAAAGGATATTTTATTTAAGCATGTGTAATTATTCAAACTGGAATTTGGCCAGGTCACTGCAGTTAGTGTCCCTCTTTCTTTATGCAAAGACATTTATCCCTATTTAATGCTGGATCTGACAACTCCACATCAGAGGAACTAATTAAACTATTAAGAAAATATAAACCAAAACCTTAAAAACTAGATTTTTTTGGCTTTCTTTTCATAAAAGGGAACTTGCCATGTTTTCAATACTTTCAAATGTTTTTCTTGCATTTAGAGGGATAATATTATTTTTTTTCATGGAATTTGTATGAGGTTCTCAAAGAAATGCCCTATGCATAGGAAGTCCATATGGTACAGTTACTTTGGCACAGAACCAGAAAACCTTTCTGGTTTGATCTTTCACTTCTGAGTCTATTAAATAGCAGTTAAACTCTATTTCTAGCTAGTTAAATTCCTGTAATGGGTCAGAAGCTATTTCTAACAATTTAAATAAATAAATAAATAGAATTTTAAAAAAAGGTCTAAGTTTAATGATATCTCATGATGCACAGGTGGTGAAATCCCTCCTTCTTCCATTCTTGTGGGTACCTCCAAAATACGTGGTAAATGCCTGGTAACCAAATCTCAGTGTTCTCTCACATATCTGATGTATATGCAAAGCAAAAGATTAAAAGATATAACCATGACTGCTAAAAGATGAGTATTATGAATGCACAAAACTTTCACCAAAAGAAAAATAAAAAAAGAAAATAAAAATACACTGTCTCCAGACCACACAGAACTTTGTGATCCCTTCTACTGTTGCCAGAAATCTGAGTTTGGCACCTGCCTGTGTGGGAAGGCAGAGAGCTCAGTACAGAGCTTGGGGTAGTGCCATACTGAAGTATCTGCTTATCTGCGATCTCATATGACTCCAGCATAACAACAGCAGAGAGGATTTGCTAGCCAGGAATCATTAGGGTAGCCTCAAGGACAGGGATGTCCTGAGCCACCTTCCATCCAAACTTACAGTCCACATTTACAGTCTGCCATTTGGTCTAAAGCTCTGAGAGCAGCAGTATTCTATGGCTCTAACCAGCCAGGAAATCCTGCAGGCATTATGAGTGACTTCTGAGGAACAATATTAGCACATTAATTATAGGAAGGCTAAATGAAGTAAACACTAATTCTCATGAGTCAAAGATTGTTTAAATAAGCTTGCAAAAGTTTTAAAATTTTTAAAGGCATTACAATGAAATTAAATTAATTTTCTCCATTTGAAAATCTTAATGCATGCCTGAAGATCTGGTAAATGCTTTTACCTGTATCCCTCAAAGAGGAACTTAAATTATCCTTTGATGTTACATGTAAGGAACATGAGAGGTCTAGATTAGCACTATGAAGGTAAAAGAAAAGAACATAGTTTGAAAAAAAGAACAAATACTAGGAGTGGCAAATTTACATAAGCTTTATGCATATGTCTGATATAGGTATTCCTTTATATTGCTGAAGATTATATGTAAAAAAATAATAATCCTGGTACAACATCAAGGCTCAATTAATGTGTACTCTAACTTGAAAATGACAAAATCAGGGGAAAATATTCTCCTTTCTAGCTCCAGGTCATCTTAAAACAAAAGAAGTAGTGTTCAGAAGAAAAGATTTTTGGGGTAATGGCTGCTTCTTTGAGATTAATATATCTGACATTGTCAGAAAGTAAATCCTATTGCTGTCTTGACAGAAAGTTTTCTTCTCCATCTCTGCTGAAGAGCCAAATTGAAATTTACATGGCCCAGAATACAAACCCATTGCAGCTTGTGCTCTTCTGAGGAAATCCACTCTATCATCTCACCCCACTAAGTTGTCCTGCAGTTTGCAACCAAAGCTCATTGTGGGTCCAAGGAGACAATCTCCTTGGCTGATTTTTATTACAAAAAGAATATGTATTCAGGAAAGACTCAATTGGCAGACAATGATCAAACTTTATAAAGATATTTGCAGTAACAAAACCATCCATATAGAAACTATGGGTAGATTAGATAAAGAATTTATTTTAAGATGAGTCAGCTAAACTTATGGCTAAAAACAATATGGGAAATAAGATTCTGAAAAACCAAGATGACTAGAGTCAAGAGGGAAATAGTGTATTCTTTTTTATATGTATAAAATTAACAGTAATTTTTTGTCATAATTGAGCTAATCATGACAATAACACAGCATATTTGAGAAATAACATGATTTTTTGTGATGAAACGTCACATTGCTATTTATTATCCAAAGAAGATTATAGATTTCTTCAGGCTGAGGGGGACTTCAGAAGGTCCCAACCTCCTGCTCAAAGCAGGGTCAAGGCTGAATTCAGACCATGCAGCTCAGGGCTTTGTCAGCCCTCTGTAAACCTCCAAAGATGAGGTTTCTCAGCCTGATTAGGCAGCTTGTTCAAATGACTGACTGTCCTCATGATATATCTTCCCCCCTCCTTATCTCCAGACACCTCCAATATCTCTTTTTCAATTGAATTTCAGTTTGAAATGGTCAGGATATATAGCTGGGGGAAGAAGGTAAAAAGGGAGGACGTTCAGAGTAATAGCATTTGCCTTCCCAAGTAACCATTATGTGTGATGGAGCCCTGCTGTCCAAGAGATAGCTGAACAGTTGCCTGCTGATGGAAAGTAGTAAATTCATTCTTTGATTTGCTTTGCTTGTGTACACAGGTTTTACTTATTAAATTGTTTTCATCTCAACCCATGAATTTTCTCAATTTTACTCTTCCAGTTCTCTCACTCATCCCACCAGGAGGAGAGAGTGAGCAGCTGGGTAGGATTTAGTTGCCTATTGGGTTTAATACAGTAATTACTTTTGTGTCATCGTGTGCAGAAAGTCCATGCATTTCACTGTGGAAGAAATGAGTGTGACCTGCCTTCTCTTTCCATATCACATAATTGAACTTTTTCCATTCAAGCTTACTGGCCAAAGAAAAGCTTTCCTAACGTCCAGAAGTTTCCAACGGTAGGGAAGGGTAGTATCCACAGAAATTCAGCATCATTTTCTCAAAAATCCTGCTCATTTTGTCATAGATTATTAAAAGTAATAGATAAGCTAACATCCCCAATGGATTTCTTTCAAAAAACACTAGCAATCCTCACCACAATTGATACATTTCACTGAAAATTTTAAAAATACATATCAGTAGCTTCCTCTATGTACAATAAGAGTCATCTAAATCAAGGCAGTTTCTTTTACTATAAAATACCTTTCTTAAAAGAATAAGAAAAGTCTCTTTGGAATTTTTTTTCTCCAATCAGTTAGGCTTTTTTGTTAAAGGCTAACTCCCTTAAGAGCAGTATTATGTCATCATCATGTCTGATGGCCAAGTATGCACCATATACAAGGGGTTTTGTTCTCATCCTCGCTTCAAGTGAAATCTCATTATAGTTTATGATCTGTGATTTACAAGTTTGAACTGAATTAAGATCAATCTCAGTATATAATTTCTGATCCAGCCTAGGTACTCTGGTTCATGCAAGTCTCCAGTGACACAAGGCCAAGGTATGCAATCACTTGTTACCTATGCCATCGCTCCACTGATCATAGAACCATAGAATCAAGACCCCATCCAAGCTGGTTTCGAACACCTCCAGGGTTTTGAACACCTCCAGGGTTTTGAACACTTCTAGCTCCATGCTAGAGCTCATTTTCAGCTACTTTATTGTTCTAGCTCAATTTTTGCCAGAGTACCAGGGTATAGTCTTCTTCCTGCAAGTAGTACCTGCCCTCTTTGCTTCCCTGCTTTGGTCCAGATCAACCAGGAAAAGAAAGATCTGAAATTAGAGACAGGCAACCTAACCATTCTGGCACTTTGACATTAATACTTCAACTAGAAAGAAATGTTATACCAGTTTATGGAAAAAAACCCTATGGACTAAAGCCCATACAAGATATACATTAAGTTAAATTCATTACTTAGGCACATACTTAGTATGAAACAAAGGCCAGAAGCTCTGTAGGCTCTGAATTTAGGTACTTAAGGGTCACATAAGCAAAGTTTACAACAAAGATCTGACTTGGAACATTTTAAAGAACAACCTTTGTTCCAAAAATAGTTTAAGAGTTGCTCTGCCTTGACCATGACAATCAGAAAGATAAGGGAAGATTTCAAATTCTTACTCTTAAAGATAGAAATGTTTAGTTAAACCAAAAGCTACAATAAATATGGAGTGGAACATGTGACAGACATCATAAAAAGCTTTGAAAAATTTTCACAGACATACCCAAAATAGACTCAGAGCAATCTTCTTCTCTGATTGTTTTTATCTTAAGAGTCTCCCCACATATACAAATACACCCACCTCCCAGTGAGATTCTTGGAAAGCCAGTAGAAGGAATATTTATTTGTAGGCTTTGGTTTCTTGCTGAATTGCTGACAAAAGAGGAGCTCTTTACCAAAGGAGGTTTTAGCCCATGGAAGAGGGAGCTGCAGAGCTGAATATGTATGCAACACAAGGAAAAGCTGGTAGGCTGTGGACAACCAGCTCAGGGAGCATGGCTAGGGGATGCATGGGCACAGCTGGTGGGATTTTTGGATTCAAGTGTGAGAAGATGGAGGTATCAGAATTGCCTTCAGAGGCAACACTGAGGAAATGAGCTTTGGAGACATGGTTTATAACAGGAAGGGAAGGCATTTGCTCTGATTTTAACAGCTAGCTGTCCCAACCCTTCCAATGTAGCAGGTCTTCTGTCAAAACAGATGCATTTGCTTTATTATGTTGCAGGATACACCTCCATTCTGAGGCTTGACACCCACTTACATGGATGCATGTACTTTTGCATCATTCCAGTCATGAAACAAGGCATTAAAAAGGGGATTAAATCATGTGGTTCAAAGGTTATTGACTCCACCTGAAGATTCCTTTTACACTGCCAATCTGCATTATAGACTTTTCCTATGAACACCAGTCAAGCTCATATTTTGAGGAGACAGAATTGACTTGCTAGAAATTATAGAAATATTATAGTCATCTATTTTCAAATTACTTTTGCATAGCTCCATAACATTACTATGCCATCTATGTAGTCTGTCTCCTGTTCTATTCTTAAAGGTGTTAGATACATATCCATCTCCTATGAAACTTTCTATTTAGAACAAAGGTGATGTTAAATTAGAATCAGCTGTAGTTCAATGTACCTGCATTTCCTCTGCAGCATTTCTTATGGCTTCATATCAAGGAAATACTTTGATATTAATTTCAGGGAAAAAAGAAGGAAAAAAAATCAACATTGGAAATTCATGAGTAATCTCTATAATTTTGACAGCTTTGTTTTGCACTGGGGTAATAATTCATGAGTAAATGAAAATAAGTTAAATTAAATATATACATGTAGGATAACATTTTCTTACTATAACCCATTAAAATAGTAATTTTATGGGGTTTTGAACAGATCATATTGAAACCAAATAAATCTATGATGCAGCTTTCAAGTATCAGGTCATGTATATAATTTTAAAATAATGTAAAGATTCATCTAACTTTCCCCTTTAGAAACATAATGCCTTTTCCCCCATTGCCTTGCATTTCTAAATATTTGGCTTCCACCATTATGATTAAACTGATACTGTACATATTGTATGAATTGCTCTGAAGATTTCTTCATCATTTTTTCATTATTCCACTGTTTCAGGCCTTCTTCAGTGTCATCATGTGCAACCCACTCACACACACACAGAATCACACAGAATATTAGGAGTTAGAAGGCTAAGACAACTTCACTGTGTCTTTATGCTGGTCTCATATACGCTTTTACGTTGCCTTGCACCTGTAGTGCATCTGTTCACTTCCTAATGGTATGCTAGTCAAAGTAAATTGATACCCTTGGTAATTGGTTTGTCCTTTTTGTCCTCCCAGGAAGAAATTGTCTGGTTGTAGAAGTCATGATGTTCTGTTTGATTTTTTTGTTTGACCTCTTGGCTTTTCTTTTCCTGAGGTACATGTTATTTTGGGTGGGATTCATGTCACATAAATTCAGACTTGCAGCACAGATGTCTACATGAGAGACAGCAAGGCAAGGTTCCTCTAGTGTACTGTGAAAAAAAACCATGCACTTTAGAGACACAAATCATCCTACTTCTTTTAAGTACCTATACATGAATTTTACCTTAAAATTTCATTGACCATTCTCTCTATCAAGTAGAAGAGTGACCAGCTTAGTAGCAGACACTTCCAGATATCTGTATTGGTTAAGAGTCCACCCTTAGTGTGCACAGAGAAGACAAGTTTAGAAACATACCCAGTGCAGGAACAAGGATACAATTTGCCATAGTCCCTAATACTGAAGATGATAATTTGGCACCATCCAGTAGTTTCCTGAGAGGCATGATTTTCTCTCCTATTTAGAAAAAGGTTTGTGCTATGAAAATTTTTCTCATTGTGCCACAGGGATGAAGTTTTTGATTCCAGTCTTTACCCCATACCAGCTGATTTTTGGATGAGCCCACTGAGCCCCTTGAAGGTATAGCCAAGGCCCTCAGCCCAACCTGCTGTTCACAAGTGATATGTCCAAGGCAGGAAAGGTGTCCATGTGGTCTCAGAAGCTCATGTTGGGTAAAGAAATATGCTTCTGTGTTTCAGGGTCTCCAGTGGGCTGATAGATTTGTAAGAACAAGTATCAGTGAACATCTATTTGTAGCTCATATTCCTTCCTTGTTAGTTTTTGATTTTGTATAATTAGTGTGTGTTATTAGTAATTATCTAATTTTGATCTATAGGGAATTAGGGTGTTACTGGTTATTCTGCTGTCTCCAGTGTGTGCTTTTTCTACTTCTGCTGCAGCTTGACTTCATAGAAATATTCTGTAAGGATGGCAAGTCCAAAATCTCTCTCCTGCTGCTGCTGGACTGCTTGGGGGGGATTGCCATTGTATTAACTTGTGGTCAGCATCAAGAAATCCCTCTAGTGTGTGTGAGATGGTCTGAATATCCAATCTATTTAAGTAGACAAACTAGAGGAAGAAGTGATAAGAGGAAGAATGATAACATACTTTGCCATGGCAGCTGCTCTTATATGTGGATATAAGAACTTTCTTTTGTCTGCTGCAGCAGGAGTCAAACAGGGGTAAATACTGCATTTTATATAACTGACATTCAGCAATCTCCAGGAAATATTTGTCTGTTTCTAAATAAAGTAACACAGTAGGTGACACATGCACTTTCAAAGAACACTTCTGATGTGAAAAGTACAGAGTAGCAATTTAACTGGCTTGAATTAACACTTTCAGAGCAAGTACAATTTTCTCAAATCTTATTCTGGACAAAAGGGGAAAAAATGGATTTGTTAATATTCAGTAACCAACAGTCACTACCTAGAGCACCATGCCTGAAGGTTAATCAGCATCCAATGTAAGCTGCACCCAAAAGCAAAAACAGCCAGTTACTTTTATGACCGGTAAAAAAAATCTGAGAAACAGCCCCAAATTTGTCCTTGCTCTGCAGACAGTTGTTCTCTAGTGTTGTCATCTCTAGCTTGTGCTGGCAACACTGCCTGGCCTCAGATGGAAATTTCACAAAAATCAGCTCGTTTCCTCTTGAAGATACCACTGTATGGTCAGAAAAACAGAAGATATGGTCTTTCCATGATGTTCTGGCACTATTGCCTGTAGTTTCAACTTCAAATCACAGGTGGACAAGACAATACAAATGAAAGTTAAAAAAAAAAAATGCACACAGTTATAGAAGCTTTCTCAAGCCAAAAGAAAGGTTTTTATTAAAATTAAACCACTGGTTTAGTATCTCTTTAAACTTGTCTGTTCCCTGCTTTCTGCTTGAATATCTTTGCATTCAATGGACCCATGGCTGTGGCTGGAAAGTGTCTTTGCTGAAGTTTCTTGCCAAATCAAACCACTGTGCTGAGACTGACAGGCTTTATGGAAGAGTGACAATATTGACTCGTGGCAGGGGTAGGTTTCTAAGATTAGAGGAAAAGACAAAGAGACAACAGGCAGAAATCTGATTGTTTTGATCCAAGTTTGTATTTTTCCATTCAAATATACTCTAATAAAATGCTCAGAAGGTTTTGTTTTCATTCCAATATAGAAAAAAAATCAATTCTGTAGTCTTCAAAGTTATCCCAAAGTGGAACTGCTGTTCTCTAGTGAGCTTAAAATGCATCATTAATGGACTTGGTTTTGATCTCACTGTGCAGGTGCTAAGTTGGCAAGATTCCACTGTCATTAGAGAGCTACCCCAGGCTAACACCTGGCTGAAATGAGATTAAGGCCTACTGCCCTTAGACTTTCTGCAATGCACTGGGTGTGCTATAGCACACAATGCCTCTCCCTTTTTTTGCAAAGCAGAAATTGAATATATACTGTGTATACCACCTCCTAAACAGTAGCTGGATTTTAGGTGCATAAATAACCTGTTCCCTGAAAAAATACCAAATTTCCTATATAGTTGGTGGAAAGTAGGTGGTTTTGGATGCTTCCAGAGGACAAATGTGTCTCTCTGTGCCTGGAAATTTTGTAGGTTCTCATACTCTTTCCATTGTCCTGTGAGAAAACTCAGGCAGTAAACTCCAGGACAACGGGTTCACCAGGTGCCTAAAATTTAGTCAGAATCATTTCTTGTTCTCTATAGATTGAACACATCTGTAGATTTCTATTTTTTACAGATTTCCACATCTACTAAGAATCTGAGGGGAGCAGTACTTTTGCATAATATGGCCATTATCAACACTACCATTAAAAGCATCACAGAAGTAAACAGCATAAAAGCAGTGTAAAAGGATATAGCTCCAATGCCTGCTTAGTGCAGAAGTTTGTTTAAGAATAGAATCTGTTTTAAAGCCTCTGTAACTTATGTTATGCCAATACTTATACCTTTGCCTAAGGTGGATTTACATCATTAGTAAGAGGACATCAAGTCTAGCATAAAGTTAAAAGCCTCTGTAGCTTGCAAAGTGGTATCCTTGATACTGGTTGATGAATAAGTTTTTATCTTTTATATCATAAATACAAAAAGAAATCATCTAAAGCTAGAGGGCCTTGAGGTAATCAGTTGAAGGATCAGGAGCACAGGTAATGTTTTCCTTCATCTTTTCAGTAGCAGAGAGTACTACTGAAAAGAACAGTCAGACCCAACATGTGGTTCTGAGGCTGGTGTCATTAGGGGAACTTTGGGTTTTTTTGATCATAGGATGGTTTATAAGTCACCAGGTCTGCTGACACTCCATGAGATGCACCTTTCATAAAGTGGGAAAAGGGGTTTTGCACAGGAGCTACCAGGGCTTATTGATAGAGCTTTAAACTTGACTGAGGGGTGGAAGGGACAAAACCAGGCTCTCCAGTGACAAACAATGGGAGAGCATGACAAAGTTTGGCTGCATGCTCGTTGGATCCTTCACTCTACTCCATGAGGTGCTGGGTACAATAAACCACATTTGAAATGTGTACAGCATGAGGAACATGAGGAGCTAGAAGACTTGGCTCAGTCCCTGAGATACTACATCATTAGCTTCCTAGGGAGGGTCCATGACACAATCATAGCAGCAGACAGCTGGTGGAATCTCAGGTGGATTCCCAGGCCAGAAGTTTTGTCTCCTATTCTCTGCTTTTGATATTCTTATTGCTACTGAAAACAGGAGCATGTAAGTATGTGAGGTCACATACCTGTCAAGGATATATTAAAAGTAAATTTGCTACTTGATATTACACTTGGAAGGCATTTCAAGTGTGGTCCTACCAGGTTCTGTAGTGTTTAGTCTATCTGATATTTTTGTTAATGAATTGGATAATGGAAAAGAGAGAAAATGTGTAGAATTTGTAGACAATGTCAAGCTGGAGGGAGCTGAAAGCTTTTAAGAGGTTAGGATAAGAATTCAAAATGACCTTGATAAATTGAAGGCGTTGTCTAAAATTAGCCAAATGAAATTCAGTGAAGACAAATGCAACACCCTATCCTTAGGAAGGAGAAGTAAAATGCTAGTAAAGCTAGAAGTAAAGGAGCAGACAGCATCAGGAGGAAGGTCACAGTGCAGAACAAAATGAATAAGCATTTATGATGAGATGATAAAAAAAAAGCTACTTTCATTCTGGGTCATATTGGAAGGAATGCTGTATGTGAAGCAGAGGGGTGACTGCTCATTGCTGCTATTGTGTCCACTTTAGGATACTGCACAGTATAAAAAAAGATATAGATATATTGGAAAGCAGCCAGAGAGGGAATAACAAGAATGATAAGAGGTTTAGAAAACTAGAACTATGAGGAAAGGTTGAAAGAATGGGGTTTGTTTAGTCTAGAAAAGAGAAGACTGAGCAGGGACATGATAACAGTCTCCCAATACATAAAAGGTTATTCTGAAGAGGACAGTGATCAGTTATTCTTTATGTCCACTAACTGTAGTAAAAGAAGACTTTAGCTCATTTTAAAGCAAGGAAGATTTTAGGCAGACATTAAGAAATTGTTTCACTCTAAAGAAAGTTCTAGGACAGGTTACTTTAGGAGGCTGCAGATTAGCAGTAGAGGCTTTTGAGTTTGTTCTTTTTTTTGTTGTTGTTGTTAGATAAACATCTGTGACCTTTTTTGATTTTCAGGGGCTACAAACCAAGCCAAATTTGAACAAATTTTCTCATGGCTAGCATAAGGCACACCCCTTGGCAGCAGTGCCTGTTTGCTGACAAAGCCTCATCTCTGGTGCAAAGGGAAATGCTAGCAATTGCCAGTGGAAGCAATTTAACTATTTTCATGCAAACTGTTTTCAAATTAGCTTTTTCCTTCAGACCTGTTCTAGGAAGAAGCTGAACACTACTGATGAAACTTAACTCAGCAAAAGATTCCATCCCAGGAAAGCACGTGAGTAATTTCAGTCTAAATAGTTAATCTGGCAAATGACATGCAACCAAAACCAGGATCTTTAATAGAGAAGGTTAGGAAACCTTAATTATAGGTGGTGTTCCCAAGCTCCACACATAATTTTTATTAGTGTATCAATCCAAAGATCTGAGCAGGATCACCATCTTGAGAACCCACTGAAGAACTGAGATGGAGGAGATTAAAATGTGCTAACAACAATCAATAACTTCACAACAATTCTTTTTCTTTAGAACTTTGTAGACTATTGTGTCTCTTGATATGGTCAGTCCTCAGCCTTCTTCTGGAAATGGGCTTAGTTCAAAATATTAGTTCTTATTTTTATAACTATGTTTCTTATGTAGTTTTCCTCTTAATCCTGCTGGATCAAGCTGAAGTTTTAAAGGTTTTCTTTATAAATTTAGGAGCTGAAAATAGCTCTTTGAAATAATAAATAAATAAATAGATAGATGAAAAGAAAGGAAACAAAAAAGAAAAAGGCAAAAAGAAAGAAAGCTGAGACCTTCACCCAAGCACCTGCCCTGAGGAGTCAGGACTTCAAGCAAAATACTGTGAGACTAATAATATGAGAATTGCCAATCCTACTTAAGGGTATAATTTCTATGTCCTCTAACCTCCCTTTTTACTAGGAAAATGATCACACTGTGAAAGACTAGACATCTAATATGAAGTAATCCAACATTTTTCCAGTGGAAAGTAAATTCTCAGTAGTTTAACTATTTTTCAAATGTAAATTGTGTGTCACAGTGTCTCTGACACATAGGATCACAGCTGAAACTCCATTCCCAACCATCCTTTAGATGGTTACAGTCAGTGAAAACATTATATAAGATCTTTAAGACATTTTGGGGGGCTGTAATTAGTGGGAACATATCTCTGTACCCTAGAGAAAGGAAGAAGGTGTAATTGTTTTACATGCTAAATTAAAAAGGGTGAAATAAGACAGGGGAGTAATAGAAAGATGTTGATTAAAGAGTAGAAAGAGTCTGAATACATGGAGTATGCTTCCTCTTGTATGTTTGAACTCTGGCCATGAAAAGCCAGTTAGTGTTGGAGGCTTGTTAGAGCTTGTACCACAGCAAGACAGTAAACACCAGTAAGTGGATTTCTGTGTGGAGGGACAAGCCCTGCTGCAGCAGGTGCACACCTGAGCAGATAAGTGAAGGCACAGGCTCCCAACTGCAACTTTCCAGCACAGAACAAGGTCTCTGCAAGGGACTAAAACTTGCTGCTGACTTCTGCAGGCTTTTGGTCAGATCCTAACAAGGCTGTTTGCTTAAATTGGTCTACTTTGCAAACTGGTGTAGATTAACTGAACAGGGCTTAAGTCACCTCTAAACCATGGGGGTCCTGTGCTAGCTTATGCCTCTTCTGTTTGCATGCTCCAGACAGAGTGGGTATGTGCTGTAAGTCAACAAGCAACACTGCTGTCAATTTGTGATAAGGTCCTTTTTGACATACTTAAAACAGAGAAATAATTTGGAACATGAAGAAGGGTCCAAAGCACCAAGCAGGGGGATATCACCCCTAAGTAGACCCCACGGGAACCGGAGCATGGTTGTCTCCTGTTGAATCCTTCAGAAACTGTCAGACGAAGCAGATCAGAGGATAGGCCTGGTGGCAGGAGGCACATGTTGAAGGAAGAAATGTGTAGGACCTACCCCAGAAAGAGAGCAAGTAGTTTTAGAGCTGATGATGGCTGGGCTGACAGATCCAGGCCATCTGGATTTGCATGCATTTAAAATAATGGGCTTTCCATGACCTGGAGCAGTCCAAGATCTGGAATAGTCAGAGAGGATTACAGCACCTTCATATAGCCAAGTATATAACTGCTGTTCAAGTCTTGGACCTGGGCATCTTGTTTTTCAGGGCAAAGAGCTGCAGTGGGCTAACCCCAGGATGTGAAAATTGAACATTTTTAGCTAGATAGCTGGATACAAAAGTAGCAGCGGAAGTGAAAATAAGCATCTTTCTCTCTCTCTTTCACAAACTCTTGTCTCAGAAGCTCTTTCACTTGTTGTTAGACTGCCATCTTAGATAAAATCTCCAACGTTGATTTCTCACTGACTGCCATCCAGGAACACTACCTACAACAAAGGATGCAGCCTCACCCTAGCTCTCATTGAAATTAATAAGACACTTACTTTCAGTTACTTTGCATACCCACCCTCTAGTTTCCTTCTAGTGTGGGACTAGGACTTAAAATTACTTTACTACCTAATAATGGGAAATAGCAACAATTGCCACCAAAAAAACCCCTTGATTTGCTACGAGTTCCTGTGACATACCTGGGTGAGGTGACACCTACCTCATCCCTACAGCAAACACAAGACAACTAGAAAGCATGGAGTAATGCAGTAGGCTTTTAAAATTCCCATTCTTTCAGTACAACATACAATGAAAGCATTATATGGACTTACAGACACCTGTCAAAGCTCTGATTATTCCCTCCTCTGGGAATAATTCTTCTGGGAAATTTCTATTAGCTAAGAAAAAAGATGATAAAAAAAAAAAAGAAAAGCATCCTGTTACCATATTACCATATTTCCCAGTGGCAGTCCTCAGTTGCTGAGAAAGTATCAAGTCTTTCTTATGCCTCCTTAAGGCCTGGCTCTTCCTGCTCTCTTTGTATTCTGCATTAATGAAC
This sequence comes from Galbula dea, assembly GCA_013399015.1. Taxonomy (NCBI): domain Eukaryota; kingdom Metazoa; phylum Chordata; class Aves; order Piciformes; family Galbulidae; genus Galbula; species Galbula dea. Next base: position 435,175 of record VWZX01008725.1, on the reverse strand, counting down.
ATGCCCTTCTGTCCTCTCCCTCCTTGCAACCTTTCAACTCATCCTTCTGTCACTTGGCAGTAGCTTTGGAAGGGCTCTTCCCAGGGACATTTCATGTTTATTCAAGTGTTGCTGTGCTCTGAGACTAAAGAAGCAGTTCTGTTGATTTCAGCTAGATCTGCTTCCCAACACCACAGTACCATATATTCCCATACCAAAAGGGACAAAGGCAAATACCAAGTTCAAAACAAGCCAGGAGACTATTTTCCTTTCTCATGTTCCCCTTAGTTGCATTCAGCCTTTCTATTCAGGTAGTACACAGTGAGTTCAAAAAGGCTTTGCAGAACCCTTGTGAAAACAAGTTCCCTTTTTCTCCATGCCATTGTGATTCTTTTGCTTTTGCCACAAAAATCTACTGGGCTTAACGTTGTCCTAGTTTGAGCTAGAACAGAACTGATTATGTTCAGTAATCTTACTTTTCAGCTAAGTCTTTTCTAAGTGACTGCACTTTCTGCAGTTAACAGAGTTTCCATAGACAACGTCTGCTTCTAGTAGTGATAACACTCAATGTTTCTAGTTGATATCAAGGTTTGGTTTGCAGACCAGGAGGGTCAAGTTCTCTTCTTCAATGGCTAGCATCCAAGGAGGGGCTCTCTCTGTTCTTTCTTCAAACATATCCATGTATTTCTGAATCCAGTTCCCATCTGCCACTGAGTCCAATCTGGGACTTCCCCAGTGCCTGCCAATAGCATCAGTGGTGACAGCGGTGTGCTTGCCATTCTGGGGGTTTAGGTTCATTATATTAGGTTTTGTATATATTTGTATTTCTTTTTTGTTGTTGTTATTACTTTCATTAAAGTAGTTTTAGCTTTCTTTTCCAATCCATAAATGTCTCTCCCCCATTCCCTTTCTCTTCCCCTTTGGGAAGGGAGAGGGGTTAATAGAGTCTGTCACTCGTTTAGTGACTGCCTAGCCCTAACCCTTGACAAACGTTTAGCAAGAAAGTACAAAGGTATGGAGTGAGGCCAGTCCTTAGCCTGATAATGGAGCCTTTAGGGACATGGTAGACCCACTGACCCCATTTTGTAATGAGCTGGACTTGGTCCTTATCAATTCACTAACTGAGGTCCAGATGGAGTAGGAGGAGTTGTATGTTCACAGAGTGGGTACCATGGGGTTATCTTGGGTTAGAAAAGATTTTTCTCCCATGTTAAATGTAGGTTGTGGTTTCTGCTTCATGATCTGAGGTAGGGCACTGGTTTTTTGTTCTTCAGTCTGGCTTGTCTTATTTTCCTTGTGCTTTAAATGAAGTCTGGATAAGAAGCCTTATTTGAAGTGAGGAGGCACTTGTCATCTTAGCCAGATAGGACACCAAATGAGTCTGTAGATAGCTTGCAAAGTTGATTTAGAATTCTTACTTTTTCAGGAGACCTTGCAAGGGAACATACCCAACCTACCACTGACTAAGCAATACCATAGTAGCTGTGCTATGGGGTATGTAAAGGCTGCTTTTGGTTACACAGAGTAAACACTCCTAGATTAGTTTTTGTATCCACAGGCTACGAGCCTGTGCAGAAACACCTGCTGAAGGGTACTTTATGTTATATGGCATGCTGAAACAACAGTTCCTGCTCTCTCTAGGCCCACAATAAATCTGCAAGTGGAATTACTCATGGTGACAACTATAGGAAATTAAGATAATGCTTGACATTCAAATCAAGCTGCAAGAAGAGCAAAAGATTATAGTTATCTACACATGTACGGTCCTAGGTGAGCATGTATGGTATGGAACCAAAAAAATAACTGCAAAACTATGAGAAAAAATGATAAGAACTTCAATAAAAAAAATTGTTTCTCTCAAAATCAAGTTTAAAAAGGTACTTATGCTAAAAGGATGCCAGAAACCATTTCATTAGCATTGCAAGAAAACCCACAGGTTAAACAGGTGAAATTCAAAGCTTGCAAAAGGGAGCTATTCTGCATCATGGGAATACATGAATTAAAGATTTATGTAAATACACTAGAAAGGACAGACCAAAAGGAAAACTGCCAGAAGAGGGAATAAACCTTGCTCCCCGCTGTGCACACTCAACAAGGTTACAGGCTGATTCCAAAGAGGACTGTGATCAACAGAGAACAAAAGGCTGAAGCAGTCCTTGTAACGGAAAGCTTCATCCAGCAGCAAGGACCAACAACCTGCTAGGGCTGTCCTGCCAGCAAGCCAGTGGCAATGGGATGAGAAATCACACAATTTAAGTAATCTCTGGATTTCAAGTACCAACACAGTAGTGTCAAAGACTACTCCAGAATAAATCCAGGCCTAGATAAGTGAAAACTGGGGTCAGCATTTAAAGTTTGAGACGTGGAAATGCAAATGTCAACACTCTCTTGTTGAATGCTGGATTCATATGAAGGAATCAAAAGATTGGATTGGAAGATAGAAGGTCAGCCAGCTGTGAAAGGGTCATCATGAGCTGTAGCTAACAATAGAGGCTAGACAAACATTGTCTTTCCACATGTCTCACAAACATGAAAACTAATTTTCAGTGTCCAAATTTACAAAAGGAATAAAACCCTGAAAGATCTACTGGTTGCAGACATGGTCTGTAAAACAAAACCAAAGATAGATTGTCTAACTCCTCATCCAATTAAGAAAAACCTGTTTGCAAACAGAATGTGGATTGTGGTTGCCAGAACTACCACTGAGACCATGGTAAATTATCAGACAATTACTACAGGACAAGTGTAATTACTACAGGTACACTTTCTACCCCATTATCAGCTAAAGGAGGAGCTCTGAATATTAGATGTGATTTTTGTGTACAGGCTCCAGGTTTTAAACCCATCCCTCACTCTTACACACAAAATAAACTGTAATCATTCAAATATTAGAAAGCAAATGAAGATGCTTTACATTGGCCCAAATGAATAGTGACATAGGAAAACTGGCATGTTGCAAATGTCAAAAATATAATCAGGTCAAAGAAAAACAATCTTAGTGGTTGGCTGAAGTACCATCAAAACAAATAAAAATATTAATAATATGATTAGCTATGATAGCTGGTTTTGAAGCTAGGCACAAAGTAATGTTAATTCTCAAAGTCAGCAATGAATCTGGATGGCAATGTGGGTTTTTTGTGGCTTTCTCTTTTCATACAAGAATAGGCAATGCACTGCCACAGAACCTGAAGGCCTGCAACTCAGTCAGATGAATAATTCCTCTCCCAGTTAGATGCAATGAAAATGTTGATTGTTTCCTTTGCTTTATTTCCCAGGGTGGCTATCATATTACATTCTTATTGCACTCTCTGCAACTTCCCTGCTACCTGAAATTCACTCCAGGCTACTGAAGACTGTTCAGAATTGAATGTGAGAGCTGGTTTTTGTTATTTTTATATGCAGGAAGACAAAGTTGAAACATACAGCTACAATACCTAAGAATAGATATACTGATTCTCACCACAGGTCAATCCAGTCTATTGTCCAGTTCCAGCAATTGATGCAGAGGAAACACTACAAGAACAAAGCAAGTGCAGAGTAAGACTTCACACTCTCTAGACCTCAGCAGCTTGCTGCTGAGATTTTCTTGGTTGGAAACATACCTATTTAATGGGTCTTGGTAGATCTTTTTCTCCCATGAATGTTTAGTTGTGTTTGAATCTATGTAAACTTGTAAGAGTCGTGGTATTTTTCAGCAAGTTGTTCCAGAGCTTGACTGCTTTTCTCAATGAAACCACCTCCTTTTGTTTGCTTTGAAGCTGGCCCTATTAGTTTTATTTAAAGATTCCTTGTCCTAGAAAGCAAACACTTGCTGCCTACCTATAGTATCTGTTTTGCCTTATGACATCTCCCATTGTTAAGTTCATACATTCAATATATTATTATCCTCAGCTTAGTATCCTTAGATAGATCAACACCTGAGTAGCCTTATTAAAGATCCACAAGCAGCTGAAGCAGAAAAACTTATTTTAGTTAATGCAGAAAAACTCAGTAAGAGAATATTTAGTATCAGGGCTAAATCTGTTTCTAATCATTTCCCACATAACTGAAAGACAAACAGTACCTCCTACCATCTCCTTAGAGGGCTCAGTTCCCATTGAACTCAGTACCTTTCAAGACCATGATATGAGGTAGAAAGTGTCTTCCACGTCAGGTTCCACCAGTCTCAATTTCTACTAGGTACATTTCAGTCTGACCACAGGTACCAGATCCTAGACCCACCAAACAGTAGGCATCAGGGGTTTCTGGTCTGCAGTGAAAAAAAGGTTTTGTGTATTTTTTGCTGTATTGGTAGTCAGGCACCAAGCACAATAAAGATATATCAATGAGTGGTATAGTAGATACCTTCACGTGTCATCTGATTTACAAAGAAAATAAGTAAATGCAAAGAAAAAAATCTTATAGGAAAAATATTTTTGTTATCTGAAAAAAATATTACACAAGTTTCTCTTTTTGGAAATTATCCATTCATTTTCTTCATAAACATTTACTAAGGAGAAAAGTATTTTATGAACATATGGCACTTGTCTCTGTTTTGGATGTAAAAACGTCTGGTATTTTGCTGACTTCATTTCATTGTGAGTCACTGTGTAGCTTTGCATAAACACCAGAGTATTTTCATCAATTAGAAATAACTGAAATTTTCAACATAACATTCCCATATTTACTTGTACTAGAATAGTTTTGCTAATATCCTAGACAATACACATATAAATAAATAAACTGCACACAGAGGATCCCTGTTCCTAAAAAAACATATCCAGCCAAAGAAATAATACCTGAGGAGTCATGGCTCTGCCCTAAAACCCCACTGTATCCATTAGCAAAAAACCTACAGTTTTCTCCTGTAAGTAGGTTTTTCTTTATCACTTAGGATACTGTGGTCAGGAAAAAGAAACAGCCTTCAAAAATCTCATTCTAATGGCAAAAAATACCTTTATGAATAGTGTGGGCTGTTTCTTAAGGTAATTAGAGCATATACAGAATCTTATCTGATTGTTTCAGAGAACTCTTTCATTATATTACATTCTTGCATGTTGTTAGCAATAGGACACTGAGAGTAAGCAAATTAATTGCCCTATCAATACTCCAAGAACAAGATCCCAGTTCTTCAGCAGCACAGGAGAAAGAGAACACTAGAAGTCCTGCCCACCTCAGGAAGCCTTTATAAATATTCACCTTAGTAACAAGTCAAATCACTGGCACAATGCAGAACTGAGACAGCAATCCAAGTCACTTTGGTTGCATCTCCAGAAGTGGCAAAGATGTGATCTCATATGGCAGGACAAGCATCAGAAATACATTAGAAGCAGAAAGTGCTTATCCTATTACTGAGAGCAACTTCGTGGGAGAGAGACCATGTGGGTTAAAATCCCTAGAGGAAAAATCTCAAGGCTTCTACATAAGTGCTCAAATCTTTGAGCCGAGGTAAAATAGAGATAAGAGCTGTGTGAAGTTAGCATGTCCCATGGCTGAAATGACATTTTCTAGTCTATTTATTTCTCAAGGCAAACGTGGAGCATCTTCTCTGACCTTGTCATGGTGAAAACAGGCACAACCTCTGCTATTTGTCCTCCCACAAAGTGACACTAGATGGCAGCAATTGAAGTGGCAGCAGGAGCAGCAGATCTTTTCAGCCCTGAAGGCGCTCTGGCAACCAGCTGTCAAGGAGCCGTTGGGGCCACTGATAGTCACTGCTTCTCCCTCTGTCTTACTGCCACGAAGGATGGCATCGTGCTCAGGCAACTTGTGAGATGAGGTACAGACGTGGGAATGACGTCACCTGTGCTATGCATTTCCTGCACTATTATTATTTCATGGGTTTATCTGCTCTGACTTGGCCATATCTGGTTGGTCCATTTTGCACCTGAGGCCTCTTTGCCTGCATTAAAATGAAAACTTTTCCCAAACTAATAATAGAAAGCAGTTTTCTGTTCTGATTGCCTCCCTGGAGTCATCACCTAAAGATAAGTGTCTTATAAGACAACCAAATAATTTATATCTTTTGTTGATCAGTTCTGGCAGTGACCATGATATCTGTCTGCCAAGATGCAGGGAAGTAGAACTGAGGGGTGGGAGACATGAATTGTCACTGTGCATAAGTGTACAAGAAGTGGAAGCAGTAGCAGGTGGCCCAGGAGGGGTACAGAGACACTGTCTGAGTTTGCAGAAAGAGGGGTTTGGAAGCTAAAGACCACCACAATTTGAATCTGAGGAGGGACATTAAGGGTGACAAGGAAGTCTTCTACATTTATATGAGCAGATTAAGGAACTACAGAAAATGTGTGCCTGCTGCTGAAGAGGGCAGGAAACCTGGAGACAAAGGACATGGAGATTCTCACTGACTTCTTCTCCTTGATGATTACTGGTAAGATCAGCCTTCAGCAATCCCAGACCCTGAGACCAGAGGGAAAGTCTGGAGCAAGGAAAACTTACCCTCCGTAGAGAAGGATTATGCTAGGAAATATATAGATAACTGGATATAAACAAGCCTATAGGGCTTGATTGGGCACACTCCCTAATGCTGAGGGAGCTCGCTACTGTCATTGCAAGGCAAATCTGAATTATCTTGGAAAGGTCATGACAATCAGCAGAAGTCCTGATAAATGAAAGAAATAAATGTCACTCCTATCTTCAAGGGCAAGAACAAGGATCTGCAAAACTACAAGCCAGTCAGTCATACCACAGTCCCTGGGAAGGTGAAATCTTCTGGAAGCCATTTGCAAACATGAAGGACAAGGTGGTGTTTGGAAGTAGGCAACTTGGATATACAAAGGGGAAAACATGCCTGACCAGCCTGACAGCCTCATATGATGCAATGACTACCTTGGTGGATGAGGGGGAAATCAGTGGATGTTGTTTATCTTGATTTAGCAAGGGTTTCAACACTGTCTGACTGTTTCATTCTCATTGACAAACTGAAGTACTGGCTAGATAAGTGGATAGCGAGATGGATGGAAAACTGGCTGAACTGCCATGCTGAAAGTTTTGTTACCCATGGCATGAAGTTCAGATTGAGGCTAGTCACTACTGGAATACCTCAGAGGGTTGGTACTGAGGCCAATACTGCTAAGCATCTTCATTTGTGACCCGGATGCCAGGACAGAAGGCTCTCTCAGTAAGTTTGAAGACAATACAAAACTGGGAGGAGTGCCTAATACACCAAATGAGTGTGCTGCCATTCAGAGGGACCATGGCAGAGTGCAGAAATCAACCAACAGGAGACTCATTAAATTCAACAAAGAGAATTTCCAAGTCCTGTCCATGGGAGGAACAATGCCAGGCCCCAGGACAAGCTGGGGTCTGACCAGCTGGAAAACATCTTTGCAGAAAAAATCCAGGGCTTCTGATGGGCGCCAAGATGAACATGATCTAGCAATTTGTACTTAAAGCCAGTGGCATCTTGCACTGCATTGGGAAAATGCTGCCAGCAAACTAAGGAAGGTGACCCTTCACCTCCTCTCAGCATGAGTGAGAGACATCTGAAGTGCTGTATCCAGATCTGGACTCCCAGTACAAAAGAGTACCTTAGATACTGGAGTGATTCCATTGGAGGACCACGAAGATGATTAAAGCACAGGAGTACCTGTCATGCAAGGAGAGGTTGGGATTGCTGGACTGTTAGCCTAGAAAAGACTCAGGGGAGCTTCTCAATTTATATAAACACCTGAGAGAGAGGGGAGGAAAAGAAGATGGAACCAGGCTCTTCTTGGTGGTATCCAGTGAAAGGACAGGGGCAACGGACACAAACTGAAACACAGGAAATTTCATGTAAACATGAGAAAAAGCTTTTTTATTGTAAGAGTGGTCAAACATTTGACAGTAGTGGTTTCCCAGAAAGATCATAGAGTTTCCATCCTTGGAAATATTCAGAACCCAGCTGGACACAGTCCTGGGCTGCCTACTGTAGGTGACCCCGCTTTGAGCAGAGCAGTTGGAGTAGGTGATCTCCAGAGATCCCATCCAACCTCAACTATTCGGTGATTGTGTGAATCTATGATTCTGTGTCAAATAACGTAGTCTTCATATGTCCCTCATTGCCTTCTGTACTGCCAAGACCACCCAAACTCTGCAAGATCAGCATTTCAGGACTAAATTTCTGCTGCCATGCTACATACAGTAAGCACACAAAGTTGTCTTACCAGATATGATGACTGATTTGTTCATGTTGTGATCATTGCACCAAATAGTGAAGGTCCAACAAGATCTGTACAGAGATTTAATTTCTTTAACTGTAGCAGGAAATGAAAAATCACTGTCACAGCCTAAGGACAAAGCATCTTTTCTGGCAGCTCCCAGGGGAGCTGGCTTTGGCTCACAGTCTCGTTTCCTTAGCAGTACAAGACACTGTAGGATCACGAAAATAACAGGAAAAGATTAGCAGGCACCTTCTGGAGTCCTGTCCGTAAGATATCAAGTGCTCTGTTGGAGCTGTACATATATGACTTTTTAAAGGAATCATTGTGGTTCTGAGGAAACAATTACTCAAAACTTGCTTAAAATGATAGAAAAATGAGATTAGTCTGAATTTGGAACTCTCTGCCAATAAAACACCTTTCATCATGAATAAACACATGCTAAACAGGCAGAACCTATGGGCAAAACTGATTGTCGCCTGCATTGTGATATTAATGGCAAAGGGCATCTTGGTGAGGATATTGTGTTACTTGAGACTGACAGGACCCAGTTGTGACAAGTGACACACTTTCATCAGAAATAATGCTATATTTGATGTTTTCCCTCAAAGCTACCACAGCTCCTAAAACACTACAAATGCTGTGAATGCATATAAATCTCAACAAAAGTATCCAAATCATGTAAGTACTGGCAGAAACTTAAAAAGTCTCTGAAATCTCAAAGTCTAAATGGCAATAGCCTGGATTATTGATGATTTCAGAGAGCCTGATTCATATAATTTGAACACATGGGACCAGCAGTGTTGCTTATAGCTCCTTCTCTCAGGCACAGAAGAAAAATTATCCATCTTTGCCATTGTGGGGCTCAATCATTTGTGCAAGGCCACTGTCTTATTTTAGTTTATTTTACTTTTCTGACAGTCAGGTATGGTGTGTTCTTTACCTGCAGAGAGCTCTTCTTACTACAGCTCCAAGTCACTTCTTCCTTAAATCAGAGCTTTTTGTCACATACTGCCTAGCTTTATAAACTTATTATCAGTTTTGCTAATGAATACCCTATAAGACTTAACAGCATTTTCAGCAGCTCCACATGTTACAACTAGAAAGATTTTCAGCTTTTTGTCAATTCTCAACATTATTCTCATGATACCTTGTTAAGGTTTTAACAAATATCAGTGCCAAAAACATTTTTGTTTGTCAGATGGCATTTTCTTCAAAAAAGATTTGGATGGAGCTCTCAAACAGCACATGCTCATGCCATTTTTCCTTTTTTTTTTTTTTTAAAAAGTATGCTATTGGAATGTTTTGAGAATGTTTTTGACTACTGATGCACTATGAACAACAGGAGACCTTGCTGACCCTACCAGAGATTAATGGATCGGAATCTGTGTCTTTCTGTGGAATGGAAGACGTCAACACTAAAAGCTCCTTTACCCCACAGATAGCTGGTCCCAGTCCTGTTGTTTTTTCCAGTCATCAAATCCTTGGCAAGAACTGTCATTTTTCCAGTCATCAAATTTCCAAGAATCTTCTCTTCACATCTCTCTTTTTTTCTTTTGATGGACTCTCTCATCATAGTAAATGCAGACCTCTTACAGGAATGTGGACCAGACGTGTGTAAGCCAAATGGCTTATGCTTGAAACAACAGCAAATGAACAATGAAATACAGCAACAAGAAGAAAATAAATATTTTCAAGGATTTTTTTTCCATAAATGTTTCTCACTTTTTAATTGATTTGACTCAACTGTGCAATTAGCTCTGGCTCACTGGATGGCCATTTGACTGTGTGGGGACACCTTGTCCTGTGCCACCTTTTACACATTTGAAATTGACTTATCAAAACCAACAGCACTGCAGAGGCTTTTTCACACTTCAATATAAGATAGAACGGGCAGAAGAACTTTTTTTCCTTTTTTTCTTAGTCTGATATATTAAAAAAATAAATCTCTTTCTTCTAGTTGGCCACCTGACTTCCTGTAAGTGAGTGAGCATGTTGTTTCCCTCTGCTGGCTGGCCTATATACACTAAAATGGACCTATTATCAAATTCTTTGATTGTTACTGGTCCTGTTAAAATGGCAAGGAATTTTGATTTTTTTTTTCCTTTCCTTCTGCAGGTGTGAGGCTCTGATCTGTAAAATTAGGCCCATGTTTTAGTCTAAAGTCTTGATCCAACAAAATGTCTTAGTGTTTGATTTTAAATCAGCTGTGCTGTGCAAACTCTTAAACTTCAACACACATTTAACTGCTCTAATAGTTACAGACCTCAAATGGGATGTATGGTTTAAGCAACTTTAATATGATTTTCAGATACACTCAATTTTTTTCCTTATTATTCATCTCAATTTTTACCACTCCTCTGATGCTGTCCCACCTCTGGTAAGTTAAGAAATGGAAGACTGTCTTCTACATATAGCTGTATCTCACCAAACACCTGAAAAATCAGAAATGCCAGGTGACTCAAAGAAATAGTTAATGGATCCCTTGAGTTCTAGCACACATATTTACAGTCCAGACTGCTAAAAATTAACACCTCCTATATATGACGAACATTGCAGTCAGGCAAACATAACCCCCAGAAAATGGAAAAGGAGAGGTACTAGAGAATAGTCAACATCACCTTAGTGTCTGTAAAAATTACGGAGAAATCCTCACAAGGAGCCGTTTTCAGAAAGGAGAAGATGACTGGGAACAACCAGCATAGATATACCAAGGACAAACTGTGCCTGCCCAATGCAGACCTAGCTTTAAGTTAGAATCACAGAATCATAGAATCACAGAATCACAGACTCATAGAATATCTCAGGTTAGAAGGGACTCAAGGATCATCAAATCCAACTTGCTGCTCTTCACAAGACTGCCTAAAATGAAACTGTACAACTAAGAGCATAGTCCAGAGGTCGCAGAATCACAGTTGATAGAGAAAAAGCAGGACTAGCTCTCCAGCAATGACATCTGCCAGCTCCCTCAGCACTCACAGGTGTATCCCATCAGGACCAAGAGACTTGTGAATGTCCAGTTTACTTAATTACTTAACTAGATCTTCCTCTAACAAGGGAAAGTCTTCCTTTATCCAGACTTTCTCTGTTACCTCCAAAGTCTGGGACTGTTGGGAGCAGGGCTGAGCAGCAAAGACTGAAGCAAAGTCATCATTCAGTAGCTCTGCCTTCTTTGCATCCACTGTCACCATGGCACCTGCTTCATTCAGCAGCAGGCTCACATTTTCTCTAATTTTCCTTTTACCTCTAATATACTTGAAGAAGCCTTTTCTCTTCACCTTGCTATCCCTAGCCAGGTTTAATTTCAAGGAGCCTTGGCTTTTCTTGTTTCATCCCTGCATACTCTGATAACACTTTTGTAATCCTCCCAAGCGGTCCTTAAACTCTGACAGGCTTGGTGCTGTGACCACTTCCCTGGAAGCCTGTTGCAGTGACTGACCACCCACTCAGTGAAGAATCTTTTCCTAATGACCAATCTGAACAGCTTCATTCCATTTCCTCATGTCCTCGTTAGCCCTGATTTGAGCAGGAGCTTTGGGTGTCTGTTGCAATGGAGTTATCCTGTGCCCAAGGTTCTAAGAACGCTTTAGGTTCTGTTTCCCATAGTGCACTAAAGAGCTGTAGCTGTCACAGCCAGGACCCCAAATGCTATTAAGACGTAGGACCTCCCATCTTTCCTATCTAGAGAAGTGTCTCTCCAGTCATATTTGAAAATACTCCTCTTTATTCACTGCTCTTGGAAAGCAGTCAAAATCCAGTTTAACTGCCTGACTAAGAGGGACTGGGAGGAAGAATTCTTCAGGCTAGAAGAAAAGAGCCTGAGATGCCACAAAAACAGTACAACAACCTTCTTCATAATCCCCCATGGTAGACTGAGGCAGGGAATAGGCTGCCAGTGGCCAGGGCGCCAGCTGGGCCACAGGCAGCTCCCTTCTGTGAAGCCACCCCATGCCATTGCCCACAGCTGCAAGCAGGCGATTTAGGTCAACCCAGCTGCTTTCCACCATTACCATGCTCACTCTCAATGCAATAAATAGAAAGGCTATTTTGTCAAGCCCAGCTGTTTTTCTTCAGAAACTTCTCAGAGGAAGCATGAGTGGGTAAACAGGAAAGCAGGGGCTGTTTTTACTTCACCCATCTATAGCCGGTACGCATGGACTGACATCAGGCAAGGGCCAGCTGCACCGAGCGCACCCAACAATTTGCTCCCAAGGCAGCAGTACCAGTATTGGGGCAGGCACAGCCAGAGAGAAATGCAGACAAAGACACTACCCTTCTGAAGCCACAGGCACCCCTACACCCCTGTGCCCACCTCGGTTGTGCCCCCAAGTCCCCATTCATGCTAGGAGCAACAAGGAGGCGAAGGGGTGCCTGGGGGAGCTCCTGTCATCTGAAACGATGGAACCGGGGAGCACCAGGCACATATTTTTAGCCTTCATGGACTGGAATTGCAGGTTGCACTGAAGATCTCCCTGCAGAAACACTGGTGGGAAGGAAAAGTGGTACCACACTGTAATTTTGTCTTTAGTGATGGGGTTTTCTTTCTAAATTCTAAGTATCAGTTTCATTCACTGCTCTGTGCTACAAGAAATATGCTTCATCTGTGTCCATGATGTCTTCTCTCCTGCCTATATGTCACCATATAATAAAATGTGCAGCAGTTTTACAGTCACTGTAGAGTTATTACCTGACATATGTGTACAAAGCACACTGGCTTATATGACCACCCAAGTGATTAATAAAACTCATTGCCTGCTAGAATTGATCTTTAACTAAAGGTTGAACAAAATTGGTCTGGAAACCTTGAGGATAATTTAGAGCGGTTGCTTAAATCACAGAGATGAAAAGTCTGCAGGAGGTGGATCTTCACTCAGCTTTCATCATTAAAGTTTTTTTCTCCATGGTCCCAATACCTTGAAATAGAACATCCTACCATATAATATTTCTGTTAATTTGTTTATTTGCTACCATAGTAAAAAAAAACAAACAACTGCAACAACAGCGCTAAGTGAACAAGTGCAAATAGTGGTGAAGACGTGCCTTTGTTATGAGCAATTTCTGTCTCTATTTTAAACATTGTGAGTAAATTCTGCTCAGTTACACCAGCCTAAATTGGAGAAAGGTGAATTTTGTGAGAACTGAAGTCAAAAGCCCACAAGTTGATGTCACCAGTTCAGAAAATAATGAAATCAAGTTATAAATTTTGTTAATCGCTCTCATTTTATACTTTCCTTGTAGCCAGCTGCATGTATAAAATGAACATAAAATTAATTTCATCATGTGTTTTACTACTCATTAATAACTTGAAAGCCACAACAGTGATGATCTTAATTTATATCAGAGAGTACAGCCACCATTAGCTCTGCAACAGAAAATGATAGGAGATATGGAAACAGCAAGCACTGCTCTGTCAGGACAATACCACCTTATACTTGATTTTATTGTACAAATCAGATTGTAGTGTGGAATAAAGTGAAAGTCCTCAGACAAACAGATTTACCCCAACAGCTTTCTGGATCCTTAGTTCCCTGTGGATAGAACCACACTGAGACTTGTTGGGACACAGTAGTTTTTCTGTATTTATCCTACCTTTAAGGAGGCTAACTCATTTTCTGCCGTCTTTAACTTGAAAAGGATGGAAAATAATGAAACATTAAGTTTCTGCTATTGACCAGTTGAGTTCATGTCTTGCTGACTCCCAGTTAGTGCCCAGCTGCCTTTTCTAAACTTACCTTCTGCTTTAGCTCCATACAGTTCATCTGCCAGACAGGAGTTGCATACTATTCTCAGAGAGTCACTGGATAGACTTCAGCACTTACTAACTTTATTTAAACTCATCAAGGACCACTATAAAGAGCTGTACAGAAGTAACATGAGTCTTGAGTATTTGATCCAGCGTTTTATGTTACAGTTTCCAGCAAACACACATATTTGATGGGGTTTCTTCTACAGTAAAAAGGCAGAAATTTCTGGGTTTGGCAATGCAAGTTGAATAGGTGACAATAGACATTGTCTGTTCCAGCTGTGTTTGAACTTTTTTAATTTATATCATGGAAATAAGTAGCCTAAGTCAACTCCTCCTAGGAGTTCAAGCAGGGTAAATCAAGTATGAAATACAAAATCTAACAAAACAAAAGAGTTACTTTGATGCCAATGAAAGTAGAGCCAGACTCAGCATCTCTTACAAGCAATGCAGCCATGTCCTCCAACATCCTACCCGTATGTAAAGGAGACGGCTCTGTCCTTTCATATTGACAACTAATGAATCTTTGCTAGGTGCTTTTCAGGGCAACTGCTATTTTACTGCTCTCTTGGACAGGATAGAGTGATTTAACAGATTTTGTCTTTAGCCACGTATAATGTGTTAGACTGCAGGTTGACCATGTAAACAAAATCATCCCTACCTGTATTGCAGCATCTTTTCTAGCATCTTTCTACATCAACCTTTCAGAAGTTCAGTTATCATCATCCCTTTCTCATTCCAGCACCACAAGACATATTTCAGTGGCCAAAATGTCATTTTTCTATCTTCCAAGGTAAGAAGACACAACAATATTTCCAAAGTCTCTGCCTTTCTGTCCTTCTGACCTCCAAAAGCCTAAGAAAAGGCATCTTATGCCTTGTTTCTCTGAGTCTGGAAGGAAGGCCAAAAGTGCATTTTACTCTGAAAAGTCAATATTTCAATTTAAAAAGAAAAGCAGTAAGGCAGATCAATAGATCTTGCCTGGTGCACATTCAGGAAAGCAATCAGTTTGTTTAGGAGAAAAAGTTGGGAGGTTGGGCAGTAAAACCAGAGACTAAACAGGTGATTCCAGGACAGAGCCTCTTGCTGCCTCAGCCTGTAAACTGAGATTTCATAAAATCCTGCCTCTTCTAGCAAAATCAGCTCATACTCAGGTAAATAAGAGCACAGCCACTCATGGAAGGAAAAAGAATCAGCTCCTACATATTCACACAGGCTGAAATTTGAAACAGCTCCATTGTATGTTCGTGTACTAGGGAATGAAAGCCTTGTGGCTTTTCTGTGTCTGGGAATAAGAGAGTTGCCAGTCTGAAAACAAAGGAAGACATGGTAAAAAGCTAGGAGCTACCAAGAGAGTCCTGAGGTAGCCATGTTTTTTTCAGAAAACAATCAATTCTGGGATGCAAGAGAAGAATTAAGAAACTCCCTGGAGATCCACTGCAGCATCCAGCACTGTTCCTCATGGTACCAGTACAAACAAACTGTAAACTCAATAGGCCCATCTAAAGCACATTGAAGCTCACTTTTGCCTCTCCTTTTAGGTTTCTCTTTCAAGTCTTTTTTCTTTGGTTTCTGAATGAAATTTCTGCCTTGCCTTTGTGAACAACCATGCCAGCCATCTAAAGGTCTCTTGAGAAAGAGACACTTTTCAAGAATTAATAATCATGTGTGAAGGATTTTGGTCAAAAATACTTTGGGGATGTTGTCAAGAATAAGATGTAACAGAAATAAGCAAGTTACCAAAAAGGAGGAAAAAAAATAAAAAATAAAAAAATAAGGCAGGAACAGTCTAACAGTTGCACTTCCTTATGTCACACAGTCCTTCACGTACCCTTCAACACAGAGGAATTCAATAATTTCACCTGCAGGAATAAGCTGCTGGTCATATCCTTAAGCGACACAAATCTTCCTATGTCAATGGACATATGCTGAATGCTAAACCTGAGGCCCCATCACGGGCACTGTTTAAGGCCAGGCTGGATGTGGCCCTGGATGACCTGGTCTAGTGCATGTGGCATCCCTGCCCATGGCAGGGAGGTTGGAACTAGATGATCTTTAAGGTCCCTTCCAACCTCAGCCATTCTATGATTCCATGATTTTAAAGCCATGTATGATGCATCTTTCACAAAGTATCACCAGTACCATAGGTTAAGTACCAAAGAGATTTAAGAGACCATCCCTAGCTAGCAAATACCACTGACTTAAGCCTACACTTACAGTTTCTGGAACTACTATATACTTCCTTTACCTGCAATGAAAAAGTATGTAAATCTGCACTGAAAAAAAAGAAAAAACAAAACCATAACTCAGAAGATCACATCAACAGTGTGCCAATGCAGCAACAGGTGTGGCCCTGCCTGGGGAAAACACAACATGGCCAAGCATAAGGACCTTTGTAGGAATTCAGTCATCCTCACTGCAGTCCAACAAAGTTACAGCCAAAGGTTGAAAAAACAGAGATGTTACATCTTGTTTAACAGTTGTCATCTGTGAAAGAGCACTTTTTAACAAGAGAGGATCCTCGGTAAAGAGAAGCCAGTCTCCAAGGCCCTCTGAGAAAGTATTCAGCATTCCTTGCTACAGTGCAGATGTCCTTTTCTAAACAAGTATTATTTCATTTCTGAAACCCATCAGATTTCTGCTTTATATTAGTTTACAGAGACTCTTGAAGTATCCCCACATACTTTTGAAGTGGTGAGTTTACATGAAGCTCTTTCTGTAGCTGTGGTTTCGTCTGTCACTAACAGGTAAGGCAGAGATTCTTCCGTCACTTGTTTCATTTCACCTGAAGTTCTGGCTAAATAATGTACATAAATAAAGCAGTCCTGTAGCCTTTTTTCCCCTTGTCTTGTACCCTTTTTTTCTCCCTCTTTAGGTAATGTCACGGTGGAACAGAAGTTCATCGCTTCTGCCAAAGCTCCAGTCATTACATTATGACTGAAGTCAGATGGGAAAGAGACAATTACTATTAGACAACACCTGTGCACCAAAGTAGTTTTTGCACCTGCCTTTGGCTGTGGCAAAGAGGTGGTTGCTACCACAAGAACTGATGTCTGGAGAGCAAAGAGTTCCCTTCCAACAACCAGGATGTACCAGCTGAACCGAGATTCCCTTAAGAATCTAAATAAATAGCCATATGTATTGTCAGAATATCCTTGCAAGCTGCCTGGGAGGCCAAATAAGTCAACATCCTGAAGATACATTTACAACCTCCGATGCATTTCCAGTGAATCTGGTTCATGCAACACACTCTGAAGGCAGAGAAAAGCACTCAGCAACTACAGTGCTGCTCAAAGTAACAAATGACTCTTGTCAAGTTTTGGATAAGTAAAGAGATGTTCTTATTACATATTTATAGGAATCATTTGAAATTATTCATTGGCTTGTTTTGTCATTAAAACTACAGCCTCTGAATATCACAACTTCTCTTGTATGTGTTAAATTTTATCAGTAATATGCACTTTAATTTGGCTCTATTAATGTTTCTAGAGTTTGAGGAGGCCATGGGGAATAATGCAAGGATCTATTTCAAGTCTACGGTTATTTTGAATTTTGGCAAAGAAATAACTGACAGTAAATACATATCATATCACTTAGATACAAGTACATCACTCTGGCTGACCTTATGAAGCAAAACAAAACAGAAAGAAAAAAAAATCAGCAGTCAACAGAAGGATTGTGCAAAGATGGGTGTAATAAAACTGTTAGCAAATGGAAGCATGGCTGTAGTGAGCTAACCTGAACAATTTGGTTGCTTCTTCCTATGTTACTATTTCAAACCTGTAACAAAAATCAGTTGTTACTGGTGTACTCACTCCAGATGTAGGGTCTGCTTCTTGAAATAAAATAATTCATGATATTTTATGCACCTTCTCCCACCCTGTATGAGTTTATAAACTGTCCCTCCTTCCTTCCAAGCAACAGGCTCAGCAATTAACAGTCTTTAAAATACAGACAGCACTTCCCATCTCTCAAGCAAACCGAGCATATGCCATCTGTTCCTTCTCCCTCTCCCCACACCTACCTTTTGGCCTCATGACACAACACTGCTCTACCAATACAGCCACAGCCTTTTCAGGACCACACTGTAAGATGTACCACTAGAGGAGCAAATTAGATGGGGGGGTGAGGAGTTTAATTTATTCTGTTGCACAGTTTCCTTCACCCATTTCCCAGCTTGTCCTTATCACTACCAAGATTACATAAGTCTTTCCCCTCCTAGAAACTGGGCTTCCTTTAGCTGGTAGTGCTCCAATTAATGTTATCTTTATTTCTAGAATTGCTAGAATTCCTTGGAAATCCTATGTGGGATGATATTAGCGCTCTAGGCCAATAGTTTTAGAATATTTGTTTGTTCTTGCTCAGACAAAAATATTCAAGCTGTTATGTTACCTAGTGCATTAGAGCTGACCTCACTGCCTCTGCTCCAGAAGACATCTGGACTGGCAAGGGCTACACACAGGACAAACCACCTCCTCCTGGGCTGGACTGCTTACCTGCCCAGTGCAGCTATCATTGCTGTCACTGATGGTGCCACATGTTTTCCTTCCCATGACAGAGCAAGCTGTAGAGATACCTGGGCAAAGTTCAGCTCTCTGTTACATGAGATTGTCAAATGCAGAAGTTGTGTACATGTTTGTTCTTGTGCTTAGTTCTCCTCTACTTCTTCTTTGTTCTATTTCTCCACTTAGAGATATTCTACTGTATCCATTGCTATGTCACACCATAGAGAAAATCAGAGTATTTAGCAGTAATCCTAAGAGCTGAAGCTCTTGAATACAAATCAAGAGTTAAATCTGCAGTAGGTACAAACTGATATATCTCCATTGATTCCCTTGGATCTATGCCACTACTCTGGTTTTTGTCAGAATATCTAGCAGGAAAATTTTCAAATGCATTGTTTTTAATACTAAGACATAGCAAAAGAGTCCAGTCATAGATCTCTTCCATGGAACTGTCTTTGTTTTGAAACACAGATCATCAGCTCAGTTTAAAAAAAAATATAATAACCTTTAAGTTCACCCACAGGTTACTTTTTTTATGCTACTGAGGTCTGGGTCATTGGATTGTGTTTTATTTCTGGGATTTTTTTAGAAAGCTCATAATTCACAGATATCCACATCTTTCAAAAATCAAGGAACTTACTTTCAAAATAAAGAACTTAACCACACATCCTGTCCTGGTGCTGAAGCTGCTGGTGTGGAAATCAGAGCTGTAGTCAATACACTTTTAAAGCTTTTGTCACTTAATAGACTAGTTAGTTCACACAACTTGCATATTTGCTGGTTTCACCTGTCCAAATTGCAAAACTGAGCATCGACAAAAGAGCCAAAGTAAAATCTGAGCACACATTCAGAAGATGAATGGCAACAAAATGTAAGTGTCTGTGAATGGAGAGTATTTAAACTGACACTCAGTGCAGTTATCAATGTGACAGCTTCCTTTTGTTACTGCTATGTATTGGTTATGATTGCAAAACTCTGCATAGCTGAGAAAAACTTCCACGTTTCCCAAATTATTTCTGGAACACATGAAGGTTAAAAGGGAAGATTCTACTTCACATCACATTCACAAGCCTGACAGCAGTGGAGTGACAGCACTGCAGGAGACCAGGCTGGCCTGTACAGGATTCAGTGAGAGATTTTGGTAGCCAGGTTACACCACTTAACCTAAGATGCTACAGATAAAGAAAAAAAACAACAAATTCTGCTTATACTGGGTAGAATCTCCCAGTTTAATAGTTACAGGCTTAAGTGCTACAGGAGATCTTTTTCATGTTGTGTTTTTATCTACTGGTTATACTTCCTATGTCTCTATGCTCCCATGAAGCTGCCTCTCCTCACGTCTCAAAAGACCACATGTTCTTCCTCTTTAGCCTCCAACGCCTCATTCCAAGTATTCCTCTCCTGCTCCAACCATGGCTACCAAAGCAATTCCATAGCAGGCACATGATCAGCAATCAGAGGAACATTGCAGCTCTGGAACCCCTCACCATACCATACATGAATCCCACTGAATATTTTTGATCTTTTTCCTCTTCACCTTTCTCCAGGCTCACTTCTTCCATATTTATTGCAAAACACCAGACTTTCTGCAATAAAGGAAAAAGAAAGCTGAATCTATCACTAAATGCAAACATTATCTTTATTCCTTCTGCCACTGGAGCCCATATGTGCCTTGCATTTCATACTGTCATGTAAAGAAGGGTTCAGGTGTTTCTGATGTTGCTGCTGGGCACTAAAAGCAGAGTGATAAAACTGTGAGCTAAAAAGGGTCCTTCGATCCCCAACTGCAATTGCAGATAAAGCTGGGAATTCTCCAGCACACATCAAGCAGCTGCTGCTGTGAACAGGCTCCAGGGATGTACTTTGGTGCATTCCTGGCCTTAGTGCCTCTTACTAACTCAGTTTTCAACCACAGTCATTCTTGTACTAGCTCATTATTATAGCACTGCAAAAATAAAATATTTGGACAGTACTGAAACTTCCTCCTAGCTGCTGCTTTTATTTGCATAGCAGGCTACTACTTTGTATAATGTGATGGCAATTCTTGCCATCCTTATTGATTCAGAACAAAATACATTTTACATGTTATTTGTATTGTCTTGGGCAGTCCATAACTATAGGTGAACAAAGAAATGAAGATGCTTACAAAAAAAGTATTAAAAAAATTAAGAGTAAGCTGGTTTTCACACTGACCAAAACAAGACTTCAATGGAATTAACTGTATCTAAAAAGAGAAATATTGATGAGTTCAAGTGAGATGTGGTCTGAGCTTTTTGGCCTGGACTGTTTTTGTTTTCAAAGAATTGTGTTTGCCTCCAAGGGCAGGTGAGGAATAGGAATGTGGAGAAGAGTGATCAAATTTCATAAGAAAAAGTACTGAGGAATAAAAGCAGCCATTACATTAATCCTCATCTTCAGACAAATTCTAATTCATGTCAGCAACTGGTAAAAGGAGTGGGCAAAAGGTGACAACAAGGTAATCTGCCCTTTCCATGTCCTTAAGCCTCTTGAAAAATCCACTATCCTTGTCTCTGCAAGACTTAGATTTTTAACCCTTCAGCTGATGTATAGGAGTTGCATTCTTTTTCAAAGAAAGAAAAAAACACATTTTTCCCCATCTGGAAGCTGCCTTTGCACTCTGTTAGCATCCATTTGACAGTCATTTGTGCCAATAACTGCACTCACCCTCACTTTTATTGGAGGTAAAACCTCTGAGTCCCTGGCCCAGAATCAATTCTCTTTTGTCTTGGTGGGAATATTTCTGTCAGCTGTCCAAAAGTTAGGCAACTCATCCAAAGAGGTGGCCCAGGTATATGTGATGATGTTCATTCCACCCCAACCTAAATGTCTAAGCTGGCTTAACTCCAGAGAGGCCTCCCTCTTTGCACTGATTACAGAGCAGGCTAGACTGCTAGCTTAAACTAGACCTTCAGATTTTAGACAGCTAGTGTGAGATCAAATGAATCCCACCTCTCTGACTTGTGTGATCTGCAGACAGCCTCCTGTCACTCTAGCTCCATTTTGTCTTTAGTGTCCTGACCACTGTAACTGGAAGCAGGTTGTACCTACATTTTTTAAGAAGATATGGCATTACAGACCAGTGTGGCAGCAGAGGCATCTGCCCATTGAGCTATGCTTGAAGTGGTCCTGAGGCAATTTATAAATCCCTGTTCCATCTTTAGGCTATTTTTATACAAAATATACAGCAGGGTAACACTTTCGTAAGTATTATCTGAGGTGTTGAGGCTACTCCTGAAATTTAAGTAAATGGAGCATAAAGCCAACAAATATTTGAAAGAGAAGCTCAGTCTCTTTTCATGCAAGTCATATCTATACAATCTCTACTAAAAACAGAGCACTCACTGACTTGAAAGCCATCTGATCCTTAAACAATATCCCAATCCAAACAAAAACTGATCTTTAAATTGGACCTTGTAATTCCTTTTGCAAAATCAGCCCTACTGTTGAGGTGCATCTGTTGAGCATGGTGCCAGATTTTTTTTTTCTGTGCATGGGTATTTGAGTAAGTCTGGGGATGAACTCTGTAACCTCTGGTGCAATTTAAAAGCTGCACACTGAATATGCTCTTTTCAGCTCCTGCCAAACTCCAGTTCACTGCAGGACTAACATATACATAACTTTCAAGTTGTAGCATATCTCTGAAAGGACAGTTCAGCAAAGTCCTTAGACCACATCAGTGCCATAACACACCTTCTAGTCACATCTAAACCACATCAATCTTGCCCACAATTAAGCACAACTGAACAAAGATTGGAGAGGGAGGGGCTAGTGTCCTAGTTGTCCAGAGCCTCCCCATGGACAACAGAGGAGCAGGATGCAATGGGAAGAATCAGCCTCTGGAAGTGCTTATTCACTGTTCCCTGTTCAGGGATTGAAGACAAAAATTTCAGGATAGACCTCTGACTTTTAGATGGCTAAACTCTGTCAAGATGAAACCCATCCATCCCTGGACAGGAGAAGCTCACATTCCTGTTTTTTTCAGCTAGCTTGTTTGTCTTTGCCCTGAAATGAACTCCCATTAATCTCAGAGTAAGTCATGGCTGAGAAATAGTTTGTGATTCTGCTTTTTATCTTTACCACCTCTCAGCTCTTGCTTACCATCTTCCAGCTCAGCCTCTGTGCCTGGCCATGGCCATGCATGCAGACGTGCTGCCAGGCATGCCAGGACCTTTCTCAAGACAGGGAGCTCAGCCACACAGCCTTTGGCAACTCACTAAAGAAAGGGTAATAGAAACATTGTATTCCTGGAATGGCCTTGCTTCCTTAAACCGGTATCTCAAGTGGTACTTATTTTCTTGGGTTTTTCTTCCTGGGAGACTAATCACACTGGCTTTATTCACTCATGAGAAAGAATAGAGGAAAAAAAAGCCATAGTGATAGGAATGGAAGAAGAGTATGTACTTTGGCAAAGACTGAGTGCTGAAATCAAGTGTTACTGGAGTTATAATAGTTACTAAGCTTTTTATTCAGGGCAATACCCCAAGCTTTATTTTCCCTGTATTATGTTCATCCTCACTATTAATAGCCTATATGACACTCATATGACCAAATAAATCTGGCCACTGTGGAGGAACCCATGGAAGTGTCTTGGTTGTACTGTGTGTGGGCTGAGTTTATGAGCAGGTTCTGAAGAAACTGTTCAGGGGTTTCACTACCCTCCAGGGAAGTGTCTCACACAGCAGCTTTCAGGGTAGGAGGGAGAGGATAGGAGGGAAGCAAGACCTGCTGTGTGGTGGCAATATCTGTCTCTGGCCACTGCCAGCCCAAGGCCAGATCAAGTCTGAGACCTTTACAGTGCACCCTTGATGCCTAAAATGCCTGCTTCTGCTTGTGAGCCAGGGGGACTTGTCCCTACCTCTGAGTTAGAACTTTGTTCTGTTTTTAATAATACTTTGTTCTGTTTTGAAGCAGTGAAAGACTAAGACAAGATAGAAAATAAAATCTGGAGTTGCTTATTCAGTTTGTATTTCTTTTCAGTTTGTCTCCTAAAAACTAAGGGCAAGTTAATCTGTTAAGACTAAGGGCTTAGATGGTTAGATTTTACAATTTTTTTTTCTTAGCAGCAGAGTAGATGCCAAAGTAGTAATATTCCTTGCTAATGCTCAAAAAACTGTATATTCTTCTGCAACTAAACAAGGATTCTTTTTTCTCATTTTATTTACAAAATTGGTAATTGAACTAAAAAATGGTCTGTGCTTTGCCTTCCCCCCAGAGACCTTGACTAAGTATTGCTTCAGATAGTGGCAAAACATACAAGTAACTTGCTGAAAGGACTATCCCAGCACTGAATTTACTGCAAAACAAACAAATGTGACACAAGCAAATAGGTGAACTCCTGAAAAGGGGCTGGGCTGGGCAAAGACACAAGATTATTTTGGTTGGTTTCTCTGGTTCAAAAGGCTTCATTTCCCAGCCGAAAACTAGCAGTGCATGGCCAGGCAGTAGCAACCAGGCATGTTAGCTAAATAAGCAATTTTAAACCATTCAATCAAACTAGCCAAGTAGAGGGGATGAAAAAGGTATTTTTAAAAGCTATTCTGTGCACTTGAAGTGTCTTTTTTCATTCCTCTGGTCTCCAGATTTCAGGACATGTCTTTGCATGTCACCGAAATCTAGATGAAATCTAAAGACTGAAATTCTCTGCTAGGGGCTTAGGTGGAACTTGAGTGGTCATAAACCTTGAATGGGCTGCTACACAAGAGGAATTTCATTCAGAGAGTTCCTTTGCCATTTTGCTAAGTATATTTTATTTACATTTTGTAACCAGATCTTCTGCCTGCACTACCAAAACCTCCTTGCAACTTTTCAGCAATGAATCTTCTGTAATAATGTGCTTTCTAAAGCTTCCTGAAATTAACACTTCACACTGTATATATTAGAGAACTAATATTGTACTAAAATTCTCTTTCTACTGCATGTTTTTCAAAGGGGTAAAGGAGTTCATTCTTCCTATGCATCTCAGTTTTATGTATCTCAGAATCATCCATCATGTGCAGATCAGCAAGGTCGTCATCAGAAAGAAGAAATAAGAGGTTTAAATTGCAGTCCCACCACCTGAGAAATACCCTGGCTTTAAGACTTAGCAGGGTGTTTGCATTCCTGTCGTGTAACCTTCCACATCCATTTAAGGTTAAGGCTCTGTCTGAAACATGGCATTCTGCAGGATTAGCTATATGGATCCCAGTATCACTGATGTATGGATAAAGTGGCATTTTCTTTGTACCTTTTATGTTAGAGGATCACTCTGATGCTGGAATTTTACCATCTGAAGTGTATTTTGTTGACAGTTCAGACGAGCCATCCTCATGTCATCTAAGAAGCAAGTTCAATTGTCAGTAGGAAAAGGCACAAGAAATAAACCAGTTTTGTAATGCTGCCAAAAGGCAACCATTTCTGTGACATGACAACATTCTATGAATTATAGCTTGTGTATGACTTACTTTAAAATTGGTAACTTCAGACTTGTTTTATATGGGAAATATATTAAAATATCATTTATAGGTATTTCTGATTAAATTAACAAAAAATATAAATCCATACATATGAACAGAACAAAATTAAACTAGGTGTTTCTGGAAATCCACAAGAAATGGGATTCCCTCTCTGTATTATTTTTTCTGTGTATTTTGGACCAAATTTCTAAAGGCTGCCACAAGCAGCAGGCTCAGCAGCAGCCATAGTTAAGGCTGGCTCAGGTAGAGGTTTATGCTATGTTCAAATAGGTTCAGATATGTCCCACGTACCTCTGTTCTTGGCATCTAGGGTCCTGAGAGACATTAAAACTGGTTCTTTTCGAGGTTTCCCCTTCATGCTTCAGTCTCCTACATTTAATGCCTGCCTTTTCCAGATGCAAGACAAAGCATTTCTTGAATTTGGCTGAAAAGAACAGAAACCTGTGATTGCTTTTACTGCAGTGTTTTCTTTAGCTTTAGCAAGGGCCAGGCAATATAAAACTATATCGTCAAACCTGTTCTCTTTCAAACTGTGTCTGTATTTCTTTCTCTTGGTGATATTTAGATAAACACCATGACTGCAGTATCATATAGTTAAACAAAAGAGTCTTCTACATGGTACATACAATAAAATCTTTTCTCCCAAAACACAAGAGAGAATATAAATTGGACATATATGCTGCTTGCATAATTAAGCAGGGTACTTATTCCAACCATCACACACAACACAATATGAAAGTAGACACCAATAAAAACCAACACCTGCTAAACATTGCTACATTACATTAGCTAAGACATATTTTTTACCAACACAGCTGTTCAGGTATTCTATTTAGTGTAAAAACTGATGGTAAATGTTTATAAAAAGAGTCCTAAACACAGGACATGTCTGTAATATTTCATCCTTAACCTTTTTCTTTTCTTTATCTCTACTCTGCCACTGTCCGTAACACCTCCATTCACTCCTCAGGGATTTCGGGATCCTCTTCTAACCTGCTTCCTCTGCACTTGTAGAAGGGAGAGGAATTTCACTCACTTCGTATTGAATGACTTGACACTTTGGTGCTACAACTGTAGATGGAAAGTAGGCAATGCATATGCATAGCTCCTGAAACAAAAGAAAGCAATAAAAGACATTAGAATTGTAAAACATGGCAAGAAAAACACATCATTCCCCAAGGGAAAGGAAATACTATTTTTATCTTTGTGTTGAAGAAGGTGATGCTGCAGTCATCTAACATATTGGTAAAATTAAAGGCTGCTGATATTACTCTTTAGTAGCATTCTGAAGGTGAAAAAGGCACATGACAGTCGTATGAGGAGTACAAAAAGGTGGCAATAAAAACATCTGCATAGTTGCTGCCCTAGCTTGGAAGCCTAGTGGCAAAATAAAAGTTTTTTTACACTAGGTAACACTTGAGCCATCTTCTGCTCAGCTATACCTTTGGTAAGTCACTGAGAGCTGCTACTCATTTGCACTCCTGTAAGCCAAACTGGAACCCACAAATGTGTATTCACAGCTTAACTTAAATAAGAACTATTAAACTCACCAAAAAATTACAAAGCAGCCAAAAATCATTCTTCAGACTTTTGGGGGATAACCAGTCACTAAAGATATTTTTATGATTTTGTTCTAATTTTTGTATTAGGCCACACAAAATAAAGATATTATAAAGATCTATTAGGTAAACGTTAACTATATTGCAAAAGGAGAATAAACAAAATCATGTCTGTAAAATATTGTTTTTATTGTGCTCCATTTTTAATATCTAAAAATAAAAACTTGTTTATTCAATTTTGATTATAACATTGGCTCATCTACCACACAGCAAGCCAAAGATTTCTCTATTTGTTTGTTTTATAGAAGTAACCTGCAAAACAAGAAGTCATTTCAGTGGCAATAACATTTTATAATCACAGAAAGGCTGTCATTTTTCAGATTGGGAACATAAAATAGCACTTTCTGTTTACCATGTTCATACTCATAAATGTAAGTACCCTTGAGTGGAAGACTTGAAAGGCTTTACATATAAGCTGCCTCTTATGGTGTCACATGTATTTCCTCATTTGATAGAAATAGCTTCTGCTTTCCCCTGGGTTGTTCTTTCCTCTACTTGGTTTCCCCCCTTCTGAGGTCAGAGTTGTATTGTGCTGATCTCTCCGTGATGAGGGAGGTCAGCCATGGCCATTTGGAGATGCAGAAGCTGGGTCTGTGCATGAATCACACTGTAAAGAAGATGACAGCCTGTTCCTCAGCTTTTATTCAAAATTCCCACTGACTAAAATGAAGATTCTTAATGACAGCAGGCATTTTAGAAAAATGCAAGTGGACTAGATCTACTGCTTCTATTGAGACTACCTCTTCCTGGGACAGTGAAATATGTCACAGTGGTGGCTGGTGATAAGCTTTAGCTGTATAGTTCTGTGCCTCCAAACATTTGACTAATAATATGGAATTGTTAAACAACTTCTGATTTCCTGTGAGAACAACTGCAGAAGTAAATGAACTGAGATAATAGGAAGATGATCATTAGACTCCTTTGACCACTCCTAGGCCAAGCCTTTCTGAAACCAAAAAGGCCAGCCAGCCACAATTAAGAGTTGCATGACTGTAACTGTATAGCATTTGTTCCATGAGGTGGGATGACACATGGGAAAAGCCAAGTACACTGAAAGCAGAGAAAAGATTTGGAGATACAGTTAACCTGAGACAAGGAGATCTGGATTTGGTTGCTGGCTTTGGCAAAGGCTTTTTCTGTGACATTAGATAAATTACCCAGTTTTCCTGTGCTCCATAGCATCACAATAACATATGAGAACGTTCACAAGAAGAGGGAATGAGCACAATGTGGACTGTGGTCTCTCTCATTAGCTCCTTGTCACCCTGCAGTTCGCACACCCAGCAAGTAACACAATGCTTGAATCAAGTCCTGCTTTATTTTCTTCTGCCCCCTGCTTGTCTTGTTCACCCAGCAGCAGGTTCACCTAGGCAATGGTCATCCCTTCCTATATGCAGTGCCAAGACTAGGTCCTGCAAGCACCATCATACTGTGAGCAACAAAGAGGACCTGCACAGGGAACATGCCTGCTCGGCTCCTGTAGGCTCACACAAGGACCATGTTTGAGTTCAGTGGTCTACCAAATCACTGAGTAAATGCATGCACTCAGTGGGGCTATTAGCAGTGCTCGTAACACAGAGTAGCACAGTAAAATTATTCAGGTTTGGCTGATGTCACTACAAAAGTACAATTGCATGAGTGCCATTAGTTGTTAGCACCAGGCAGGCAGCTCCCTTCTCCTGGCTCCATGTCCCAGCTCGGAGAATAGGTATTGGGGCATGAAATGAGCAGCTGAATCGTAAGGTGACAGCAGCTACCCCAAGCTTGCAGGTTTGAAGAGGCACTAGCCAAAACACCTTCCTTAGGAAAGTTGCAGCCCTGAGTGCTCAGCAGAGAAGAATGCAGACACCCAGCACAGGGGATGGGGTTTGCCTTGCAGCCTACGCAGTGCCTGAGAATATATGGGAGTGAAATTCAATTGTTGAACACCACAATTGTCTCACGTATTCAGTTGGAAAACCAATTTTCAGATTAATCCTCCTCAGAGACTGAGTTACAAGGGAAGTTTCAGCTTGTAATGTTGTCATGAAGATAAAAAAAGCAACACCTTGATTTAAAGTGTTCTGCACCTGCAGCTCCTATTGACTTCAGTGAAATTTCTAACTGCTTGGCACTTCTGAAAATGAGTCTAATCATTTCACAGCAGAAAGGGGTTGGGGTCTTTTGCTTCCTTGCAATATTGTGTTCTACTGCAGTACAAAAATAGAAATTATATGACTGATTATTGCTATAAGAAGTTATTGTAGCTATAATAAGTGATTACAACAGTTAGCAGATGGTTAAAGACTCATTTTAATTTCACCTCCTCACTACTCTCCCCAGGATTTTTTGGTTTTTTTATTCTTTTAAGTAAGTACAAACTGGTTTTTTGCCTTTACAGTCCCTAATGTTCAACTCCATTTTTATATCTCTCAAAAACAGCAACTTCTGATTTAAATGGCTCTGAGCAGGCATTCATAATTGAATTCCACTACAATTTTTGAATAAAACCACAGATAGGCTGTTTGTTTTTTTCAAGCTAAAATTAGTTATAGCCATCAATACAAACGGTCTGCATACCTGCAGGTTTGTGTGGTGGGCTGCCCACAGCACCCGCATGGTGCCAGATACAAACTTAAACTAGTAATTTGGAAGAATTTCAACATCAACCTTCCCAATTTCCCTGTCTAAGGGCTTTCTGAGTAATTAAAGATTGCCTTACTCCTGCTGCAGGCCACCAGTGCATTAGCTAGTATCAACATTTTGCTTTGGAAAAGTGTGGCTGCATGTATTTAGTGCCTGTATTCCATTAGTTATGAAAGGGCCCATAGAGGGGAAGAAGGAGCAGTTGCCTTGCACCTTGCCATTAGTGAAGCTTTGCAACTGCTTCAGGGGATGATCTCAAGCAAATTGGGAAAACATTAGAGAAAGCTATCATAAGATAGATGGAAATTGTCTGGAAAAACTACCTTCAGAAAGCAGCTTTTAATACTGTTCTACTGAAATGGAAGAACATCCTAAAACAAGGTTTGGTACTGCTCCATATTTTCATCAGAGATGTGGACAGCTTGGTTTAAAGTGTGTTTGAGTTTGTGAATGATATCAAACAGACAGAGACAGCACAACTGTTAAAGGATAAGCATTCAAAAGTATCTAGGGGCAAAGTAGTCCCAAAAGAATAGATTGCAGTTCCAGAAGGTATAAAGTTACAGAGCTAGGGAGCAACAGCAAATCCCTTGAGTGTAAGAGTCTGATGGGCAATGGAAGTTCTGCAGCCTACAGCAGATCACACGGTGAACACCAGTGAGCACTACCATGCTTGGTCACTGCCACCAATGGATGCTTGAGAGTCAGCTCAGTGCAATGTCAATGTGAGATTGGTGTTGGCATTAGGACCACTATTGATAAATCCAGCTTTAACATGCTAAAACCATCTTAAAGAAAACAGATTGACTTGATGATTTTGCAAATATTTGCATAAAAATTAACATTACTACTGAGAAAACTGTTTTGTTAATTTATTCCAACTTGTAAAATCCTTTAGGTGTTAAAATGTAAATACTTATCTAGCCTGAAGTGCTTTTCCTAAGACTCTTTTCAGATAAAATAACTTATACAACTATTGTTTCTTATATAAAAGTAAGAAGCACATCGAAACATTCAGTAAATGCTCTGTTACCTGAGTACACTCCAGTAGGACTGTAACATAACAACTGTAACATAAAAACTTTAGACAGGAACTGGCAGGAAATATTTCATTGCATTTGTGTGACATTCTTTAACTGTTTTTCATAGATTCTGGTTTCATGTAAATATATCCATGTAGAGCTAGTGCTGTGGTACAGGTAAATGTTTAAGACTCAGCAAAGATTAAAGGAATACTGTTAACCTCACTCTTGCCTTTAGCTGGAATATTTCCTGAATTTTTTGAAGCTTTTATGTAACTTTTCTATAATTTAAGAGCAAAAATAATTAAAATGTTTCTTTTTTTCTTGCAATTCCTTGACATCTGAATTCTGGAAACCACAGACATATTATAGCAATCAAGTAGCCTTGACATTGTGATACTAAGAGTCTTAAAATAAAGGAGAAATGAATAAAATAACCCCTTGAACCTCATTTCAATTCAAAAGAGAAAAAAAATCCCAGGCTTGTTAACATAAATAGTATGTGCAAATATGCATAAGACAACAGCCCTTTGGTAACATTTTTCCCACAGGAGTGAATTCCAGCAAAACTGTAGGCTATGTGCAGACACTTTATTTTCTAAACAAAAATTGCATTTTGCCAAAAGACGTATACATTTCAATTACTATTAGAGTGTAATTAAATTATGTTAGTTATCTTTGTTTGTAATACAAGGAACAAGATTTCTGCTGAAAGCACAAGGCGCTCCTGAGTTAATATCCTTTCATCTCACTAAGTGTCACACTGTAGGTGGTCTGCAGTGCTTTCTTTATACAGAACTTTTCACAGGATTTGCTTGATTCAATGCTACTTCTTAGCTTTTGGGTCAAGTGAAAAAAATAGCAGGAAAGCCACAAGAGGACAAGTTCGCCTTTCACTTACACCATGTAAATCCTGTTGAATGGGGAAAGCAGGACAAAGACTGAATACTGTGCCTTTGACATAAGGAGAAATACAAATATTTCATGAACAGGGCAACAAATGTCTTTGAAATCTGCAACAAAGTAACAATTTCAGTAAAGCTGCAAAGCCCATTATATCCTACTCATTGAAAACATATGTTGATGCCATTGCTCAACAGAAACAATCAGAAGTCATTTTATTTCTTATTTAAAAGACTAAAACAGTAGCTTTTTAATGCATAACCAATTGTTATAAAACATCTGGTAAGCTGTACCTTTCATAGCTTATAGACAAATTCTTTCTTTAAAGGTAAATTGGAAAATGTTATGCTTTCTTTTTCCTATAAACGTAGCACTTCCTTAGCCCCTGCAGAATTCCTTTACCTTGCTTATTCACTATTTCCATGCTGCCAGTGGATGTGGATATTGTGTATATGTCTTTTAAAAGAAAAACCAGATTTTCTAGGACAAACTTTTCCTCTCCCCTTCTTCATTTCCCACCTTCCTGCTTTCCTTGCACCTCTCCATGTCAGATTTTACTCTCTCACTTCATCGCCCTGGATGCCAGACAGCAGCCTTGCCAGCATGCACTGCACAGCTCAGTGTCTTCCATGCACAAAGAAGAAAACTAATGCCATGTCCAACACTTCCAGTGTAAAATGTGAAACTGTTTTTCTTTGAGAAGGGTCCACTAGGTTTTATAAACTCCAAGGTCATAAATGCTAAGACGTGTTACCCAGGTTTCTCTTACTGTATTAAATCTTAGAAAGCTTTCTGCAATATTGTATTTGCCTCATAAATCTCATCCTAGAGCCAAGGATTCTAATATCAGATGACCCTATTGCAATTTCAAAACTCACCTGCCAACTCACTGACATACAGAATTTGGGTTTCACGGAGGCTTACTTAACACAGAGGCCAGATGTGCTGTAGTAGCAGCCTGCAAACACACAGAGCACCCTTTTCAACTGCTAATGATGCCACTCAATTAGATTATCAAGGAATAACCCAAGATGCCCAGCCACATCTTTACAATTGCTGAGGCCAGAAGGGCCAGGAGGTAGGAAATGTCAGGTCTCTCCCAACAAAAGGAACTGCCACTGAAGGTTGCTGAACTGGTACAGGGACACCTTGCCAGAAAGCAGCATGCAGGGAGCAGGGGAGAGAGCACATTATGCAGCATCAATCTGACAGATAACTCAGAACAGACAAAAAGAAAGCACAAAGTGAAAAGTATGGTCTTAGTAATCCTCCAGTAGCAGAAAGAAAAAAAACTGTGAAGAAAGAAAGATGTTAAAAATGATTCCTAAACAGGAAAGTACAAATGGTGCCAGATCCATGTTTAGTTGTAACATGAGCAACAACCAGAGGATGTGGTTTTAGTAAAGACAGACGTTACGTAGAAGGATGAGGCAATGGTTATCTAAATACAGCAAAAGAACTTAGGTTTCCCAAAGGCCCAACATACACTAAGATACACCATAACCAAAACCTTTAGCAATCAGCTCATAAATGAAAGAGCTCTATCACTGACAACTTGCCCCTGGTACCATCTGAAACAGGTACACACCAAGTAATATTAATTACAGATGATGAAAAGTAGCAATGTCATCTAGAATCCACAGACATATCACAGCTCATAACAATATAGGTAAACCTGGGGTTTGCAGAAATGTGTGTTAGACAGATTTCAATGTGAAAACAAGGAACATGAAAAATAACAGGAAATTACCTTATCTTAACCTTAATATAAGAAGACTTTGAAGAGGTTGTTCAGCAGAGAAGGAAAGCATTCAGCAGATGATGCCAAGAAAGGCTAAGTATTTCATGCTCTTCTGATTTCTTTTGTCACTAAAATGGCAGCTGACACAATACAACAATTGACAAAGGTAAAAAAACATGCAAAAATAAGGGCTGAAAAGTACTCAGGTAACAGGTAAACCAATGGGCCCTGTGAAAGTCACCAAAAGATGTCTGGAAAACTGGTTCATGCCATTTCTGAGACATTATCAGTTATCTTTGGAAAGCTGTAGAGGACTGGTGACATTCCAGGTGACTGGAAAAGGCAAACAGGGCGGTTATTTGTTAAACAGATGCAAAAGGGAATCATGGAAATAATAGGCCAGTTCATCTTTTAAGTCTCCTTACAGTAATGTAAAGTGTATTGAATATGGTCCAGTGCTATCATATATCTTTCTAAATGACTTAGATGATGCAGATACATGCACATACATATGTATAATAAAATGTATAAAGTGTATCTGAATTAACTGCAGGTAACAACAGTTGTAAAGAACTGGAAGCTCAATTAGGGATGAGACTAAAGTCCAGAATTAATTTTCAGAAACTCAATACAGATTGCAAAATGTCAGGATGTCATTAAATAAGGACAATTATGAATTTTTATAGTTAGGTAGAAATAACCAATTGCATAAGTACAAATAGAGACTGAAAGGAAAGCGCAGTTACAGGAAAGCAAAAGTGGACAATGAGTCACCATACTGAATTTCTGCCAAAACCTGAACCTCACTCTGGACATACTGGCAAAAGGGATCGCTCCAAAGCATTTGAAGTTGCTCTCCCACCCTTCTTGGCACTGGAAGGGCATCAGACAGAGTCTGAGTTTGTGTCCAGTTTGAGGCATCACTTTTCAAGAGGAATATGAGCTTTAGGGTAGATTATGAATGGAGATCTGTCCGCAAAAATGGAAAAACTGGTGCTTTTTTATCTGAGGGAGGACATGTGACATCACAGATTTCTGCAGAGGAAATTCTGGGAAAACTTCTACTCTTGTGGATCATTAATGACTACAATGTATTACTTTGAAAGGTTACACTATCCTATCACTGGACTTACTCAACTTGTTGGACAAGAATCTGCAAGAAAAAAGCGAATTGGTGCTGATTTTGTGCAAGGGAATGGACTACCTGACTTGCTGACATACTTTCCAACCCCACAGTCTGGGATTTTGTACCGTGGTTTGACAGTAAATACTTGCATGGGATTGCTATCTTCTGCTTTACCTGTGAGTGTCTGATCTTGTCTGACTGTTAACTGGCCCATTTCTTGTTTTGTTGAAACCTTGTCAATTTTTTCCCTGGTATATCCATATATCATGTAGACAACCTAGTGGGCTCCACTCTTCATGGAAGAGTAGCATCTTTACTGACATTTTCAACCCCTCCTAAAAGAAGTCTGAAAAACAAACTGCGTAATCTAAAGCATCCCCTGCAGGGCCCATGAACACCTATCTGTTCCTTAGCCTTCATGAAGGAAGAGGGGCATTTGTCTCCTGTGCTGTGAGACTAGCTGATGGCTTCATGGTCAGTGTCTGTCACTATCCCATTTCCCTCTCACCTTTTCCTTGCCTGGGTTTGTCCAGGAGCTCCATACCTGTCCGACATGCAATGAGTTCTCTAGGGAGAAGCTGCCTTGCCTTCTCTTTGTTCACACAGTTGCTAGCAGGACGACTCCTGAGAGAAATTCCCAGACACTACAATTAATTCATCACTGATCATAGTAGTATTCATGTTTTCTGTTTACAATTACTCATATATAGTAATTACATACATTCTTATTCTCCATTGGTACAAAATATTAAGAGAGAGGTGATATATTTTCTAAATAATCTATTTACAAGGTTATTTCAAATTTTCAGATATTAAATACTGTCTTCCTTCTACATGAAGTACAACATTGATTTGGAGAAGGCAAAGATAAGGGAGGAGACAAGGCTTAAGTCATTTGTTGTCCTTCTTAAGTCTTCAGTGAACTCTTCTAGAGAAATATTGCTCTACTTGTTATTCTTATAGCAGACAGACACTAATTCTTATCTTGCATCCACCTGCTTATCTACCACATTACAGAGGGGTCCTGCCCACATTTAATCTACTGGTTAAGTGCCAGTTTAATTCTTCTATGCTGTAGGCCACAAGAAATGTGTTCAAAGGACAGCCCCTCATACACACACGATAGTATAAACATTTTAATGAAAGAGAATTTTTTGTAGGAGGAAAAAAGCTCCTTTGCTTTGAAAATAATGAATAAGCACTCATTAAAATGAACTCTTTATGTGTATCTTTATGTTTCTGATCGAGCAGCTTTGAAGAGCTGATATCATCAGTTTTAGAACCTGGAGGCTGGCCACTATTCTCTGAAATATGCTTTACAATGGAAAAGACAATTTGAAAGCAAGTAAAACAATACAGATACAAAAAAAATCAGGTAATTTTCAATGCTTGCAAACTTTCTACTACTTTGCAACCTTTTTTCCTTATGTATGAAGCAGTCTGTGTCTCTCACTTACCGATACCACTGCCCTGTTATTCTGCCACTGCATTTAGATACTGGCAGCAGAGCTTAATTGCAATTTTGCTTTTCCATTAGAAACCACTTGTGAAATTCCCACTGCTTGATGCTGCACAGTTGTTCTTGCCAGAGCTTACACTGCACCAGCCCCAGCAAGTACATACTCCTTCAGTTCCTCTCATTTGTAAGCAGAAAAACACACTGGTGTAAGTCTGACTGTGCTGAAACCAAAAGCAAACTCGCATGTGGGCTTCAGAAGAGATGGGAAACTTGTTCTAATACTGCTCATCATTTATATAGCAGTTCCCACAGGAATCAGCTCAGTTCATAAATTTAACTCTTTTCTACAGACAGAGGAACTGAGACCATAAGGCTCAGCAAGCCTCAAAGGGTGACCGCTGAATTCAATGGGAGCAAAGACAGTGCTTTTGAATCCTTTCCTCCCTTGACCCACACAGTTTACTTACCCTAAGGCACAGAAAGAATCAGAGCTGAAGTCAGGATTAAAGCACACAACGTTTCTGCACACAGACTGTAAGCTGTGACTTAGTACATGCACCTAGAGGGCAGCTTTTCAGATTCTGAGCCACAGCACACTTTCCAGCCCACCACTTCTTCTGACAGTCCCTGCTGGTCCCTGACTGGGCTGAGGAGAGCCAGCTTGACACCCCCCTGCCTATTCCCTGCAGACCCTCAGCACTCCTCCTCCAGTGAGAGCTCACCCTCCTACTGCCACAGGGCTCCTAGGTACTCGTTGCTCCAAAACTGCCCCAAATGAAACTGGGGTCTCTAAATGTAAGTGTGGGTTTAGCCATCCAAAAATGCGCTGCAAACTGAGCTGCCACAAGGGTTTAAACGATACAAGTGTTTATAGGCATTTTTCTTATAATGAAATATTCAAAATCAATTTCCTTTTTCTTTTATAATCATTTCACAGGCTTCCAAAAGAGCTGAAATTGTATCAAAATATGCTTTGGATGTTCTTGCAACACTAACTTATTTTGAGGGTCTCAAGTCCTGAAAGGTACAGCTCCTTTTCTGTACATACTGGACAGACACATGTCAGAAGAGAGACAGAAACTTTTAAAAGTAGTCTTTAAATCTTCTGTGGAGCCAACAGAAGACAAAAATAGGATCAGACATCTGAAAACAAAGTCACAAGAGGCTGAAGAAAGACTTGTGGGGTAATCCAAAGAGATACCACTGACTCCAGCAACCCACATTCTCCAGTGAATCTCAAAGGTCCTGTGACATGGACCATCCATCTCCGCTGACGAGCTTCTTAATCGCAGCAGAATTTAAAAGTACTGAAGGGCTCCTCTGCTTTCCACAATTAGCCTTATCCTACTGGAGCTTCTGCAGTGGAGGGTCAGGCAGTGTGGAGCCCAGCTCTTCTGAATTTGCATGCTGATTATCTTACAGCAGATCCCTTCATCCCACTTACACCAAGGGGGAGGGAACAGCAGGAAAAGAAGGTGGCTCCACCAACCCAATAGATCAGCCTCCCCACGAATATTCTCTGGATTTATAGTTACAAGCAGCATCTAGCCTTGGGACCACAGGAATTACTCTGGGAGCTGCAGTCCCCAGATTTGAGAATTTTGTTGCATTCACATAAATACTTAGCATAATGGACATTGCATTGTTCCACTTGCAATCAAATTTAATAACCACTTTCTAATCCTGAGAGTAGATGAATAGGTCACACAGCAGGTTTCAACATACAGCGCCATTCTCTTGTACCTGAGGTTGTTACATGTAACCATGTTGAGCTCTGAGGCATCAGGGCTCTGCTTTTGCCCACTAACTTGGTATGAACCCAGAGATGATGCAAGGATCTTCATATTCTTTCTACTCCACACACCGCAGCAGATCTGAAATGTGCAAAACCAGCCCACACTCTGTAACCCCAACAGGTTACAACTACTTGGTGCCTTTTCTTTACACTTTACTCTGATTTTCCAGAAAGAAAAATTGAAGAAGTCCATTATGCTTCTGGTCAGTTACCGGGTTTTTCCTTCCACTGTTCCCTTGGCCTCACTCAAACTTTTTCTTCTCCCAAATCTCAACTAAAACTGCTCAATCAAGCTTTTCCTTTAAAAATACTTACTTCTTTTTCTTTCCCCCCCTCTTCCCTTCCTGAGCAAAAGTCTGCTCTTTTAACACTTGCTTTACAAGGTAAAATTGGCATACAGTTCGGTTGTGTATCTTGATGTTGGCTTATTGAAGGCAGGTGCAGACTTTTACATATGGGCACAGAGACCCCCTCCTACAATATAAAAGAATACTGGGCATGTCCTCATGTGCAATATCTCTATTTTTTTTATTCATAAGCCTAAAAATATGAGCTGCTTTTTTGCTTATACACATTACAAGTGAGTGTGAACAGGCAGGCACCATATTTGTATGTTACACAAAGATGATGTTAGAACAGGCCTGTTAACATTTTTTCTAGCACATTGTCTTTATGTGACAGTAACGGGAAAAAGAAATGCTACTGTGATGTTGCACTTTCATTGCTAACAGTAGAGAATCATACAAGAAAATATAATATGACAAAGCAGCTTCAGGTAGCCCTACTGCCATAATTTTATTTAGCCTAGAAAGAGGTGATACAGCACACTGCCAAACAAAAATCCTCCCCTTACTAGTTAGCATTTTTATTGCATTAATAATATACTGTGGACAGTAACAGAGAACACTTATTCTTTGTGTAATTAAATACACATGGTCCATATGATGCCATCTTCCAACATCTTTAGTGTGATGTTTTATTTTGATAGGTCTATATGTAAAATGAGTCCACCTGTGGAAGTTAGAAGAATATTTTTCATTTTCTAAAAGTCAAAGAAAATAACAGAGATTAAATAGCTTATATGATTTTATTCCCATTTTCTTGTTTGTGATCACTCAAACCTCTCTAAAGGTCAAATCTACACAGGTTGCAACCCCATTCAGCTAACATTGTGGCTGTGCCCTGCAACAGGCCATCTCCTGTTCACCTAGACCAGAGACTTGTTGAAGCAAGGAGCAATTTGTCTCCAAGGCACTTGCTATGTTACTGTTCTTGAAAAAATAAAATAAAATAAAAAGCCAAGGAAACTAGAAAACTAGAAAGAGGCAGTGGGGCTGTGCCCACAGAGGGATTCCCTCAGCAGGGGATTGCAGTGCAGCTGGAAATCAGAAGTGCCCCAAGCTCAGATGTATCTGAAGATATTCATTAACCTATTTCTCACTGATTTCTGAGACATCTAAATACCTTTGTGAGACTATAATGTTATCTACACCACTAACAGAAACAGGTTAAAGATATGTCATTGGGCAATACAGTTCAGTTACCCAGCCTGCTAAATAGTTAGCATGCTCCCTGATATAGATTCAGCCCATGCCACCTAGCTGTACCCAGAAATACACAGAGTGTATATGAGTAGGGACCATTCCTAGGAGGCAACAAGAAAATAACTCCCCAGGTGTGGAGGAGAAAAGAACAGAACCACATCTGCACCTGCCCTTCAGTGCCAGGTATCCTCAGACCCAGACAGTGGCTCTGGGCACAGTCACAGCCTAAGAAATTCACAAGAATGTGTTCAGAAGTGGATTAAATGGATTTGGTACTCAATATTTGTATTATCTTTTTTTTTTTAACTGAGGATTCATTTGAGATGTAGGCGTGACAGACCAATAAAGCCCAGAAGTGGAGGAAAATTCAGAGGAGATAGGCAAGGACAATTTCCCCAGAAATCTTGGAGAATAACACAAAGCAGCTGACTTTATCTCAACACAGAGGGGACTGGAGGGACCTTTGAGTAGATAAATGGCTATCAACAGATGAGTGGATCAACTAGTGGTGTAAATGTCTCCCTGATTTATCCAGGCCACTATGGGGGTAGTGAGCCTAATACAGAGTATAAAAACTAAACAACTAAAAAATTAATTTCAAAGAGAACAATTGGCTTGGATTGCCTTTAACACACATTCCTTCCCAGTGAGAGGGGATGCCCAGAGTCATGACAGTAAATCATAGAACCACAATCATAGAACATCTCAAGTTGGAAGGCACCTCTAAGGATCATCAAGTCTAACTCCCTGCTCCTCACAGGACTACCTAAAACTAAACCATGTGACTAAAAGCATTGGCCAGATGCCCCTCAAATTCTGACAGGCTTAGTGCCATGACCCTGAGAACCCTGTTCCAGGGTCTAACCAGCCTCTCAGTGAAGAGCTTTTCCTATTGTCCAGTTTGAACTTCCCCTAATGCAGCTAATACAGTGAGCATATTAGAGGCCAGTAATGAGAATTATATAGCTGTCTGTGTCTGAACTGTGTATTGCAACTGCTATATTTTGCTAAGTGATCTATATTAGTATTGTGTTTTCAATATATTTTGTATCGCTCTGCTAAATCAGAAATTCCATGTAACATCAATCATCTTCAAATAACTCATTTTCTCTAAGCATTACACCCTCCATGCATGGACTGTCTGAAAGAAGCTGGTCAGAAAGTACCAGACTCTGCCAGGAAGACCACACCTTGTCCTTCCCCACAGCAAACACTGCAGCACCATGGAGCACACCCTCTGAATTTGGGCTTAGTTGCATCAGCTGTCAAGATGCTTGCAATCCTTAATCCTTGCATAAATACAGGCCAACCTATAGTCTTTCATTCACCCATCTCTCAATTCCAATCAGTAATTACTTTGTAACACTTTAGGGGGTTATTTTTAATCCTTGTGAAATTCAAACCTAGAGGACAGTAGTTTGTCTCAACTCATGGGTTGTAAGGGCAGTACATTATAGATGCCTGTTCTTCATGGAAAGCACAGGGCTGTATGCAGCAGACCTGCCCTGGATCTCTGCCAAGGAGCAGCAGGCCCTTGCTCTGGCCTAAAATTTGTATTTGAACAGGCGCACACCCTCACAGCATAGACAGGAGATGAACTTGGGATCCAGCCAGAGTTCAGCCCCAAACCTATTCCTTTAGCTGAACATACCTGTGATTACCATGCCATATATCAAAAACTATCAACTTCAGCATAAGCATTTCATCCCATTCTTAAAAGATTTGGAGGTCATCTGGGGACTGAAAACAGGCAGACAACCTACTCATCCAGAAAGCAAATGGAAAAAGTGTTGCCATACCACTGCAAAACCTGAGTACAGCCATGATGCACCAGCTCACTTCCTTACTAAGACACTTCTGTGCTTACACCTCCTTGTCTGCAGTACAGCTCGCATGCACAATACTAGATTCTTCTGACAAACCTTCAATGATATAATCTCTCAAAGAATGGGGTTCTTAAAACAGCTGCATAGTTCAATATTAGTTCTTCCACTGAAAGCTGCAGCATTTCTGCCTATGCAGGTAATACATCCAGTGAACTCCACAAAATTTTATCCCTTGTTTCATTACTATTGCATCAAAGTAGTCTGATGGGAATGTCTTACTTGGAAAGCTCTGTTATACCAATCTTTTGCCTTCTTTTCCTGCATCCATTTTTTTCACTGGTAACTGAGTAGACACTTGTAAACAACTTGTTAGTTGCTTCAGTGATAAAAGGTTGTATCACTCTTCCAGATCTCAAAGTGTAACAAACAGAACAGCACACACAGAAATTAAAAATGCTTATTTTTATCTATCTGAGGCTGGCACAAATTGGAAAGCCTATTAGTGTGTACATGCATAATTCACAAGCAAAAAAAATTTCATCCTTGATTTCTCACCATTGATACAAAATGCAGAAAAATTTTGTACACAAGGCTTTTTGTTATCTGTACTCCTTGCCCATCTTAGAAACGTCCTCTGAAACCCCATGAATTCTCTATTTTCAGCTCTGTGCTATGAGGTAAAATGCATTAAAGCACAATTCTACTCCAAGAAATGACTGTAAAAATCAGGACCTTTTCACTCTGTTTATCTTCCCCATGCATGTATTCAGAGACATCTCTTCTTCCATTAGTGATAATGGGAGATTTTTTCTGTTTTATTCCTTTTATCACTACAGAGGTCATACTGGTAAGATAGCTATACATCATTAACAGCATTACAAAGCCAAGCACTAGCTCCCACATGAAACAGAGAGATATAAGTATAAACTGGAGACAATGGGGCGACATAACCCAAGTATCTGAGAATTTTGCCTCAACATTTGTCCTGGGGCTAAGGAGGTTCAAGACAAGAAGACTAGTTTAGCTTTCACTCCTCTTGTTGAGTTTATAGATCTGACTGTTAGAGAAAACAGAGAAAGCTTATCTCTTCACAAACTGGGAAGTTATTTAATTAGAAATATCTGAGCTATATTAAATATAGAATGCCGTGAAATTCCTTTAATAATTATTCTGATCAAACCTGAACACTCAAAAATCAGACCTGACTGCCCTTGTCACCAAAATACTCTCTCTTCTTACAGAGATGACCCCATTTCTAAGCCCAGCAGAAATGTCAGGTAACAACTTAATGGGCAGCTGACCCAGTGTAATATCTCATTTCCACTTAAAAGAGGGCATTTTGCTTTTCCTCTCTGTTCATATTCCTGTCTCTTCCCTTGTTTTACTCAAATGATTTTCCACTAGTGTGGCTGGTTAAGTCAGTTCACAGAAGGGCCTGATGAGCCAGCACAAAGTAAATAGCAAGAAGATGAGCAGGCATGATAGAGGAGGGTGGAGGAAAGAGAGACCTTACCCTTTCAGAAACAATAAGTTGTTAAAATGTTCACCAGCTCTCAGGGAACTGCTTCTTAAATTAGATGTGAAGAATTGAGCAGTACCGATGTTTTTCCATTGACACCAGGCAGTTCCTAGAGCACTGGCTTAGCTCAGACATCCAGCTTTTAGACAGCTACACTTATGTGAGATCAATCCTCACCAGAATTACTTGAACTGTCAAGGCAGGGTGGGCTTCCTTTTTTTTATATCACATTTCAGTCACGGATACATCTTTGGGTCCATTTCAGCCCACACTTAGCAGCACTGCAGCAATGAAGAAAAGAATAAAATATAAGTAAATATTTACAGAGGACCCTGAGATTTTAACCTAATTCTGGAGCACCAGAAAAATCCAGGAAATGCAACAAACACATCTTGGAGAAATCAGTCTTGTTTTTCTCCATGGTGTAAGTGCAATTAGACTACCATTTTGAGAAGGTAGCCAGATACTATGTGCCAAAGTGGATTTTCCTGGAAAGCCTTGTGTGGTATTTTCCGTGACTCGCATAGGAACAGTTTTTGCAGAACACTGAGAGTCTCCTGTGCTATGGAAGATAGTCCCAGGGTTCCACAGTTCAGTCCACTTGCACAAAAGCATTTGTGATTACAAGAATTTGTGATTGCCTTTAATGCTAGGTGAACAGTTGGACCTGGTGGTCTTA
This sequence comes from Galbula dea, assembly GCA_013399015.1. NCBI lineage: Eukaryota > Metazoa > Chordata > Aves > Piciformes > Galbulidae > Galbula > Galbula dea. The sequence continues at coordinate 392,482 of VWZX01008725.1, read as the reverse complement.
AAGCTCTCTTCCAACACAAACAATTCTATGAATCTAACAGGGTTTTACTTTTTTTGCAACTATTTCATTTGATGTTCATAAACCATTGATACTTTTATTGCAGAACACTGCAACTATCTTTTCATTTTTAACACAATCTTTTAAGGGAACCATTCAAAACATGCCTTGGTAAGAAACATTTTCCTTGGGTTTTCTCCAACCATTCTTGCTAATGTGCTAAGTTCTTCCATCCATTACCTTAGGAAGAGGCAACACACTTTAATCTAGAAGGTGGTTTCCTGCCCCTTGATGATCTGTTTTTTTAGCAAATCTTTCTGTGTTAAGCTTTGTTTTTATTACTAACTGACTACATTAGGACTTAAAAATTTTGTACAGCCAAAGTAGGTGTGGTACTATTTATAAATCAAGGGCAAGTTATGCAGTTTTCATAGGTGGTTTATATTGCATTTTTGAAATCTGGAGGTGTTTCAGGAATGTATCATAAAACCACCTTCCATAAACTGTCTCTCAGGAAACAGTAATGATAACAGAGGCAGACAGATCTCACTTTAAACAAGTTACCTTGTACCCTTGATTTACTAAATTTCTGGAATTTTTTTTAACCAGGTTGAAAATCGTTCCAACTTTTTGAAGTCTTATCAGCTGACTTTTCAGAAGATTCACTTTAATGATAAGATTTCCAAACACTCAGTACTGTGAGGCTATACAGCCATATAAATCTTGCCTCATAAGTTTTACAGATTTATGAAAAACCCTATTGTATACCATGTCCTGGATAAAAGTAAAAATAATTCCATATATAATTATAGTAGGTATATTAATTAAGCTGCCAGACCCCAAAGTGGTGAATTTAAAACTGCCAGAAAAAAGATTTGACATCTGTGCAATTTAGTGAATACGAACTGTATCTTTTCTGGATTTTTACCTCACTTCTTATTTTCACAGAAAAATGTGTGCAAAGCTTCATGGCTGACAATGTGGGTGTCAGAAGCCTGAAAAGGGTGAAAAAAATTGGAAAAGTAGAATGAAAATATAAAAAAACCTGTAAAATTACTATGTTCCCTGACAGTAGGCAAGATCTAGATTTAGATCTGGTGACCATAATGGGACATTGGTCTGAAGATGAAGGACAAATTTCAATACATGTTCATTTCTTTAAACAAATTACACCTTGGAGTAAGCCTTTTGTATTGAAAAAGTACAGTAGTAAAAAAATTAAAAGCTTTTGTGCAGAAAGTAGTTTACCTAGCCTACATTCTTGTCTTTATTTTTCTGCTATTGAACGTATCTCTATAAATAAGAAATGCCTTTCACAGCCGAGACTCTCCATTTGCTCCATCCTTCAGTGAAGCCAGTTCCCAGCATCACTACTGGTTCTTGGGTAAGGCAGCCCTGGAAAAATTTGATTTTATTTAGCTATCCTGGAATATTTTTTTTGCTTGCTCATTACCCACGGCCTAATAAAACCTACCTAGAACTTTTCCAGATCCTTTTACAACAGACAGGGATTACTCCTTTGAGAAACCCTTTTGAGGTAATTGTTTAGAGAAATTATATTATGGACAGAAAATTGTAAGAAATGATATTATGGCATTTATAATACTTATATCAATACAGCTTGAAATCAATATGTTATGAAAGACACCATGTCATAGCTGCTTGAAAACACTAATAACGAGATAGAAATATTTTTTTTAAAAAAAGCTTCACTGGGACTGAATTTGATCCAGCAGTTTCAGTTTCCATCATGGACATGGAAACAGAGCAAACAGTAAAATGTCTGAAAGGTGGTGATTTATTCCTCCCACCTCCTCTCCCCACTCTCAACCCTGTCTTCTATGGGCCAGCTCTAAGATTTGGTTTAGTGAATTGAACTGGATGGGTCTGACATGAGGCAGAGCAAGCTCAAGGTAAAAGTCAGGAGTGAATGACAGAGTGAGGGGGCAGAAAGGAGCTGAACTCTTGGCTTTTGGGTAGGATGGCCATCCTCCCCTCAGAAGCAGTATCCTCAGCTCTCTGGCACCATTACCTGCTTACGCACAACCGCACGCCACAGCCAAGGCTTCAGAGCTTAGTTCCAATGTGAAATCACAAAGACTTCTGGGTGCATAAACTTAATGAAATTAAAACACTCTTCAGTCACAATGAGCCTTACAAAAGTATTTAGTAACCTTACACTTCCTTACAGATAGGTAAAAAAAAAGACAAACAGTATATTAGGATAGAGCAAGGACCAAAACTATGTTAGCAAAAAGCTAGTCCTGTCCCCTGGCTGCCAGGCCAGAGTTATGATCATGATTAGAACTAAAAAGCCTAACACAGCCAGAGAGGTTAATCCTGATGCATCCAGCAAAACCCAAAAAGGCTGGGGAAAGGACTGGATCTAGTGGGACCTGGCATACATATAGAGAGAAAACATGCAGAGAGAAAGCTTGAGACACAGTGAGGCCACTGCATGGAGGATGAGCATTTGAGCAGGCACAGGTTGGAGGGTAAGCTCAGCTCAACTAAGGAGCAAAAGGTTATGAGAGCAGCTGTGGTTGTTTAGGTATGTTGTGAATAAGAAAGCTGAAGGAATGCTGGCTTTGAGCCTAAAGGATTCATGAACCCTTGAGTGTAACATCCACCAGGCTTCACATTTTGTTAGGATTGAAGGAGGGATGGGACCTCAGTGACAGTGATGACAAAAGGCAGGAATGCTGAATGCCAGTGCTAGGGGGCCTACCCCAATGAGGGGGTGCTTTACCTACTGATGGAGGCTGTAAGGCTTCAGGAAGACTTTGAAGAGCTAAGTTTGGGATACTAACTATATCAAAGAGGCGAGAAATATGCGAGTATCTTGCCTACTTTCCAGTGCAGCTAAGAGTGCGGATCTGCTCCATGAACAAACAGGGAGATGCATGTGGTCAAAGTCATGGCCTCCACAAAGGACCGAGTTCCAAAGACTGAAACCACTCCTCATTATTCAGTTAGGAGTAGGCAAGTGGAGAACCTGACAATGTGTCTTCTGCTAGCATTTTCTCTGTGCTGTGAAAACTGGAACATTAAAAATGCACACATAGGATGAGATTCTGGCAAATCCATCACACCAAAAAGCCCAAGAAAGTAGAAAGCAGTCCTTAATGTGGAGGGAAAAGGAATGGTCTAGACATTTGGAATCTGGTAGTTTGAACTCAACATTATGCACAACTTGAAAACAAAAATATATGTAGGAAATAATTAAAGACACAAATATAACTAGAAGATGGCATAAAAGGTTACCAAAAGTATCATACAAGAGTCTAAAGAAATTCTGTTCTAAGAAATTAAATTAAAATAAAACAAACTTACATGTGACATATAATCTTTCTATGTAAAATTAATCTGGAGTAAATGGGGATTAATACAAGAATTGTTAAGATGCACAAGGAACCAACTAAAGGCAAACAGCAAGTGGGGAAGTACCTTGCCACAAAAATGTTGGCTTGCTAATGAAATTTTCTGATAACAGAAATTTGGAAAACAGTCTTATTAGGGAGGAGAATCTAAATAAACAGGAAGAACTAAATGACCTCAAGGAGTGAAGCAATTGAAATGGGCTAACATTTAATGGTATTAAATGGCATGCTCTGTACCTAAGCATTTATAAAACAGATTTATGCAATAAACTAGGAGTACATCTGTTCAAAAAGTGAGAACATCCTGAATGTGCTAACTACCTACAGGATCTGTTGCCAACATATGCAATTAAGACAAAGGTAGTGCAAACCTAAAGTGGCCATTTCAAATACACTTAGGCAAGTACTGGTGTTATTGTTAAAGTCCTGGGAAATCATGTTTCTAATATTATATACAGTCAAAGGAAAGATTCTTCTACCCACGATTAGGCATCTAAAAGTTAAGAATTTTAGTATGAACAAGTCATCCAGGGCTCTTTTGTGTACCATGAAGACAAATCCAGAAAGCCTTTAATCTCGACCTACAATAGTGTCTAGCACAGGGCCAATGTAATGGCTTCTGGATCTCTCTTCTTTTTCTCATCTTTGAGTATAACGGCAGCCAAAGCTGAACACCTCAATGTGAAAATAGGTGAAGCTAATCTGGGTCAAGAGCAGAGGCTAATGAGCACTGCCTGACCCAAGCAATGAATTTCACCTGGAACAAAACCAAAACAATATGAAATGGCTTGACAAAATCTGAAAATAAAAATGTGTACTATTAGAGCCATGAGGGTTTACAGACATCATACAAAAAGATCTAGAAGGTTTTAAGATGTTCTGAAGGAAACTGGAAGAGAAAGAAATGAGATTGAATGACTCTGTTCAGTCCCATGGTGCTACATTTAAACCTCACCAGTTATCCACTCATTGTTTAATTAAATTTATGCTTTACCAGATATTTAGAGATAGACATTGAACAGTATAGACAATTTTATGACTTCACAGTACTTGCAGTATATTTATAGCATACTCCTTCCTAAAGTAAAACACTGAGTAAACAAAATTGTCCTAGACTACCCTATTCACATTTGTCAGTGGCTGGCAAACCACAGTGTTTGTCAGTATGCTAAAGTCATTTTTGTTTTACCACTACTTTTCTTTGTCTGTCCTCTAGTCACAAATCGGCTAAGAATTTGGCTTGAAGTATCAGTACTAAGAAGTTGTGAAAAATACTGCTTAGCACACTCTAAACAGACACTTTGTTCATGTCAATAAATGGTTTGTGTTTTTTTTTCTAAATAAGCCCTATAAATCTTTGAGAACACCCTGCAGAGTAAATGACAGAACTCCAGATAAAACTGTCCTGCCTGGTATAAGTCTATTCCATTATTATGAATTGTGTATCAGCACATATATTTCTCAAATACTCAATGTTCCTGCACATATGCTTCTCAAATAGTGTGTTATTTTGCAATCCTGTGACCTAGTCTGGCATTAAATCACAAAGAGTTCAGCAGCTGAGTTTTATTCTTGCCTGTAGAGCACACATACCATTATTGTTTCATAAATAGAAATAAGGCATTTAAGCCTTCATGCTATATATCCATATAGCTATTTACATTTTGCCTCTCTCCTAAATATAACATATAACAGGGCATTAGGAATCATCAAGTTCACGTATCTTTTCAACATCTCATGATTTTTCAGGGGGTCACTAGAAGATTTGCTTATGATCACATCCTTCCCAAGCTTTAACCTCAGAATTCTCCTTCTTTGGCCAAAGCACTGGGATTGAATCTTTTGAGTGCTGTACTTCTTTCTTGCTAATGCAAGCTGAAATATAAAATTGAGGATAAAAGTTTCTTTTTAGGTTATAGAGCAGACCCCATACGAAGACCCCAGTGGGATGGAAAATTCCCAGGAAACCGATATTTGTTGTGACAGCTTTAATATTCTGTGATCACCCTGTCTTAGCATTGCTCTTTGGTTTGGCCATTCAGCTGAATCACAACAGGATAACCAGATAATAACTGCTTTCCCCTTTTGTTTGCCTTACAAGAAGCAAAATTCACTCCTTGCTGATGTGTCCCCTCAAGAAAAGACTCTCACTACACTGTAAAGATTGGAGTTTCTTCCAAAACTGACTTTCAATGCTACAGCATACACCAGTGATACTATTTGGAAAATAGAAATCATAGAATGTTTTGGGTTGGAACAGCCTTTAAAGGTCATCTAGTCCAACTACCCTGCAGTTAGCAGGGACATCTTTAACTAGATCAGGTTGCTCAAAGCCTTGTCCAACCTGACCTTGAAAGTTTCCAAGGATGAGGTTTCTAACACCTCTCTGGGCATCTTGTTCCAGTGCTTCACCAAGTTTACTATTAGGAAAAAAATGACCCTTAGTCATCATAGACTTCTGTGGATTTCTCTAACAAAAAGGAAATAAATTCACCATAAGTCAGCAGGGTGTAAATTCCATTATAAATTTGAACCATAATGCAGAAGGTGAAGCTTTCTGTACTTTTGACAATGAACAGTCACTCATCTTTCTTCTTTTGTGCAAGACAACAAGGTGACTGAGTTGGAAAAGTTCAATGTCAGTTTTCAGAGAATGAGGTACAAGATTTTTGCATGTTCAGGGCAACCCTGTTTTACAGTATCACAAGTGAACATGCAGATTCCAAGGAATGTTTGAAAGAAGGATCCTTAATTTTGTCTCCAGTTTAATGCAACAAGCTCTTGGATGTTTATGGGTGTGTTTAAATTAAGCAGGATTCTCACAACCAGTTTCTGTATCAGCTAGGGGTCTGTATAATTGAACTTTCTAGGTAAAGAGGGAAAACTTCTAATTATTTCATGCAAATTTTTCTCTCTGTGGAAACAAAACATACATGGTTTAGCAGAGTGAAATTGCTGTGAACACTTTCAGTTCAGGGACAGGATCAGAGCAGACTTATGAAATGTATTACAAATACCAAAGGCCAAAGGGGCATGAGCTGCACCTCAGAGGCAGAAGGAAGGAATCTCTCAAGAATAAGCTACAATCAACATGCCTTCTAGGCAAATTAATATCTCTTTTCCCAGACTGAAAAGTTTTTTGAAAGGGTGGGAGAAGGGGTGCTATTTTGATTTATACAGACACTTCAGAATTCAGGGCTTAATTGTATTTCAGCCATGCAAACTGCTTAAGATATCACTTCTTTCAAATGTTTGAGCCCTTCCTTCCTTGAAAGCTCACATCCTCAAAATGACATCGAGTAATGCTTCAGAAATTACATAAGAAAAAACTGTGACTGAAGTCCAGACTGCAAACACTGAGATTAGGATCATTAACACAAAGAAAAATATAAAGTATGTTCCACCCCCAAACAAACCATTTCTCCTTTTTACTTCCTGATTCACCTATCAAAGATAACTAGGGGAAAAACCCCAACCCTGTTTATACCTCCAGATTGGAAGTCACCCTCTGGGTGAAGGCCTGGCACCTCCCCACAGGTGCTGCTTTCCTGGACCCCTGTCAGACTCTTGGAATCAACAAGGAAAGCCTTGGGGAGAGGCAGCATGGGGCAGACAGGACTGGCACTCTGCCTACCTTCTACCTCAGCCCCTTTCCTTCTCCCTACCCTTCACATGCCCCAGGTGTGATGGGCAGGGGTGTTTTGTTGAGCAGCTCCTGTCGGTAGGCATTGGAAACATGATTTTTTTAACTCCCGTGTGTTTGCACAGCCCCTAGCAGACAGTGTCTGGATTTCAGTAGGGCTACTGGAATAAAAACTTGAAAATAGCAAATAGCAACAGAGATACAGAAACTCTCCTTTACCCTTTGGTGCATTTACCCTCTGAGTCTGGCTATGTTGAAAGTTCACTGTGTTACCAGGGAGTTCCTTGAATGTCACAGTTCCTTGCTCTGATAAATTAGTGTTTAATCCTAAAGGTGGCTCATTAGTTTTCAGTATTAGGCCCTTAATCTCCTTCCCTAGCTCAGGAATCTTCTCGCCCTGCACCCTGAGAGATGATAAGTCATTCCTTTACCTACAGTTACTAAACAACATTCAATTTTTTAGTAAAGATGTCAAAGTGTCTGTCTAAACATCTTCTGGTTTTGGCCTGAAACTGATATGGGTTGAAAGTCTCCAGCTCTTCCCTAAATCCTGACAGTTAGCCAACAATAAATAAAAAACAGCTCAGTGATTTACTGTGTCAATCCCACATTGTTGTGCTCTGTGTTTCTTTAAGAAAGGTGTGAGTATACGTGTAAGAGTCTTGAAATACAGTGGTTGCCATGGCAATTATCTGTGTTTAGAGAGTGGAGGGGAGTAAAGTTCCATGTAAGTGGCCAGAGTAGAGTGCAAGTTAAACATGCCTCTTTGCAGGTCTAAATTATGTACCTTTCTCCCCCCTTGCTAAAAATATTTGTGAAAATATGCATAGATTGTCTGATGAGGTCCAAACTATTCTTGCAACACCAGCTTTCCCTCCCCCATCAATATTCCCACTTCCCTCTAAATCCTGGAAGTAAAACATAAGCCCGTGGGGCGAGGGAAAAAGAAGTTTGTCTGAACTTAGACTTTGCAGAATTGCCTGATTACAGTCCCATTCAGGAGTGTGCTTGTGTGATTCATTTCTCTTTAATGGAGCTGAGTGCATTACTCTTACAAAAGTAACAGATCCAAAATACAGGTATAGCTAAAAGGCTGTAAACTTAATTGGAAGGGAATGTTGCATAAGTATAAATCATCAGTACAAATATCTCTTAACATTTATATTGCACTTTACATTTTCTAACTACTCTGAGGATTTGTTGGTTTTGAACAAATGTGCATTGTGCCTGGAGATGGAAAGTCTATAATCCATAAATCTTTGTCCTTGTGTTTTCTCTTGTTTTATTTATCAACCTAGATTTTTCCCTCCTTTCCTCACCTTCCCAGTCTCTACATGCACACATGCAGCTTGTGTATTTATTTGCCAGGTGTTCAGCTCTCGATGCTGGCTCTAAGGTCCCCTCACAGAGCTCTTGTACTTTCTCACAGGAATATTCTAACACTTAAGGACAGTGATCACAAACAGAAATTGCATAGTCTGATGGCTGCCTGGTCTGATTTCAGAGGGATAGTGCTCACCTTAGAGTCCACAAAATGAAGAGTGATTTTCAAAACATACACAGATGGGACTCCATTCTGCCACCTCCTGCATGCTACTTCTCCCAAGAACGGTTTGTGATGGACACTGGCAGAGTAACAGAACTTAAGCAGAAAATTAGCAGTAGGCCTGTGTAGGAGCAATGATTACACTAGGAATAAGTCATGTTTTAATGCTTATTTAGAATTCACATACAACACGTCAGTGATACTTGAGTATCTAGCAAATTCAGCAAAGGAGTTGATACCATAAAACAGTTTGATGTAACCTCTCTTGAAAATGTGTTGCTAGGGGCTCCTTTAAATATTAATGCAGAAATTGCAAGATGGAAAATTCCTGATAAGGTCATTCCAAAAAAAGTGGATCCTGAGGTTCTTCTGGATCCCAAGCAGCTGTTAGAAAAGAAGCCATGGGTTCCAGGCAGCTCTGAACTAAGGAGAGAGAGTTGTAATTACTCCTAGATCCAGCTGGATCCAGGGTGAATGACACTGAAGTAATTTCATCCCTTATTTTCATCCTTTATCAGTGTTTTAAATGTTATGATAATATTTCTCTGCAAAATTTTTTCTTTTGAGTGAACTCAGGAATAAGATTTACCAGTGAACCAGAAATTATTTCGTCCTTGCCTCACTGTGTTTACTCTTCAGTTTTACATGAGACAGTTGGTGACAGTAATGAACAATTCAGCCGACGAGACAAAGAAAGCCAGAGATTACCAGCATATGATCACAGTTAATTTGAGGTGTGTTACCAGCACGATAACTCCATGGCAAGGTGGTTTCTTTGGTAAATATACTCCCTTCTGGTAGGAAGTGTGAGAAGGGTAGTGTTTTAGGAGGGGTCTAGGAAAGAAAAGAGTGGTGAACAGGTAGAGAACAGATGCATGAAAGGTGTTTCATGATTACAGGTGTACTACCATTAGTGGAGTAAACATTCAATACAGGTAAATTATATTCTTTGTTACTATTATGGGGACTGTATTTCCAGACCCGAAAAATGGCAGATCACAAGCGTCGCACCATCTACTCACTTGCAAAGAAGCCATTGTACCAGTATGAACTTCTGTCTGAGCTAAACTGATTCACTAATTAAAATTACCCAATTGAAAAGCTCTCCCAAAGCCACCGTCTCAGAAAAATCACATTCAGAGCTAGACAATGCATAACCTTCCCTACCATCTGATTTACTGCTCAGATATTGCTCTTCAGGTTATTCTCTTGACATATCCAGCTGATTCAGTGAGCATGAGAGCAAGATATAGACTCACTGGACAGTCCAATGAGGCTGAGTATCATTGCCTACAGAATCTTAGAGCATGTTAGATGCCTCTGAGGGGTGACAAAGTCCCTGCCCCATAGATTCTGCTGCCTAATTGTTCCCTAATTATGGCAATCTTTGGGAAAGCTTAGCAATAAATTGCCTTTTCCAAGGGGCTACTTCTGTTTCAAAACATAATTGCTTGCATATGGACAGTGTGACTGCTTTCTCCATAAGCTGAAGTCACATTGTCTCCTCCACTTTGTTTCCGTAGCAGTGTGCAGCAAGCAGGCATATGCTAGTCTGTGCTTTAACCCACTTTCTGAGGACATGATCTAAATCTGTATTGTTCTGCTCATGTAATATGCACAGGGTCTGAAAATATTCAAAGAAAAAGCTGCAGGAGTATAAGATGGGTAGAAAAAGACTGTGTGCAAGATAATAAAATGGGAAAGCTGTCCTGGTAATCAGGCAGTCCCCACATTGCCTGAGGGTACCTCAGATTTACCAGTTCCATTTTAAAGAGGCACGTTAGAAATGTAGAAGGTGTCTTGGAGAGGACAAAAAGTCCTTCTCATCTCAAAAGTATTCTGCACGTTAGTGTGATTCAGCGAAAATGTGTATAGCTAACTATGCTATTAGACTCAGGAAAGAAGGTTTATACAGCTCTAACTGTGTTAGCACAGGGCCACGTGTTATCTAGTGTTCACCATTGTGTGCCTCCTGAAATCCCACCCTGCCACGTAGGTCAGTTTAAACTTCAGTTTACTCACACAATTTCACAGCACACAGAAGCCAGGTTTTAGCCTTCCTGTGGGTGCTGAGTTGGTAGGACAGCTCTGCTAGATGGACCTAGTGGTTTCCTTGGTTCTAGGAGAGCCTTAGGAGCACCAGTTATGGGTGATTCAGCCCTCCCTACCCCTCCAGAGATGAAGCTATACACAACCTGAGATAGGGCCCATGTACTGCTCTTTCCTAGACCTAAGCATTATTATTTTAGCTTTATGGAAAGTATTAGTTATTAGAAAATAACCTGTAGATGAGACCATGAAATAAAGAATCTCTTATTATTTTATTAACTGTCAGTTTTGTAAAACCCTGAGAATTTTGGCCTAATCTTGCAAAATACCTACAGGGTGTTCTGGAAAACACTTGGCAGCCTTGCAGTATAATTTTGCTTTTTATTCCAAGACTCTTTGCATACTTGCAAAGTGTTTTGCTGGATTGGACCCCAGACACTCAGGTACTCTTTAGCCCATTCATGTGTTATAATTGAGGTAGTTTGTACTAGGTTTTCAAATTAATTGCAGAGTTTGGTTCATTTCAGTAAACTTTCTTCATTAAATAGGTAATATAAACCTAGAAGCACTACAACACCATGACCTTGAAACACCATTTCAGTCTACTTTAGAAAAGAAACTAAGCCTGTCATTTGTAAATTTTAAAATAAGTACAGTTAGGAAGGTATTAAAGAGAAACACCTCAAAAACAAGTGGGGAAACTCAAGTCTCTTTCATTCTGTGAAGAGAGTGTGACAGCATATGGTACATAGTGGGTGGTTGTTCTAAACATAACATGTATGTGTTCAACCTAAAATGTTTTATTGGTTCCTACTTATGAGAGCAGCAGCTAAAAATGACTGATGACTGTTCTTTCTATATCAGCAGCATGTAAATGTCCAGGAAAAAAAAAAATTAGTCTTTATATTCATAACATTTTTAAACACACATAAAACTCTGCTTAACATAGTGTTTCCTCCAAGGTACCCCGTGATTTCTCTTTGTGAGGCCATAGCATTATAGTACTATTAACTATTACTACTATTTCTAGATCATCCTAAAAAAGGAATGATTCTTCCCTCCACCCAGAGTTACTGTAGCTTTCATAAGGACAATATCCTTTGAAAGTATAGGTATGTAGCACTACATAACCTTGGTTAGCTTAAGACAAGGCAAGATGCAAGTTACAACCACAAGTCTCCTACATCTATAGGAGAAAATTTCATCCCCGTCATCACTGTGACTTTATAAATGTGAAACTTGTGCAGAGATCAAAATCTCACCATTGTCCCCTCCCAAGTTATCATCCCCCCTGAAAGTTATTATCATGGAAGGAACTAAGGCTGAAACTGGGAAATCTTACACTGTGATCCAAATAAGACCAGTCTGTTACTAACCTGTCCTCCTGTAGCAGCAGTTCCTGTGTCTATGGTCAGCTGTCAAACATGCTCCCTCTTCCTCCCACACAAGTTTCATCCTTGTGGTCAGCTGTTTCTTGGAAGCTAAGGAGCATAATTGATATTGCAACTATCAGGCTGTGCACAGAAGGAGCTTACACAACCTCCTGAACGTGCTTTTCTTGCCCTCTCCACCCACCTTTTTCTAAAGCTATGTGTTTGCTGGTAAAAACAAGATTCAGGAGTCAGTTTTATGGGTGGAGCTCAGGTGGCTCTACAGGTGTGTGTCCTAATCCCACTCCAGGGAACAGACAAACCCAGGTGTCTCTCTCCTTTGAGTGAGCTCAACCCAACAACATAAGGGGCCTGATCCCTGTGTCCTGCACCATTGTCAACACCAATGCTGCTGGCTGGGGGTGACCTGTTTGTCTAAAGGGATAACAGCAGCAGACAGCCTGCTTGCTAGCAAAGCAGAGATGTTGCATATGTGCCTTCTAAAGCTGTTCTGTCTCTGAATTTTACCTCCCATGTAGCTGTCCTAGCATTTATGGAGTCCCTTTGGTTTCTTGGGGTTCAAAAAGCCACGTCTGCCCTGGCAGGTGTGAGATAATTCCCTAAAGCCTGGCTGTGGGAGAGATGAAATGTATTCTGTGACTTTGTCCCAAAGTGGCACAGCAAATTTAGGAGGGACACGGGCTTTGGAACAAATTCAAAACTGTTTCAGGTTTGTGGCTGGTTTTGTGGGGTTTTTCTTCTATTAGGTGGGTGAGTGAGGTGGGGTTTTTTGCTGTTTTTCACTGGTATGACACAATTGCTAGCCTTTCCAAGGAAAGAACTACAGGGCCATTCAGCAGACGGTGCCTCACCCACCATAAGACTGGCCCCTGAGAGCTGTGCAAAAGGACTCTAGGGAAAAAATTCTGCCTTGTGTTTGCACAGTCTTACCCCTGAAAAAGGAGAAAGCTTACCCAACCTGCTGAGGTAATGACATATCAGAATTAGAGGATGAGAAAATCATTCTTGTGTACCCTACAGTGGTTCATACAAGTCTGGGGAAAAAACCTCACTACTGAAATATTATGTCTTTAATCATTACTGTCATAAGAACCTCAAATATCCTTACTGATTAAAACTCATATCCAGCCCCACATGTGGAATTTTATTAAAACAGGTTTTTTTAATGAAATGGGTTTTTTTCTGACAGAACATTCAGATAGCCTGAACATTATGAAATCTCTGCATCCTAATTTCATTGTTTGTGATGTATATAACCTCAAATGCTTGTGCATGATGCTTAAAATGCCTGAGATATTCTCACCCCAAGAGACGATAATCTAGGTAATAGAGAAATCTCTGAGTGAGGATATGCAGATTACTGTGGGGGAAAAGCAGAAGAAAAACAGTCACAACAAACACAAGTGTGTGAATTTGGTTGCCAATAATACAAAGTGATCCCTGGTACACAGATCATCTGTGTACTTTCCCCAACTGAATAAGATAAGGTTAGATTTATACATCTCCTTTCAATTGTTTTACTGATGCCAAATATGTTTACATGTGGGATGTCTACAGAGATACTTGGGAAACTTTACACAGCACTGCAGTACACTGGGGAGATAAATCCTGAGCATACAGGGCCAACATTACCCCTGCCGATTGCAGTACAGGGACATAGAGTCACGTTTGATGTAGAAGGAAGTGTCAGGTCACAGAACACCTCCAAAGACTCAGGAGATAAGAAAGGTTGTCAGAGTATTCATCTTCTTAGAAACTAATCCTCCAGCTATATGATGTACAGTGATAATAAAAAGAATCTTTTGCTTATAAAATTCACTCTGTTTAGGCACTTGAAAGTGTGATTATGAAAACAGAATTCAGACTCACTTTATTATAACTCAGAGTGGTTACTGACAAAATTTCCAGTAATTTCAGAGATGTTGTTTGAGAGTATCTGTATTTCTGGCAAAGAGTTCACTCCAGTGCTTTTCTTTAGTGGGATTAGAGGACTTCTATATTAAAAATTTTATATTTTGATGGATATTAAAATTAAAGTCATACTTTATTAAATCACTGTAATACAGTAAACGTAATGAAACATGTTTTAAATTAAATGGTTTGGAAGGAAAATCTGTGTAACCATTGTCAAACAACTTTCTCTTCAAAAATAAAATTGCAGATTTAATATACAGTTCTTTCTGAGTCTTATATGAATTGCTCAGTTTTTCTGTCTTAAAAGACTGAAGAAAGAATACAAAGTATTAATGTGGAAAGTATTTTCTTTGGTTTTTAAACATTTTTTCTAACTAGTTCAAATACTAACTTAAACCACATAAAAATGAGAGAAAATCACTGAACAACTGCAAACAGGTTAAAACTTGATAGGCAACATTTATTGGATGTCCTCTGTAACACACAATCATGTTTTTCAATGAAACAGATTATGAAACATCTTAAATTGCCCAGCTGACCGAATGGAGTCACCTTCTCTTGAACCAGACACAGTGGATGAGGCCTGACATAGATGTTTGTTTTCCTTTAATAGGTTTCCTCAGGATCTTACCATGATTTACTTCAAGTGGGAGTACTGGCAGCAGTTAAAATGAGAGAAAAATAATTTTACAGTTTTACTGAATGGAATCCATCAATAACATTGGGAGAAACAAATTAATACAACATGCATTTAAAGCTAGTGAAAACAAACCATGCACAAAATCACAAATTTAATGATTATTTAATGATACACTGCAAAAAGAAATTGTGTTGTATTTCTTCTGCCTGGTTTCCACAGAGGCACCTGGTATAGTGCTCCCATTGGAGATGCCACGTGAATGAGGATGAGCACAAACCCCTTGAGATGGCTGGAGAAGAGGCTCATGGAGGTGTCAGTGGGTTATGTAGGGAGATGAGGAATGGAGCTTTGCAAGAGCTGCTTTTGAAATGCATCTATGCGCAGCAGTGCCAAGAATGGCTTCAGCACAGAAAGGAAGAAAACATTAACGAAATTCACTGCTAACATGAAGCTGGGAGGCATCTCACATCCATTGGAGATACTTTCTGCTTAAAGGGATGGGGACTGCTCAGGAGGTCTTCTGGTATGAGAAACACAGGCACCAGCATTTATATTGGGCACTGTGGCTGGGTTAGTGGCTCAGCACTTTCAGAACACGGCTAACAGCTGCCCCAGGAATGAGCTACCTCTTGTGCTTCTTTCTTCAGGATCCTCTATGATAGACTTTGTCTATCACAACACCAGTTGTTCCTCTCATCTTTGCAGCCCATTCAGTCAAAGAGCTCTCAGACATAACTGACAGACACTTAGAAGAGTGTTTGTGTCAGTACTTTCCAAGCCCTCTCTTTCATCAGGTACTCAGAGTTAAGTACATGCTTAAATATTTTACTGGATCCAGGCCCATTCTTACACACATAAACCAGACAGGGACAACTAGAAGTGGTCAAGAACTGATGGGACAGAGCTCACCAGGAAAGCAAGTGAATTACCATTAAACAGGATAAACTGCAAGAATTTTAAAAAACCTGATGCCATAATCCAGCTGTCGAGCGACCAGGTTCCCGGTGTGCACGCACTTCCAAGAAAAATGAAAATATGGACATGAGGCAAGCAGTTGCCTGGTGGACTGCTGAGTGCACAGGATTTATGTCTGAGTAGTTAGTATTATATTACACTCACAAAGTAGTATCCAAATATCAGCAGCTGTGTCTTGTATCCATTATTTCCCTTCCCCCCCCAAATATAAACCTTCCTCACCTTTTTAATTAGAAAAGCTGTTTATTGACTATGACATGGAAATATTTTACATGTTGTTGTCCAAAAATGTCTTTATTAAATAAGCAGGAAAATATGTTCAGCAGTAAATAGACATGACCTTTAAAACAATGTCAAGCCCACACACCCCATGATTTGTGCGTAGGTATGTGTTACTTTAAGTCGCTGTATATTACCAGTAACGTGACATAGAAGGCTGTTATGGAAAGCATCTCTGGTTAAAGAACTGTAGGGTAAACAATTAAAAGCTAAAATGCATAGCTAAATTACCTGGTAAACTACTAAATTGAAACCTCTTTATGGCTTGGCTTTATATTCCCAGCAATATGGATAAAAATCAATGTTTTTTATCTTTAAAAGTATTTTATGGTAGTTAACTGAGGTCAGGACATCTCTTACTTTCTCAGCTGACTCATTCATCACTTGTACAGCAGCCTTCTCATGCATAACAGAGAAGCACCAGTGTCACGCAAGGAGGGAAGTGGCACTGAGGAACCCAGGAAGAGAGACTGAATTCACCTGTGTAAAATAATGTTATTTTTCAGAAAACATCTACAGAAGAAAAAATAACCAGGCAAGAATTTTCCAAGGCATTTCAAGCTGTGGCTCTTGCTGAAGTGTGTCATTCTTTTCATGGTGCGGGAAGAGCAGCTGAAGAGCAGGAAGAGGAATTACCTAGACAATTTCTTGCAGAGATTTCAAGTCCTGCTCTTGAAACAAGGACTGCAAAGCTGCAAGTGAGGTACAGAAATGAAGGAAAGATATTTAGAAGCCAAGACCAAGCTTGTACCAGATATCGTGGCAGCAGCAGCTGGGTGGAAGATGGATCCTTTCCATCCAAGGAAAAGCCTTCACAAGGAGTGGGACAGAAGTGGTTTGTTCCTCAGGGCTGCCTGAGGTTTTATGCCTAGGTTGAGATCTCAGTCCTGTTAAGGACTGTAAGGTGGGAACTTGGGCAGAGCATGCACATCTGCATTAGATGTTTCAGTGAGAGGCAGCTGTGTATTGCCTGATGATGATGATGAGATACAGAGGACAAGTGAGGCTGGCATAAAAAAATGCCAAGTCTGAAAGGCTTTCAGGCACACCAACAGACCCTTGCATTTACCTCCGGGTCCCTACATGAGCACATCACTGCCAGATGCTGCTTTCTTTCCATCGGTGCTAGCTTATGCCTGGTGGAATAATCAAATGTGAAATCAGATACATTTAGGGTCCACAGAGAACAATGCAAAGCATTGGAGACTGCTTCCATCTTTGCTAAAATGCATTTATCTGGGGTTTTTTGAGGTGACTCCTTCTGCAGATTTTGCAATGTGTGCAGACATATGGCATCCACACATCTTCCTGGACAAGAAGCACAGGGCAGAGCTTGCTCTAGGGAGCAGGGATAGGCACCTGCTCACCTACTGGGGACATCATCACTGCAAATCTGTCTCTTTTGTGAGGATGGGGAGGAAACCCAAAGACCTCACAGTGTAGCTCCTGTAAGCCCTCGTTGAAGTGGGTGTCTGGTAACTCACCCTGTCCCTCCTAGCCCCTTTGAGTCTCTCATTGCTCAGATGTCACTGCTTGCTTTTTTTCTCTCATGGCACTTTGATCTTCCTTGCAGATGTTTCTAGAATTTTCCTCCAATATCACAAAAACATCTTTTTGTATTTTGAATACACTCAATCACCTAAGCCTGCTGACTCAACCATTTGCAGACGACATTCAAATTTCATTGATTTCAGTGGAAGCTGGTGTTATTCCGTGCTTGGCAAGATCAAACCTTAAAAGGAGGTTCAGTGCTAGTCCCTGAAGCTTTCTCCTTTGGTTTACATCAAGTGATGATTACCATTTGTTCTCTTTTTCTGTAATTTGCAAACCTTTACCAAAGGTACTGTTTTTCTTCCTGGTGTAATGCACCACATTCCATTTATCAACCTATTAAAAAAAGATGGATACAGTAATTTGTTATATGGATTAGGTGTCTCAGATAATTCCCAGACACGGCTTTCCTATTTTGTGATTTCTGTGCTCACCTGCAAGCTCTGCCCTGATCCTTTTCTCTGCTTGGCTCCCGCACATAAAAAGGGAGACTCAATTGCTCAAGCACACATTCCTCAGTAACAGTTTACATTATCATCTCTCTGCTTATCCTGTAATTGCAGTGTATGTACTCTGGGTCTTTGCTCAAACTCATGTTTGTGGAAGTAGATGTTTCTCATGTGTACCTGTTTTATCTATCATAACACCAAGAAAACAGAGACACTTTGAAGTACACATTTGGAAGGTGCACAACCAAACTGTTCATAAATATGCTGGTTAATAACTTCATCCATGCCTTATTCTTGAGAAATACTGGGTGTACAGGACTTTCTGTATTACTACTTTTCAAGATACAGAAGACAAGTTAAGCTGTGAAGATTGTTCTTACGTATAATTTTTGGCTTTTTGGTTTATAATCAATGCCAGTGTTTGACCTACAAAAGAGTCACCAGCAGTAACCGTTTCTGATCACACAATGAAGTTCTGAACCATGTTGCAGTTTCAATTAACATGATGGTCTCTGTCTCCAACCCAAATATGTTGTCTGAATAGTGGTGCATTAAGTTAACTAAGTTGAATAAATAGATAATGGTGTTAAAATACTGCTATGGTGAATAGAAGGCCTTTTAAATTAAATGAGAGGATGGATGCTCCCTATGTGCTTGGCTATACTGTGCATTGCAGCATGCCTATAGAACAGCTTAGGATAGAAGGATTCAATCTTGCAAAGTGCTACATACTCTGGACACTCTTCAGAAAAGCCCTAAGCGCAGTCTTGATTTCAACCAAATGAATAGACCCAAAAAATAACACAGCTACATATGCACTCTTAAGGATAAAGTCCATGGTTCCCACAACATTGCAGGATCCAGCACTTGACAAGGAGAAATTCAATATGCAGCAGTCAGCATTGTGACTAACATCATAGGGCACTGGGGAGCCGGAGGGAGGCTGGGACCTGCTCCCAGAAACTCTGTGCGCAGCCTCTTGTTTAAGTCAGTGATTCAGGATCAGATCAAAGGGGATTTAAGCTATAGCTGAAAAACAGATGGGGAGTTGGTGAGGTGGAAAGAGAGAGAGCAAACAATTAATCCAGACAGCTG
This sequence comes from Galbula dea, assembly GCA_013399015.1. Taxonomy (NCBI): domain Eukaryota; kingdom Metazoa; phylum Chordata; class Aves; order Piciformes; family Galbulidae; genus Galbula; species Galbula dea. Next base: position 373,573 of record VWZX01008725.1, on the reverse strand, counting down.
GCACAGCAGCAAGGCAGGCCTGACCACCAGTGGTGGAAGGGAGCAAAGAGAGAGCCAAGGGACGGGAGGTTCTGGGCAAAGTGGCTAAGCTTATGGAAGGGCACAGGGTACAGAATCAAGAAGGTTCAGAGAATGATTCTCAGAGTAAAAAATGAAATTGCTAAAGCTCATACTAGTTCTGAAAACCTTCTCACACTGGCAGTGGGAACCTCAGATCTATCAGTCATCCCCCTTACTAATGTGGGGGTCCACTGCTTAGGCAAGCAGGGAGGGACACAGCAGCATCCACAGCAGCCTGGCATTTGTGGGGCTCTGGAAAAGTGCCCAGGGAGGAGCAAGAGTTACAAAAGAATGAAGTGTTCAACATTCAAATGAGTGATCAGCAGAGTATATGTCAAAGCCATGGAGCTGAACCTGCAGAAAGGCAGCTTGCCTGGTAGAAAACAAGACGTCACTCAAAGCTTCCTCCTGCCACCTGCATGCTAGGACTTTCACAGGTGCCACAGACACTGCAGCAGGGACATATGAGCAGAATATACACTAAGTCCATGCTGACATGGGGATGTGAAACATTCTGAGCAAAATCATATGCAAAAACCTCTCTGCCCACAGATAGAGCTGCCTGGTGCACGAGAAAGCTTTCTTGGAACAAGCTTTACCTCCTGACACCCAAATGCTAGTTTTTATACAGCAGTATTTCAGCCATCACTTTCAGAAAGGAGCCAGTCTGGGGACCTGCTGGCTACAAAGAAGAGCTTGAAAACTCAAGATCAAGAGCTTCAGAATCCCAGTCAAAAAATGACAGTATTTACTTCTATTTGATGACACTATGGGGCTTGTGGTGGTTTGGGAGTGATAGCGATGGGTGATACAATAGGAGGCAGAACCACAACCTTCTACTGCAAGTGTGTGGCCCATGTGGCTGCAGTCCAGGGATGGTGCCCAGCCATCTGTGCACAACACGAGTCTGCAAAGCAGCTCCTGTCTTTGGCTGTCCTGAGCAGCAGAGCAAGCTCTGATTAATCACCTTTCAGTGGGTGGAAAGGTGGTTCCCACTATTCGGTAAGTATTAACTTCAGTCAGCACAGAGTTTATTTATATTTCTTTTTTACTTTTTCTCTCTTTTTAATCAGGAATGCACATGCTATACAATTAGACTGTATTCAATATCAAAGGCCCTGCAGACTGGAGAATGCTTTCAGAAGACTTATGAATCTCTTTTGAAGGAGACCCTATGATGTGGTTGCCTGCGGTAGCAAAGACTGGATTCAGTGACCTTAGAGGTCCCCTCTGGCCCTATCTGTTCCTTCCTTCTTCCATGCAGCTTTGTTCTGGTGTATTGTGATTTTTAAGAAATTTTTTGTGCAACACTTAACAGCTGCTGAAAAATCTATGAACCTACAGATTGTGATCTAACTTGTGAAATGGACTTCAAAATGCACACATTCCATCATCTGATCCACTAAACCAACCCAGTTAATTCCAGTTCTTCAGTGACAGCAGCAGAGCACTAGGACACTATAAGAACATTAAAAGATATCTTCTTGCCTATAAAATCATGTGCCAAAGTTAGAGAGTATTGGGAAACAACAGTATCGTGGGGAAGCAGTCGAGCATGACTTCACCTCTCTAGTAATTATTGCAGGAACACTATAATGCCAGTTAGCTCCAAAACTTAGGCAAAACTAAACAAACTATTTCTTCAAGCTTCTGATTTCATATGGCTGTTTTTAATAGAACTCTCTAGAACCTCAGGGTCTGAAAACAGCTAATTCCATTCTAACTGATGTTTTCACTTGCTGAAATTCACCATATAAGTATAAATGTTTAGTTACCTGCTATCTTAGCATTCTGCAGCATTTCTTAAAACAAATTAAACACAACAAACCCCATGAGTCTAATTATTAATGTTTTTTGTCAATACAATTGCTGAAAGCCATACAATTAATCCAATTTGCAGCAGTTGTATGGTGTGAAGTAACACATGCATTCTAAACTGTCATATAAAAATTAAATTTAAGCAAATTTTCTTTTGTGACACCTCAGTGTAGAAATGTTTATATTAAATTAAAGCAGCTAAACTTAACATTGGAGGTTTTTGATATGTAGTTAATTTTAATAAGTTGTAATGGCTGTTACTTATAATACATAGCATGTGGAACTTGTTAATTAAAAGCTACTTCCTCATGTTAGGGCTTGATCATGTTCCAGCATCTCGTACATAATGTGTTATTAAAATCACTCTTTGACAGCCCAGACCTGGAAGGTGCTGAATACCATCAAGTCCCAGTTAACTTTCCAGGTTGCTTTGCACTCTGGAGGTTTTCCATAGGCTAAAAGTCAGGCTGGACTGTTGTGATTGTCCCAGCTGGATGAACATCTACCCCCACAGATCTGCATACCCCTGGAAAATCAAGTAGTTCTTTGTCTCATGATGCTTCTTCCACTTCTTATTTACCATTGCAGATTTTCATTCTTGGTCCTCTCTCTTTAGCCTCAGTCATTCTCCTTTCACCATCCCAAACACTTTTCACCTTCCCTTTTTTCGCTGTGAATCCAGTGCTTGAGGTGCTCATTCACAGTGCTTCCACCCTCAGGTCCCATCTTGAGTTTACAGCTACTACCAGCGGTGCAGTGAGTGCTCAGCGTGCAGACATCTGAAATACGACTTTCCAACCCTGCCTTGGTCTAGTTACTCGAACCTGCATGGTCTAGTTATTTCTTGCGATGGAGAAGTATGGTTACAACTCTGCAACCTGGGCTTAGCACCTTTGGAAGCACTGAAAGCTGGATTCAGTTTCTGCTGCTGTACTACTTAATATAAAACCATGAAACAATGAAACAGAAATTCAAGTCTTTATCTCAAAGCTCTTCCTGAACAAGTAAAGAGCTTCGTCTCTAAAGCAGGAAATGCTGCATGAAATCTTCTTTAATTAACTCAGACTTGGAGGTAATCACAACTACCAACAACTGAACTTGAGAGAGGGTCGTTCAGCATCTACAGTCTGCCAATGTGACTTCCTCCCTCATTTCAGCCTTCCCTTGCTTCTAAGCAATTTGGCTTTGCTAAGCCAGGTAGTCACAGAACTGGAAGTCAAGCAGCTCTTAGAGCAGACAGATACATTTCTTGGAAGCCCAGCTCTGCACACAGTGGTCCCTGGAAGCCAACACTGTCCCTGAGTAGGTACTCCCCAGCCTCTGCACAGCTCAGGAGGGACTCTACTGAAAACAACTTTTTGAAGACAAACCTTTGGGTGAGTGCTAAAGGTCAGGATGCTGGCAAGGAAAGTATATAGCAAAGCATAAAGGATCTTTTCTGCGGAAGTGCTCCTGGATAAATATACTTAGTTCTGAGGAAATGCCGGAGTAGGCAGTGAGGGGATTGAAAGCCATCCCATTAACCAGGGAAGAAGCAGCAGCCATCTGCCTGCTTCCCTACCTGCCCTGCACTGGCAGCACCTGGTGAGGCCACCTGAGCACGGGGGTACCCAGATGCACAGCTGCCATCAGCTGAAAGACAAAAACAACCAGAAGAGCTTGAAAGTGCTAGCAGGATCATCTGGGATGTGCTAGCAAGTGAACTCCCAGCATGGACTTGTTTTTCTTCAGCCACTTAGCAGATAGCAATAATATTTGCTTACTACTGAACTGCACTGAATTCAAACCCTTTTTCCAGTGCTCAAGGGGGCTTCCTGCCACCCAAAATCTCTTTTTTTAAAAAGGGAAGCTGTTACCAAGGTGCATTACACGTGGCAGGTTAAGATTAACGCTATCATTTTTACCAAACGAATAGCCATGCATTGCTAAAGGTCAATAAACTGGCAAAGGAAAATGTACAACCAGTCATAAAGAAGCTTTTCTGTGAAAGTGTTCTTGGGTAAATAAACATGAGCTCTTGTAAACACTGTGTACTCTCCAGATGTAAATATTCAGAAGGTGTGCTCAAAAAGCCTGAGGTAGTTCAAGCTCAGCATTTTATTAATAGGAGATGGTGAATTTTTCATCAGCTATTAAGTATAACTTAACGTGAAAAAGTGGTTTTTTGCCTAATAAGACTTACTGCTTTCTCCAAGCTGCCCCCAAGATTTTGATAAGAGTATTCAGAACAGTAAAAGATACTTTGGATGTTAGCAAACATCTTGTGCAATAGTGAGATTAGATAGGGAACAGGTTGCAGGATGCAGGCTGGGACATAGAATGGGGTGGGGGGCAGTTTACAGAGTTCAAACAGGGGTAGGAAGGGTTTGGTTCTGCAATATTGTTTCATATCATTAGAAAATTATAGACTAATTTTCTGCTTTTTCCTTTTGAGCTTTACTCAATCCTGGGAGTTGTTTGGACTTGCAGTGTGAAAGATGGAAAATCTGTTCACAGGGCAGTAACCCTGCTAGTCTGGGAGGGCAAAGTGAGGTGGTGTTCCAGTTCAGGAGCACACCTGAGGGAACAGAGTAAAAACTCCAGGCAGCTCCGAGAGCATAGAGAAGGTCTGAGGCATAACTGGGACACACTGGCCCCTGCTGTCAAAGCAGCCACCTCTTGAGGACTGGCACACTCTCAAAGACCCCATGCAGATTTTCGGGAGGGGACACTGCCTTGTGGGCTGCTGGACAGTCCAGCCTTATTAAACCCAGTGGTTGTTTTCTTAACTTGTCCTCAGAGTCTTAATTACTGTTGCTCTAAGCACAACACCAGCCTCCTTCCATGAAAACTGGACAGAAAGCACCTGCTGGGGTCAGGCAGTTCACCTCCTTCACGGTTTGGGATTACTCCTACTGTACACTTTCTGGCTTTTTTTTTTTCCCCAGAATAACTCAAAAACCTCTAAGCAGCAGGCTTCTGCCTCCTCCTCTGCAAACCTAGTAGTAGGGGCTGGGAGAGCACACTGCTCCTCTTTCCCCATACAAAAGTTGGGATTGTCCATCCCTCAACTCAAAAACAGGAGCTTGGTTTGCATCTTGATGGAGGTTGTGCAAAAATAACTCTATGTGGTTGGAATCCAAACCTGTATAAGATACACATCATACATAATAGGTATGTAGTTCAGGGGCTTAAACACAAAATGGGTGCAAACAATGCAGAAATGCATTAAAGAGCCCTGCCATGTAAATGACACTGACATTTGTGTACGGCCTTGCCTCATGTCAACTTCTCCAATAGCAGGAACTCAGCACACACAGTGGTGGGCTCACCCTAGGACCTCAAAACTACTTTTCTCCTCCAAGCAAAACACAGTGGTCCCCAGAAAAGGCCCTGCCAAAGGGCTGAGGCTCAAAGCATTAGCTGTGGAGCAGGAAAGCCCCTGGGGAGAGCCCAGCTATGCACAAAGCCCTTCAAAGGACTGGATCAGGTGTTATACAGCAACATATCCTAAAGGTACTGCTGAAATGCCCCTGAGTCCTCCGCTCTGGTCCCCTTCATAGCTGCTTTCCAAGCCACAAACAAGCCTTGTAGTGACCAGATACAATGAGGTCATTACCCTGTGCATAGAATGCTCTAAGAAAATGCCAACACAGTGTGTAACCCAGCCCTGATGACAGCCCAGAGCAAGGCTCTGAAGATAAGTGTCCCACTGGTGCTCACGGTGCTCATTCTCAGGTTCAGCTTCTGCTGGCACAGTGCTGTGCTACAGCCCTCCTGCTCCAAATTTGCTCATTTGCTAACACCTTGTACCCTTTGCTCCCATCCATGTCCTGCATGGGCAACTCAACACGCCCTCATGTCACTCACCCCTGTACCCCTGCAGGGCAGTGTTCTCCTCACAGAGCTCCCAGGTGCTGTGCTGCTGTGGGTGCTGTACCCGTAATGATCAACAGCTGGTGAGGTGTGTGTCACCATTTCTCTTTTTATTTGCTGAAAAACAGGGAAAAAGTAAAATAGGACCATTTAAGTCACAGTTTGAAGAGTTTTGCAATGTTGTTTCAGAGCCTGGGAGTTTCCCCCAAACACACTCCCACCCAGAGGAGCCCGGGAGTGGGTGGGGAAAGCATGCCTGTGGGAGAGGAGGCTGAGCCAGCCACTTTGCACAGCAGCCCAAGATCCCCATTGTGGGTGCTAGAGGAGACACAAGAACCAAGTGACATACGTCTGGCTGAGAGGCCAGGGGTCCCTGCTGACAGCTCTGAAGTCATCAGCCATCAGCCCTTATTGGTGCTATGGCATCTCTGAGATACCCAAGGCTACTGCGAAGGGCACATACTTGAGAGGAAAGGTCTGAAAACATCTTCCACTCCTACAGTGTAGGCCAGGTCTCCTTTGTAATGATGGTCCACCTTGGAGGGTGGAAGTAGGATGAAAATTTGATAGACATGAGGTTGGCTTGTTTTTCTTCTTGTCATATAAGAGTGAGTTTTATGTTTTTAGATCCATTTTTATACCAGCCAGAATGGAGATTAATTCCTTACTGCTTCTCTGCTGTAAGAAAATCTCATCTCCTTTCTTCTTTTTAGTAAGAGACCAAAAATATTCACCAAAATCTAAGAAGAAATTCACTATGCTCTTTGACAGAAACATGTATCTTTACCTTTGGAAGAAGGGTCATGCTAGCAGGGGTCCCTCTTTAAGGCAGGGTGAACATGTGATACCATACTGTTTGTTCCTTTCTTCATTCCCAAGATGAGGGGACTTCTGTCCCAAGGCAGGCTCAGTATAGGAAATTGTTGAAAAATGGAAAACTCTAGCTAGATCTGGAGATTTAACAGATTTGCACAAATTCTCTTTCACTCACAAGCTCCCACTTGAATTGAAATTAATTCTTCCTATCTCTTTTCCAAGATTAAAGCTGAATTTAGGAAAATCCTGGAATGACAGTGTAAAATGGAAGAAACAGAAGCAGAGAAAGTGTAGTCCTCAGAAAGAATAGGGAAACCTAGAGAGAAAAACTGATCATTTCTGAAAGGCAAATAGTCTTCACACATTGGGTATACATTTGGTCCCTTTTTAGGTAGCTGCCTCTACCCAGCTCACAGTTGTTCACCACCTGCCTGAACACTATCTTCCCCTTCAACCTGGGGGACTTCCCATTTCTTTTCCCTAGCGTGGTTAGATGACCTTTCATCACCAGGACAAGTTGCCTTCCTCCATCTCACTGCAGATAGAAACCACTGAGGATACCATCCATTAGCCCAGTCTCTCGTCCCCTCCTCTTCCTCCGAGAGCTGGCAGAGACTGCTTTTCTCCAAAGCAGTGCTATTCTCCAGAAAGGGTCTCCATCTCACTTCAGGCATGCCCTGGAGGTACCTGCCTGAAGCAGACTGAATTGCATTTCAGTTTGAAGCCTGACATAGCCTAAAGCAGACAGTGTGAGCCACCTCCTTCTTATTTTTTCCCCTGGATCATGTATTGGCCAACTCCAGTCATCCTTTATTGCACTAGTTTAAAGCATAGCATTCAAGATGTTTTAGTTTATTGGCTGTTGCCACAGATGCTTTATATACTGTGGCATAAGAGGCAGGTTTTGGCTCATTCCTACTTCTTTGTGTTTAGAGCCGAGAAACAAAGGAAGGGGAGGGTGGAGTAATCTTTACACTGTCTATTTAAAGGCAGCGATGGCTGCATGCAAACCAAAGCACACAGCAATGGGAATTACATGGCTGGAGAAAACAGTTGGATGGATATTTTCTATGATGATTTTTTTCCTAATGCATAGTGAAGGAAAAGAGGTGCAGAATTCAGACATCATACAAACTACAAAAATTGTTGAGAATGTGCTAATGAGAATTAAATGCTGGTAGGTGCTCTCAGATGTCATCTGAGAAACTGAAGTGGTGAGTACCAGAAATAGGTTGCCAGCTGTCTCTGGTCATATTCTGTGTACAAGAATGCTAACAGATCCCCCTCCTATACACCCAGGGACAAACTCTGTCATCTTGTAAATCCATGCAAGCCTCCAGCTTCTCCAGGACTGCACAGCTGTAAAAGGAATCTCACAGTTTTATTAAAGGCTGAGAAAAAACACTTGGCACTGCTGCCTGCTGTCAGCTACCACCTTTCTGGGAAGTATCAGCAGTCCAGCCCTGTTTGCAGCATCTCACCCCCTACAGCAGGCTCAGCACATTCAGCACTTCAGCATGGCGTTTTTTTAACTCCTCATAGTTAAAATGCCCCACACAGGGCACAAATGAGATGGGTGCCAGGCATGCTGAGTGTAAGTCAGCCAGGTTACTCAGTTACTCATAGCTGCATTATCCCCTGTGCTTGCTCTCTCCCTGGGTGGTACAGCCTTCTCCGTGCTGCACTGCAGTCTTCTGCTCTGCTTTGTTGCTGCATGGGGAAACCCATCCAAGTCTGGCAGGACTCACACCCTATTGCTGCATTCTCTGCAACACCTGGCACATGGAACAAAGGTGTCTTGACGTGTGCATCTCAGGACCTACACACACACCCACACCCACACGCACGTGAGAAAGTTACTTCCTAAAGCCCCATTATTCTCCATGATAACAGTGCCAGCCCAACGCTCACTGTCACAGGCCACATATTTAGTTTTGGAAATTAGCATGTTCTGATTGAAGACTGAGCTGATGATCTTATGAACACCATTTCTTGCTACAGACTTACAAATGTCTCCACAGGAATTGTATTTCAGGCTCAAAAACTGCCTAACTGGAATATCCTCTGCCATTGTAACAGCCTTCCTCTGCCTACAAAAGACACAGGGATAATTTTCAATTTTACTTTATGGTTAACAGTTACTGGAAAAATTCCCCTTCCTCTCCTGTAGTTTCACCAATTATTTCTGCTTCACACTCCATTTCTAAAGAATTTGCCATCTATAAATATCCCCTTTCCCTCCACTGTTCTTTAGTACCCAGACTTTTTGCAACTTGAGTAAGTAGCCAAATCTAGCATCCTACATGTTGTTTCCATTGGGAAGAGAATGACGTGAACAAGGATTTCTTTTATTTTCTGCTGTAATCCTGTTTATTTAAAGACTGCACATAAAAGCCTGCTGCTGTGGTTGCAGCATGACTTGAATCTCAGGAGGCGGTTTCTTTGCTCGCTGGCCCAGTGACTGTCCCATCCCCCAAGAGACCCCAATGCATGTCTTACCCCAGTCCCTTGAAAGCTTCCCCCCTCACCTTCCCCCCCTTCCCCACCCACTCCCCTCCAATTTCCATTCCTCTTCTCATACAGGCAGCTGCCACTGCACAGGTTTGCCCAACATTGGCTTCCTGGGCAGCCCCTTCCCACAAGGCAAACAGGGACGTTAAGCTTCAACGGCAGCTCCCAGCACTTGAGCAGTCTGTAAGACAAAAGCCACTTCATTGTCATGTTAAGCTTGAATTGTACCTTGTTAGACACACCAGAAGCAATGAGGCTTCTCCCACGTTATCAATTTTTAAAAATATTATCTGTGTTGTATTGTTTGCCTTCATTTTCCTGATGGCTGTTGGCTGCATTTACTGGAGCTGTAATGAAGTTCTCAATACTTCAGTATTCACAGCAAAAGGGACAGTGTTACCATGGCTAGGGACAGCCCAACATGTTGGATGCTGTGTCAGCTTTCCTGAAATCGGTCTGACATTTTTAGAGGCAGTGAAGGAAGCTTGTACTGGCCCTGGTGTGCACAACAAGCAGGAACCTTTTCTTCGATAAAAACCTCTAGCAAAAGAGAATTTGAGGAGACAGTGCCAAGATGTTCTTTTGAAGGTGGAAATTGCTGCCTCCTAAAATTAAATTACACAAAGCTGGCCAAAGAAAGATAGCAAACCACGTGCCAGATGAACTGCCATTCAGCTAATACATTACTTTCTAAATATAAAAACAATCTACTGCTTACACTGACAGTTCAGCGTATAAGCAAGGAGGGAATGATGCATAACACCAGACAGAGCTGAGGCTGCAGAAGCATACACTCATCTTAGTTTCCTTTCTGAAATTATTTATGAAAGAGTGCTGGGGAGACGGGGGAAGGCGTGTCCAAAGAAGAGAAGCAACAGCACTGTTTGCTCAGCTGAGACCCTTTTAGCCATAGGGGTNTTTGTTCCTTTATCTAGCTGCTCAGGAAAACGTTTTTTTAAAAAATGCCTATAAGCCACAACATTAGCTTCTTGGTCATGAAGACAACCCAGGTCTCTCCCCAAAGTTATCCTGAAATCCATTTGTGCAGGGGGGAAAAAAAGCAGGATATAAAATGCCCAGATGTCCATACCCTTCATTGTCCTGCTCAGCTCATTCAGCACTGCAGATAACCTTCTTCAGTCCTACCCAATGTCAGGTATAGGACACATTGCAGATTGTCAGGTTTCTCATTTTATTCCAATTCCCTAGTCTCAGGCAGCCAGAGAGTAAGACAGTAAGAACGAGAAAGGAGGAGATCATTTTCTTACTTTTAGTTCTGCAACCTTAATTTCTCATCTGGCCAGCCCCACCAGAATACCATTCCTACACTGGGCTTCTCTTCCATTTTCAAATTGTAATAAAACCAATTCACTTGTGGATGATGTTATTTCTAGATCTAGTTAAAAAAAAATAAAAATGCTTCTGTAATACTTCTGTGTAGTTGAATTTTATAAAAATAAACCAGCTCTCTGACAGACCATTATTCATAATACTGAATGTCACACATAAAATTCTACAGACTACCTTAAAAATTATGGAATTATATGCCCTGTTTAAAAAAAATTAAAGCAAAAGTTCAGATCTTGGGGAACCTTGAAGATCTCTGTTCAGTGATAAATATGTGGATGGAAGATGAAATCCCTTTCCATTAGGGGAGAAAATGGATATACTTTGTCCAGCAGTTCATGAACTACTAGATTTTACCTTCCTGCTGCTCCAGCATCATCATACCTTCTCCTCTTTCAACTCTTAATACGTTTTCAAGGCTGTACTCTGACACCCTGAGAATGGAAGAGTCATGGTCAGTCATCAGGTCTAGCAGCTGCTATGGCAGCTAAAGTTGGGTTAAACTGAGAATGGGAGCTGAGAGCATTAAGTGAGCTGGTAGTAATCCCACTTTAAAGTGTATGCTCTTAACAAAGGAAGGTAATACTTTTAAAGAGATTTTACATGGTGCTGGTATCATGTTATAAAAATCAATAATTCACAAAACCTAAATTAAGAAGGTTCCTAATTATCCTTTTTTAAGCCCCTATGCCAGTCAAGCACACAAACACAGGTTACTGTGAATCTGAAGGAAGACGAACGTGGAAGCTCTTGCCACTCCTGCATTTCAGTGACCATTCCCACAAAGAGGTTTTGCCTGAGACAGGGTCTTAGTGAAGCCATTTAGGTTTGGAGAGAGAGGAAACACAGCAGCTTTCTGAATATTCATGTCTCTAAATTCCAGCAAACTGGTGATACTAGACACAATTTAATATGGCAAAAATGTTAAGAAATTATTCTGATTAATTAGATTATCTGCTGCAATTTGTGGCTCAGCACTGCATAACCTGCCTGGGCTAGAAATATTTTGGTACATAAGGACAGATACTTCCAGGATCAGTTTTGACAAACCAGAAAAAAAATCTGACTTTCTAGAAACTTTTCTAGCAAACAAACCTGAAAAAAATCCAGTTTGCTTTCATGGGTCCTTTCAGCAGCTAGATCTCCAGCCAGTGAGAGTGCTTTGTACTAATTTCAAATGCCTGCATCATGATTTGAACGTGTTTCTATGCCAAGAGGTTTCCACTAAGTTAACAAACAGAAGTATTCAGTCCCATGCTGGAAATCTATTCACATTCCAGAGGACTTGAGTACATGGGCACTGGGTTATTGTTCCCATACTCTGTCTAGCAAAACAATGTTCCCAGCTTACTTACACAGAGCAAAAGTGTTCTAGGAATTTGCAAGTGTGGCGTTCTTAGAAACAGCAACCTGCAGACACTTCTCCTGAAAGCATAAGCATTACTGGTGGTTTGGGGACAGATACTCTAGGGGGAACATTTGCACTGGAAAAGTTCAACAAGTAAAGGGTAAAGAGCTTCAGGAAAGTCACAGTGCTACTCTTCCCCTGGGGATTATTTTACAGTTCTGTCAGCACTGGGTGGAGGATGATACATATCAGGATGAGGCAGGGGAAATTCTCACCCTAGATGTCCATCTTTCCGTCCACCTAGCTGGAGGCTGTAACAGGAGTAAAACTTGATGATGAACTTGATGTACAAGAAAGAACATACATATGCTAACAATAAGCAGAAAGATACTGTCACATGAAAAATATAAGAGAAATCAAACTCAGTATGTAGCTGAAATGAGTGAACTGATTGTAGCATTTAGCCTGCCCTGTAATTCAGACTCCAGACGTGCAGGTAGTAGCTTCCTGCATTTTCTTTTTTGCAACTGAAATGGCAAATCAAAGTAGGACACATCAGATATACTGCTGCCACATTCAGATGGTTCCTACCTTAATGTAACAGTTCAGCTTGTGAGGAGCAAATGTCACCTGCTGTTTCCTCCAGTTTTAAAATAATGTTGCATCACTAACTCACAGATTTGCTCTTTCTAGTCTGCCATAATAAGAATGACAAAACAATTTAACATTTTGCAACTCAGTCCTTTAGACCTCCTTGGGGGTTGCAGAAACTCCCAAAACCTCCTTTTGAATTTCTCCATCTTAGCTTGTCCCCCATGGAATAAAAAGATATGTAAAATGAGAGGAGCATGCACGGTTTTCCTTGAGCTTAGATTCCAGTTTTACTGAAAATGTCTAACTCAAATATGGTCCAAATATTATATGTCCAAAATATGTTTTCCACACAGAACTCTCCTCGTGAACTGTCTAGCTGAGCTGAAGCTTCCCAACGGAAGATTTGGGTTACTATTCTTCCACTGCTAGTGAATGAGGACTCCTGTGCCTCTGAGATTGTCTTTTCATTTTAGAGGGTTTAAAATGTTAAAAAGATCCAGTAAGAAATAACCCTAATTGTTGCACAACATCGTAAGAAGTTTCTTTCACATCTGTGGTACATGTTTTCAGATATAATGTGGATATAATGTCAACTTCAAAAACAAATATGCACCAGTTTGAAATAACAATGACCTTCATTTATATTTATAATGAAAGTGTTTGGTAATTTGTATAGCTTCCCTCTTTTTAGACACAAAAAAAAGAGAAACTCATCCAGCTGAAGCCAACAGGGAAACTCTGATGGCCACAAAGAGCAACAGACTCTCACCAGTAATCTATATCATAAACCATAATTGGCCATCTCCATCAGGACTAAAGTAAGAGGAATGTTGTAGGTCAGGACAAAGGTGTATTTGCAGCCTGCATAGTTTCTGCACACATTAATAGTCCTTCATGAGTATTATGTTCACATTTTTCAGAATGTATTTGTGGTATTTTATTTGCTAAAGCCTGGTGGGGTGGTCACTGCTGCCTGAGACAGAAAATTATGGCAGTCCCTGGCCTAATCAACAGAACTGGAGAGTGGCTGAGCTCATTTGGGTTGCCTAATAAGCCATACCCCAGACAGGAGCAGTGCTTCCCACTGAGTATCTTTCTTTGTCTGTCTTAGTCAGGACATCAAGAATTAACAGAGGAAGTATTGGAAATGTTGGAAATGCTCAGTATCTAGTGCAGCAGAACTGTAATGTTTGCTTAACTTGCCTCTTTTTCTGTCCCAGCAGGCTAGGAAGCTGAGTTTACAGAACAGCAACTACCTAACAGCAGGGAACTTGCTTAGCTGAATCCTGACTCACGCTGCTGGTCTTTCTTGGGGTCAGGAGCTCTGCTTTTGCTTACTCACTGCAACTTCAGTCGAAGAAAATCAAACCTGGCACACTAGACAATATCCAGTGTTATGCCTGGCAGCTGTCATAATGTTTAACTTTGAAGGCTAAATCATCAGCTTTGGTAGGTATTTTTTGGTGGCAAAAAGAAGGGCAAGCAAAGCAAAGGGTGTCCTAAGCAGAATCTGAGCTGAAGCCCATCTCTAAGCCTGCCAGACCCTTCCCAGTGCCCCTGAGATTGCCCAGCTACAGCTCAGCTGCAAGAGCTTCCAGCTCTGCCTCTGTGCTCCTCCAGCCCCTTGGACATTGCTGGTCCAGGGGAGCTGGGTGTTGAGGATCCCCTTGAGCCCCAGGCTTCCCCACATACTGATAAGCCCGTTTCACACAGGCAGGCTCTGAGAGCAGCAGCATTGCCCAGCTCAATGCTGCATGCCTGGGCTCACAACTACTGCCTCCTCACTAGATGCACAGTGGAGAGAGTGAGTTTCTGTAGCACTAAAGCAATAAATGTCACATGAAGGTAAATTATATTTTGATCTATTTCTTTTTACTTTGCTTTTCAACTACCTTTTCAGGCAATTCAGACAGGTCAGTCTAAATGCTGGCAGTTCAAAACTCCAGTAAAACCAAGGCATGTGAAATAAAATAGGAAAAATTCTCCTAAAATTACCCTGGTCCATTTTCCACTGTATATGCAGACACCTTTTCAACTGCTTCTCCTCAAAAATGTGGTGTCATGAGCTGCAGATAAATTAACATTCCAAATTAATGGTTTTTTGTTTTCAGAAAGAGGATTGGGTACTGAAGGTCACTTTGTCTCAAAGGAGCTGGGAAGAATGCACTCTGCTGCACCATGCTCTGCAGTGAGTGCAGAGATTTAATCTTGCCAACTAAGCACTTCCAGCAGATCTTCACCTTTTGATATGCTTAAATAACTGGATATGATGCTCTAATTTAATACTTTAAAGCAGGGACAAGAAAAAGGATGATAGTTCAATAACTGCATGTCATGATAAGAAAAGGACTTGACTCAATGGAGACCCTTTACTTCTAATAAAGGAGACTAGACATACCTGCATAAAAAGTGGGAAAAGTTGTGCACTCTTTTGCTCCACACTCATGTAGTTCAAGAGGTATAGTAAGAAACCAAGAAGGTCTAAACTGCAGAGTTACCAAGATGTTACCAAGTTACAACAAATGACCTGCAAGGGCAGATGTGCACCCTACATCTACCTGAAGGACAGGGATTTTAAGATCTGAGCCAAGATGGGAAAGGAAAATAAATCAAGGAGAAGCCAAGGGACTTCCAAGACTGTGTAAATAAAATAGCTACTTAGTGAGCTGACATGGAAGGGTTTGAAAGGCAGAGCTGCTGCCATTTGAATGTTTCTGTATCAGCTCACTAAGCAGATATTCATTTTACTGGTTGCTGTTTAAGTCAATTTTTCCAATGACTTAGAGACTTCAGGACCTAGCAAGCTGTTTTTTGCAGATCTTACAAGTGTTTCAGCGTTGAATTCTCTGCCCCAAAAAGATAAGGGAAGACTTTAAAGTCAAAACAATATTTTTTTCCAGCTCTTCTTTATTTCAATATTGCAGTTTGGAGTGAATATTTTACATTTATTTTGTTTAGCTTCAGAAATCAAATATTCCTCTATGTTTTCATTAAGCATATAATTTTTTAAAATGTTTTCATTAAGTGTATAGTTAAATACAGGCTATGTGGTTACTGTTTTAAACAGCTGCCTCCCAAAATTACAATATCCAATCAGGTGTTGGCTCAGCAACTACTGTTACAGTCCCCTTGCAATGATTCAATTTGTGTGGGTTATTTCCACAACTCCCATGTAACTCAGTAACAAGGTGGGAACTACATGTGCCTTTTCACATTTTTTTGAAGATTTCCACATCTTCTCAGAACCTATGACTACTGTAGTCCTTTCTCCTCAAAGTAAAATGGGGCAGACAATTGCATCTGGTTCCCTGTGATTTTCAAAGCTATTTAGGGACAAGTTCTGTTCAAATCTCATAGTCTGATATATTTAAGATTGCTATCAAAACAAACATTCTTTATTAGTGACCAACTTCATCTATTTTGCTACACAAAGAACCATAGCCTATTTAGGCATGGTAACAATCTACTATTTTCAAGTGTACTCATGTGGGGCACTTTGGTGGCTGTGTTGTGACTTTGATTCCCAAGAACAGCTGCAGGTGAGCTGGTAAAATCCTGTCACCACCACAGCACAGCACACACCTGGGTGCTGCAGCACCCACTCATGTCAACTGCGAGGCTGTTACAGACCTCAGTGTATGGAAGAAGGGCCCCCTAACACCAGAGAGGCAGGTCTGCTTGTAAACTAAACCTTCTATGGCCTGAATCTTTTTAATGCCACTTGAATTATGGAACTAACCCTTGAGATGGATCACACATTAAAGGTGTGTAATGCATAATCTTATAAAATTGCTAAGCACCAGTTACTTCAACTACAACTCTAGATAGCTGGAAAGTGAAGAAGAATGAGTGTGGGGGGGAAAAAGGGCATGCTGCCCCTTTTCCCCTTGGGGAAAGGTAAAGCAGGGAGAAGAAACAGAAACATATTTCTATGTTATGTATGTCTCTGTCCCTGCTTTCAGCCTGTGCTAATTTTCCCATACCAAATTGAGGACCTTCTTGTACCTCTCCTTAGATGAACCCCATTTTCTCTGCATCTCTTCTTGCTGCCTCTCTTCTCTCCACAGGGGCAGGCTCCACATGGCTTCCCCTGTTTCAGGGAGACTTTTCCTGCAGTATGGACAAGTGCCTCAGCATGTCTGAGCAAGCATATCGCCTGGGTGGGAGCTCAATCCTGCAGCTGGACAACAGGCAGCTGAGGGTAGGGTTTAATGGGCATCTGCAGCAGGTGGGTAAAATTAAGCAATTTTCCTGTGCATTAGAGGTTCCACACACCCATGTAACAGCTGAATATGGTCTTCAAGACTACACTTCTGTGAAAAAAATCACATTTTCCATCAAGAAAGAAACAGGCATTGAGCTGCACGTTGCTTTGTAAGCTGTAGAGCAGTTACCTGACTATTATCACACCTGAAACTGTGACTATGAATAACACAGGTTTGAATACAAAATTTCAGATCAGGAGGATCTTGGCTGATTTTTAATTAGTTATTTAGGTGATGCAACAGAGGAACTGGAAAAAAACTGGTTCACATGTACTCTCAGGTCTCTTGTTTATCTAGCTCTTAACATCACAGCCACCAAGTTTACATAGCAAAGAGAGTTACTGACAGCTGAGACAAGAACTTTGCCTGTTTTCCATGTTGCTGCTGAAGGAGAGGGGGGATATTCCTGGGATGTAGTATCCTACCTTAATTTAACCAAGCAGGCCTGTTTGTCTTAATAAGAAGGAAGGCTACCAGTTGCTTCTAGCTGTCTTTGGGAGAAGATGCAATGTACCTGTGTCTGAATGTAGTAGTACAAGGGTAGCCCAGGAGGAAAACACCAGTCCGCTCAGAACAGCCTTCTGGCATACACCAGCAATGCAGTTTTCAGGTAGACAATAAGGCCATAAAAATAGAAACATTAATTACATTTAGGGAATATGGGCCAAGATGGGAAAAATAAGAGGAGTAAATTCTACTGAAGACAAGTATGAATTCCCTCATGTGGTCCTGGAACAAGGAAGGTGGTCTTTTCCTGAGGAAACTCCTTGTGCAGTAGACTAAACCAAGAGACACCAAGCAGCAGCCTGGCAGGCACACTGCTACGGAGACTGAAACAAGCATGAGACATTTGGCTTGTAAAAGAGGAGGCTGATCTCAAGAAACAAAAATTGTCAGTGGCCATGGCAGTGTGTAAGTACAT
Organism: Galbula dea; assembly: GCA_013399015.1. Taxonomy (NCBI): domain Eukaryota; kingdom Metazoa; phylum Chordata; class Aves; order Piciformes; family Galbulidae; genus Galbula; species Galbula dea. Next base: position 356,037 of record VWZX01008725.1, on the reverse strand, counting down.
CCTCTTAGCAGATCATTCAAGGACTTCATTTTACATGAACTTCATAACATTGAAAAAAGCTTTTGCTAGCATGGCAGATACCACTTGGAAAATAATGGGACATTACAGAACTCTAGAAAGACAGTTAGGAGTATGGAAATCTCTTAAGAGGGATCTTAGCATGAGAAAATTCACATTAGCTCTCCTTCAAACCCACTTGAGGTAAGGGGTAACCACATTTCTTTTCCTTCACTGTTTCTTCCAAATTTTTTCCAAGAGTAAAGACTGGCTTGATTAGAAATGTGAGTACATTGGACCAAATCACAACAAAGACAAAATATATCTGCCTCAACACCCAAATAGCACAAAATTATATTGGCAAGATTAAGGTCATAAGAAGAACTAGCTAAATAAACAAACAAACAAAAAACAAATCACAACCCAAACTACAACAACAAAACCTTACTGGAAGAGTGGGGTTTTTTATTGAAAGGGAAAAAGCTAATAATACAGCAGGCCATTTGGAAGTGATTTCCATGCACATTGGGGAGGCCAAAGGAACTGCTTTCGTCTGAAGGACAGTGAGGTAGACTGATGCCAGTGAGGAAAATACACTTACTGACACGGGGGCATGTATATGACCTTCATTCTTCAGAGGACAGTTCAGGCCTTACAACAAAAGTGACTGACAACCAAACTTTGTATCTTTAACACATGTCAAATCATTGTGATTAAATGAGTTGCAAACATGAAGTAATAAAAAGCAGCTGATGAAGAGATTTCAAGTTAGGAAGATGATGTCTATGATGGACTGTAGCTATTACTGATCTTAATGGATAATAAACAGGGGCTCACACAGGATGCTGTGTGGAAGGAGAAATGGAAATGGATATGCTATATCTGAATAAATTGATACTATATATGGGTCAACATTCTAATGATTCTATTAGGAACACAGAGGAGATAAAGGCCCAAACTATCCTTAAGAGAATGATATGAGCACCGACTCCATCTAGAGTCAAACCAAACAATGTCTCAAGGATGAAAATGCATAGAGGATCATTTCCAGAAACTTTTCAGCTTCCCTGGAATGAAGATAAGACTGGATGTGCAGCCTTACCATGCAGATTCTTTATGAAGGTTTGAGAAAGTAACTACAGTCCATGAACAAAAAAGATTGATTGTGGCAGGAAGAAGAGAAAAGGAAAAACAAGGGTCCTAGCTGAGAAGTTACTGCCTTACCTGTCAAAATATAAGAGGTCCAGAAATAGAAAATTGGCTTAACCAAAGAAGACAGAGAAACATATCTGGCTGTAACTAAGTCAATGTGTGTAGGATATTTATAACAAGGGTAAACATTTCTAAAAAGTAACAGAAATTATATTACATAAGAAATATAAAAGAAGGGAGTATGCATCCAAGAGCACAGCTGTGAGGAAGCATCTCAAGACATTGTTTCAATGTTTACATCTACTCCCTCATCAAGGGTAGAAACAAAAATTTTAACTAAAGCTATACTTTTTGGGGGGAGGTTGTCCGTAAAATGAACGCGTTATGCTATGAAAATGCTCTTTTCATCTAGACTTGCTACCTCTGACAGTAAGTTATACAGAAATCCAGGCCCTATGGACAGGGGAAAAAAATATACAGGTCATATTTTGCATATCACCATAATGTGATGGTCTGTGATTTCTCAAGAAAACAGACACATAGACAGTTAAGACTAATTTCAGAATTCTTTCGACTATGTTGTAGTTGCTATTCATGAGTACTGCAAATAAAAATAACTTCCTTCAACCTAAGGAAAAAAGGAAATTTATGGCAATATGGATCTAAAAATTACTTCATACACTGCTCTCCATGACAGGATATTTGTAAGCATGTACTCAAGAGACAGAGGTGGATTTAATAAAGCTGGCACGACTCAAGGATGATTTGAAAAGATCTCTCCTATGATAACAACAATGTACAATGTATTAAGGCAGAAAAAATTTAGACCTCCATGTGATAGCTACAATAAGACAAGATCATTATATGCACTATACCAGCTGCTCTGAGAGCAACAGCAGCATCTCTGTAACACATGTGATCCTCTGTCCTAACCTAGGGTCACATGGCAACTTTCCTGAACCATAGTTTAGACAGAATAACTCTGAAAAATTATACAAAGACAATTGATTGGACTTCAGTTGAATGAAAAATAAAAGAATCTTTTCCAATTTCATCAGTTAGAACAAAATGCACACAAGCTATTAAAGATAGGTAACCATCAGACAGATCTGCTTCAAATGAAATGCTAATGCAACTCTTGATAAAAAAGACACCCCCTTGCTTTTTCCAATTTAGCAAAAATACATAGAAAATACTAATGGTTTGGGTCTTCCTAGAATTTTCTCACACACCTTAGGAATGAGAAAGGACATCTTTTCGCAATCCCATTATTACATATGAGTGTGGTTATAAGAAAGTGCTCTGAAGGGACATGAAGCAAATAATACCAATTTTAAAAATTCTATAGCAATGTATTTATACAAATTACAGAATTCTGTATGTATTTACACACTATTACAGAATATCAAGTAAATAACACCAATTGTTCTTTTGTTTTTCCCCTCAGACTTTTCTTTAAGTGAATTTTAGTGCTCTAGAATGGTGCCAGATGGACAGCACTAGAAAAAGAAAACTTTTGTTTGTCCACAGCATAGGAGTGTCAGTGCAAGCCTCCCTGCTTTGCCATGTCAGCTCTCTCCAGCCCTGTTTTAGCAGGACCGTCTAAGGAGCAGGAGGGCATCTGTATCCCTTCGCACCTTGGCAAAGGAGCTAAGTAGCACCCAGGTGATGATGGTTTTGCCCATCCCCCACCAGAAAACAAACAAATAACTCATTTTACACAAGTGACTCAACAGAACCTGTTGTTTGTTACCCAAAGGAGGCTGAGTTTGACTCAGTGAACCAGCAGGGAGTGGCAAACTGCCAGCTCCTGGACCATCAAGTCTCGCAATAATGCCTATGTTAAACTACATGTTTCTGTATTTACATAAAGTCAGTATTTACACACCATTAAGGGTTATTTGAGTAAATCGGTTACAGTTTATTTATATGGACTGCCATAAACTCATAACATTTTTCTTGGGTTTAATCCTTTCTTTAGAAAAATACAAAAAAATAAAGTTTTTAACTAGTAGTAACGATTTACCTATGACTAAAAATCCAAGTTGATTTCATATTAAGACTCAAACTGTGGCCTAATATTGCGGCCTCAACTCATAGTATTTTTAACCTTTGTAATTAACTTCCCTGTGTATGTCAGATTTATTGAAAAAGCAGAGAGTTGTAAACTCCCTTCCTTGCAGTAGGATTGAGCAATGAACCCCAGTGTTCCCCAGAAGCTCAATTTCTTCTCCTATGGTCCAGCATGGCTTTGCACTGTCTGGACAAATGATTCAGCACTTGGCTGACCCAGAGCAGCCAAACTGCCTGCTGGTCTCAGCAGCTCCGAAAGGTTAAAACCAAACTTGTAGCTGCAGTCAAAGGTTGTAAATTCTCGGGTAGTAACAGTCCCTAGACAAGCACATTTAACTGTATCCTACAAATCAACCAACATAATTTACATATCTTTATCATTCATAAACAATTATAATAAAATGCCACATTGCATTTAAGATTACCGATATTACTAGTTGAGACATGGCCCCTCCTACCTGTGCAAGTACAGAAAAGTCACATTCTTTCAGGACACCAAGTCAGAGGTTATTCCAAAACAGAGTTCTGTTTCAAAAGCTATATATATCACATGGACAGGAGTGCATTAGAGTAAAAATTACTTAATTATGAATAAGCTACAAACTTGTGCATAGCTCCTCCAAAGTATGTCTGCGTTCAGTCTCTGTGCCTCTGCGGACTGCCTGGGTTGTCAGGATCAGTCACGGTCCCAACAGATCCGATGGCAAAGGTTAGACTCAATGTAATGGCACCAGATTAAAAACCTAAGTGATACAACAACTACAAAATGCATTTGTAACATGGACCTTATGTGACTTTTCTCTTTTTTTTTTTTTACCTTCAGAATACTGTGGAAAAAATGCCTCTTCCTAAGTATTAACTCCCAAATGGTAACTGCTAACCAATATATTTGTGTGCTTAACATAAAATACTACAAACTCTTAAATATTACATACTGTCAGCTCACTTATGGTTCATCGATGTGTCAATATACTTTGGGAAAAAAAAAAAACAACCAAGTCTAATGCTGTCCCCCTCATTGTCATTATTGATAAGAGATTTATTAGTTTCACTTTGCAATTTTTACTTTAGGAAGGGTGCTAATATCATGTATTATGACAGTTCACACTGAAAGCAATTTTCCATAAATGATGTTACAATGACCCCTGTGGAACTTATATAATTCCATAGTAGATAGTCAAGTGCACAAATAAATACGTTTACAAGGGTGATCCTGCGAACCTGGTTCTTGCTCTCTGAAACCATTATGTGCTCTTCATGGAATCATAAAAGTAGTACAATTGTTAATATTACTTATGTTGTTTCTGGCATTCTGCTTTAGGAAGGAGGGAAAAAAAAGCATATTTGTCATTTAGCTTTGGTATAATCTGCAGTAGGTTTTAACAAGTAGAATATACTCCAATCCCTAGATTTTCCACAGCTGTGAAGTTTACAACGATGTAAGAAGTCACTTTATCAGAGAGGAAATATTACAGACACTTAAAAAAGTTGAAGACCCAGTTTTCTTTTTAATCCTCTGGGGGTAAGCTATGAAACAAACAGTCAGAAGAGTGAGGACTCAGTGTCATGAGTGGTGTGAATACTTGTACAATAATACAGGCAAAAAAAGAGATTGTCGCCTTCAGTACATGAGGGTCACTAGAATTTATTATTATTACCTTTTTATTGTTGGTTTTGTATTGTTTTGTTTTTTATCCATGCACCTTTATATTTTACTTGCATGAATTTACCACAGGTTCATAGTGGCCTTTGCCATTTTAATGCTTACAGAGCCTAAAGCTTCCAAAATGCCTATCTGGCCTGTACATATTTCATTAAAAATAAACTCTATATAATAAATAAATATATAAAATAAATAAAATGTTGCCTTTGGAATTTCTATAAATAAATTTAACTTTTTATTTTTATTTTTTTACTAAGAGGTCTTTGCTTTAAACTCAGTGGGGTGAGACCCAGAGAGCGGTTAACTGAAAAGTCTCTTGTTTGAGTAAGACTGCACCCTCCATGCCTTTGTAAATGCAGCGTACACTTGAGCAGGCCACCAGCCAAAAGTCCTGATGAATCAAAGTATGGCAGCTATGCTGATATATGACGAAGTACAACTGATCAAAAATTTAAAAGCGTGTCTATTCCCCAGCATGCATCAGGCCTTCCTCCTCCTCCTCCCCTTGGTTCCTCTCTCTCACGCTCTCACTCCCATTCATCCTCTCCCTTTCTCTCTCTCTCACACTCACTCTCTCATGCTCCCTCTCGTACTAAATCAAGCGAGTGGGCATAGGCTCTCCTCCAGGAGGACAAACCTTTAAGTGCAGAACAAAATCAGCATGTTCCATCCAAGCCTCCATCATACATTATGCATGCGACAAAGTTTGGCAACAGTGGAGCTGATGTGATGACACAGCTAATCAATAAGAACCCACCGCATGAAACCTTTATAGTGGTTACTTTTTAAGGGCTCAAGTGAAGGAATTGTCTTTGTCAACTTTGGCTTAAAATATCCTTATATAGTTCTGGTACTTTCTCAGGGTCCACTGGTCTAGGTAAAAAATGGGTAAATTTTTGATGCCGTTTAGTCCTAGTCCCTTCTCTTGGAGTCCCATCTTTATTTAACGCAACGTAGTATCGTCTTCCAGTGTCCATGTGTTTATATAGATTTGATGAATATGTGTTATACCAGTTTTCTTCAAACTGCTCTCTGAATACACACTCCTGGGTTAATTTTTCCTATTGAGAGAAAAGAAAAAGCAGTAAGGAGATAGAAAGCCACAAAAATAAGCTGTTGTTAAAAGAATTACTATTATCATGCCTTGAAATCAGTACCTCCTTGCTCAATTTACAAAACAAAACATCTTCCTGGTTTTACCTAAGTAAAGCTGTATTGTTGTGTATTTCACTAAACAGTCACAAGGGTGGATAACTCTATGTGAAGCAAAATATGATACTCCATAAGCCTTGCTGTCCAAATCAAACCAGTAACAATAAAACTGAAAACAGATATTTTAATTTCTGATAGTTCCCAAGCAGCTCACAAGATGTTATTGGACTTGTTTAACTAAATTTGTTTGTTAAAATGTCTGTAAAGAATGAAAACTAGACCTGGTTTACAGGGCTGCAATGAAATTTAGGGTCTGAAAATCTCAATGTTCCTTCACTGCATGGAGAACTCAATTCATTTCTTTAATTTTAAAAGATATAATTTTACTACCCTTCATTTGGTTTATTATTTGTATCCAGACCAAGAGAGCTTCAGACAGAAGCACAAACCCCATGTGCTGAGATTAAGTCAGGCAAGGAAACTCCTCCAGGCTTACTTCCCACTATCACCAAAGCTTGAAGCTTGCCGTGGGTTTTAAGGTGCCTTTGAGGGCATCTCTGCTGCTCCTGACTCAGCTCACAACCCTTACCCAAAGCAACATGCTTCAGCCCAGATGTTTCACTGCTGCGTTGCTTGGAAAGCATGCTGCTTCTGGGGTAGAGCTCTGCAACCAACCAGGATTGGGGACTGAGGTCCCAGCCAGATCCAAAGAGCCCTACACATCTTATAGGAGTCATTCAGGAACCATTCCATGTGGGGACAGCAACCCCTGTGCAAGCGAGGAGAGCAAGCCAACACTCCTCTGCACCCCTACCAACTGCGTACTGGGCTGCAAAGCCAGGGTCCTCCTCCATGCCTAAAGGTTGGGAATTTCACAGTTTCTTCTAAATTCAACCTGTGGCAATTCCCATAGGCAAGAAAGGCAGCAAGGAAGCAGCTCTCGTCTTCCCCTTTGATGCCACCAAGAACCTCATCACCCTTCAGGAAGAAGAGATCTCAGACAGCACCGAGTTTCAGATGTTAAACTCTTGAGCATTCTGTAGCAGTGGCAATGTCCCTATGTGGACCTGGGTGGCTATGGCTTGCAGAGTTGCAGGAGGAGCCTGTGGTGGACAAGACGATGGCAGTCCCACCCTTGCATCCTCTCCTGCGGTTTGACCACAAGACTTCGTTCGCTGTGGGTCCAGCTGGGCAGCACATGTGAAGCATTAGCACATGTGCAGGCCAGTGGTATATGAAGATTTATTTGAGAGGCATTTCTGTCTATAACATTTTTAATATGCAAAGTAACTCAAACACAGCAACATTCCCTACTGGTTATAGGGAAAAGAAGCACAAATTTGTTCACGTTAAGTCTTTATCTATGGGCCAGATCCTGCAACCTTCTGCTGATAATTGCCTCTATGTCCTTTGACAGCCAGAAACTGCAGCAGTAATGAGTATTACTGGACATTGTCAGCAGCTGAAACTTACATTGCAGCAGCCCCCTTCCACAGCCTCAGTGGACAAACTGTTAAAAAAATTATTCAGCTGTTATAAAGATTAAGTACAGCTTTCACTAGTGTTTTATTTTGCATGAGGTTTAAGATCACTTTGTTTTCTTTAAGGCAGAAGCAGATGCTAAGGGGTATTGTGTGCCGGGCCTATAGGTCCATGGGGATAGAAACTAATTCAAATTGTTTTCCTGCTCTCAGAAGGCAACAGGATCACATGACAAGCACTGCAGAAGCACTCTGTGCTAAAAATAGCAACATTTTAGGAAGATATTTCAGTCTTGCCTTGAATTCATTAATTATTCACTTCATCTGCATTTTTTTAGCATCATCATAAATTTCTATCTTTGCAAGAAGAGTAATTCCCTATCCCCTGAAGGAAAAATTTTAAAATAGCCTCTCTTTATCTGGCAGGTTTGACAGATCATGACAGTGCTGTAGAACAGTTAACTAGCAGACCTTGAATAAGAGGTTTTGCATTGTACCATGCTTTGGATGAGTTCAAGAAATTTTAAGCTTACAAATTCCATCTTTATTTTACAAGCTTATCCTGTTATTAATTTTCACCCTCTTATGACATAGCTACATGCCTTCTGTCCATCAAAATTCTCAGAAATTCATGTATAGACAGTAGGCAAATACTTCAACATGAACTTGACAGAGCAATCAAGATACAGGTTGAGATATACAAGGACACTAACAGTCACATTTTCAGAGAGGTGAAATAATTTCTTTACAAATTCATCAAACTTCTTCCCTCTAGGACACCTAAGAATTCTTGTTATATTCAGACCACTGGAGTAAATCCGTGTTGGTGACTTTGAATCAGGCCTTGTAAATAATGCGGGGACCAAAAGCTTAGCATATCCTTCTTCCCATGCCCTGGCTGATCCTTATGATAATGGCTCATCTAGCACCACAACAGACAGAAACCAACACCCACTAGTATAGTCATCTATGTAGAATCATGGAATCATAGAATCACTTAGGCTGGAAAAGACCTTTGAGATCATTGAGTCCAACAGCTAACCTCACACTGCCAAGTCCACCATTAAACCATGTAGTACCACAACACTATTTAACACTAGCTTACACTCATGTTTTGAGCACACATCCCTTTATTCAAGCCAGAAATCAGCATAATACCAGAGTGAGGCTGGCAACAAACACCTTCTTGCCTCACCAGCTTCAGATGGAAAACTTGCTGAAAACAACTCTCCCAATACGGAAAGCAGATGGTGTTTCCTGGTCACAAGTAGCTTGCATTTCCCCTTCTGACTATGACTTTTAGAAAGTTCCTGTATGGTACCAGTCGAAAAGTAAGATTTAGCCCTAGAATGCTGAAATTTTTCCATACTTTTATTCTAGCAACTAGTTTTTCTATAATTTTTCCAGTGCCACCATTTCCTTGCACCACACTTAATGTCACTCGACATCTTTGTTGAAGGCTGACAAATATACCAAACATACCCAACTGGAACAGCTATGGAAAGTAACTTGTGTTCCTGTGAAAGTGGAGGCTTCCTGCCTTGAGCAAATAATTTAATTCAGGGGCCAAATACGGAGCTAACTCCAAAATTTTACCCCATGTTTTCACATACCCAATGTTTTCTGTGAGGACTGTTCATAACAGTATTCCACTATAAAATGATTGATTCTCATTTTCCTACATTACCACACTTTGCCTGTTATTTAGATTGGAACATAGAGATAATTGAATTGTGCAAAGATGCACATATGTCAAGGGCAGAAACTAATGACAGATTTAATTCAGAAGTCTGCTAATGCCTGGACAGTGTTAGCAAGCCCAGAAACCCTTTCCCTTCCCATATTCTCCACTATGTAACCAGGGAGAAAAATAATTGTTATCCTATCTGCAGGTAAATGGATTAAAAGTGAGATTGTAAATTGATAAAGTACCTAGTTACAGCCATTGCAATAAAAGATTTGCCAGCTTGTTTAAAAATAGATATGGTGGTGAAACAGCTAAGTGGAAATAGGCAAAACACATGCACACTGCCCAGAGAATGGTTTCATGACTCTAAAGAATGGTAAGACATTTATGCTGCTTAGTAGTTGAAAGCACAGTGGAGGATCCTGCATAAAACACATCGATATTCCTTTTTTTAATTTTAAATAACCTCACGGAGACAAAACTCCAATCTATTTTGTAACCTGACAAAAGGCAACCTCTTGAGACAATCATTCCTAAAATCAAAACAAATGCATTTCACGTGTAACAAACTATTCTGCCCTTTTGCAAACTGCTACACTGTTTCAATAGAGGCACTTCACAAAACACCTAATCCAGAAGTCCAAGGAACTATTAACAAGTATGCCTGATGTAGTCGGCACTTCCCACATATGTGCAGCTATTACCATGTTAATCCACCCTGTCTTAATAAAATCATGTTTAAATGTATAGTCTCCTAAATAAGTTCATGCAAATCCCTCATTATAGCTTTATGACAATAATAAGAGCTGCATATGTAGTGAAAAGAAACAACAACCAAAAAATCCTATTGTCTTCCAAAGTAGTTTTTTTTGCCATATTTTCCATACAGTTGGTCTTTCCCATGCTGTAATGCAAACAGCCTCTAGAACATACTACATTCAGCTAATAATTAACACTCATTTAGGGTTGTCATAAATAAAGGTGCAGTTTAGCATTTTCTCTGGTGTTGTCTGATCTCCCATACTAAGCCTGTTAGTCTCCAGCTGAGTGGACAACCTCCAGCCACAACAAGAAGCCAAATACCAGTATCAGAGCAGTGCCACTTTCCAAGTTGGACAGCAGCACAAGGCAAGCCCTGCACATTGAGTGTCTGACTTGGTGAGGATCACAGTGTTTTCTTTGAAGAGTTTCTCCAAGCAGGTTTTTTTTCAGAATGCTTTTCTAATTTGACAGAACATTGGAGGGGGGAAGGGGGGAGGGGTCTAAGTCTGCTAAAAGGACTAGCTAACTGGATTTTTGTGTTTGTGTCAGCACTTCTCCCTAAGCACTTGAGAAAGATAGCAGGAAACCCTGCAGGGCCACAAGAGAGATCAAGCAAACAGCCGTGCTACAACTCACACTACCACTTGCACACACTTCATATTCCATGGCACTTTCTATAAGATGAGGGAAATTAGGCAAGGTGTCCTGGCAAAACCTCGGTTGGGCAATTGCATTCTCCCTGCCTGAGGTCACCTTTTACTTTCACAGAGATGGAGTATTCATCTTAGTGTCTCCTCCTAAACTTCTAGTTAACTTGTATAACATTTGTCTTACACATAAATCCCCACGTACAAGAAAAAAAAAGGCATGACTGTTCTGTTCTGTACTGCTGCCATGGAGCAGTTATGAGAATGCTTAAAGATTATCTTTCATAGAAAAAGCTTGTAAAGTTCCCAAGACCCAGCAGAACCTGATCCCTTTGGGAGAGTTATCAACAAAAGCTGCAATAGCTACACAGATACAGACAGTGTGGTGCTTCCACGTCCCTGTGAAGGCAACAGAAAAGCAGAGCTTCCTGAACAAAGTAAGCAGACTACAGCATCAACAGTAAAATCCCAGGAGACTGTCAGTGCAGCAGGGATTTCATTGCTTCTCCCTTTTGCCCCTCTTTTCCCTCTCCCTTGCTCTCCACAGCATCATGGACCTCCAGCTGGAGCACTGTGCTATCCCAGGGTTGTTTACAGAGCTCTTCTGACATGAGCTGCAGGAGGATGAGATGCCAATTAGGCCTCCATCCATTTTTGCCACTGCCAAATCCACAGCTCTTGATTTTACTGATATCTACTCCTTTGAGGTTTCAAGTTTGCAGCATCTGTCAAGCTTTAAGCATGCCCTCCCTGGACATGAAATCATTATAGGAAAAGCAACCCCTCTGTGCCTGAGCTCGCATCTGCCAGCACAGGCTGCCTACCAGCAGCCATGCTTATGTCCATAAAGGTTTGATTTAGATCTGCCCAGCCAAGTGCATTAGATGAAAACTCATTTTCACCTAAACACACAAGGTCTGCTCATGCTGCTGTTGGAAGTCATAACAAAGCTCCAGGGATAGGCCTCAGGCCACGTCAGCTGTCACGGTGTCATTTCTCTGGAAAGTGAAGAGCTTCCTTCTCCATGCCACAATGGAGCAGGACCAGGAAGAAGTCTACTCGTAAAAAACAAACAAACAAGCAGGTGTGTTCCTCTCCCTTCTGTGCCAACAGCATCAGGCCCATACTGTGCCATTTACTAGTCACGCTTCTGACCTCTATTTTATTTTTGGTTTCCCTGGCACAATAAAGAACTGCAGTCATCAATGTTATCTAAGCATCTAATTCATAACGCTTGGCTGAACCCTTCCAAGAATCAGAAAGCAAAGTGGTATGCAATCTGATATGAGGGCCAGAGCCAATTTTTAAAGAAGACAGGAGAAAAATTCCCACCAACGTAAATGGAACTTGGATCAGGCTTGCAATTATAAAAAGGCAACAAATATTTTAAGACCCTTGAAGAACCATTTCAGGCATGCTCAGATTTACTGAAAGCTGTAACTTGACCTGTCCCAGCTCACAAATTCTCTTCTATCAAAAGACAACATGTATGTCAAACCAGAGCTGTTACCCTACACACACACTCTTCAGCTTGAAATACTAGTTAAGCTTTTAACTGAATAGAACTCTTTTAATAAAACATGCTTTCCTGAAATATAACTAAGATGGAGCATAACATCAAAGTGTTTTGTCAGTATTATTTACCTTTTTTTTGTGTGGTTCTTAAAGCACAGAACACTGGATTAAAGGAAAGATAGTCCTTCTTCAGCAGAAAGTGCTGCCTTTTGCAGGAGCAGCTAAACTCATGTTGAAAGACATTGTAAAGCAGGTGATAAAAAGTACTTAATCTGCATGAGTCTCTACACTCAGTGAGAACCCCTCAAACTGGATTTATTCACTACTAGAGAAGCACCTTATCCCTCAGCTACAAGGTGTCATCATAAAAACAGTAAAATGCTCAGAGCACTTCATAAAACACTTTGCCACAGGGACCAAATAATTGTAATACATATGTAGTGATAAAAACGTACACTGTAGAAGGACTTCATGTTTTATTCTTTCAGCAAGATGATTTGGTCAAGGATTGATGGACAAAAGCCTGTCTCTATATTTTGTTATTGCTTTTCACAGAATTTTACATAAAGCTAGGTACAAGCTCAGAGGTCAGGGACATTACTGACCACATCATCGTTCTAGACAAACAAACAAAGCATCACAGGCTATCCATTTCAGAAAGATCCAGTCCTGCCCACCCAAATGCCAACATCCACTGGAGTCTTGGAAACCAAGAAATTTGCCAGAGGCACTGAAAGTCTACGGTGCTTTGCTGGGCAGTACAGCAAAGGGTTGGTACTCTAAGATCTTTACCCAGCTGGACCTGATTACATATTCAGTTTAAGTTATTTAAAAATAAGGCCTTTTAATTTCCCAACTCTTTTGGACACAAAGGGAAGCCAGCATTTCAAAGAGCTGCTGCTGAAGAAAAGATGTCTTTTTTGTCCTTTAGATAGCAATGCTCTTCTGATGGCAAACATTTCTCATAAGTGATCCCTGCAGAGATGACTCTTTGGACTCTTCCCCCGTTCCTTTTCCCAAAGGCAATCCCACCATAAAGGCATGGATCTAGATACACAATTTTTAGTATTTCACATTCTGAGTAGAACAAAAAAAAACAGATTTCCCTAAGATTTTTCAGAAAATCCACATTTCTTCGGTATTGCTATGCCCTCACTTAGGTTGTCAGTGGTACAGCTGCCCTAACCTTTGGGAAATGCTGGAGGAAGTTGAGTGTCTCTGCCCCTCTGAGTGCCCCCTACTCACACACACATGCACATCAGTGGACCAGTCTTTCAATGGGTCAAACTTTAGCCATGCACTTAATTTCGGCTTTGATGAAAGAAGTTGTCAATCTGTCAGGGAAAAAAAATATTTATATATATATAAATATATATAAATAACTACTTGAACAGAACTGATAATTGAAAAGCTCAAAAACTCAGCAGTTGGTCTACCAGGTACCAGCAGCACATGGGCTGTTCAAAGGATTCAGATTTTTAAAGTATAAAGAAAACCAACAACAACACCTTGATGGTTTTGTTTAAACTTTATAACATTTGCATAATCTAAAATGACTCTAAGGATTTTCCTGAAGTCTTCTCCAGTAAGTTTCCTTTTCTGAGTCCAGATTATACATTAGATGCTGTCCTAACAAAGGCATCAGTAGGCCAAAATCCCCATTGCTACACAAAAGCAATAAACATTTACATGTTAAAAGATTATCTGTAGATCATGGGCAGGAACCCTGTCTAGATTTACATTTTTTAAATGATGAATACAGTAGAGCTCTTATCTTGATTGGGGTCTGCTGACACAGCCATAAAATTAATTGGTGGTTTTACAGAAGCAGGTCCAATCCCGATTCCATTTAAGTCAATGGCACTTCAACAGTAATAGAATCAAGTCAAAATTTCTCCTGAGTCACAGTTGCCTCCATAATTGTGTTAAATTTAAAGAGTAAAGTTCTGCAGATTAAAGATGCACAGCTTGGGCCAGACCTCAAAAGTATGAAGCATACACACCAGAAGCCAAGTTTTTCCTCAGCAGCAGTAATGGAACACAAATATAAAATCTGATTTTCAAATCAAAATAACAGCAGAGGTCTGTCTTTATAAGAAGAATGAAAAAGAAAACACAGGGCTTTATAAAAGGGAAGGGAAATGGATTTGTACTGTAACAAGCTTTATTTCTTAAGATTTTTGAATGCAACACAAATGAACTGCATTACTGCACATCACCAAATCAGCCTAAGCATGTTCAAACTGCAAAGCAAATCTCAACTGAGACAAAATCCCTAATGAAGTCCCCCCAGGGCAGACTTTTTATATTCTGTCTTTGAAAATGATGACTGGTAAAGTAGGAAAGAGTGCCACATTCACATCCCACTGGCTCCTGAGTCAGAAACACAGCACATCAGATCTTCATCTGATGCAGTGAATAATCCCCAAGCACATCTCAGTATGTCACTGCTGATGATGCTCTTTAGTGTGTCACTCCAACATAGTATTCTCAGACCAACTAATGACACTGAACATTTTCGCACCCCCATACAGCTAGGTCCAGAAATGCTGAGGGCTACAGCGACTGGGGAGCTACACAACTGCAACAAAGTGAATCAGAAGATATTCAAACTGAACATGCTCTATGCTCACTCGCTGGGTAGGATTCAGATTTGCAATGCAGCCATGCCACTACTGCTGTTGACAATGCGTTGCTCAAGCCCTCTCCCATCCAACACTGCAGCCAATTCCCTCACTGAGCGCCTTTGCTCACCCAAATAGGCAACAAGCCAGCTCGGGGACATAAATTAGCAGAGAAGCAACACTACAAAAAAAGTCAAGTTTTCTTCTGTGGTTTTAGATCCCTAAAGTATCCTCATGGCAGGTCAGATGGGTGCTGGTGTTGGAGCAAGGAAAGTAGAAGCACACAGTGGAGGCAAGGAACCAGGACTGCTGTTTCTGGAGAGGGATTTGTGCAAGGTGTTAGATCACCTTGTCTGCCTCCTCAAGCAGCACCTCTAATCTCCTGCTTTTGTACAAATGCAAAATTCCAGACAACTTTAATTAGGGGTAAGCAAATAACTAAATTAAGGTTTGAGTAGGATCTTGCTTTACCAAAGCTCATCTTTATATACAAACACACACACACACATAATTTACAAAAGAGGCATTCTAATACTTTCCTGTCCCGGGCATGTAGTGAGAATTCAAGTCCAGCACAGAATTGCAGACCAAGGTAAGGAGATCACTAAGTGTTTTCTCTTGTACAAAATTATCCCCAAACCTAGTAAGCATCTGGAATGAAGTCCTCTGAAGAAAAACAAAGACTGAGGAAAAGTATCATCTCTGTCTCATAGGACACTATTAGCTGATGTCCTTCTTTGGTGACAGGTGTCACAGTCTGTGAAATACTGATTTAAAAAACAGACTGAAGTCTTAGTTTAAAAAGAATTACAACAGATGCAGCTTCTCATAGAGCTTTCTCCCATGTCTGTGTTAAGTATATGGATTCACCTATCAGTTCATCATATACCAATACCCACATCTCAAAAGATCTTTCTTGCCTGCAGAGTCCTTCATACATTGATGAGGGAGTTGCAGTTTCTGCTCTTATCCCCAACATTGATACCTGTGAAGAAAACCATTCAAGAGTACCCAGCTTTCAGCAAGGCTGACCCTCCAAATTCAGAGTAAGCTTATCTGCAAAGGTAGAGAAGATGAGATGGTAGACTCATCTTCCCAAATAACTAATGTTTCAGGGCTTTTATCAGACCTACACCTTCCACAAAGAAAGTGTCCACAATTATAAATCTGCTTCCTACCATACAGTGCAGAGAGAAAGCATTTTTGCTTCATCTCCCATCTCCCTGCAAAAATTCCTCAGGCCACCTCAATATCTCAGTTCTTTATGACCTGAAACTTCCTCATTTTCCAGCCTAAACTATTTTGTGATCCATTCAAACCAATTCATTCTTGTTTTCTATCTCAAGTACCAAGGACTTCACTCCTTCCTTGGTGTTCTCAACATATTTACAGAGACCAAGGGCATACACTCTCAGTTTTCACTCTGAAGGCTAAATAAGCCAAGATCTTTAGACTTTATCATTTGATGCTTTTCATCCCCCTGATCATACCAGTAAGCCCTTTCTGCATCTATTTTCATTTAAAGTAATCTTCTTTAACACAAGTGATCAACTGCACTCTGCATTTAAACTGGATCCTACCAGTGCCATATGCAGTGGCACCAACAGAGATCTCCTTGAGCCCCATGTGCAAACATTTTGGGCATTTCAGGTCACCAATTCCCTTCTGTGAGGTTGCCTTCTGTGCTTAAAATACTCCCCAATTTTGCAACAATTTGAATAACATACTACTACTTTTTTTATGACAAGATATTTAATGTCCCTTATAAAAGCAGGGAATAAAATCAGCCCAAGGGCCAATCTATAAAAACCCTGCTAACAGCTTCACTCCAGTCTAATACTTTTCAACACTCCCCATTGCTGCCTTCTCTTCAGATTTTTCACCACCTATCATACGAGTCTTCTACTAATGCCCATTTTACCCACCGTAGTAAATACTCTCTTTTGCAGATCATACCCAACACAGCCCTGCAGATTAGCACAACAGTAATTCCCATTTCTAGAAAAAGAAATTCCTACCATTTTTTCCTGCCAAATTGAGTTGGCCTGAAACTATATATCCAGGTTCAGTAAAGTCATCTTGCACATACTTCCAGGTCCTTCTCTAGTCTTTCATTTAAAAGCATGTTCCTACACCTCAAGCCCAGCCCAAGCTAGACTGATAGCCCTCCAGCTTCCTAGGTCGTGCCCTCAGCCAAATGCAAACCACGTAGTCAGAGGTCCATGAACACTTGAGGCTGATTGCCTTGGAGAGAAGCCCTCCCTTGTATGAGCTTGCTTTTACCTTTGCACTACACCTTGCAGTGACCTAGGAGGGAACCCTTATGGTTGAGACAGCCCTTCTTCTACCAGATTGTTTTCTAGTTCCCTGGTTCAGTTCACCAGACAGCAACAGAAACCCTTGTGCCAGCAAAAGGGAGAAGACGGGTGATTGGAGAGAAATAGTCACTTCTTTTAGCAGTGGTGTCAGCTTCCTTCACTCTGTTAATCACACAACAGAGAATCCCACAGCCCCACATTACCACCCCAGGGAGTCCATCAGAAATACTGGCTAGCCCTGTTAGTAGCTACATTCAGACTATATTGCATTTACACTCCATCCTGAACACACCATGTTTGTAGAGAATCCTCTTCCCTTTTCACTTACATAGATAAAAAGCTTTTGCCTTATATTTCAGCATAGTTTTCAGGGTCCTAGTCAGCTTTACTGAAGCAATTTCCATTTTATTCCCATGCTTCTACACCTCTAAGACATGCTTTCCTGCAACCTGCCCTTCTCCCATTCCTCACAGACCTTCTGACAAGAACCTACAATCTTTTAGTCTTCAAACCCTTCCTTCCAGTTTCACCCTTGCTGGGACACTGTTTCCACAGGATTTCTTCATCTCTGACAAAGTATCAAGTTTTCTTCACATTCAGAGACATAAACATCTTTTTCACAGAATCACAGAATCATTACTGTTGGAAAGGACCCTCAAGATCATCTAGTCCAACCGATAGCCCTTTAAACTGATCCTCTTCAGATCTCAAAGTCTGCCTATTCAAATTAGCTACAGGCTTGTTTCTTGCAACTCTTCTACTTAAAGCAGGTTTACTCAGGAAGACACAAGTTGTTATTACTGCATGTATTACACTGACAGACAGAT
The DNA here is from genome assembly GCA_013399015.1 of Galbula dea. NCBI lineage: Eukaryota > Metazoa > Chordata > Aves > Piciformes > Galbulidae > Galbula > Galbula dea. The sequence continues at coordinate 338,139 of VWZX01008725.1, read as the reverse complement.
AATCCAGATTATTAAACAAAAATAAATCAGAAGCATATGGAATTGCTTTAGATCGAAGGTGTTTAACATTAACAGGAAAGTGCGAATGATACTGCAGAGTAATTTATCTGTCTTGTTACATATCTGCAGTGACCATATACTTGGCCCAAATGCTGTTCCAAACATGTACCTTCAACCTGTTTTTTTCTTCACACTGTTTCCGTGCACCTTGACCTACCATTTGAAGTGCTGAACAATTCCCTTCCCTTATTTGCACAGGAACATAAAAGATATTTTTAGAATGCAGCAAAGCAAATCCTTACTTACACCAAGCAATTTTCAGCAGTCTATGAAAAATTGTCCCTTTTTCGTTAAAAAAAAAAAAAAAAAAAACAGAAACATCAGTTCACTCCTTTTTGTAGCTGCACAGTTCTTCCAGGACTGTGGGGACCCAAACAAAAGCACAAAACACTGCAGGTGCAGCCCTGCTGGGACAATTAGGAGGCACACCATCACCTTCCCACACACTTACTGGGAAAACACGGTTCTTCAAGGACAGTACTCTCTCCCTCCTCCTCCACCCTCTCCCCTGTAGTTTTAGGCACAAAAGGCAGGTTTAGTGTACCAAAACCACTAAGCACACCAAGTTTTCTGTTAATTTTTTGAATGACAGCAATTTATTACCCTGTTACAAGCAGTCCTAAATCTCACTTTGCTTCACACACCCTGTAAGTCTGAAACGTAGAGGTGAGGAGCCTCCCCCCCGACTCCAGATCTGGGCTCTTTGGCTCTGTCCCAGCTGCTCTGTGGGTACGTGAAGCCTCTCTCTTTCCACTTCTCTCTCTTCTCCTTCCAAGTCGTCCTAACCCTGTCCCCCTCCTACAACACCTCCACCATCTCTCCTCCTGCCTTTCTCTTCCTCACTGCACAGCTCTCCTTGTAGGTCTCCAGATCTTCGAACTTTTGTCACCTGCCAAGGACACAAGGAGCAATGAAGACACCAGAATTTCACAGAATCATAGAATGGTTTAGGTTGGAAGGGACCTTTAAAGGTCATCTAGTCCAATCACTCTGCAAGAAGCAGGAACATCTTTAATGAGATCAGGTTGCTCAGAGTCCCATTCAACCTGATCCTGAATGTTTCCAAAGATGGGGCATCTACAACATCTCTAGGCAACCTATTGCAATATATCCCCACCCTCATCATAAAATCTGAGGACTGAGACAGGTTCTTGTCTGTGGGAGACTGTGTTATACATTGCTGCCTGAGAGCAGCATGAGAGTCACCACGCTCTTTTACCCAGAAGATGCAGTAGGAACTACCACCAGCAACAGTGGCTAACTGGGAGAAGTTTGTCAGGCAGCTAATATAGGAGTAAAGCAGCACTTTGAGAAGGCCAAGAGGAACGTATCTGGATCAAGGTATGTTGAAATTGCCTTTAGCATTGCCTCATAGTGGGCAGTGATGACCCATCCTGGCTTGTCTGCTTTACCATATGTCCCACCTCCAGTGGCACCACAAATATGCCAAACATTTCAAACACAAAAACAGAAGCATAGAAGTCTATTAGGTCACTGATTTGATTCACACCTAATATATTTTTCAATAAGTGATTTGAATCCAGATATAATAGTGTCACAGACACAGGGTATGCATTTTGGCAGTGTCAAGTGCTGCAGTTCTGAACCTGGTGAAACACACCTGCTTAGATTCACAATGTTGATGTAGAGCAGGACCAGGTATTTCTTAGGTTGCTATTCATTTATGCATGGGAAACAGTTTTCTGCCCTTAGAAAACACTTGACAGCCTTGTAAGTGTACCTACTCCATGAGAAATCTGGTGCTATTCACAGCCCTGAGTGAAGAAACCAAGACAGGGGGACCCGTCTCCGAGCAGATGCAATGTAAGGACAACTTGCTGGTGCTACAGAGTTCAATTCAAGTGACCGCTATGCTTAAGTCAGGTGAAAATCCTGAACCTCAGTCTACCATATATCAGTCTTGAAACTAATTTCAGTTAATTTGATCCACTTTCTCTCCATAAAGATAATTCTGTGCTGGATTGTGCCTTGGTTTTGGTTCGAACTGCAACGTTAATTCCCATTAGAGAACTTAATTTTCAATTAATTGCATTTTTTTGATCAAAACCAAAAGCAAACCACTGTCATTTAAAAATGTCCAGCCAATTCTACATGAAAACCTGCTCTGAGGTTTGCTTATCTCAGTGTTTCTACAAGAGCTGACAGTTGCTGAAATATAGGCACTAGGATTGCTAGTGTTGACAAGGCTTTAAAGCATCATCACACTGAGTAGCCATTAAAGGTTATATTTCATTGGAAGTAATGTAATTCAATTACCATCACTCTTTAGTACATCCCATCTCTGGAGGCTGACAATAAGCCGTATCATCCATCAGTTTTTAACCTGAACTCTGCATTCTGGCCCTACAGATTGCCAGTTCTCCATTATGAATGGCTTCATATTTTTAGCATCATTTCTTAGGGAAAAGAGGTTATCCTATTATATTGTACATCCATCTGCCTGTCTGTCTGTACTTCCTTGGCTTTTCAACTAGTTTCCATTAGGAGGCAAAGGTCTTCAAGAAAATTAAGTTCCTATCAGTTTTGCAACTAATCAGAGGCAGAGCAAAGGAGAGAAATCATTTGCATGTCCTACGTGGGAGTGGCAAGCTATGTAATCTCTGCAAACTGACAATCCAGTGAGCACAAACAGCTAACTCTACACTTTCTGGCTTCCTCCACTAGCCTACTCTTTGCTTGGAAGACAGTTGCCTTCCCCTCTATACCTTCTCTCTCTCTCATATAAAGCGTTACTAGAAAGGGATTAGTGAACCTGGACACTCCTACAAAAAGACTTCTGCTGGACCTTCCAGGTTGTGCTTTCTCATGCTTCTTCATGGATCACATACATGGAAGCTGAACTTCCCTGTTATGCCTTCTTTTTTCACCTGCCCACTGTCACTGCTGTCCCACTCAGTTCCCTCCCCACCCTTTTCCTGATTACTGTTCCTCCCCTCTGACACAAGTATCTTCCAGCTACACCCAAAACCAGTCTCTGCCACTTTAACACCATTTTGAATGCCTCCCTTTGCAACGTTTACACCATCAGTAGAGCACTGTCACCTTCTCCCCCACGCTTCTAATGAACCCCAGTGAATACACAGTCTCCCTTCACTTTAGACATTTTCTTGCCCTTTGAACCTGTCACACTCTTCCTCAAACATAACTGCTTCTCTAGTCCATGTCAATTTTGGAGGTTGATATTTTACTGCTCAAAGGGATTGCCTTCTACTGTTTGGGGAGTTACCCACTCGATTTCAGTCTCCCCCTGCCCACGATCTACCCAGAATGTGAACCCTGGTCAGAAGTCTCAAGTATTCCCAAGCAAGGGTCACGTCACACATGCACACACACGGGTGCACACACACACACTCTCCTTTGTTGCAAGACAGCTTGTGATGTTGAGAACAGTCACCCATTAGCTCCAGGCAGGCTGGTTTGCCAGTCTAACTCCCACATCTGAAATACCAAGTTTTACTCCTCCTTTGCATCCGTTACTTACTCCTACTGCCATCCCTCAGGGAATATCAGCTGAACTTTCAGGACAAGACCACAAAACCTCTTGCCCTGCTAAGTTTTTGTAACTTTTATCCACTCCTATTTCTCATTTTCTCATCCACAGGTGCCACCCTTTACCTCCCCCTCTACTTTCTTTTGTCAATTCCTAGAAAGCGCTCTGCCTACACACAAAAGGCAGAAAATTTGTCTCATTTTCGGCCTCTAGTCAAAGGACACCTTTACAAGTCTTACACTACATTCTTAAACCTTCAGTGACCAGCTCTAGCCATCAGTCTCCATTGCTTGTATCTAAACTGTCATTCCTCTGCATTGTTACTCATTCCTGATTTGCCACCTTCTCCCTCTCCCACAGTTGTTATATCACTCAGAGAGTCTTGTTTTGAATTAGTCTGCAAGATATTTAGAGTAGAAACAGTGCTCATACAGCACCTAGTGCAACTAGCTTGTAGAAGCTAATAGGTGTTTTCCCCACAGAATGTAAGGACTGCCCAAGGCTAGTGGGAACTTACCGAGCCATACAGTTCCCCTTTCTCATTCATTCCAAGGTAAAGTCCACTGTCGACTCCTCGGATGCTGACCAAGCCCACTGCTATACTGATAAATTCCAGAATACCTATAAAATGCAGGGAAAAAAACAAATAGTGTACATATTGTTTTCATTGAAAGATTTTTCTTTTGAGATGTGACTGATCTCTGAGTGACAAGCAGCTGTCTTCAAAGGTGTTTTTTCATTTTCAGAGTTATTTGGAGGAAGAGAAACGAATGTATCTTAAATTATGATACTTGAACAGTGAAGTCCTTTGAGTTTCTGCTAGAATAACGCATTGCAAATATTAATGTATAAAACCAAAAGATTACACTCAATATTTCTCATCATTTCTAAACAGAGATCTAAAAGTCAGTCATAATTTGTACAACAAATACTACTACATTAAAAGAAAAAAAAGCCACAACTTTATAAGTTGCCAAAATTAGCAGTGTTAAGGAACCTATGAAATTAGTCTTGCAGAGTAAATTCTAAAAAAATACATTTTAATCAGAATTGTGAGATAAAAGTATTACACATGGAACTAAAATATCTACTTCCAGGCATCAATGAATTAGGAATATGGGAAAAGATTTACTCACAGTATGGTCTTCCAGAGGCTTGAGAAATGAAAATGCTTAGCATAGTCCAGAGTCTCACACATTTCTGTCTAGATATTAACCATTGTCTCCAGTGTGTTATTTTTTACTTATCTCAAATTCAAATTCTAAGCTGAAATAATACTACATAAATAATAAAGTCTTCCCATGCACTTTAACAGCAAGCTCACACAGACATTTGTGCACTGGAGATAAGAGCATTTTGCAGAGAAGCACTGCTTCCACAAAGCTCCTAGGTTCAGCATCAATGTGCACAGTACAGCAAGTATCTGTATCAAATATCAACTCATCTGGTTCTGGGGGCTTGGGGTTTCTTTGGCAGCCTTCCCTGCAAATTGCTTACCTCTTCAATGAGAATGCTACCAGCCAAACCTTGCATAAACCTAGAAATCTTGTGGAAGAAAAAAGGAAATTGCTTCCTACTTGGGAGCACTCAAGTAAGACTGTAATGATCTCACAGGAGTTATCAAGCAACATTCAGAAGCACACTGCTGCGTTGCACTACTTTCTGAGCCACAAAATCAGGGAGTAGCATTTTCAATATATTTTGTGAATTGTTATGACTAAGCACACCATGTAACTTATTTTAAAGCTTACTGGAAACTATATTTACATTAAATAATCAAATAACAGTATAATAGTATGTGTTGAGCCTCACATGGCCAATAAAAAAGCACCTGCATGGATTTCTTGAACAATTAATTTGGCATCTCCCACAAAATAGTTGTGCATTAATCAATAACAGGCATGAATCACATGAATCTAACACAGCACAAGCTGAAGTCAATAGGGAAAATTTATTGCCAAGATAATGTAAGGATGAAATGTATTCCCTGTAAAGGATTATTGATCATTACCTTATATATTATTCAGTACTACAAACACCACAGTCTTACTACTTTGATAACCCTGTTTTAAGGTCAGGGCATCTTAAATTATTCTCTACATATGCACAAATAAAAAATACTTGGAGGAAATAACTGATAATTATGGAAAATTTTTCTGAGGAAATAAAAATGGTAGCTTGCTGTTTATTTGTCATATGTAGTACCTCAGATACAATCGATCCATTGGAACAAATTAAATATTCCCATTATATCTGGACATGCAATACTTCCAGATTTCTTACTAAGGCTTTTTCTGTAAAGCTTTTACCAAACTATCATATTACCTGATACATATTTCCAAGCAACTTTAAGTGAGGTTAAATCTTATGTTAAGTGTGTATTATACCATACTATAGCTAAGTTAGTAAGTCTGGCACCATTCACATCAGTATAAATGTAGACATTTCAAATATTTGGGTGCATGCTGCTTAGTGTGTCAAAAGAATAAAAAAGCACTGTGACATCCTACTATAAGTGCAGAAGATGAATTTAAGATACTTGGCAAAGAGCATCCACATATGTGACACTATGGATTTTTTCATGTGAAAGACTCAAAAGCCTATTCATAGCAAATTTTATGCACCATGCTGTTAAGTCCTTCCAGAGATTATCTGGGGCCAAGCATGGAGTCTTATACAAGTCTTGCTAGTTTGAGGATTGCATGATTTGGCCCAACACTCCTGTGAATATCTTCGCTGTATAGTTTCTATAATATACAGAGAGTACTTAGGACCTGAACCAGGTATTAAAATAGATATTCTTCTTCAAAATGAGGCTGGACCAAAAAGAAATCAGGACAGCTCCAAACTTTAAAAGCTATGGTCCTATTTATAGCTAAAAATGGAGAAGAAAAGAAGAGAGGAAATAATGGTCTCACTACATGGGATGCTGAATATCTTCTTGCCAGACACTGAGCATTTTCTTTAATAGAACCACCTCAAGGCAAAGGTGCGCTCCTCCACAAGGGTTAGGAATAAAGTTGTGGGAAAAGTTTCTTTACACGTTCACATCTGCCTTTCACGCACCTTATTCCAAATCCATCTCCGACCATCCTGAAAGGTATCAGGACACCAGCCTGACCGTAAAGGCTAGTACTGCTCCTGTGCCAGGCTCACAGGAGAAAGGAGGTGGGGTCCTGCACACAACGTGAAATTTTAAGTTTCGTCTAGTTCAGCGCTGGTGAAGAATGGACCTACAGAAGCAATTGCCTTGGCTTTAAGCAATGAACATCTCTGCAACTACACATCTGTTTGTTGTTGCTGTTCCGCCCTTGGCACATTTTTGTCTTTGCCTATATATAGGCTCCCTTTGTTCTGCCGGATTGAAGCAGTTTAGTTTCCACTTAGCACCCTAACACAGTATCAGCGAATACAGTAAACAAGCATCTTTGCCAGCTACTTCTTTGTATGACTTCCTGGGGAAGCAGGGAGAAGGGAAGCGGCGGAGGACCCTCGGGCAAAGCGTAGGTCACTGGAGCTGTGCTGCCATATATTCAGCAAGCGACCATTCACCCCGGGAAGAGCGGAGGGGCGAGGAAAGCAGAGCCCTTCGTGGCTAAGAAGCTGCTGGGGGTCAGCCCGGTGATGGGGGGAGGGCAGGAGTTCCCTTGACGCTCCCCTGCCCCCAAAGCCTCCCTCTAGCCTGTCGCCGGCCGGGGCCGCGGCACTGAGCCGAGCGCTCCGCAGGACGTGTCCCGCCTGTCGCAGCTGTCACCGCGCCGCCCGCTCCCCCACATGATGCCAATTAGAGACGGGAGCGCAGACAGCCAACAGCCCCCCAGGAGGCAGCAGGGCTCTGCTTCACTTTCAGGCTCTTACTGCGCCCCTGCCCCTCCCCGGACCAGGCACCTCGCATCCCCTCCCGTCTGGAAAGCTGGGTAGCGGAGGAGATTGCGGGGGCTGTTCGGATCTCTTCGCTCCCGCTTAAGCCTGCCCCACCACCACCACCATTTTCACTCCCGAGGGCCAGAGCCCTCCGCATGCATCACCTCCCTCTCCCCGCCCCGGTCTGTCGGCTCCCTCCGGAGACAGCACAGAGGAGACGTAGATGGGGTGGAAGGGAGGACAGACCCGGCTCCCCGCATCCAGCAGCAGAAGAGGCGGGCGGCAGCAGGCCCCCCCCTTCCCGGCCGGAGCCGCCCCCCGCGTCCTCCCCGGCGCTGAGCCCGCCTCGCCATCCCGAGAGACGGAGCAGGCAGGGCGAGGTGGAGAGGCGGGAGGGCGGGCGAGCTGCTGCGCGATTCCCGCAGATGATGAACGCAGCGGTTCCTTGTAGAAGCAGGTCCCGGGAGCGGAGGTCACCTGCTGACAAGCTCTTTTTTTTTTTTTCTTTTCCTGCATGCTCCTATTTTTTTAATGCTGTGCATGCAGTACTTGTGCTGACGCACAGAGGCACGCCTCTCGCTGTTACAGAGTTCCTGAATTTACAATGACTCTACTGTCTAGCAAATGCCCTAGACTAAAGGAGACTGCATCAAAAAAATTTCTTTTGTGACCCAGGAGGGATAAGACTTTGATCACCTGAGATCGCATTACGGGGATGGGGGACAGAGCCAGGCTCTCCCGGGGAGCTTTTATTTTAGAGGTGGACGTCTTGCTGCAGGAATTGCGAAATGCGAGGGCTCCCAAAACCGGGCGAGTATAGACATACAATATGGCTCGTTTTATTATATGCAATAGGCACACATCCAACATAGCATCACAAAAGAATTACTCTTATCTGATGTCTTTCCAGAGGTGTGTGCGCGTGTGTGTGCGGGGAGGGGGATTCCCACAGGGCAGAGCCCAGAGTGCAGTTTACGCGCAGCTCCCGGGGTTTTTTCTCTTTGTCCTCCTGATTCCTGGAGGAAAACCTCATTCTGACTCGTCCCCACACACACACAAACACATACACACACGCAGCTTTCCCGCACACGCTCAGAGGAGACCAAGTTAGCCCGATGTTCCCTGGGCAGCTCCCGACCTTCCCAGAACCATTAGAAGACTTCCTAACCACCAAAACCCAAACAGTATCTGGTGACCTCCCGGCAAATACAACAGCAAGGTCACGGCACCGATGCAAAAGCACCAAGATCGCTTTCCCGCCCCCAAATAGGCCGGCAGTCCCAACGTATCCCATGGCTTTGCTGTGCCCGGTCTGCCCGACTCCGGACATGACCGTGGGAGAATAGTGATCACAAGGGTGCATCCTGGGGAGGAGAAGGCGACCAAACCGAGAGGAAAAAAAAATAAATCTATTAAAACCCTGAGCGGTGCAAGGTCTGGGAGAGCTGCCCCTCGGAATTGTCAGCTTCCTGCAACTGCGGCTGGAAAGCCATTTTTAAAAATAGACGCCGCGAATAATGTGGTCACCGCCGCCTTGCGAAGGGAACAGCTGGCGGCCCTCCTCTGGGACGGCGGGGCCCCGCGGGGAGCCTGCCCCCCCTTAGCCACGGCTGCCGGTGCGCGCCCTACACCTGCTGCCGACCCCGCACCGCTCCCTCCTCTCTTTGCCCGCACTCGCAGCGGGCAGGGGAAAACCTGCGGCTGCGGCTGTAGTGCAGCAGCAAGGCACGGCGCCTGCCTGCGTCAAGGAAAATGCCTAGATGCACGGTTTCCCCCATTCCCCGCACTGCGCGGCTGCCTAAAACACTTTCCTCACTTTTTCTCGCCAGCGAGCGTGGATGTTGCGCCCTTGAAAGACCCGTGACACTCCCCACCCCCTCCCAGCCCTGGGGACCATAGGCGGGCGGGCGGCGTGGGAGGGAGGCAGAGCTGGAAACAGCGTGGAAGTGTCAGGAGCAGCGGCTGCCGAGGGATGGAGGATAAACCTGCGACCATGCGAGCCTCAGCCTTCGCTCTTGCCCTTCCTGCCCCTTCCCTTCTGCGCCCTTTGGAGATCACCTCCTACAACATCGACATTATCTACACAGCTTCACAAAGCAATAATATAATTTAGGTATCGTTCAACATCTGGCATTAAAATACGAAGGGGGGGGAGAAAATCACCACATGACTTTGTTTTTACGACCCGGTTTAAGCGCTGTCAGGTTGGTTCACCCTCAAGTTAACTCCTTCCAACAGCTGGGAGCGTGGCGACCTAACCTGGTATGCTTTCCTCACACAACCCCCCCCCCCTTAAAAAAACCCAAACCTCAAAGTATCAGCTCATCCAGGCTGGTTCAGTTACTTTGGTACGTTCACTCTGCAGAGCCTTTAACAGTGACCCTGGTAGCAGGGAACCTCTAGGCCCACTGGACTCGCGTGTGAGTGTGCATGTGTGCGCGCACAGCCTCTTCAGAGTGGCCGAAGCCATGAGCCCTCCAGCCCTCGCTGCTGAGTCACATATAGCGTCTCCTGGAAATGAAATCCAGGGAATGCTCTTTCATATTCTCTTGCCAGCTCGACACGCCACATAGCTCGGAAAGGCAGGTTTTCATGCGGGTTTCATGGCGGGTTACGAGCGAGCACGGACCCCACGGCTGCCCTCCCTGCCTCCGTCCCTCCCTCTGTCTATCCCTCCATGCCTCCCTCCTTCGCGGGGCACGGGGCACCTACAGCGCCCCGCGGCTCGGGCGTACGGAGAGCCCCGCTGGGGGTCGGCGGGAGTTGCCAGTGAATCCCCGCCGAGAGGGGAGAGAGGCTGGATTTGCAATCCAGGCACTTACTAGGGTAGGTAATCGGCAGAGAAAATGAAAGAAAAGCCCTAGTTAATTTGCGTACAGGACGACAGCCACTCCCTTCAGGAAACTCAGTGAATTTTAAATTGTGGTGGTTAATGATTAAAAACCCTTTAAACTCGAGAAATCAAATCACTCAGCAGAAACGTCCTGAGCAAAAATTCCACCACCACCTCACAGTACGTGCCTGCTATCAAGCAGAACTTGGGGCTACACAAACATCGCTACCGAACACCCGGCGACTCCGGCGAGGGCTCCCGCTCCACTGCGGAGCCGCCGCTTGTGTACATCTGCAATCCCGGACACATTCATTTTTTTCCCTCGTCGGATCAGCCATCAGCACAAACCCCCCTACCCGCCAGCCTCGCATCCCCCTCGTCCCCCCACCCGCAGTTCTGCCCCATTATTTCATCACATGACCACTAAAGGGTTAAGGATAATACCTACCAAATCTGCTGTGGTCTTGCCTGGTTCCCTGGATAGTACCATTGGGGAAGATTTCTAAATGAAATCCAGTCCTGCAGTATAGCTGCCTCCGCCTGAGGATCCCCTTTAAATGGTCCAAGTCCGTGACCGCAGGCCCCCTGGGTAGCCCACCTGCCTCAGACTGACCCAGGTGGTCACTTAACAAAACCGGACTCTCCACCGGCAAAACGGGTACATTCCCAAAGGGTACTGCATCCTGCACACCGAAATAGTTCCCAACTTCACCTAAGGGAGCCATCAGAAGATTCTGCTTTTAGAGAATAAGAATAAACAATAATGATGGTGCCAAACCCAGGAGATATAAGATTAGGTATATTCCACTCCTCTCCCCTCCCTAGCGCAGTTACAGAGAAAATGTTCTTTCTTCAATCCATTAAATGCATAAATAAAAGTAATATTCTGTTTTGACTGGTACAGGTTCAAGGTCAAACCAGTTAGTCTAAGAAACCACCACTTTATACTCACACACTGACATATTTATAAACATATAGATGTGTATATCTATATAAATGCATATATCCCCAGCTCTTAGCAAGCAACACGGTCTTCAGCCCATCCAACTGTAATAAAGAAAAAAATCCGTAGTTTCTCCATTTGGCTTAAGATAAGAATGACCATAGCAACTTAAATACCTAGGCGTTATAGGGATTTTTTTTTTTTAAGATGCACAGGCTACGTCAGGATTTATGGATTCTGACTCCAGAAAGGCATGCGCTGTTTTTACTCTATAACAGACTGCATACATCAGCATGAATCCTGCAAAGGGGGAGGGGGGAAATCTCACGTTGTTGGCTGAGATAAATCCAAAAACAAAAAAAAAAAGGAAAAAAGAAAAAGAAAAAAAAACTTTTGACGTCCAAATCTATTATCCAGAATTCTCAGGAGGCTCAGCAGATGTCCACTGGTTTAGGATTATTGACGATCCACAAGCAAAGCAGCAACATACAAGTGCTTGTGTCTTTCTTGGCTGGCTCGAAACAGGTGTTGCTTCTGCAGGGCTCCCTGTGAAATGTTGTACTCCAGCACTGAGCTGCAGCTCTTGACTGTGGATCTCCATCCAGCACGCAGAGTGGCGCAGGAAGAGGCATTGGGCTGGGTTTAAGGTAGTCCTGATTGCTGCTGGAAGGATTCTCCGAGGTCCTAGCGCTCAGCCCTACCTGCTGCAATACAGAGCCGCTTCCAGCGCCAGGCAGGGCGCGGAGCGGCTCTTACTGCTCTGCGGCAGCGCGCCGCACGCAGGCAAATAAATAAATAAGTGGGAGAAACTTTGGGGGAGGAAAAAACCGGCGCGATGCTAAATACGCCGAGCCCGCCCGCTGCGGGGAGAGGGCTTGTCAGGAGATGCCCGCATAGCCCGACTTCCCCCTGACCCTGGGGAGGGAGAGGGAGGGGCACCGAGGCGGGCAGCGCCCCACCAGCGAAGCAGTGCCGGTGCCGGGGCTCTGCCCTGCCGCGGGGGAGGCGGAGGAGCGGCCGCCCCGCAGCGCAGCCCCGGCCTCAGCCCCCGCGCCTCAGGTAACCGGACTGCAGCTGTCCCAAGTGGGGTTGAAACTCAGCTCCGGAAGGCAAACCGGCGGAATCACGGGAAGTTTGGGAGCTAGTGGGGTTCTTATTGCCCACGCCGCACACTGTCCCCCCCACCAACCCTCCCCGGCCCGGCAGACCGCAGCCCTCCCACCTTGCCCCTCTGCTGCCCAGGGAGGATGGGCCATAGCCGGTGGCCGTGGGGGTAGTTTCGAGGATGCCGCCGTGGGACCGGGAAGCACCGGGAGCCCACCGCCGCCGCCCGGGGCGCTCCGGAGCCGAACCGCAGCTCCCCGAGGCCAGACTCGACCCAAGTTTTCAAGAGCGAGGTGGTGGGAAGGGAGAGGCGGGCAGGAGGTGGCATGGGGGGAGGCGGGAGTGCTGATGCCAAGTACGTGTTCTTCCCCTCCAAAAAAACCCCGTAGAAGTTAATTAACTTCTACTCCAGGAGAGACGCGGCGAGGGGGCAGAGGGTTTCTGTTTCTTCCTATGATACCGAGGATTGGTTTTACTGTGGTTTTGCCGCGCTCCGATATAGCTGCATTAATTAGCAAAGAAAGGTCTCCCGTCTTTGCAGAAAGGTTGGTCGGGCAGAAGTCAAGGACTAGGCACAGTGCAGATGCTCACGTGAGGATCGGCTCCAGCAGCCANGGGGGTGTCGAGGTGAAGGAGGGAGAGAGACAGGGAGAAAAGGATAGGAAACATAATATCTTGAGGCTATGGGGGAAAGATTGCATGGTGTGAATGATGATGTGCATCGCTGGAGTAGTGGGGCCCAGGAAGGTCACTGGTGGCGGCTGGAAAGGGCTCCAGAGAAGGCGAATTTTGCAAGGGGTTAATTAGAAATAATCGACTCTCTGCATGGCCTCCGTTCGGTGTGTGCGGTGGAGGGGATGGCTCTTCTTGCCTTCCCCACCACAAAAACCAGGAGCCCAGCTCCGACTGGCGCAGCCTTTCTGCATCGTCCCACTTGACAATGTGACTTAACACTTGAGAGGAGGGAATGAGACTTCTAGCAGGGGAACTGCAGCAGGGAAGGGCTGTGTCCTGAAGCCTCAGGGACCTTCAGGGAACTGACACACCCCACGCCAGTGGCATATGAGCCACCTCCCTTTCATTTGACTCCATTGATCTCCATTACTATTTGAAGGACATGATGCAGAAGCATCAGAGTAGGGTCCCATTCACTAGTTCTGTACAAACCCACAAAAAGAAACAGTTGCTGTGTGTCAGTCCATGCATTTCAATGTGAAAAGCAGACAAGGCCCCCAAAGCAGGAAAGTCAGCACTCTCCAGTACACATTTCCACTTACCCTGTATATTGGGGTTAAGGATGCTGCTCACACACACACACTGTAGCTGGTTATATCAGCATGAACAACTGCAGAATGACTTGGGAAAAAATGCAGGACTCACCATGTCAAAAATCATTATTCTTTATCAACTGGATCACGGCAGTACCCAGAGGCCCCATTCGGGGCTCACGGTTCCATTGTGTCAGACACTGTAGACACATGTAATAACAGAGATGGTCTATGCCCAAAGAGCTTATGATCTTAACCCATGATGAAAGACAACAGGTGTATACTACAGACCCATGGGGGAAGGATAAGCGAAAAAGCAGCCTTGAGAATAAAAAGCAACAGGCCTGGCCAATGACAAGTGTTTGGTGTCAGAAGGAAGTTTTAAGGAGATTTAAAAGAGAACAATAAAGGAGCTTTATGGTTATTAATGGGAAGGTTTTTCCATGTGTAATGACTAACTTGGAAGACAACATAAAACTGCTTGTTAGGAAATTGGACTGCTGAAAAGTGAAGGTTTGTGCCACCAGCAAAGCAGAGAGAATACTGCAGAGTGACTGAACTGCCTGGTATTTGGTGTGCTCTCAGTCTAAAAACAACTAGGAAGGAGGCTTCTAGCTCCTTTCCAATGCTTTAAAATTTATGTTTCTGGTCTCAGTGAAAAGTATTATATGGATTTTTTTTCTCCTCTAGTTCAGGCTTCAGTACTTTCTGTCTTGTACTTCACACCAGCACACCTTATGAAAAATATCCAAAGGTAGTGAAGAAAGTATTGGTATAGTTGCTAGCTGGTTTTTTATTTTTGTTTGTTTGGTTTGGTTTTTTTAAAGGAACTTAAATGAAAGCTCTCAGACTATTGGCTATAGGAAGTTTAGTGTTATAAAAGTGTTATCTAAGTTGAAGCTTTGATGTCTGAATTACTCATAAGTATCAAAGCCACACATGAATTATGCAGGACATCCCCAAAATTATACCCATCTGTGAGTAGGTGGTGTTCCAACCCTGTTTCACATAAAAACTACGTGCGATGTATAATGTCAAACTTACCCCTTACAGAAGTTTGGCTTTACTGATAGCTGGGGCTGTATTAGAAACCTACACTTTTATCCCCAAGACACTGAGGCAGGAACATCCCTACCCCTAGATCCCCTCTATTCGATACTCACACCCACTTCCCTTATACCCTCCTGGAACTAAAGACTGCATCTGCCATAGTGAGTCATCAAGAGCTTACTCATCAGCTTTATGCAGGATTTTAACTCCTGCAAGTAGAGCTGGTCAGAAGCATCCTGCATTTCTTGAGGAGTTCCTTCTTCTCACATGTACCCATGTACCACAGTAATGTGACACCTCTGGCAAGTTTTAGACATTATGATTTAAAAAACAAAACAAAAAACCACGAAACTGTTTCACCTCTACTCTGCAAACCAGTTCAGCTTTACATTTTTTCACACATCAATTAAGAAAAAAATTTGTCTTACCAGAGGAAAATGTGTGAGATTTTTTAATTCCCCCAGATTGCAGAATTTCACCAAAAATTACCCTATTCTGGACCTACACTATAACTAACTCATCCACTTCCCAATCTTGCAGATGGAAGTGGAAGATTGAAATTATTAAGACAGGTGCTGTGCCTTTCCTGTGAAACAGGCATTTGTCATTTTTACTAAAATGTCTTGATCAATAAACTTTAAAAATGCTTTTTTATAAATCAAGAATAACATAGAAAGTAATGCTATTT
This sequence comes from Galbula dea, assembly GCA_013399015.1. Taxonomy (NCBI): domain Eukaryota; kingdom Metazoa; phylum Chordata; class Aves; order Piciformes; family Galbulidae; genus Galbula; species Galbula dea. Next base: position 322,818 of record VWZX01008725.1, on the reverse strand, counting down.
CCAGTTTTCTTTACAAGTAAGAATTTTTAAAGTACTTTGAAGAATGATATAAACCTGGACACTGTAAGAGTATTAATTCATGTCACCTCATTTGAGGCTGCTACAAGGAAGACATCAAGATCCAAACTACTTTTTAAGACAGAGAAATAGGAGCAATTTTAGGGCACAAATCATTTGACCTATTCCAGATGTCTACTTTAGGATGACATGACTCATGGTCTAAAGATGCTTAATTCCTCCTCATGTATGAAGGGAGCCTATATTAGATGTAGACTTCTACATGACAGAGGTCTAGATTGGACTGGATGGATCCCACCTGCTGTGCTGAACATGTGATTCAGCATTTCCCCAGAATGGCTGGTGAGGGCACTAAACTATTAATATAGCTGCACAGATTAATCCTCCAAAGAAAACTCAAGTCACGTCAGCAACAAAGAATTACTGAAAGTCATGATTATGAAATATTAGATTGCCTGGAAATTAATAAAATATTTGTGAAACCTATTAGCCATGTGATTCAGGTTAATTGGATTAACAAAGTAAGTGCCTACAAGTTTAGAAAACTTGAGCTAGAGGAATGCATTTGCTTTCTCACTTCAGAAACTGTATTAAAAATAGCAGTATTTACGACAAAAAAATTACCTATCAGAGTCCCAGAACTAGTTTCCCAGTTCACCAAATTTTCAGACCACAGCTGTGTAAAACATGCAGTTTAGATGGAAAACCCCAAGAAAACACCAGCATCAGTGTCACCATCTGATACAGTGCCACAGCAGGACATGTCACATGGATTTCTTATGGTGTTAGGCTGTTTTGCTGCATACAGGAATTACTGAACCTATGTTAAATAAGCATTGGCAGAATATGAACTTTGTGACTGTCCTAGGGAGGGGGTTATCAGGTTACACGTTTTAAGATAACTTAATTTAGGTACAAAAGTAATAATGCCATTATCGGTCAGATACAGTTGAGTGCATTAACTCAGGTGTTGATACAGTCTTCTGGAATGCGTGTCCTTGTTGGTGATACTGGAAGGGAGATAGGGTGATGTGTGAAAGCTGCCAAATATGCTTAAAATTTCTCTGATGTGTTTATTTGTACACAGCTTGTACCTGCTCGTTTTAGTAATGAATTGATTGTCCATGATGCAAGTCCCTCCAGGTCAAGAGTTGAAGTACCACTGACTGGATGGAGAAAAGTTTCTGCATTCTTCACACTTCCATACTGTTGCAACGATAGGCTTGCCAGGGCTGGCCAGCAGGCTGCAGGGTATCCTTGATGTTCTTCCTTTGTCTGCTAGATTTCCTTTGTCGATAGTTCACCATCTGAAACATGAGGTGCCATTCATACACCAAGCAAGGCACACATCCAGACCATCAGCTGGATGCTACTTACTAGTGCCAGACCTGCACTGCAGCTCAGCAGCAGCTGCGTGCGTGCCCCAACTCACCTGCACTCAGCATGTGCTGCAGCACGCACAACAGCCCTGTGTGCCTTCACTTCCATGGAGAAGGTGGTCCACTGGCAGCTCCATGATGGCTCCGTCTCCGCTTTCTGCAACGGCCGAAGGCCTTGCTAGCTTTCCCAACGGAACTGATCACCTCTCCAGGACATCCAGGACATTTGCACAGAACCCTGGCAAAGGCCTGAGGCCTGATGGCTCTTGGTGGCGCCTCGCCCGAGGAGCGGGCGGCGAGGCCGCGCCTGTCCGCTGCAGCAGTCACCCCGCGGCTGCGGCGCCGAAACCCGCCGGTACACGAGCGGGGCTGGGCGAGACAGGCACCGAGGGCTGCGGGGCAGGGTCAGCCGCCCCGCCGCGCTTGTGCGGGCCTCTCTTGCCCTCTAGCGGGCAAAGCCAGCGGGGCGGCCCCGCCGTGCCCCCCGCCGCCGCCGCCACTTCGGGCCAGCCCTCTCAGAGCCCGTGACTCGCCCGGGAGCCCCGGGTCCAGTAGCGGGGACAGCCCAGCCACCCCCCTCCAGTGAGCGGGCTGACAGGGGCCGAGCCCAGCCCCTGTGCTGTCCCGTGACTGATGGGCGGTTGTGTGCGGTGGTGGACAGCCTGGCCGGGGAGCACAGCAAAAGTAGCGCACCATGAAGAGCAGCTGTCCAAGATGCCACCACCACCACTCAGCCAGCAGCAGCAACAAGGACACAGCGCCACGGCCCCAGAAAACAACACAAAGAGCTGATGAGCAAAACCACGATGGGGCAGTGGGAGACGCAATTCGTCTTTGATTGGTGTGATCCCCTCAACAGGTCATGGTGGCTGATCATGTCCCCAGTGCTAGGACTAGAGCTGGCTGAGCAATGGATGGGCCCCAGGGGAAGCATGGGGCTATGCACCCTAGTTGCTGAGCAGACACTGGGAGTCCGCTGCTGCTGAGGAAGGGAGCAGTTGATGAGGACAAGGGTACCCCAGGCATGGCCCTGCCACGAGAGGCCCTGGAAGCAGCTCTGCAGTGAGCCCACAGCTGAGCGCGGATGGAGGTGGAGCTGGAGGCTGTGCTTGGGAAGGGAGGGTGTCCATGCTTGTGTGGAATGTTCCGGTATACCATAAGACCAGTTCTTTTAAGTTGTCTAGGCTGTGTTTACTAAAAATTCTCCTGTTTTGCTGATGAATTACAAAATATTCTGTATTGCCATCTTCATCATCTTCTTCCTTCTCAGACCCAAATCAGTATAAACTTCGTCCTTTCCTACATTTTAAATGTAGTATCTCAATCTAGCAAAAGATCTTACACTATCACTAGGAATTCTTACTTTTCAAATGTTTTAGAAAAATTCTGTTTACTGGTAGTGAACGTAGTCAGATCACTTGGAATGTACTCACTTGGAAACCTCCACTCTGCTACAGTTATTATAATCCTTTGTAATATTTTGCATGCCTGTGTCTGCTTCATTCGCTTAAACACTATCCAATTACTTTGTTAATAACTAACATATTTTGCATGGTTTTGCTGCTGATTTCCTTAATCATTCTGCTGCTATTTCACCAATAGCTCAACAGTATGTAACTGCACTCCTATTCAATGATGTGAAGGGACAGAAAATAATACAACCATTCTCTTCAAATAATTACCCTGAGTATGTACTGTTTTCTTTTTGACTGGCCAAGACAAAAGCATGTCTGACAAGAATCTTGCCTTGTTTCTCCTGAACTTCCTGATTTTACACCAAGACTTGGAGACCCTTCCCTCTTGTCTGGGGAGGAAAACGGCTGTTCTTGAGAAGTCAGGAGTTGTGGGGAGCCAAGGAACTGTAAGATTACTAAGACATTACCCACAGAGGACTGCCATCTTCTGTTTAAGGTACTTCTGTTTGCTCAGTCTGAAGAAGTTTATAAAAGAACTAGGCAAAAGTATGAGAATGAATGCTTTACATTTTGGACAGAGTGGAAGGTCATGGAATATGGACATCGTCTTTTGGATTTGAGAGACTGTGTATGACCTGTTTGATTCTCGTTTTAACATAAAAACATGGTTATACCAGACGGGGGTACAGTTGTGCCACTACCTTCTCTATGACAGTGGCAGTGGGAATCACCATCTAGTGAGTACGTGTTCCTTGCCACTTTGTGCAGTCTGATCCCCCTGTTCTCCCCCAGTAACCACAATCACTAGATTAGGGATGTTAGAAGTTATTACCCTGCATGCTGCCTTCAGTATCTACTTACAGAACTGCTGTCCCTTAATTTGCCTAACCCTGCTTTGACCCTGCCTCTGTAATAGTCTACAACAACAAATTCTGGAAGTTCATTACTCTCTGTGTAAAAAATAACTTTCTTCTATCAGTTTAAAACCAATCTCCTATTCATTTCATTGAATACCTCCTAATCCTTGTGCTGTAACTGCTGAGTAAATAACAGTTACTCGTTTACCTGATAAACTACCATCATGATTTTGTATACCTTATTCTTTGCTCTCAGTCTTCTCTCCAAACTGAAGAGTCCAGACTACACAGCCACTCATTAGGCACCCAGGAGGTGCAAGGGTCTTACTTTCATTGAGGAGACAATAAACATCACAAACATTTCCTGAAACTTAGGCAATATCAGGCTTTTTCCCAGTTCAGGTGCCAGAGCACTGGAACAGACTGCCCAGAGAGGTTGTGGAGTCTCCTTCTATGGAGGTATTCAAAACCCGTCTGGATGCGCTTCTGTGTGACCTGGTCTAGGGAATCCTGCTGTGGCTGAGGGGTTGGACTAGATCATCTTTTGAGATCCCTTCCAACTCCTAACATTCTGTGATTCTGTAAACTAAGGGATGACAGAAAATGGGCTCAGTGAACCAGATTATGTGATGTGTTATATGCAGCTCACATGAGGTTAATTATCAAAATTGTTTCAGCCAGAAGAATCCCCGGGACATGCTTTTATTTGCTTACCATAAAGTCAGCTCTCCAGGTCAAGGAATCTGAGTTTTGTGTACAGTATGACTAATTTTGTGGAACAAATCGGTGCTAAATTCCTTAACAATATCTGTGATCTGACCATCATCACAGGTACAGCAAGCAGCGCACCTTTCATGTAATGGATTTTGTAGTGTACCAGAGAATTATCTAGGTGCTGACCATCAGATAGCTCTGGTGAACACAGTTTTAACCATGTAGTTTAATGTTTAAGTTAAGTTTAGCTCTGGTGAATGTAGTTTAACCACGCAGTATGTATCACAAGCTTATCTCAAGTCTTGATTGTTTGGCTAACTATGCTAATGCTGTAGAAAATTCAGTGGTGATCAAGACATCAACATGGTGGAGCAATGATCCTAAGATAACACACCATTAAATGACACTGGTTGACTTTTCACATTTGATGGTATTCACTATCTCTCAAGGCATTCCGAGCTCTTTTATCAGTGGCCAGACTATAGTCCTAACACTGCCTACTGTTAGTGAACTAGTACATTGACAAGGGTTTTCAGATAAGGAGTTTTTCTTCTTCAGGTATTTGTCATGCACAGGTATTTGATGTTACATAAGGAATTAACCAATGGCAACAGTTGTCTCTTCTATGTTTAAAATATGTGAAAAATAGGCTTTCAAGAAAAGGAAAAAGGAAGCCACAACAGCAGTTCTGAGCTACTACAGCCCTCAATGAGACTCTCCTTCCCTCTCTCTGGCTCTGAAAGCACTGCTCTTATGGGGGGTCACCCACACACTCCTGGGTACCATGCTGGATCTTTATCCCCACCCAGGATACCTCCCTACAGACCTGCTGAACAGAAGAGTCTCTATTCCTCTGCCCCTACCCCTCAAAATTCATGTTTCCACATCCTACCCTTCACTTCTCAGAAAAACAGAACAAGATGATGAAAAGCTCTTTACTGACAAGAGTTTGCTTCTCTGCTTTCATAGCTGCTCTCGACAAAAAACAGCTTTCCTAACCTGTTGTTTAGAGATTTCATTGAAGTCTGTAAACCTGAAATTCCCCCTGGGGATTCCAGTCCCAACTCAGCAGCTGTTGTTCCAAGAGAGCTTAGAAATTCACCAGAGGGTCTGAAAAACACATCAGCACTGGGAATCCACAACTAGGATTTCACACAAGAAATAGATGCCGTCTGAACTGCTTTGCTTTTTCTAGGCAATGCAGTGCAATCACTAACAGGCAAGGGGTGAAGAAACTGTTCAGGAGGTTCCTGTGCTTCCTCTGCTTTAAGCATTGCTCTAGGTTTAAGGAGGAGAACAACAATTACTTTGAGAGATTCTCAGGGACTGGCTTTATAGCACAAATAAGCACTCAGTACTCACTTCTGCAGATATGGACAAATTGGCTCTGACTACCATGCCCTTACTGCAGTGGCACTGCAGCCAACAGAATTATGCATGCAAATGTTGAGACATCAGAGAGACCTCTAGTACTAGGTATCCTGCTTCTTTTTAATGGGAGGCAGGGTTGTGAAGAAACACATGGCAAAACTGAAGGAAAATTATCTTGCCAAGCCTCGTGTTATGCTGTTTGTTTAAATCTTGATATGAACAAGCAGAAGGAATTTGCTTGAACTTTCTGGAATTCATACCTTGTATTCTTGTAATTGTCTGATAGTTCCAGCTCTGTATATGGGAACCTGGTTCTGCTACCCTGCTGAAGGCTGCTAAGGAGACCTCCAAAATAAAAAGCTTCTCAGCTTCACCCCTTCTTTAGAGTATCTGCTTTCTAGTTGGCTTCTAGAGGGGCAGTGGTGATGACACTACAAACCTTGTTCCTCCAAAAACCTGGAGCAGACTCTTAGCTTAGGTAAACTGTCAGAGGATCTCCTCATTGCTGGAGCTGTGACAACTGATATGAACAGAAGATAAGCACATTTGGGTCTCAGGTAGAAAACCCTCTTACAACTCTCCATTGCAAAGCCTAAGAATTCATGGGCCATTCTGGGCCACAGTTTCCGTACTCATAGAAAACTGTGGAAGTCACCATAGAAGGACAAATGAAAGCAAAGCACAGCTACACCAAACACAGGAAAATGAGTAAAAGATCTAAGAAATGCTTAAACACTTACAGAAGCACTCAGTGAATTTCTGAAAAGACTGTTTGCAGTCCAGCTGCTCAAAATACTTGAATCTCAATGGTAAAAATGTGAGGACTGAGTCCTTAGTAAATGTTCTTGAATAATCCTCCTTGGAGATTTGATTGCATGCAGATTTTGGTCCAGTAGTCCCTGCATTTTTTTATAATTTGAGTTACATGCCACTATCATAATTTTTTGTCTCGTTATTTTAAACATCTTTGTACAGTATTCAGACAACAAGAGCAAATCTTGTAGCTATTATTATATTTGCAATTTGCCTTGGTTGTAAGCAAAGTCTACATAATGCAGAGTCTATCAAATATTTCAAGTTTATTTCATTCCAAAGCTATTAAAAAGTTGAGGCATTAGACTTGCCTATTAACAGTGAGAATGAAGGTTATTCCTTAGCATTTCTGAGAGGTAAAAATAAATCTGGATGACACACAAATACCATATTTGAAAACTAACAGCATACTGGTAACATGCTTGAAAAGAATTGGTCATTTATAAGGATGTTTTAGAAGTGGACTCCTTCTTAGGAACAGAATCAAATAATTTCCATTACTGAAATGATTTAAAATTATGTGCTTTATAAGGCCAAGGGCAAATATTCAAAAAATAAAGCCTTAATTAAGACTGGAAGGCTAAGATTCTCAGAACTGCTCTTTAGTGTCCCTTTCTGGGCAATGATATTCAACCTCTAAAAATGCCTCATATAAGTGCTCAGTAAGTGAACTTCAGAAAGTACATAAAGAAAATTCAGTCCATTAAGGCCTCATAACAGAAGCATAGACTATTTAGGTTGTAGAAGACCTTTTAGATCATTGAGTCCAACTGTTAACCTAGCACTGCCGAGTCCACCACTAACCACATCATCTATAGCGTCTTTTAAATACCTCCAGGGATGGTGACTCAACTACTTACCTGGGCATCCTGTTCCAATGATTAACAACCCTTTGGGTGAAGAAATTTTTCCTCATGTTCAACCTAAACCTCCTCTCGTGCAACCTGAAGCCATTTCCTCTTATCCTATCACTTGCTACTTGTGAGAAGAGACCAACCCCCACCTCACTACAACCTCCTTTCAGGTAGTTGTAGACAGCGATGTCTCCCCCGAGCCTCCTTTTCTTGAGGCTAAACAACCCCAGTCCCGCAGCTACCCCTCATAACACTTGTTCTTTATACCATTCACCAGATTTGTTGCCCTTCTCTGGACACCTTCCAGCAACTCAATGTCTTTCTTGTAATGAGGGGCCGAAAACTGAACACAGTATTTGAGGTGCAGCCTCACCAGTGCAGAGTACAGGGGAATGACCACTTCCCTAACCCTAGTGCTGGCCACACTATCGCTGATACAAGCCTGTATGCTGTTGACCTTCTTGGCCACCTGGGCACAGTGCTGACTCATGTTCAGCCAGCTGTCAAACAACACGCCCAGGTCCTTTTCAGAAGAAAGGCTTTCCAGCCATTCTTCCTCAAGATGATAGCAGTTGCATGGGGTTGTTGTGACTTTAACTACTTACTTACTTATGTCCTGAGTAAAGATAAGAATTTCAGTGCCCGATTTTCTATGATTTTAAGCTCCTGCTCTTTTAAATTCCTGGATTCATCCTTCTGCAGTGCAATTACACTTTCATTAATCTGTGGCATTTTTTTCATACATGAAAATTTTAAAATGCTTGCCCTTCAACTTACCTCTGTAGCCCTTCTGAAAATTATGTCAACCAAGCCTAAATCACTAAACATTTCCTATTTCATAGGATATAGAGCTATGATCTTTGCTTTAGAGTATTTGGGTCATCACCAGGGTAATACTGCCAGTGGTAACACTGGGTATCCTGACACAAAAATGAAAAGCTAAAATTCCTATCTCATGAGAGATACATGTCCCAGTCCACAAAACAAACCATCAGTTTAGACAGCTAGGCAAGGATTTCTCTCATATTGCAGAATGCTGTCTCATGCTCTTTTGAGGACATCTGTTCCCAGTCACTACAGCCTAGCTGGTTTCCATCAGTTCCAGCATTTCAATAGTACTAACTGCTACTGCGTGGCTATTACTGTTGAGTCTGCAGAAATTCATCCAATCTCTTCTTGCTGACAGCATAAGCTATAAGATTGCAATGTCATGTGAGCTATTTTCATATCTTGTCTTCTACATTTTGTTTTTAACCTCTGATTCCTTATAATTAATGAAAGCTTCTTACTCTTCTCTGCTTCTTTACCTTTTCAGGAAGGTGCAATCAACTCAGTCATCTTTGATTTCATCTCCAGTTCTGCTCCCACCACAGCCTTGCCTTTCATCTTAGTCATGCTTTGGTGTAGCTGTTTGATGACTGGAGCAAAAAGTACTCAATTCATGTATGAAGTCCTCAAGCTCTTAATCACTAAACATTTAGAGCAGAAATTCTAGTGACCTTGCACTTGGTGTTACAACATTCCATCTTGTTCCTGCCCTTCTACTAAACATTCATTTAGTTGCTCTTGTGTAACAATCTGATCCTCCTCATTTTTCTTATCAAAGTTGTCATCCTCAAACTATGTGATTCCTCAAAGAACTATGTATGTAAAACAGAGACCAAAGGAATATCGCATTCGAGAGCAAGACCCTGTATCTTCCCACCAGCTATGGCTCCTGTGCTACAACCTCTTTGTCAAAGCTACCCTCAGCACCAAGCTCCTGCCTGAACGGTGACAACTGAGGGCCATTCCCCAAACACCAGCTATGTCCACAGTTTCTTCAGGATTTTTTATTGGTGCCATTATTACTATCTCTGTGAATGGCTCTAACAGTCCCTTTTGATGTAGCTACAAAGGAAACCCTCGCTAGCAAATATACTAAGACTGCCCAAAATACTTACACAAATAGTCTAGCTGGTTTTCAACTCTCAAAAAGCCAAATGCAGACATTGACAAAAACAGACTCTGCTGACCACAACAAATTTTGTATTAGGACTTTAAACTTTTTCATAAAAGGATTGCAGAAATTTTTTCAGGGAAGGTATGTGTCTACCACGCACTCATGCTACTAGCTTTGATCAGACCCTGTAATAATATTAGTTACTAAACAACTAAACATACATATTTCGAAAATAATCATGCTTTTCTCTGCTCATACAAAAACAGGTGCAGTCAAAAATCATAAATAGTATTCTGAGATAAAAGAAGTGAACACTACTTAAAATAATATAATACCTTACAGAGAATAGTAATTTAGAGTTTTATAATTCCTTTCTTTGTCAAGGAAATAATTATATACTCTTCACTACCTTCAGCAGCATTAAAGATGTTTAATTGAAGACAATTTTCATTAATAAATCACAAGAGTACTACAAAGTGTTATTAATAGTAGCTTTAGAAAGCGGTCTGGGAAAAGAAACAAGAAAGAAAGTCTACAATGGTTCTTCTACTTCAACATTTCCTGAAAACATATATTTAAAAACTATTTTACAGGTTAAAATACTGATAATTCTATAATTGTTTCTTTAGTAATATTGTGAACTAATGTCTTTGCCATCTTTATTTTATTTTTTTGAACTATGTAACAATAATTATATAAAATTATATCAGTCACATTGCATTTTAAAATATAGAGTCTGAATACCTAATAAATCCTTCTGGTTTTTCAAGTAACACAGATAAAATTAACTTTGCTAATCTTGACTTGTTTTATTGTACCCTTATGTACAATTTCTATCCCTCTCTCTTTTCAAGTACAGAATCTATTCAGTGGAAAATGTTAGGCAACCTTAACTATAGTTATTACTGCCAACTCTTCCTATAAAAGTTACGATGAAATACTGGTGTAATTAAAACTGATGGCACTGCTCACACTGATTTCAGAGAATGAAAGAAAAGATAAGAAATGCTTCCTGAAATATATTAAGGTGCCCACAATAAAGTTTAAATTTACACGGGAAACACTAGTTTCAGGATTTCAGGAAATCTTATGATTAATAATATTATAGGCAAAAGACATATATAAATGTATATATATGTTTTTACACAAAGATAGAAGTGAAAGTCAAAATGATAGGATTTCACTTAAATATGGGTCTTTTTAATCAGTCTTAGGAACACTACACAAGAATGTTTGGAAGGGAAGAAAACTGAAGTATAACTTATTCAGCTGGAACCATGAGGAAAATATTAACCACTAAAGCACATAATGTAATTCCATAACTTAAAATGTTTTCAGGAGACCTCTACTATTGTTGCCAAAGTGGTATGGGATCTGATCATTAAAGGATAAAACAGCAGATGAACCACAGTTCTCACCTAATAGCAAGAAAGGCCCCAGTCTTTCAAGATCTATGTATACAGTTAATTTTATGCGGTAGGAGTAGTCTTACTTCAGAGCACAGAACTTTTCAGAATGCTTAATGTTAGGCATAATACACGTAACTCATCACACAATTGAGACCTACAGCCTAACTGGGAGAGCTATTATGAATATACTTTTTGAATTCAAAATAACACATATTCCTTCACGAAAGAGTATCAGTTCTGATCTGCATTTTTTATTCACATAAAAGCAGTATTTCAACAGTTTGTGCATCATTTCTTTTGTGAATCAAATATTTATCAGAAAAAGGTCACTGACAACTTAGAAACTATTTTAAAATCTTCCCAATTACTAGTACATTCAATACTCAAATTTACTTTTTGTAAAAACAAGAATTTTCCCTTCAACTTTTTCTGATTTTTCAACTTGACTTAAAAAAGCAATTCTTCTGAAGTTTGAGGGAACTTGTTACATATACAAGCAGGGTGTTTGTCACCTAACTGCAAGGAACAGTGTGGGAAGACAGACAGCGTGTTAGAAAGGTCAATATAAATTAATGTTATGAGAGGCATTTGGGAACACAGATAAATTCTAATTCTTTTCCTTTTAAATGGACTCTATAATGATAAGCTTTCAAGTAACTTCAGCAAGTTGAAAAATTTTTTTAAGATAAGCTACATTTATGGCCTAGCTCCTAAATGCAAAGGTTGCTGAGAACTTTTATTTATAAGCTGAATGGTGTTACCTAGCCACAGAATGTTCACATTTATTTTCAGTCTCACTAGTGGACACATGTTGACTGTCTGGTAATTAGTTCCATTTCCATAACCTCCAAAGCCTATAAAATAACTGGACTTTCTGTAAACTAACAGCATATTGTCATCTTAAGGCTTCTTTCATCAGAGGAAGGTATTTCAGCTTCCTTGAAACTCATCTCTCATCTGTTTGTTGTTTGTTTCTTGTGGAGGTGAGATGGGTTGAGATTATGGAAACATTCAAGGTTAGGTTGGACAGGGATCTGAGCAAGCTGATCTGGTTGAAGATGTCCCTGATCAATTCAGGGGTGTTGGACTAGATGACCTTTAAAGGAAGCAGCTTTAAAAATCCCTGAAGTCAACTCCCAGCCTTCACCATAAACAACCCTGGTATGGGACCTTTGATACTCTGAATAGAGCCCGAGGTATCAGCCAGCCAACTTTAGTGACTGTCCAGTTTTATCCTATCACCCTGCAGTTTTCAAAGTACACTAGGATTATTTCATCACTTTTAACAAAACTTCTCTTCCTTGTGCTTATATCCTTATCTGCTTCAGTGTGTTTTTCTTGTAACCACAGGCAGATAGATTGCTCTTACATCTGTTAAAAGTAAAATACAAGTGATACTCTTAAGAGGAACAATGTGATTTACATGCAGTAAATAAGACAGACCACCCTCATGCTATTTCTCATAAAATGGCACCATTACATAAAGTTGGCTTGCCAGCCCCTCCCTCAATTCACAAATGATTGGTTGTCACCTTCCCCAATCCAGTTTATACAGCATTTCGAGTCCAAAAAGACAGAGAAGCACAATGGGTGGCCATCAGATTAGATGACTGAATCCATCTCTCAAATCTTATTCTATCTAAAATAGTAAGAAAGGGTTTAGACTGGATGTAACAGGAGTTAATTTAAGCTGTTACAAGAGTAAATGAATGCTGGCACTAAGCCTAATGCTCTTGAGGGGATTGGAGTTCTAGCAGAGAGTGAATCCCTGTTGGAACTTGGCCTAACGCTCTTAAAAGACACTGAGAGGCAGAAGTGGACCTTCAGGCATGTGGAGCTGTAGGTATTTTTAATTTCTGCTTTTGACTTTGTAAAAAAATTTGGAAGAAATGAAGTTCCTGCCAAACATGATTTCCTAAGAATCACAGGAGTCACAAGACTTTTATTTCATGGTAGCATGTTTTCATCTTTTGATATGACTTCACATTATGCTTAATGAGAAATGGCTGCATTTAAGTATTGTTGCATAATAATTCAGTGGAACACTGAATCTTACAGGGAGATCACATCTTAAACATTTTAAAATATATTTTATTAGACTTTCCATTTGCTTTTGCAAATTTTCAGCAATGCAAACTTCTCTACTGCAAAGTCTTAACATGTTTACAAAGCAGGTGTGTCCACATGCTAAATGTAATGACTTCTGCTTTAAAGAGCCAGAGATGAGCAAACTGAGCAGGATGGGAAAGGAAGCCTCTGAACTAGTATTTTAGTGACACAGGCCATGGTAGTTGATGATATTTATCACCACACAGCTCACTTTTTCTGATGAAACTCCTGTTACATTTAACAGACTATCAATGTCATTTCTGTAGACTACAGTGATATTTGCTTTCTGTCATAAACTACCCTGTAGTGATACTGCCTGAAGTGATAGAGGACTATGTCTTAATAGCCAAGGGTTTTCTAGCTACTTAGGCATATGCTAGCACCCACAAATATATGCCAGCCTGCTTACACCAACACAGGTGTGAGGCACGTTAGCACAACTGTAGCTTTGCACTCCTAGACACTGCACATGCAGAGTGAATTTACTGCAGAGAGAAGGGGTAGCTAAGGACACTTCTCCATCAGCATTGCGTGCTTGCAGTCATATGAGAATAGCTCTCCATTCATATTGCAGTTGTATCAGCTCCAGTCAGAAATGTCATCTGAGGAAAGACAAATGACCTACTTACTTGCTCTTACTCAAAGGAAAACTGAAAATGCCTGGCAGGGTGCTGAACTAAACCTGCTTACCTGTGTTGTGGTACTGTGTTCAACATCATGGGACCTGGCATTCAGAATTCAAATCTCCCAGCTACCCTTTACAATGTTTCTGGGATGTTGCCAGCATTCATGAAGTGCTTGTTACTGGCTGACACAGAAAGGGAAGCACTCTTAAAAGTTTTTGTGCAAATATACTGTGTCAAACTGTAAGACTGGGATGGAAAATATTTTTTCTGTCTACAGCAAATTAGAAATAGAGGAGAGGAATTTGCTGCAAGTTTTACATCTGTATAGCAGAAGTGGGATTTTGCAGTGTGTGTTTCTGCAGAATTTTGCAGTGTGCATTTCTGTATGACAATAGAGGGATTTTGCTGTTATACTTTACAGTATCTGGAGATTAGAAAGGATTTTCCCTTAAGAGTTAACTTTGTTGGTCTCCAGGGATAGGAAAAAGATTTTGTAATGTACATTACTTTGTGGAGAAGAAAACCATTCCCCCTGCATATTGCACCCGTGGGCAATTTTGCAATGATCAGTCATTTGTGTTCCCCAGAGAAGGTGTTTTTGAAAGGTCTGTATCCTGCTAAGGACTCAGGTGGCACATTCCTGAAGATGTCACAAACACTTCACAGAATGACACTCCATGAATAGCACATTCTAATGGAAGACTGGATAAATTCTGAGATACCATTAGTTAGGTGACTGAATTAGCCATCTACAAAAGTGAATTCATGATTTTGAATTCAGGTCAGGGGAACAAACTAAAATTACTTTAGTGGCATTGATGGATAACCACTGTTCGTCATTTGATAAGAGGGCAAAAAGTCATTTCAATGTTTCAAAGCCTGTACCACAGCATTTATAATGCTGACATGACAGTACTGGCTGTCATATCAAAAAAAAGCGAAAGATTGTTTGCTAGAACGGACTGAGTACTTTCTGGAGGCTTTTAACCAAAGACTGAAGTAATGGGAAATTGCATGTTCCCTCCCTAGTCTTTTCCCACACTTACAAGGAGCCACTAGCTGAACTACTCTGAAAACATGGATACTGGCACTGCCAACCTACAAACTATATCTATCTTCCTCTGTGCTTTACTTTATGTGACCATATAATTAATTCCTAAATGGCCTCGTGTTTGAACGTGATCAACAAACTCATTCTACTTAAGGCTTAGAGAGTTTTGTTAAAACTATGGTAGCGGACAAGAAAGCACTTTGAAGAATTCACAGTGAATAGCTGTCTTTGACACAAGTGGTCAAGTCAGTCTGTAATGCTTTTCAGTTATCACTTTTGCCATGACATGGATATTTTCTGTCACCTGGATTTCATGAGAAACTCTACTCTGCCCTTTAAAAAGATGTTATAGACTTATTCGTGTTTTGTTGTTTCTTGTCTAGTACATATGCAGAGCAACACATCAACATATGACATCTCTGACACTTAGAACAATCAAACTGCATGCTGTGCTAGGTCAGCCCTGGTACTGCAAGCTGACCAAACCTGCCCTGCTTTGCACGCTGGACTTCCCACAAGGTTTCAACACCAGGTGATGATCCACTGCTCTGCATGTACTCGGCAGTGGCTTAAGGCTCTGGAAGAGTTGCATCAGTGAACAACGTGAAGCTGAGCTCTGTGAGAGACACACGGAGGTGGCAAGGGGCACCCTTGGCACCGCAGGATCGTTACAAGGGTCGTCAGTTGTCACTCCCTACCACACAGGCAAGGCCTTTGGTGCTCCCTTTGACAAAAACAAAACTCCTAACCCCTGCCACCGCCCTCCCTCTCCACTAGGAACCCGTCGGGCAAGCCCGGCCTCGGCCAAACCCTCTCCCCGTCCTGGGGGACCGCCAGGGACAGCTACAGGCCCCAGGAACCTGGAACGGCCGCGGAGGACCTCTGCCCGCCGACCGGCCCTTCAGCTTGAGCTCTCTTCAGTGAAATGCTTAAGCAGGGCCCTTGCCGCTTCCTCTCACCTCTGAGGAGACTACCTGGCCCGGGGTGAAGGGGCCAGGAGCCGGACGCATCTCCAAGATGGAAAGGTGGCCCTGCAGCGCCAGTCACTATCGTGAGACCCTGCGCACCTCTGCCTGCGTTACCTCTCTGCCAGCTCCGTCCCCTCCGGTTTTGTGGGTAGTTCCCCTCTCTCCCGCTTGCGGAGCGGGCCAGCGCGCTACGCTCTCACACGATCCCAACGGGACGGAGCCGCCAACGACGCCCAGGTAGGATGTAAGGGGGAGCAAAGGACCTGCGAGAGGTACCACGGACTAGAACCCTACTCTGCGCATGCGCCCCACAACCGGCACCGACCGCGCCGGCTAGATGTCGGCGGCGCCACGGCGGCTTCCGGGAAGATGGCGGCTTGGAGAGCGGCGTTGGTGGTGGCGGTCCGCGTTCCGTTTAGGGGGCGGCTTGTTGGGCTGCGGTTCCCTCGGAACCAGCTGCGCTCGCCCAGCTGGAGGGTCGTCGCTGCCGCTCTAGTTGGGGGAGGCTCCCTTGCGGTGTGTTACAGCAGGCGGCTGAGTGTGTTCCCGGCGGTCCTGGCTCAGGTAAGGCGGAAGAAGCATCCTCTCTCCGGCAGACTCATCATTCGCCGGCAGGCAGAAACGGGCCAGCGGACGGGGGGGCCTTGCTCCGGTGTCGGGCGCGAGGTTGCGGGGCCTGGGTGGGGCTGTCGGTGGGCGCGGAGGAGCGGCCTGCGGGCGAGCCGGGGTTCGTGGTGCTCAGACCTCGCCTGTCTCAACGCCGTGAGGTAGGACCTGGTTGCGGGACCCCGGTCCCCTGGCAGCAAACAGGATCACCAGTGTGTCACTTAACTTGCTCCTGCCTCACGGCATTGACGGGAATTCTGCCAGTTTCTTCAGTGGAAGAAAGCAGAGTTCTCTTTACCGCCGGCGTTACTCGCGTTCACTTGACAGCCCAGGTCGTGCAACCTGATGAACTTGCATGGTTTGCACCGGCACATTGCATATGCTGAGCTCCTGGTTGTGCTGTTAACTTCCAGAGCTTATCTTCATTCCATGATGCCCGGTCTACATGTCAGGTGCAGCTAGACAATTGCTCACCTTTTTTCCTCTTAAGAATATTTAAGGAAAATATATCCCACACTTTGAAGTGCTTCACATGTAACAGAACGATTTCCTCTTAGTATGTTCAAAATGTGTGCTATAGATGTTAAAATGTTGGAGCATCAGTGTGCACTCAAGAGGTGACGTTCAAGGACGGACAGTCATTATTTACAAAATAATCTTTGCAAGTTCCAAAATACAGTGATGCTTCCCAACTTAATTCTTTCCATGGAGGTTGTAAACTTTTTCACATTCTTCCTTTGGACAAGTTACTGTGAATTAGAGTTGGTTAGGTATTTCAAGACTGGAAGACCTAAATGGTTTTTAGGTCAGAGAGTTTAAACGGGATGAGGGGAAGAGGTCAGTGTATGCTTGGGGTACAGTTCATCATCTTATATCCAGGAAGTTTTGGAGTTACACAAAAGCCCTTGTGTAAGTAGGTATATATAAACAGTGTTAAATGCAGGAAGTAATAATTTTTAAAGGGTGTTGAGTGAAGTGGTGCTGCTGTATTCATGGAGTAGCTTCCATGTAACACATGGGCAGTCCTACAAGTACTCTTTTTTTGTTCTCTGGGGGAACTCCAGAAGTATACAGCTTATTTAAGTGACTGGTTTTTGGAGACAGTGAATTGCTGGACTTAGCAAACTTTAAGTAGTTAATTGGATTTAAATTTTTCAGTTTTGCAGTAAAACAACTGTTGGAGATACGTAGTTATACGTAGTTACAGCCAAAAGCTCTCCATGTGTCTTGTGTTCTACGTTGCTGCGATTAATATATTGAGCGTTTTATAGCCACCTAAGAACCTGCTGTGCAGAACATAACACTAAGGCCAAAACTGAAAGTGGATCTGGATTGTAAAAGCAATGAGGAACAGTGATAGAGCCAAAGTAGCATGCTGTGAGTCTTTTAAGCAGTTTAGATGCTGCTTGTGGTTTCTTATTGACAGAAATAGGAAATATTCAGATGCAAAACAGAGCATTGAAACAAGTGTATCACCTTTTTGTTTTGAAGCAATTTTTTTTCAGTTAGAGCTTGTGCAGTCCTGTTAAATAGAGGTCCTTTTCATATTTTAACAGTGGATGATTTTACTTTCTGTTATCTCACCTTTTTGTTATAACTGTTCTTAAACAGCCTTCTTAAGACCATGCTGGCAAACAATTCTGAACTGTTTGTTCATGTTGCAAAATGTTATGTAGTGGAAATGTTTGCAGCATAGGTAGGTGAAATATTATACATTAAGGCAAGTATTTGAAATTAAACAGCATAAATTTTATTGCCATTATGTTAATAAAGGAATATGTAGTGCAAATGTTTATACATCTACCTCATAAACTAGGCCTAGCCTTTACGCTTGAGGTTGCAGTGAGATTATGCTGCAGTGCTTCCCAGTTTTCCTTGGTAAACTATAGTCTTTACTGGTGACTATAGTAAAGACTATAGTCTTTACTGGTGAATTCTAAGAGTGAATTGATGCAGAATGGCTGGTAATTATTTAAATACTTGACGAAGAGTCAATGTGTCTTTGTGCTGTAAAGAGCCAACAGAATATGATTTTATGTTTAGCTATGTGACCTTTTTCAGCAGAATTGCATTATGTTTAAACACAATATCCTGTCTGTAAGACCAATCTTATATATGTTTGGGACTCTGGTGTTATCATAATTTGAGCCACGGAGTAAATTCTCATTCTTCTCCTAAGTGAGATGTAACAACCATTAATAGCTATGTTGCAGAATCCAGGTCTTAATTGTAAATACTTGCTGTTTGCTTAGTTTGGGTAATTAAAGTTGGTAACTCTTTATTTTCATTTAGTCTCAATAAAACTAGCCTGTATGAAACTAACCAGAAATTTTTCAGTTATACCTTGTTCTAGATAACTTCAGAGATAAAGTTTACTGTTGAAGCTGACAAACAACATATAGAAGCTGAAGTTCTGTAACTTCAGTATTTATTCTTTTTTTCTTCTAAATATTTTCATTATTTTAAAATCAAAGACCAATACTTGGGCACCTGTTTCCTGAAGTCTTTGCTGCTACAGTGGGTTTAATTCTACTCATATTGGTTTTTTAAAATGAATCGAGCTAGTCAGCTATAAAGGGGGACAGGAGGGGGAAGAGGGGGAAGCAGGTGTAAGAGCTTTTGTGATGGTATGTAACCTTGATCAGACTTGCAATATTGTCTGTTGTCTTTATTATCACAGAACTTGCAGTTTACAATACTAATGTGGCATTATATGGCCTAAAGCTATTGGAATTCATTGGTTTGTGCTGTTTATCATGGGTCAGCTTAGCAGTCAGGTTACCTTTATCAGGGTCAAGAATCAACTACATGCTTGCTAAAAAGCATACAAATGAATTTGGAATGGCACACATTGAAGGCTGTAGCGTTTTGTGAGCAGCAGTGACTCCTGCCTCCTCACTCCAAGTAAATTTGGAACTTGCCAAGTGACTGTGGCATTGATCTCGTACGCGCATGAACTGCAAATGATAAGAAAAGTCTGAAAAGCAGCAGGCTGCCAGAGGTAGCATCTCCTACCCCTGCCGAGTTTTTTATGGACATGTTTAGTCACTAGCTTCCGAAAGAGGAATATAATTTGATTCACCCTTGAAAATTTGCTGTCCCTGCTGAGTGTCACATTTGGGGCTGAATCTAAGTCACTTGTTTTCCAGATGAGACTGTCTGGAGTTGTTTCCAGCACATATATGAATTTATATGTGTGCAGTCATGTCGTGCTGATAAACATGATTTTGTTTCAGCATTCTTTTCTAAGGTTGTGAGAGCATTAGTTGGTACTTTGGTAGTGCTTTCCTGACGTAACGAGGAAAACGCAACTTACTAACAGCATTGGGGTTTTGTCTGTTCTTGTTGATACTTTGTTACATAGGTGTACTTTGATTCATTTCTGCTACTGTTTGTGTTGCATCAGCAATGTGCTACAATTCTTCTAGATAAGAGACTTGATTCCCCTGGAGGTCTTAAAACAAATACATACATTGTATTTGATCATACTGAAAACACTAAGATAGTTTAGTTCATTGGATAGTCTAAGGAGAGTACTTCAATTAAATATAACTCTTAAGTTTACCAAGCATTTAGTAGAAGTTCCTGGACTTCCAGAACTGAAAGCTGATAAAAATGGTTTTAAATTTAAGTTCTGAAGTCTCGTCTTTCTTGGTGACATTTTGAGATGTGCACTGTCTCTCCAAAGAGATGAGTTCTGAGATCTAGTTGTTTTAGACAAGCTCTGATATATGGTGCACGGTTTTCTCTCAGGTAAAATTTCCAACCCAAATCAATACATGATTTGAAAAATAATGTGTACTGTAAGCATTTTACCTGTTGAGTGTATTTTCACTTGATTGGTAACTTCTGGCATAAGCATGTAAAATACATATTCTTCCATGCAAAGGTAATTGGTTGCTTGCACATCAAAAGCAGCAATTTGGTTAAATCACTAGAAGTCATTTCATGAAAGCAGTAGAAGGAAGAAGTTTGCAGCTCTGGGACTTTGATGGTTTTTTACACGTGCTTTATATCCAGGACCACTTTATGACTTATGTTACACTTACTCTACTTCTAGCCCATGCTTTCTCACTCACTGTATTTCTGAATATGTTTTTGTAGTAGCTGATGATATTTAGGAAGGTAAGCTGTGGATAATAACTACATGTGAAAGATTTTTGATCTTGGCAGATAAGAAGAATATATGTGGCACTGGAATTCAGTCACCAAATAGAAAAATAAAATGGTGTATTTCTTGTAGGAACCATTATTTAATCTGTAAGTTCTGTGTAAGTGCTTTAAATTGTGAGACATTTGTGAATCCTGCTTGAATGGGAATTTTTGTGGGGATTTCTTTCCAATTTGTTTAAAAGCCTGGTTCATGCTAAGAAGAACATTGCTATTAAGATGAGGTGTCTTGATAAATATAGAACCTGGGATAAAATTGCATAAGGGTTTGTAATGATGTATGGAATAGCCTGAAGGGAGAAATGTGGTTCTAAAATAAAACCAGAAAGAATATACTCAGTCTAATCTGAGAAGTATATAGGAAGATTCTTGTGCTTACTCCATCATAAAAAAAAAAACAAAAACAAAACAAAAACAAAAACAAAACAATTGCCTGCTTTTGTTGGATCAAAAATCCTAGAATGGATTTTGTCCTAAATAATATTTTGAAGTGTTTATTTCTGAGTCTTTATTCTGTTAGAAATTAATTGAGAATGTAAACATAGCAGCACATGTAATAGATTACTAAGATGTTCACAAAATAAAACTGCGCATGTATAAATCTGTATGGCATAATGCTGCAACAGGCTTTTGTAGCAATGCAACTGGTTTTAATCCACATCAAACATACTCAGTGATAGCTTGCAGGCCTCAGAAAAGCCTCATATTTGAATTCAGCTGGTGCAAACCTGACCACAGGATCCCATTGTTAATACTTAAAATCTATGCAATAAAACAAGACCTTCCTGGTTTTTGCATCTTGTTTTGCTGCTGACGATGGTTCTCTCTGTGTGACAGAACATATTACACTGTATAAAGTGGACCAGGATGCAGCGCAGAGAACCAGGCAGTGGTCCCCTGCACAGCCTTAGATTTCTGTTCTGGTTGTAGCATGGTTGGAAAGGTGTGAAAGGATTCTGTAATGCATCTTCAGATTGGGTCCTCAAACCACCTGCAATGTGGTGCCTTCAAACAGTCTTCCTACTGAAGATTTTGCAAAACTGTCAGCCTTTGGGGGGACCCAGTTTGATTCAAGGTGCTATGAACCTGTGATACTTCTTTACAGCAGTGCTCAGCACTGGAGAGGCTTGATATTGGAGTGCAGTGATCTGCAGGCAGAGCTCTTGTTGGCATGTGGTAGCATCCCTCTGACAGCTTTGTGGTTTACTTTCCACTGGATCTTTACTACTGTACTATCTCAATAACTATTACCAAAAAGTGCTCGTGACAAGGCAGTCAGCTCTGTAGGTAAACACATTAAATACTGCCTATTTTTGAACAGAAAATGGGTAGTCAGTTTTTTATTACATGACTGAGATATCAATAGTCTGTGGCTGCATAAGAGAATTTAACACAATTCATGCACGTGCCTTCTGACTCTGGTATACTGTGTGAATATATTCATATTAAGTTTTTTCTTTGCCTTGCATCTGGAAGTAAACTGAAGTACTACAGTATAATTGGTTTGGTTCTGTGCATTTAAATGCCTTGATAACATTGTTGCCTCCTAATTCACCTAAAATGAATGAGTTTTAGTTCATAGTCTGAAAATATGATGCAAATTGTTTTTACTCAAGGAATGCATTTGGAATCAACATTCCTCCAGTTTTGAAGCATCAATAAATGTGAGTCTCCCCTGCAAGACGACCCCTTTACAATTAGATTGTCAACTTAGCCTACCCTAGTCTTCTTTTCTTCCCTTAAATATACTTCAGTCTTTCTGAAACTGTTCCTCTTGTGCAGCCAGTCAGGGTAACCTTAGCTACCTCTTGTTTAATTCTGTATTTCACTCTGTTATGGAAATACTGGATGTATCAGGTATCCACCAAGCAGTCTAAATCAATAACTGAGATATTAAATATATCACAAACATCATTCTCAGCATTAGTGACATAGATGTTGTCATGTTGTGTGCCTAAAATAGAATGTGGTATAGAGAGTATGGAATCTGTAGGACCATGATGTTACAATTAATTATAGACTTAAATATTACTTATGGATGTGCATTTGTTTCTTGACTTTAATTATATGGTATCCTTTTCAGCTTTTTGAATGTGAGATATTTATATCCTAAAGTTTTTTGCTTTGAAAATATTTACATTTACATTTATGCCCTTCTCTGTGTGCACAGAGATTCTTTGTGCAGGTGTCTTCATTGCTACTAAAACAATGTGATGTTAAAATGTAATCTGAGGGAGTCAAGGTTACAGTGTACCTGTCTTTCATCTGGTCTGTCACCTTTTAATGAATTCACTCTTGCTGTATGACTTCAGTGATTAAATAAAATCTAACATTCTTTCTAGGGACTTTAATACATGTGGACAGTAGTGGTGAGATAGCCTGCATGGTTTTGTTGTGATTTTAGCTACTATTTTAATTGCAATATAATAAAAGGCTAGTGTTTGAGAGTCTTTGGCTGCTTGTTAGTGGACAAACACAAACAGATAAGAAAATAGCTTCCCTGAAAATAAAAAAATACTCTTGAATAGAAAGAATTGCACAAAATAATATTCTGATTTTCAACAAAGATCCCAGAGAAGAAACTAGCATTTATTCAATATGGGAATCTTCCTCCAGTAAATACTCTAGATGGTTTCAAAATAGATACCTACTTTTTTAGATGGAAGCTCTGTTTTGTTTTTCTAAAAACTTCAAACGCAATGATAGTTGGCTTTTTGGTTTTTTTAAGAGTTGTCTTACCAAAGTCTGGTAGAGATGAAAAATTTACATGAAATGAAGGAAATCAGTGTTTCCAGAAGTAATTTTTTTTAGTTGGTTGGGTTTTTTTTAAAGATTTTTTTTGATAATGCCTATTGTCAGGAATACTGCTATATTACATAATCTGTTAAATTAAAATGCAATATTAAAATACATTGAACTGCATATAAAGCTATACATGTATATGTTTATAATGTAAATTTATAATTTATATATATTAGTAAGGATATAATAGTGGGCATATGTATAAAATATACTTAAAATACCGACTGTGAATGCAGTAATAAAAATAATGTTAATAATGAAGTTACAGGATTTATTTTGAAAGTTTCCAATATAAATTGTCAGATATGCTCAGAATCTACAGGATGGTTTCTGCCTAAAGTTCTATCAAAGGCGCCTTCTGGAGGCCCTGTAAGAGGCAGACAGATGTGTGCTGCCAAGTCAGGCTGAGCTTTGAACTTGACTTCACATGCATACTGATGTGAAATCTTACCAAAGGAGAAAAATGGAATGTTCTGTGCTGTCAAATTGCTCACCATGGTGAAATGGACTTGGGAATTGTGTTATATTCTCTCACCAAGTTGCCAAAATGAACTTCATTTTTCAGTTACAAAGTATTTGTGGTTGGTATTGGTTTGAGGCTGCAGTAGAGCTTCTGTACCAGCCATCTTTAGGTTTGGTTTTGAAGCAGCTATGGACTCATCTGGTAATTTGATGGATTTTTGGAAATGCAAAATCAAAATGATACCTGGCATGGAAACTAAGAAACTGCTTTTACCTCTGTAATCTTAAATTGTTTAAATGCAAAGTGACAGCCTGGAATTGTCACAAAATGAAAGTTTTTCCCTTGCTCCTTTACCTGAGGAGAAGGCATTAGAGTATGGTTTTTGCTTAGGAATGCAGTAAAAATGATTGATAAAACATCTGGTACCTTTTTGTACTGAAAAAAACACTTGATGGTCTTAGCCATAGGAGTATGCAGTAGTA
This sequence comes from Galbula dea, assembly GCA_013399015.1. Taxonomy (NCBI): domain Eukaryota; kingdom Metazoa; phylum Chordata; class Aves; order Piciformes; family Galbulidae; genus Galbula; species Galbula dea. The sequence goes on along the minus strand of VWZX01008725.1, from coordinate 298,769 downwards.
TCACAGCTGTACTTGGGAATAAGTAAAATATGACAGGCTTCTGCTGGAGATGTAAACCAGCAGGAATACACATTGTAATCTCCAAAATAAATGAAAAAAAAAAAGTACAAAAAAAATCATCAATTTAAAACTAGGGTTTCTGAGAGCGAGTTAGATGCTTTTATCTAGGGTAAAGCAGTTATATAAAATCTGTACTTTTCAATAGGGAACAAATGAGGGGAATTGATACTTGTTTTAGCTGTTCACATTAGCTGGACTTCTGGTTCTTAATGCAGCTCTTCACAAGATGCATCTCCACTTAACAGTAGCTCTTCTACTTTTTGCAGTGAGTTGTGTCCACAGTAGGACATCCTGGGATGGACTCAATGTGGAAGACAGAAACAGTACAAACTAAATCAACTTTCCTGTTTCTGGATTTTTCAAAATTCCATTAAAACTTTACATTTTCAGTGCAGCTGAAGAGCCATCATGGACAATAAAGAGTGTAAACTGTAGAAAATTACTTTTTGTAGATCACAGTGTGTTCTTTTATTTGGAATATGCCTGTTTTATGGAATGTTCCTACTCAACCTCCCAGAAAAATATTTTGTAGGAAATTGCTGACATACTTTTTTTCCCAGCTGCTGTTAAATTTGGAAAACTGACAATGTCATATTGCCAAATGGTGTAGCATTATTATTCTCTAATTTTAAGTTTCATGTTCTTACTTCAGCCTCAAAAGTGAAAAATATAAGGAAAATTCTAAAGACTTAGATGCTCCATAAATGTTGCATGTGTTAATTGACCAGACTGTGTATAACAATAAATACTGGATTCTTTATGTAACATCTCTGTAAAAATAATGCACTTTCATCTATTGCTGTGTCATCTGTTTACTGAATGTTTATTATGGGTACCTCATTTTATAATTTGTGATTAAGAGGTTTCTTGCAGTGACAGTAATGTGATCAAGATGCATTGTCAGAAATAGTGATTCATAGTCAGATTCCTTGGTGTAAAACTCTTAAAGAAATACATAATATTCTACTACAGACAGCTTTTTCCTTGCACTGTACACTCCTGCTCTGTGACAGTGGTAGGAGGTACCACTTCCATTACTGCAGACTTATTAGGTATTCTAGGATAATTACTTTTCTTAAAGTTGAACAAGTAAAAAAATTCTTAGATGTCCTGAAACTGTGGTCATCTTTTCCTGCCAGTCCAGATACTCCAGGACTTAAATATGTATAAGTCAAATGTGTAAGAATAAAAAGGTTTCTGGAGAGTTGTCCTTTTTTTTTCTATTTTAGTAAAAATATTTAGATTGTTAAGGTATTGTTTATATGTGATAAAAATAGGAATTTTTTTTTAGGGCTAGAATGAAAAAGAAGCACAGAATTTGATGGTGTGCTATTTCTCAACCAGATTTGGATATAAGTGGATACAGCAAATAGAAGAAAAAAATTCTGAAGGGAATCACCAGCTTTTTTCTATCCTCTTAGTTTACCAAGAACTTCCTGAAGGACTAAGCTTTTCCTGAGGCTTAGAGTCAAAATAATTGCTTCTATGAGACAAAATAGTTGTTTTTATGGAAAGTTTAAAAGATTCACATGCAGATAACTTGGCATTCAAAGTTGATTTAGTGTAACTTGTGTAAGCATCCATGTAAATTGTATGATTACTTTAACTTGCCTGATTTTTAAAACAGTATTAGATTAGAGTTGGAAAGATAACACAATAATTTATCAAGTTCTAAACTGGGTTTAAAATCCTCCTTAATGGTATAGCCTGAAGTATGTGTCTCATTTATGTTAAAGATACAAAAGTTAAAAATAAAGGGGAGGAGGAAGGGCGTATCTGTGGTGTCAGCAAGGCATTTGGTAAGCTGATGTATAAAGGGAAGGTAATGGATCCGCTTGGATTCCAGCCAGCAGTGCTGGACTCGGGCAGTCTGCCGAGGCACATTCTGGGGCATTAAGTGCAATCACTTCCCGAGTGTGTTGAGCCCTCTGCATAATTCATCTTCCCTGTGGCCCACTCTGCCACGGGCCAGTCGTACAGCTTAGGTAGTTTCATTACCACTGCAACTTCTGGTAGTCACTCTTTCAATTCGGGGCAGTGTTTGACTTCTGAACATCTAGACATAGGTAGCTCTGTTTGAATTTACTGTGGAGGCACTGGCTTTCAACTTGCTGTTGCTTTGATTCAGGTGTTGGAAACTTGTTTCTGCTCTAAATTTTTGGTTATAAGTAAATTGCTTTAAGAAGATGGCTTTTTGATCTACGTTTTTTAATTTACATGTGTTATTGGTGTTATCATGGAAAACTAAGTGCTGCTGGGATTTCCTTTTAATCTATGTCATGTTAGCAACTTATTCTGGTACTACAGCTGTTCTTTACCTTATAGCAACAATGGAGGAAAAAAAGCTGTACTATCCGTTTTTGTGAATGCAGAAAGAACAGAAGGAAAAGGAATTCTTCATCAGTGAAAGGCACCTGGGTTTTTCAAAAAGTAATCAAGTGCTGCAGTAAAACTCACTCCCTAAAGTTGTCCAAGATGGAGGTTTATATCCTCCAACCTTTGAGAAGCATTATTCCGATTTTCCCCACCAGCCTAATTTTCCACCTTTTCCCATTTTATTGGTGATTTAAAAGCAAGGTGAATTATGCATACAACTTCCTCTTATGTCTCCTACAGTAAAAACTTTAAAGACATTCAGAAATATTTGCAAAGTTGACTTCCTGCTTCTTCCTATGCTCAGAGGGATGGGTTACCTCAGATATCATGATGACAAGCATACATAATTTTGTGAAATTAATTCCTCCAAGGTTGTCTTTAACTACTAGGATTATTTGGCCTCTTGTTTTACAGAATGACCAGAGCAAATCTGAATGTATAGACTCTAGTTTTGTATGTTTCGTTGTGTGCAGCTCCTTTAAAAAATGTTATGAAAGCATTTAACAAACTATAAATGTTTATAATGTTATAGTTTATAATATCAACTCTTCATGCTAACAGCTATGATCACTTTTCATTGTTGAAAAACTGGTTCGTAGCAAGAATTTCAGGTAAATATTTAATTTCAGACTGGGCTGAGATTATTCTTAAGATATTAATATGCACAAGATAACTGTGACCTGCACTTTGTTGAGATGCTGTGCCTTGAAAATATAAAATGACCTGCATTTCTAGCATGAGTGTTTATTTTCACTTTCTAAGAGTCTAATGGCCAAAACCTGTTTTTAAAATAGCTTGGGTTTCTGATGTGTTAATAACAATTAATCCTTATTCAAAGAGGTATTATTACAAGCTAAGCTTGTTAAATTAAACTGTTTGGTTTACCTTTCATTTCTCCTGGCTTCTTAGAAAATCTTCTTACTTTGAGTGATGCATAGTGTTGTTTACAGTTGTGGATGCAAAGAACTAGAAACATGGGACAGCATGTAGCATGTCTCTAGCATTGGGAGCGCACTGCACTGACATCTGTCCTCTTTCATTCCCACTACCTTGCTCAAAAAGAAGCCAAGGTCCAAAAAAACTTTTTAGTTTGAAGCTGTCATTTAACATTCTCCATGCTTCTGGAACAAAGCTATTTACACATGGGACCTAAATAGCTGCTCACAGCTGCTGCCAGCTTATACCCTGGTGATGATTATAGCTCCTCACCCTGACACTGGAGAAACTTCTTTTAAGTGAAGTATTTTGATGGACACCATGTTTCTTGTTTAGAGCCCTTGTCTAACCCTGTTCATGTTTCACTCGTTTAGAGGAAACAGCATTAAGCTCATCTCTGTTAAATACGGGGTGCCATAAGCACTTGAGAAGACAGAGTTTTAAGAATAGATGTAATTCAGCAACAGTATTGTGAAATGCTATAAAATGCCTTACACTAGACAGTACATTGTACAAACAAATTCATGCTTCATTTTTGGCAAGTTCCTCTGGTTCTGTTACTAGGCATTTTTTGTTACTGTAGTTGAACTACTCTGTGCCAGCTGTTTAACCATAGTTAAACATAGTTTTACTGAGCTTTCCCAAGCATTTAGAGTGTTGGATATCTAAAGACAAATTAATATGAAGTTAAACCAAAGACGGCAGTGTTTATATTGAGAGCATAAAGCACTAATGCTGAGAAATAGCTTGTGATCTCTTCCTCAACTTTGTTACCTATTCATTCGATAGTCCTACTGAAATAACAATAAGAAAAGAAATGTCTTGAGTCTTCTGTTGGTGTTCTTGTGTCCTGTGGAGTGGGAAAATGGCCCACTGGAATTGCTGACCTACTGTTCCCTCTTCCTACGTAAGAATTTTCTGATTCTTTCTTCCAGTTTGCTTTTATGTTGCCTTCCTCTTGCTTCTGAAGAGCATCCTCAGCCACCTTCTTCCTCCTTTCAACTTGTAGTCTCTTATTGTGCATTTTGATTTAAAACAAACATTTATTCAAGGAAGAGTGAAGAGCAGTATCCTATTCTGAAATATAAATAGAATTATGAAAAGTGAATTACAGGCAATGGAATTCTTTCCTTTCTACACCCAGGAGGATAGCTTAGTATCATTTTAAAGAGCCAACACATATGTGCTTCAAGGTGTCCATTCACAAGTAACCAAAACAAGTAACTTTTAAAAAATTATTGTACCTAACTTGTACAGATATTGCTGTACCAATCAAAAAGTAGCATTGTGTGATTAACAGGTCAGAAAATATAAAGACCCATACATTTCAACTTTTTTTATGATAGAATGAATAATGAGCACTCGTGTATCTTAGCAAATAGGTGCAAAATGTTAAATATAAATAATGAAAATATGCACAAATTATTAATTGGAAAGGAATGTTATTTTTTAAGAGTTCCTTTGTGTTGACATTGAGAATAATTACATTCTGTTTAGTTGCCTTCTGTAATGCTTTAGGGGTTTTTAGTAACCATATTAAGATAGCTTGGGCTTCCCTCAGTAGAAACTTTAATGACTAGCTTGAAGTCATTTTCTTTAAAGGAATTAATATTTAGACATAACATTAGCTATGAGGGTAATTAACAGGTTTAGAAGAATTAATGAATAAAATTAGAAGGACTGTAATTTGCATTGCCTAATGTCAACTTCTAAAGCTTTCTTTAAAAGTTCCTGCTAATTGAAATGCTAAATTGGTTTTATTTCATAAACAGCATATGGAAAAATAGTGCTGTAATTTCTTTGTAGGCTCCATTTGACTTGACACTTCATTGAAACAAAACATGGATTAATAATTTACTCCTATCTCTAAGCAGATACACTAAAGGTCCAAGGAACTTATTTTAAAATCTCTGAAATTTAATTCTATTTTGTGATTGGATTGGATTGGTTTTATAAGAAATAAATATTTTACCTTTTACTGTATATTGATAGGGAGAAGGGGAAGGAGAGAGAGATGGGCTTTTAAAAGTTTTTAAATAGGCTTTGGAGTTCAGTTTTGTGCCAAACCCAGTTCCTCAATAGTGTGAAAATGCCCTTTAACTGGAACATCAAATGCCTGCATCGTAGTTGACATGCTCTGTTGATGTTGAAATTGAACCAAGTTGATAACGTTCATACCTGTAAAGAAACTTTCTGTGCCTAACCTTCTGTAGTTTGGTATTCCTCCAAATTTGTAATACATTTTACTTGGGAAGTTACTTTATGGTCTTCCAAATTGTTATAAGAAAATAGACATTGCTAACTGATGTGGGAGTGGTATCCCAAAGCTTGTGATCTCTGGTGTGAAATCTTTTGAAGTGGAAAAAATAATAGCTTAGAAAAACTTGAAGATTACTTCGAGGAAAATGGATTTAATAAGTGGTTGCTTAATTGACATGTGACCTGTAGGGTTACAGATGCCAGACAGTAAAAATACAGTGAAAGAGCTGGGCTAATCTTTATTTAAATAATGCTTTCAGATGATATTATATGTGCAGATTGTAATCAAAATAACTATTTTATCTAAAGCCCAAGTAGAGACTGTAAGAGTTGGTACTTTATCAGTAAATTCCTCAGCCCCCCTAATTGCTTTCCTTTCTATACTTTCCTCGAATCAAAGAGGAAGCAAAACTATGACCCAGCTTAGTCAGTAATGGCCAGCATTGTGTAGTAAGAGCTGTCGTTCTCACCAGTGAAGCAAGTTTTGTGCTACCTGAGGGAAGTGCTTTTGATTGCAAGGCAGTTATGGTCCTTGCTGGGTGAGTCAGGATCTTCCGTGTTTGTTTGGGTATACCTCTTCCCATCCCAAACAATGTATTGGCAGTTTGAAGTTGCTTCATTTGCAGAATGCTTTTAATTTCTAAGTATAAATGAAGTAAATTGTCAGGAAGGGGTTTCCATCTTTTAAAACTTGTCATACTTCTAAAAAAAAAAAAAAGGTGAGTTTTTACTATGCCATTCATGGTTTTATTTCAGGGACAAACTAAAGGTTCTCGCGTTCTTGAATTACTCTGTCCATATGTGTCTGTAATTGATGCCTGCATCTTAAAAAGGATAAGGCTTGATGATTACTAACATTTTATTAGCATTGTTACATGATGTGATGGCATGTAGCAGTTGTGAGAGAGGATACTGTTCTCTGACACATTAATCCTGTGTTATGCTAGGCTGCTCACAGACCATTCACTTAGTCTTCATTACTTATTAATCTTCCATGTCATACTTTCTTCGTATCTTTTGGCTGTGATTATTCCTTACTTGGAGTCCATATTTAAGGGTATGGAACGTGGAATTTGTGAGTACTGTGGTGCACAGAGAGGATTAACACAGCATTTGTGGTTCCTTTTGATTTTCATGTTAATCGTTTGATAGTTTTTCTTCAGACCAGACAGTCAAGTTTTATTTCCTAGTTTTCACATAAAGTGACAAATAATTGCAGGCTTTCCAGACATCACCTGTAAAATTATTTATGAAAGTACAGTGATTCTTATCAGGTTTATGTGTAATTTAAAAAACCCCCCCACAAACAAAAACCCCAAACAAACAGAAATAACAACAACAAAACCATAAAAACCCCACACACATATTGTTTTTATGATCACTTGTTCTACTTCTTTCTCCTAGCAACAGTTAGTGGATATAAGTGGAATCTGTGGAGTGATTGGTTGCTTTAATGAAAGTCTTATTACCTGAAGTTCTGTGTAAGACATACTTTGATTATTGATAATTTTAAGAAAGTGACTCATATAGCTAAGGTGTATCAAAGGATATAGTTTATGATGTAAAATTAAAGTAGTTTTGTAGCAGTTAAAATACTTAAGTTGCCTGGTCCTACAGTGAAGCAGAAAAGACAATACAGAAACTGTAAAAGGAGATCTCCAAGTTAGTGGTTTCTGTGAGGTTGTGTGTTTGCTGCTGCTTGATGCTTGCTGTTGTAAGTTTGAAACGTTCTCAGATACAACTTGTCTGGGAGTAAGAATTGCTGGTTCCCTTGAACAAATAGGTGAAAAAACCTTATGCAATGTGCTTGTCCATGTATGCCAAAGCATACATACATATTTGGAGTCCATTTAAATTCAACTGATGTTTTGCCAATTGTCAGTTGTAAAGAAATAGTATCGATATAATCTTTCTCTTTCTGCACTTTTTTCTACATTTTTTTATTTCTAGTAGAGTTTTGCTGCTCTATTTCAAGGGGTAATGAGAAGGCAGGGAGATATCTTTAAATTTTCCATCATAGTAAGCTTGTCTTTGTGTGCACACATAAACAAACACACAGAGTATCTGGCTGTATTTAAGTCCTCAAAAATAAGATAACTGATTTTTATCACCAAAACCAAAAAATCCCTCATGCACTGTTTGGGAGATAGAGAGAGGCATACTCCCAGGTAAGGTAGTTCATGGCTTAAAGCAGCTTCCTGGTGTGGTTCCAGCTGTGTGTCTGTGTGTGTTCAGCCTTTAGGCTGTCTGTGACACAGTGCATCTAACATCAGTGTTATGTACAGTGATTGGCTCACGGGCATGAAGCTTGATATTTCAGGCTCCTGGGCCTGGGCAGCTAGCATGCATTAGCCTTCTAGATTTATATTTTAGCATTTTAACCAGTTCCAGTGATGGTCTTTTCCAGTGCTACCTGTCTTAATTTCTGCAAGGCATGAAAGAGCAGAACAGGGTATATATTGCCATCTTAAACACCTTGTTCTATTCTACTTGCTTGTTGTAGAGTCTTAGCCACTTTCGTTGTTCTTACAGTTGTCCTCAGGTCACCTGTTAACTGTTGTTATTTATGCTCCTTCCCCAGTCTGAAACCTGCATCTTCTTTTTTCTAGGTAAGAACAACCCTAGAATAAATTACTCTCTGATCTTTTTAGATGGGAGAAATAGATTCAGCACTAGATGTGGTTTACAAGATTGAATCATTCTTGTAGCTCAACTTGCTCGACTTTGAACCTTATCTGCTGCTGCTGTTTTGTTGTTTTTAATTTGTAATGAGTTCCAAAATTAAACTGAAGTGTTTGTGGTTACGTGAGCTCATGTGTGAAGGTAACACGATATCCATACTGATAGTCAGGATTTTTCTTGTTTAATTCCCACCAGCAGAAAATCTTAAATTTATAATGTTCAGCAAAATATCTGTAGTAACCCCTTAATCAAAATGTCAGATCCTGACCAGGAAACTTCTGTGGGAGATATGAAGAGGCAAATGGATCTAAAACTTTAAAATAAGAAAATTATACTGTATATACAGAGTGAGAATAGTATATGTGGACTCAAAATGGAAAACAACATTGCACTATGTGTGTGGAGTAGAAGTCTCTTTCACAGTGGCTAATGCTGCCAAATTTCTGCTGAAGTGGTGAAGAAGTCTAGTGCAAGATGTGGACAATGGTCAGAGACAGATGTTCTGACTTTCTGTCCTCCACCTGTCTTTCAGAGTAGGAAGGTAAAGATGCAAGAAAATCAAAGTCTTTGATGGTAATGATGTAAATTTAGAACTCTTCATTTATTGGAAACCAGTTGGAGGAAGATGATTCTTCAATGGATTGTGTCCTGACTAAGTACCTGAGGCAAATTGCTTCTGGATTCCAGGACAGAAGGTGCAAATACAAAATCAGAGCAAGGAACAAGTTGAAAGTTTGAAAGACAAAAATTTTTTGCCTGGTCTTTGTAGCCTGGAGGAAGAAGTAAAACAAATGAAAATATAGCTGTAAAGGAAGAAGCAAGAGTAGGACACAAATTGCAGAAAGCAAAAATACAGAAGCAGTAGATAAGATTTACTTCACGAGCAGACTTTCTCTTCTGTACTAAGTCTGTTTGAAAAGTGACCACTTCTAATCAGTTTTTAACCATTCGTCAACTGGCAATTACTTGCCCCACAGCCAAACTGTCAGCATTCTACATCCTGCTTCAGGTAAATAGGCTGTGGTAGCACGTGTCACTGGGGATAGAACAGTAATGAACAGTGGAAAACGGGGAAGGAAAATAGCCTCTTTTAGCTGAAACATCTGTTTGCAGAGTGATGTATGTGATCTTAATAAAAGGGCACAGTTACAAAAGAGACTTGCACTACCCTTAGGCCAGAGCACAGAGTCAAGAAAATAGACCTAGAACTACTGGCTCAAGTAAAGAAAGGTAATAGATCAAGAAGAATAACTAATGTCAAAGTAGTTTAATTTTGCTCTATGGCAAAAGAGTTGAACCTGTGAGTAGCTGTCATGTATTTTGACTTTATTTTCATACATCTGTCTTTTGTGACATTTTTGTAAGTAACGCATGGAAATGTGGTGTAAGAGAAGCTAGTGTACAGTAAGTGCAAAATTGATTTGATTAATATTGCTATTGATTATTTATGAATGAGTTGCTTTGAGACTGAAAAGGTATATTGAGCAGGGTTCCTTTAGAGACCTGCCTGCAGTTGGATTCTTCTTTTTATTTTTTATCTAGTGAACTGAATGGTAAAATAGAGAGTAACTGGAATCATTCTGCAGATGACACAACACTGGGGAAGGACTGTGCTGGAGAACAAGATCACATTTTAGAATTATCTTGCAAAACTGGAAAAATAATCTGCAAGCCAGTAGGGGAAATTTAGCAGATGTGAGAAGACATGACACTTATTCTTGAATAAATCAGAGCAGCCCTTCAGAAAAGGACTTGAATTTTTTTTGATTTATAGCACTATACTTTATCAAAAGGTAATCTTCCCACTGGGAATGTACAGATTGCAGTGTAGCCAGTAAAATGAGCAATGTCAACTTTATTTTTAATTCAGCATTGTCGGAATCTGTGCTGGAACACCATGGTCCACTTGGGAAGTCACATTTCAAGAAAGACTTGGCCTCCTTCAAGAATGAACAAAGCCATCATGGGTGATGAGAGGCGTAGGAAACATTGATTGAAGGAAGAGTAAGCCTGTAGAAAAGAAGACAGGAGATTGTGGTTTTCTAATACATAAAAGGCTGTTGCAGAAGAAATAAAGGTGTTGACCATGATAAGTAAAAAGGTTCCAAACTCAAGCCAGAAAGACTCAAAGGAGGTAGTAGAGAAACCTTTCTAAATGTCAGATTAATGAAGTAGTGGAGCAAATTGCATGCAAAGGCTTTGAATTCTTATCACTGCTGGTCTTTGAAGAGCTGGTTAAAGATGTGCAGCTATAGTTTTTCCCACTTTTAAGAGTAAGGTGGAAATGCGTATCTTTTTTATTATTCTTTTAATCGTTTTCTTAACCTGTTTTGTTCTGAAAGTTTCTGACTGACTGCCTGGAATAGAAGTATTCAAGTTGAGGCAAGATAATATCAGCAGTTAAATTTACATGTCCCTCTGTTTGAATTCACATTCTTTGAGAATGAAAGTGAAACAACAGTTTCTTTATGGGGGGTGAGGGAGTGTGGAGATTGTTGGGGCGGGGGGGAAAGGACAAAAAAAAAAGACATCTTCTTTCTTTCAGGAAGATTCTTATCATATTGGTCAATTAACTGATGAAATTTTCCTTTGATTCAAACATAACATATTAGATTCAAGAGACATTTTAATTTGAAACATCCTTTTAATGCTCTAATAGAAATTTTAATTCTAGCAGTTAACATCTTCAGATACCTTCAGTTTTAGGCAACATATGTTTGTACAATCATAAGCCTTCAGGCAGAAGTCTGTCCTCTCATTTCTCTGAGAGGGATCTCTTCAACATGACTGTGAAGGTTATTTTTGCTTTCTAACGCTACTTTCTCTGTTTCTTCAAGGAGAGTCATCTATGTGGGGTTTTTTTACTGCAATCTGTGTATACAGAAGAAGCCCTCTGTAGCTTCATTAAAAATTCATTTGTTTTATATTTGACAAAAAGCTGAACAATGCATTAGACTAAATTGTCAATTATAATTTTATGCAAGACAGTGTAATTACATGAAAAATAGCCTTAACATTAAGAATAAAATTGATCATAGGATAGTGCTAATGCATTTATATGCGATGAGAGTAGGTTTAATTATAGTACATTTAAGACTGGTATGCCAAGGGCAATAACCTTTATGACAACATGGGAAAGTTTAATAAGCATGAAACATCATAATAACAATGTAGACTAAACCTTCCTTGCATCCAAAAAGCTGAAATGCAAAGAAGTTTTTATTTATTGCCTCAGGTAAAAAAAAAATCTGTAGAAACAGATAAGTGACGACAAAGCTTTGATGTTAATAAACCCAAATGGAAGTAAAAAATCAAAGTGTGTAAACTGCTAGGTTATAAAAAGAAAGATGACAGAGTTATACCCTGTAATTAGGTGTAATTTGTGCTTTTGGCACAGCTATTTGTCCTGCATGAATGAGAGGTTGTCTTATAAGTTTTCTTGTCCCTGTATGTGTAGAATGGCAGTATGGGCACATCCCACTTAAAACCTCCCTAGGTTTTCTTGTTTTTTTCAACAAGTATTTGAAAGTAGCAGGCATATTGATCCCTTCTTGTGTATTATAGTCAATTTGCCCTTCCTAGTATTTGAAAATAATCATAAGCTCAATGTTTATAAAACACTTACAGGTAGAAACAAAGCAATAGTTTTAGAAAAATGCAATTCAATCACAAAATGAGTTTCTACCCTGAGTATAAATCAGATTTACATGTCATACAAATAAATTACAACAAAAGTAGAAAATTAATAATCCAATTACATTTTTTAATGACTTGTTCTGTTTAGCAGCTGCATAATTGGCAGTCTCATCCATATTTTAAACTATTGTAGAACAAATTGCTGCTAATTAAATAATTCAATTTAATTGATTCCTGTCTTTGTTTTATGGTGTGTCTGCATGAGACATTACATTTTCAGTGCTGAAATGTATTTTACAACCATCTCTTTCTGCCATTCACCATAGAAACTTAGAAGAAGTCTGTTCTACTTTTTGTGCTGCAAAGAAACTAAAAAAGTGTATTGATTCAGGGGAAACTGCAGATGTTATTAATGGCTATATGTCAGTTTTTAGACTTTCCTGTTTAGGAATAATTACTGTATTTTTAGACGTAAGTTCTCTATGTCTTTATGAGATTACAACAATTTTGGTACTGGTATGTGGTTTTATTCTCTGTGAAGTTCACAGATCTCATTTGGTGGGATGTGAAATACTCTCACAGAGCATCTTTTGGTTAGCTGTTACATGTTTAAGGTTGTAAATTCATGACATGCAATGCAAGATTACTGCTCCAGCAGTGCAAAGCCACTTGCCAAAACCTATTTTTCCCTTACACATTAAAACAGTTGAAACAAAATGAAAAATTAGTATGATTCCTTTTTATCTTGACCTAAATATATTTTGCTCTGTTTTCAGTGTTTGCTTTTTTATTTGAAATCTGAGTTTGACATGTTCAGAAGCTCTCAAATTATTTTTGTGACTGCTGTAGCATGGTCAGTGTTTGCTGGTGGCAAGAGGTGGGCCTCTGCTTCCTGTGGATACCCTTCTGTCTTTTGGCACATCCTTGAGAGGATGTATGCTTGTATGGCAGTGCATAAATCTATTCGTTTCTTTCCAGTTTTCTTTCCAGTTCATGAAGCCTTTTTCAGGAGTTCTCTCTTGAAGGGTGAACTCCTTGGTGGAGAGAGGGTCTCTCTGATGATTTAGACATTTCCTTTCTGTTTGGGCTGGGGGGCTGCAGGTTCCCTTGTGGGGGGTCTCTGTTCATTCACAGGTGAGGGATACTTTCCTCCCATGCCAGTGTCACTCCTGATGCTGTTATATGCCTCTCTTCCTCCTGAAGTCATAACTTACTCCAGAGCTGCTCTGACCACATTGGGAAAAAAGATTTGGCAAGACTGTAGCTTCTTCTGATGCTGAAGGAATAATCTTATTATAAAACCAGTTATGTAAGTATTTCATTTCAGAGGTCACATTTTGGTAAGCTAAAAAGGTTGGCTAAAATGTCTGGAAGCCTTTGTGTTTTATTATGTAAATAAAATTTTAAAAAATTCCACAAAAGAAATATTTCAACTTTTGCCCATGCTGTCTGTACTTTAAAATATTTTAAGATGATTTAAGTGGAAAGTCATAGTATATGACTAGGATGCTACTGAAGTAAGTTCAGCTCTTCTGTCAAGATTGGGTGAGATGCAGCAGAATTTCAAACATCCGTGGGGTGTGACGAGCAGAACTTTCAAAAAGATTTCAGTAACTGTCCAGTGATTTTGTAGTTACAAAAGGAGATGCATGTAGGGAGGATATAAATGAGTTTGTCCCATCCCCATGGGATTTCTGCAGCCTTAGAACTTCTAAGAAAAATTTAGAAAACCCTGTCTGCTTTGTATTTTCTACAAATGCCAAAGATGCACATTTTTCTACCTTACCTGTAAAACCACTGTCTTTAAAATGTGCTCTGATTGTTATTTGTTTTATCTTTTCTGATATGTGATATTGTTAGTGACACATGGATGAATATTTCTTATATAACTCAGAAGTTAGAAAATGCTGATCTCAGGAGAGTTCTCTAAGTGTGGTTCATGCTGATCAGTTGCTTAAAGGCTTTTTTTTTTTTCTTCCCACTGTGATTCACTTTTTAATTTTATCTGTGGTTTTTAAGCTACATTTTCTAACTGTAGGGGAATGAAAAGATTTGACCTGTACTTCTCTTGTAAGTCCTGTGGCAGAGCCATGCCTTAAATAGTTCGACTCATGGTCTTTTCTCCTCCTAACACTGTGAATTAATTCTGTTTCTTGGGCCCAAATATATGTTCACAATTGTTGCTATTTTTGAAGCGCTGGTGCTTGTTGAAAATTAGCACAATTTCAGAACTACTGACACTTTGCTCCTAACCAGATGACAGCTCATGTTTAGTTAACAAAATCCATTCTGTGTTTTCTTATGCCCACAGTCTGTAGACATAAAAGTGTACCCTAGCTTAGGATCAGTCTTCCCCTCTGCATTTCTGGTCATGATTTGCTTTCCTCTATTGTTTCCCTTTCCCCCCAGTCAATTATAAATACATCTTTATTATAAGTACTTCCTCTGTACACAAACTTCTGTCAGAACTGAGGTTCTTGCTCTCTCTGGACTACCCCAAACCAGATTCAATTTTCACCTGAATCATCTCACACACCAGCCAACAGGGGTAGGGATTTGAGGCAGGCAGTTCATGGATCTCCTCTGAGCCTAAGCAAAGCCACAACCCCTCTGGTCATGCCAGCTGCCACCTTTGTGTCAAGACAGTCTGGTTTGCAGGACAGAAATGTACATAGCATGGCTTCCTTGCCGCGCACCACTGCTCTGCAACTATTCCTGTCAAACCCAGTAAGTCTGTATGACTTTGGATGAATGACTAGTAATTTATTTAGGACTTCCAAGTAGTCTTACTGTAGAGAATTTGTCTTCTCTGTCAATTGCCTGAATTCATTATGTTGTAGGGGAAAAAAACCCAACAGAATTTTCTTCTAAGTTTTTTTGAGGTGAATGAGTTTGTGAGATTTCTAACTCCAGTATAAAAACTAGAACTGTTTTGCTTGTTTTGTGTGGCTACAAAGATTTTATATTTATATATATATATATATAATGATTAGAAGAAGTGTATGTAGATTAAAACTAGGATAATGGATACGTTATCCTTTTTCAAATATTTAACTGTAATTACATTAGATTTATAGATAGGAGAATATTTATTTCTACTTGTTCTGCCTGTGGACTCTATATTGGTTCTGGAGTTCTGTCTCTTTTTGATGGTGTGAGGTTTTTTGAGTCATTAATTTGATGGATGTCAAAGCCTTGCCTTTGTTTAAAGTGTAATAACATCTTTATTTGAGAATGTATGGGGATGTTATCATCTGGAAATGATGTAAGACAGATTTGTATTCTTTAAAGCACTTTTGTTCCAAATAATAATGACTTGTGTTCTAAATGGTACTTTAGAGTGTGGTTAGATCAGTGGCTTTAATCATCATAGCAAACCAGTTCCCTCCAAAGGTGATGAGTGCTGTAAATCAGACCTGCTTAGGTCATCATATCAAATAGATAGGCCCTGTAGTAAGGAGTTAAGTTATTCTTTGCAAGAGAAGCTGTAAGTTTTTAGGCCCAAGAACAGAAAACGTGTGCTTAAGGAAACTAGCAGGAGTTGCAAAAGTTGCAAAAGAGTTACTAATTGTGACTTAGTAGTAACTGCCTGCCATGGAGGAAGCACCTACATAATTAAGGATAGTCTGGTGTCATTGTCTTACCTACTCCATCTCTACCTTTCCTGTTAAGAACATTAACAAAGGGCTAGATTTTCTTAGTTTAAATAAAAACCCTGTTCTGCTTTAGGAACATAAACTTCTATATGAAGATTGTACCGTGTTTCTTCAGTAGGTTATAACCTGGCTTTCTTGTAGTGTTTTTTGGTTCCAGATTCTGACCCTGCATACACTAAACACATGCTGATAATAATCCTTTCAGAGAACCTTTTATTTGTTTTGGTTATGAGAAATTTTTTTCATGTTCCAGAAAGAAAGCACAGCTATTGATCCTATGTCATTTCACCTATTTCTGTAGTTCTGTACTTTACATTTTCCAGTGTCTTTGGATAGAACTGTGGTGGGTTCTCATGACATTTTTGCAGCTGAGGTGATGATATTTAAGTCTTTTAAAATCAGCTTTCAGGATTTGCATTTTACTGAATTACTTGTATCTGCCAGTATTAAGTAGGTCATAAGTATTCTAGTCTGATTTTTAAAGCAGTAACAAATTTTGCCCTTTATATGGCAGTGAAAATAACATTATATAATTGCTCTTGTTTTTAGCTCAAATTTCTGGAGTGCACCACAAAGTCCTAGCTTCTCTGTGGCCATTGAAAGTGTCTAGGAAAACCTAACGACCTTGGTGATTTCTGACAAACAAATGAGGGTTACTTATGGCAAGCCAGCATTGTTGAATTAGAAGCTATATTCCAAGCCTGCTTGTAAGTCTTCACAAATCCTATCACAATGGAAGCCATGGAGTAACAAAAATATTGTGAAACAAATGCCTCCTGGGTGGCTAATTATTGGCATTCTTTCCTTTTTACTCAAAGGGAAGCTCTCTATCCTCCCTGTAAAATGCTGTCTGATTCGGGAGCAAGAATGCTTTGGGGTGGGGAGCTGAAATCTCTTCAGTGGTTTGTTTGTGAGGGATTTCTTATTTATGCTTTTATTTTATCACAGAAAAATAGTTCTCAGAAAGAACTGCATTAAATCCTTACTGTCACAAAAGACTGATAATACCTTGGCTTTCTCTATTAAAATATCATGTAAACAATTACTGCATTATTTGTGTGGTTCATGGATGTTGTTCCTGTTTGAAATAAATGTTGAATTCAGAAGAACAGTTAATACACAATCTTAATTTAACATTTTGTTTAGATGAACTAATGGAGTGAGAAGGCTTTTCAATTTATTATACTTTCTTTTTAAGGGAATGCCAAAGCTTTTCTGCTGATTTGAAGTAAGATCTTATGATCATGTTACTGTTTATTGTGCACTGTAGAGGTTGCAATTATTTCCTTTCTCTGTGCATTCCTGTATCAGCTTGACTGTTAAAAGCTTTAGATGCCATAATGTTAATCAGAAAATTACAATGGTGTCATTGCATTCTCATCTTCATGGAAAAGTGGCAGTTTTCAGGAAGGAAGGAATAAAAGGCCAGCATATGCCTTTTTACGGCTGCCTAGAGGTGATTCATGTTATAGAAGGTTTTCAATGAGTGTGAAAAATTAGAGCCTCAAAGTTGAGACAAATTGGGAAACATTCTAAAAAATAAACCCTCAAATTTAGACAACCTGGAGAAAGAAGAAAAATATTTCCCCAAATTATGATTTTATACTGGCCATTCAAGTCACTAAAGCCTTTCTCACTTGGATATTGCTTCTGTTCCATTAACTTCAGTTCTTTACAGAAAATGGGGAAAGATTGTTGTAAATGTGAACAATAATCTTTGGTGATACCTTCTTGATGGCCTGGCTTGTTCCAAACTGCACCAAGGGAAGGGAATTTAGTTGTAACTTCACAGTGTGAAACAGCTCACCTCAGCAGCAGAAAGCTCTCGTAGAGCAGCCAGATCCTATGGTAGAGAGTTAGGAAAAATCTTACAATTTCTTATTTCCATTTTTTTTTTTTTTGCATTAATGAAGAAACAGGTTTATAATTTAGAAGTAATTGAATAGTTTAATCATGGGGGTACATAAGCCACACCAAACCAAACAAACAAGTTAAAAAAAAAAAAAAAATCCAAAAAACCCACAAACCAAACCTCTCCTTAATTCAAACAGTGGTTTACAGTATTTAAAAATCCACAATTAACTTACCATTTTTCATATTTTTTTAAGACTATTATGGTTACTTTTGTCTCTTCCCTTAATAGTGTGTACCTATCTCTGTGTGTGTATATCTGTATGAAAATAAAAGCATCACTGTTTGTCCAAATGTGTATGTTGTAGCTAAGTAGTCTAAGAGAACTACTTTAGATCAGTCAGGCTTGTAGGGTTTTTTTTATACATTAGTAAAAATGAAATAGATTCTGTGATCTGTAATCAGGATAGATCCACTGACTTAATCTGAGTTTTCTGATTTACATGAGCTTCTTTGGGTTTACTAAAGAGAAAAATTGAGCAGAGACTAGATAGCAAAAAATAGGAGGAGGCAGATGGGACAAAGTGAAAATGTTGTACAGTCACTTTGAAGATCAAATGTAAAAAAGCAGAAAGTTGAACTGGGAAGTCATGCTCCCTGACCTAAACTTGGAATTCAGAATATGGGGAAAATGCAAAAATGGCCTAGGAATTTCTCTGGGCTATGTCATTTAGAGAGACTAGTCTGTGTGTATAAACAGTTCATCATTTTTATACTGAAAGATGGTTTTGAAAAAAAGAGATCTTCATATTATGCTTAATCCCTGTGTGCTTAAATTCTGATTAAACTAACAGAGCATAAATGTCCATAAAGCTGAGCACAAATTTAAGTGTCTTTGTCAAATGGAAATGGACTTAAGTTTTGCATGTGTTTAAATGTTCTGATCTGCCAAGGTCTACTGAGTACTCTTACTTGTATTCCTGATTCTAGTGAAAACACGATCTGCTAGGTTAGAGATGTGAAGTCAAAGATGTTTGGGGATAATGTTGTAGTTTTGCTGCCTCTTAGTCCTGTTTGTAGCTGCTGTTGATCGTTAACATTTGTAACAAACTTCACAGCTGCTGTTGATGAGTTAACGAAGGCAATAGGCTGTGTTATGCTGTAATTGGACTGTCCCTGTCATCTTCACTTGTAATGTTTTCAATTCTGTTAAACATTATTAAACTTGTGACACCCTGTGGATGTGGTGAGCCATTGCATATTATGTATTGCAGCAAAAGATCTATTTTAGACACCCTTTTGGGGTAGAGCCTTCACTTTTCAAAACTAGGGTGTCTGCAGAGTCTAGAGGCAAGAATAGAAGTCATACTTATCTTCAGCATCCTGCATTTTACAAATAAACTTATTTACTGGACCAAACAAACACGTTTTGTTTTGTCATCTTGACACTACCTTGGTGTAATTGATGTTTCCGCGACAGTCTTGCAGTCTTCTGTCTGTGTGCACAGCAGCAGTACAAGAAACAGCAAAGGCAAGCAAAGATTTCTGAAAGGAACAGTCTTCCCTGAACTTTGTGTCATAAACCCTTGAAATTATTCTGTAAAGCAGCTGTTAGCAATAGTTGTTGTGTTATCAACTAATCAAGTAAGGTGCTAAACCAGTGTTGTGTGGACTTTTAAATCATTATACTTGTAGTGCTCTTTGGGGATTTGTGAAAGAGATTGTTAATCGTGCATGGTTGGCAGATGCTAGAGGATAGGTCCTTGTGGGCAACTAACTGCATCTTGAAGTATTCACTATAATGTTTGCACTTCACTATAAAGAAGTGTTTCTCCATCCAACCATGTTTTACTGAAGCAAGTTATTTTGTGAAAGCATTGTATCCTCACCTGCTGATAACTATTTACTGGTGATTTAATGATTTTGCATTATATCACACCCAAGAGAAAAGGGAGTGTGATGCATTTTTGGTACCTTCATGGTTAAAACTTGGTATTCTAATATAATGTGGTAAAATACTGGACATTTTTTTGCAAATAACTATTTAGCTTGGACAGAAGGCAGGTAAATTGTGAAATTGTATTTGTATAACTACATGCATGCAGATACTCACACTTTTAGGAGCTGGGCCAGCAGTTGTGCCCCAACACTTGTATGAGGCAACATAAAAGTTTATGGGTTTCTGAAGTCATAGCTGCTTACAGTTTCCAGGTAGCTCCAGAGTCTTATTGATAGATAATATTACTCAACCTTTTTCTTTAGAAGCCTGCGTTCAGTTCACAAGTGTCAA
The DNA here is from genome assembly GCA_013399015.1 of Galbula dea. Taxonomy (NCBI): domain Eukaryota; kingdom Metazoa; phylum Chordata; class Aves; order Piciformes; family Galbulidae; genus Galbula; species Galbula dea. Next base: position 279,023 of record VWZX01008725.1, on the reverse strand, counting down.
AATGTAACTGCTCACTCTGAAAGGAGTGAAAGAGCTGGGTCTGAGTCATTTCACTTGTAAGAAGATGGGTAGGCATCTAAGAGTGGCTATCGGAGATGAGGACTAAGCTGTGGATTGAATTAGCCAAGGTTAGTGGCAGAAAGGTAATTCAAGCATCATAAGTATACCATGATATCTGAAGACAGTAGACAAAGAGTAGCCCAAGCATTTAACTAAAAAAGAGTAGAGACACATGGTAATTTGAGAGAGGTGTCCACCTTGCCTATATTGGACAGACCATCACCACATGGACTGCAGGCAGTAATCTGCTCACTGACTACAACTGACACTGTATATGGTGCTGAGCAAGACCTCTCCAACTGTGAGACTTTTCCAAGCTCCCCAACTTGACCTTTGTTTACAGTCCAGCCATTGTATATGTAGCTTTTTAATGCTTTGTACCTTGCTCACTGTTATGGTTTGGGTATTGTCAGAAATGTGAATACATTGTCAATATGAAAATAATTGTGTGGTAAAAACTGTTTAGGAGCAAACATCGCTGCACATTAAGATATAATTAGGAATAACTTCTAGTTAGCTGTGTATCTTTGCTGCCTTTTGGGATATGATTTTTATCTCCAAAGAGTAACCTGTCTATTAAAACCTACATTTCTCTTTTAAGAATGCTTTGTTCTGATAATTGCATCCTGTTTGTCATTTTGGCATGCTTTTTATTGAAGCATCACACTACAAACCTGTATTTGGCATGTGTTAGCATAGTAGCTTAGACAAAAGACAATTTCAGGCTATGGTCAGATCCTTGCAACGTGTTGTATTTTATGTGTCTGTTGTGGTGCCTAGGAAGATGACCTTAGAGCAGGACTGTACCAGAGGGTGATGTGATGAAGAGAGAAGGTTGATGTCTTTGCAGTAAAAATCAGTGAGGAAGGTTGTGGTTTTGATTCAGGTGATGGAGAAAATAATTTTGTGTGTTCTGATTATAGTGCAGGTTTGCTAATGCACTTGCCTAGAAAGTAGTGTTCGAGGTGGTCCATCAAGGAATGGCATATTGCAAGTTTGTTCTGAGGTCAGTGGTTTGAAGAAAAAGACAGTTATTAGTCTTTGATTGGACTACTGATTTCTGTGCCTTAGGGAGTGTGAAAAATGACTTTTGTAGATGTGTTAACAGAAAACAATGACAGCTTGATGGTAAGTCTTAGGTGACTCCTACCCATGAGTTACACTCATATACTAGTGCAGTAAAAACCATAAAGTAACGCTGATTTTCTGAGTCATGCTGGAGATAAACTGTAGCAGTTCATATTATTAAAATATGAAATTAGAAAGTACAGATTATCAATAAGCTATAAAGTATTTCCCATCAGTTGGGTATTCTGTTCTTGTTTGAAATATCTTTAGCATACTCTGAAGAGGTACCTTTTCTTTCCTGTCTGTTCAAGGGAGGTCAGGTTAAGTTGCAAGGCTTCTTTTACTTCTGGAATTGCTTTCCAGTTAATCAATATTGAATGAGATTACAGGCACCTATTCTGTATGTTTTTAGGCATGAAGTAACCTCTAATAAAGATTTAAGAACTGGTAACTCTGGAGCTTAGAACAGGTGAATGTTGTTAACTGATATTTTACTTTTTTCAGTTATCAAATTGGATTCATGCTGATGACTTTAAGTACTGTTGTTGGGGTTTTTTTAATTACTTTGTAAATAGCTGTTAGAGTTGAGCTTTTCTGAAGCTTTTTGTGAGTGTCCCAAGATTAATAATCACAGAAAATTTTTAAAAAGCTAGCTGGCTTATTTCTAGCATGTTTTCTTCTTCAGACTGCTTTTGAAAGCACTCTGTGTTTAAAACCCTAGCATGGATTTAGAATGGCTTTGAAATAGTTTTCAAGGTGGCAGAATAGAGAGAGTGTGACATGACTACTTAATCTCTAGCTGGGGCCAAGTTCTTTTTACGTAATCCTATCATTCTTGCAATGTGATAATGCAATTGGTGGAGTAAGTGACCAATGGTTGCAAACAAACAAAAATTTACAGTACCAATCCCTTATAATTTGGGACTGGAGTATACAACAAGTTGGTTTTGAGGATCCTTGTTATTGGTAAATTTAAATGCACTCATCCTTTTTATTATTACTACTACTGTTGTTATTTCATTTTTTGTTACAGATGACAGGTTAATATTGTCTTAAAGGTGTATATGAAAAGAATTCATGTTCCTCCACCATTTTTTACAACCTGGTATCATAAACTGAACCATCAACAGGCTGTAAAATCAGAATATGTATTTCTTTGAAAAGTATTGTTCCATTATAAGCAAAACAAGAGACTTATTTTCTAATGTAATTGTGGCTATAAGCTGAAATGTAAAATACTTAATTTTACAAATTTCTACATTGACATTCCCTTTTGTTGTGTTTCATAAATATTTGGTTTGGTACAAAAGTCTCTGCTGTGGTTTTCACCTTGCCTCAATCTTGACTAAGTCATTAAAGTTTGGTTTTGCTGGATCACTTCTGTGAATCTTAAATCAGTGTGTTGAAAATTCTCTAAAGAAATAAATCCATCTGAACGTTAAGAATCAATTCTACAAAGGTGATTAAGGTTTTGCTTTTCCTTTAAAGATCAAACTTCCTATAATAATTCCCATATAATCCCTGTGTAGTTAAATAACACAGTAGTCATAACATGTGTGAAATGTATGCAAGGCATCAGCCCAAAAGTTTAACTCTTAATAAAAGAAGGATCAAAGGACTTCACTGACATTATTTTATTTTAAAATAAAACATGATACAGACATAAATGTTAGTCTGAGTAAAAGGCTTTTATAGCATGTATTTTGGGTATATTATAAATTAAAACAGGTTCTCCTTGTCTCAGCCACAGAACTCTCACGTGCCTTTATCATCCTAAAACAAATGTTGTTTTGGTTTGTTCACCACTTGGTGGTTTGGTGCTGGAGAACGCTGCTTCTGTGAAAAGGGAGATGATCTGTCACATGCAGCTTTCCTTCTGTGCAAAACTGTGTATGTTTGAAAATGTGCTTAAAGAAATACTCTGAATGGAAGGCTCTTGTGTGCTTTTAACTTGATAGGTAACTCAGAATAACTAAAGAGTTACTTTGAAATTAACTATGTTGCTGTAGGCTACTGAAAATAATGGAAGCTACAATATCCTTTTAGTAATTTCACTGAATTATAAAGACAGCTCACTAGCTTTTTCCTGTATTGAGATTTGTCTTTAGAGAGCCAGTTGTGTGGGCTTACACAGTTGGCTTCTGGTCTTTAGAGGTCTCTTGCTAAGATGAACTGGTTTCATCGCCCCCAGATTTTCTTCTCTCTCTAGCCAGTTTTCTACTAACAAATTAAATACGTGTTTCAGTTTGAACGTAGTGGGTGTGTTTCCATACGATTATTATGTTGGAATTGGATATATTTTTGCTTTCATGTTAAAAACAAAAAAATCACTTAGTAATTTGAGATTTAATTCTTTGCTTTTCAGATTATGTGCTTTTTGACAATCCAGGAAATAACTGTTGAGTTTCTGTTAGTTTGAATGTTTGCAATTATAAAGGGAAATTGAGGCACTTCAACTATCTGTGCTTATAAAAGCCCAGCAATGTGTGTTGAATTCTGAGATTTAAAATATTGCACAGATAACTTGTTCTGTAATAGGAAAGTTGAGATAAAGATTTAGAAGCCCTGTTTGGAGAAGTTGGGTGACTCAGTTACCTAAGAAGGAAGATGGCTAGTGAAAAAAAAAATCAGCATAGTGCAGAGTCTGGGCATTGTAAAGTATTGTGCAGATAATGTGTAATGTGAAACTGTCTCGTTTGTATTCTCAGAAAAATCTAGAGGTAATCAAAATTGCTAACACAATGAGTTTTGTTACATTTATTAGGAAAAAAAGACTGAGAGCCCTTAAGACTGCTTTGAAGTTTTGCTTGCACACAATACAGTGTCGTGATAACCATCAGGTGTAAATGGGACAAAAGGGACTTTGGTCTTCTTGTCTTTCCAGAGCAGACCGTCTTTCGAGGCAGAATCTCAGCTCTTCTAGCTAACAGATGCTCAGAAAAGGGATTAGCTTCAAATTTATTTCCAGATTGTGCTTTCTTATTTCAGACTTTGTGCGTTGTAACTGCATTGCCAGTTTTGTAATTGAAGACTTAACTCTTTGCTAAACTAAAATTAATGGTTTTCTGCTTTGCTTGCACAATCATTTATAAAGAAACACTTCCTGGAGAAACATATAGCTAATGGTGTAGCAGAATGTGGCATATGAAGGCCAGTGTAGAAAAGCTGAAATAGCTATCTGACATATTGTATGTCCACTCTCAAAGTACTGTATGCAAAACTCGGCAAAATTGATTTTCACATTCTCAGCACTCATACTTGGGGGGTGTATCTATCACAAATGCTCTGCATTTATCTTTCCTGTCAGAGTCAAATTCCCTTTGTTGCAATATGTGGGAAGTGTTTGTTTTCCTTTCTGCTGCATTAGAATTTTGAAGTAATGACGTGTCAGTGTCTTATATTATATACTCCATGAAGGATTCCCGAAATTCATAATGGTAACTGAGATACCAGTAGCCTTAGGAGGAGTTTCTGACTTTGTACAGCTCTGTGGGCATCTGCAGGAGGGACTTGCTGCTCCATTGCATCAGCATCTTGTCCTTCAAATTCAGGACTACAAACACACACTGTACTTCTTCTGGTTTGTTGATGGGTGGTAGCTGCCGCTGTGAGAAAAGCTTCAGCTACACGCTTCAAATGGTCCAGCTACCTCTTGTGCTGCATACTTGTTAGGCTGCACCCTTTAGTACCATGTTGAGTTAACTGAGTTAATTCAGCATTTAAACATTTTTCTTTGATGCCAACAAATTCTGAATATCAGCTCACTATTTTCTGAAAGATATCTTATTCTCTATAGCATTGCTCTAAGTTGTGTGGGGATACAGAGAGGCTTATCATAATACATCTCTTCCTGAAAATGTCTCCTGATAACTGCTCTGGTAGCTGATCTTTTTTCCTTTTCATGTTTCCTTTACCCTAGTTGCTCTTATGTCATATATTATGAGGGTTATCTGAGATTTGTTTTCAAGTACTGGTATCACTAGAGTTTGAAAAGTATTGTTTACTCCCCCAGATAAAGTTCTTTGCACGCTTTAACAAGCCAAGACACTATAGCTTTCAAACTTTATTTCAAATAGTGAAAAGTTTGTTACATTTTAAGTGGCATTTTTTTGTAAAAGATGTAGTATAACACCATCTCTCTCTTTTCAGCTGAAGAGTCAAAGCAGCTTTTCTATAGGTAACGCAGAAACTCTATAGCATTCATTTCTATATCCTATGACTGTGAAGAAAATCTCCAAATATAAACATAAACAATGCTCAGCTTATCTTTCATTTTTCTAGATTTTTCTGAAAACATAAATCTGCAGGAATGGTTAGTCTCTTTTAGTAATTTAAATGAAGTGCTCAATGCTGAAAATGTAAGTGTGGATGATAGCTATGTGGTTGCTGATCAAAGCAGCTAGAGAGAGTGCAAGTTGTATAATGACTCAGATGTCCCCAGGAGCTCTAGGCTTAATCATACAAGATAATTGTGCTTTGAACACATATAAACTCTCCCCTTGTTGTCCATTTTTACCTTTTCTTCAGATGCACCTAGTAATTCATGTAAAAGATAAGTAAAGGTCTAGACTTCATGACCTTAGAGGTCCTTTCCAATCCTATACATTCCCAATTTCTCTGTTTCTCTTCACTATTTTCTTTTTCCTTCTGTTGCTGGAAATGCTTCAGAAGGTGGAATGAAGATTTCCTCACCCCCAATCTTGCGTAACAGCTGTACTCCTTTGGTTCCTTGTGGAGTTTTGTTTTTAAGGCAGAAATGTTCTTGCAACATATTAGGTTAAACAAAGAAGGAGTTCCTCTCCAGTTTTTCATCCATTATAAAACATGAATTGGCAACAGAAAGGAATTTAAACACAATAAGCATGTCAATCTTAGCTTTGTGCCTTGGCACTTTGGAGGAAGGCATGCTTTCTGCACCATGCACAGTCTGTCAGATTTTAAAATTGGAAAACGTGTTGTCATTATCAAAGATGAGCTAAAAAGCAAACAAAATATGGTATTCACAATAATCATCGTGGTGCATCCTAATACTCTTTCTCCAGTGAACACACTCTTACATGGTAAGTATGCTTTGATGAAATTGGGTATACTTGTAGAAGTTTGTTAGAGGCCAGTGTCCTGCTATGTGCAGTGTTTCAGAGCCATTGTTTTGCTTTCAACAGCATTCTATTTGAAACAGTTGGTTCCTTGCCAAATAAACTGTATCTATTTCTGTCATGACATAGGTGTCAGAGCAGGATGTTGTCACTGCATTTGCAGATACCGCTGGAGCACTCTTGTTCAAGTAGCTGGACCTGAAAAATTCCTTAAGTCAGTCATACGTGAGGCTTGAAACCTGTATAGCTACTTTGTTCATAGTTACAAAATCACTGTGTGAAACAGCAGCTGCGACCTAGTGTCTGCAGTTTGCGTGCTTTCTGCTACGTGTAAGGTAAGTCCTGTTGGACAGTGAGCACTGGTGCCATCTGTCTGTCAGTGGCCTTTCATTGCCGAGATCCCCGGCGCGGTAGTACTCGGAAGGTGCAGTGATTCTGTGTGCAAGGCACGCTGTTGTTGTGTTAGCCCACTGACACCTTCAAGTTTGGAAGGAGAGTCATCATCTGTATATTCTGCTGAGGTGTGCTTGTACAGTGCTGTAATGGGTCATGTTCACATTTCCAGCAGTGCAGTCAAAAGTGAAACACTCATCTAGCACATTGCTTGGAGTTGCAGCTGATGGCCATGATAAAGAGTTGTATTTGCTCTGAGTTCCAGCCAAATAGTGTAAAATGATGAAAAATGAAGGCAGCTTTTTAATGTAATTTTTATATATTTATTTTGTTGCCAAATACTGATGCTCCAGTGTATGCAGTCTTCAAAGCAAATTCATATGCCACATTGGTCTTGTCAGCGAATAAGTACAAGTTTGTCAGGTTTTAGATTTAACTAGTATTAGTTCTTTTAAAATCATTTTATTGCAATGTCAAAGGAATGGCATCACAGGCGTATCATTTATAGTTCTTTAAAACAAGTGTAGAACTACAGCAGTGATACTCTTTTATGAAAGAGGAATTAGTGGCAGAGAATGGGAATTGGATGGAAGAAATAATGGAAACCTGCATGTTCTGTTAAAGCTTTCTCTGAGCTGATAGCAAGGGAGAGTAGAAGGTGCTGTAGCATGGGTAAAATGTTCCCTGACTTGATAGGCTGAAAAGTAGCAGGTCCTTCAACTTTGTTCTTTCACATTGAAAGAAAAGCATGATTATATAGTAATGCTGAAGGTTTTCAGCTGCTGAATTCACTAGACTTACTATTGAGGTAGAAGGTGGTAAAGCATCATTTCAACTGTGAGTCCAAACTCCACAAGCTTTGAAATGGAAATATTTGTTGCACTAACGCAATGTGAAGTTCGCATCAAGCTTCCAAAGTTTAAAGAATCATGAAGAAGTGGCTGTTCAGGACTTTTAGAGGAGGGCCAAATGTATGGATACACCAGACTGTATGAGTGCTAGCAATTTATATATCTGCCCTCCCACTGCACACACACTCAGTTGTTCAATGACCTGAGTTGCTGTTGCTGTGAAGTGAGCAGAGACTCCTTTAACATTACATTAGTTAGGAAGGAAAATCAAAATATTTTAAGTATTACTAAAAATTGTGTTACAGTACACAGTGTTGTTATTTTAAATTCTGAATACTTTTCTTACAACTGGAATCTGGAAACAGCTATTAGCTCTATCCTTAAATAGGTAGAGCTTGTGGATGTTTGGTGAACCTAGTTCCTTCATCCCTCCTCACGGGTTTGTAAGAAGCAGTAATGAATCTGTTGCAGATACCAGACAGAATATCACTGACTATTCAAGACCGAATATTGAACTTCAGGTAAGTGTGATTTGAAGTGGCAGGATTACATTTGGGAAAATATAAGTTTTGCCTGGCACATTTTTTTTCATGGCAGCTGTATGAAGCTTCTCAGAAGTGTGGAGTGTTCAAAGTAGTCCCAGCAGAGATGGATTATTGGAAAAATGCAAGTGAGGTGGGCAAAGCTGCCTAATAGATTGCAAAACCATATGACAAATTGTACTGATCACATGCATATGGCCCCCATATAAGTAACGTGTATTTGCACACAGAGATTTATCCTCTCCACCACCTTTTTTTCTTTCCTAGTAAAATTTAGAGCAGTGAATTGGGAACAATACAATCAGATATAAAAGGATTTAGAACTATTTAGGTGACTGGGCCAGCAGCTGGCAAATGCAGTTCACTGTGGAAAAATGTAAATAATTAGTCTGGCAGCAAGAAACCAAAGGAAACATAGTATGTGCTGCAATGGAACAGTCATTCAGCACACTGACTAGGAAAAGGATTTGAAGGTTATTGTGGAAAAATCATTGAAACCATGAGGCTTGTGCACAGCTGCAAGAAAGTAAGTTACTAGGTTGTATCAGAGGGATAAAATACAAAATAAGAGGTGATATGGTTACAGGAGTGTTAGACTCCATCTGGAATACTGTATATAGTATTGGTCACCATGCCACATACAGAAGATATAGTCAGGGAAGGAGTGCAAAAGCAGAAGAAAAGCTAAGTATTTTATGTATAAAACTTAGGGAAGATGATGTAGTAAAACAGATACATATCTCCTTTTCTCTCTACAAGATTAAAAATTAGGAGCAGTCTTAAAAATGGGGAAATAGAAATGGACAACTTAGACCTGTATAGAGTGATAAGGATCTGGAATAAATTATTTTGGAAAGTCTGTTGGTATATGGAGTATACATAAATCCTGTAGACTTCATGAAGAGAATTAAATGGAATGACAAACAGTGATAAATCTGTGATTGATTTTTTTTAAAATTTGAAGGCAGACACGTTAAGCTGTTTTCCCTTCCCTCCCCTCTTAAAGGCTGGCGACTTGGATGACCATAGTTCTCAGATTTATTACAGCTTGTAAGGGGAGGTGGGGAGAGGCACACACAGTTGGTGTCTATGAGTTATGTTTCTGTGTCTGCTAAGACTGTTTTTAAGTACATTGGGGAGCACCCAGATTCTTGTTGCTCTGTATAGGAATAACACGTTCAGTCTGTCTGTGCTTTTCTGTATTTCAAAGTTGTGCAGCTAGAAGTTAAGGCTGACTGTCTAGTAGCTCTGTAATGCCATTTCAGGATAATGATGCACTTCCACAGTGTGCCATGGGTTTGGAAATGTGGTTTAGAGCATTTGCTGTTTTGTCCACCTTGGTTCTTGTAGTGAAAAATCGGGAGGAGGGGGGTAAGAGAAAGCCAAGCATGTTAAAGAATATGGCATTAAGAGCTTATGTAAGTGGTAAAATTATAGTTAACATGAGAAAATATGCCGAAGCCATTAAAGTACTTTAAGTGATAGAACTCCCTTTTTTCAGGATTCAGCACTTGGGTGATTGGGATGCTTAACTTTTTTTTTCTTTCCCTCTTCTTATTGCCTAGCTAGCTTTTGCAGAAGCAGTAAGATGAATAATAGCATGTGAATTAAGATGAAAGCAGCGTGTGAATGATATAAGGGATAAATCCATAGACTTCTGTTCTGTGGAGAAAATTGCTCCACAGGTTTCAACTTAGCTGTCTACATCTTTGGATCTAAAACAAGTGCAGTGCATCACTGGACTGATGTTTGAGAAAGCCAACTTGTCCATTATCAATTATTGGATAGTTGTCAATTATCCAATATCTTCAACGGTATGTAATGATGGGACAGCAAGTCAAGCATTATCTGAAGGGGAAGTGTCTGTGAAGTCTCCTTCAAAAGGCTCTACAAAAAGGAGCAAACCAACTTTATTTGGATAAAAGCTAGAAGCTTATACTGAGAAACTTAAGCATCTAGGGGAGACTAAACAGAGATATTTGTACACACCTCTTCTGCCTTCTTTGTCCTTGCAAATGGGTCATTGCTTCCAGCAAGCTTGATGGCTAAGAAGCAGCAAGCTCCACCTCTTCCGTGCATACTCCTAAGGAAGAACTGTCCAAAAGGCTGTACCCATGCTGTTTGCACTACTGTTAACTACACTTAAAAACATCTCTGGGCAACAATATCCTACACGAAGGCTTGAGCTCTTATGGGAACATATTATTCTGTTCATGCTGTTGCAGGCACAACACTGAATTAGAACTGCTCTTTTGGATACCCTTGTTCTGGTGACTGTGTCCTGGTACTCCACAGTGCAGCCAAAGCCTTGCAGGAGTTTGCTACAAAATGTTACTGTGTCGGAGATTCATGCTACTTATCTGCATTTATGTACCCGTAGATACTTAACTGAGGAGCTTGGTCTTTAAATCACTCTCAGATCAGTGGGAAGAAGCAGTCTCCTGCTGAGGATTTCTGCAGTTTAATACTAAAACTGTATTCTGTTATTAACACCTCTCCCAATTAATGTTTGAGTTCTGAAGCAAATCTGACCCAAAGATCTATTTTAAATAAATGTTAATGTTTAATAATTAAGTAAAAGAAAACCTGTTTTTTCAACCATATTGCTTTTGACCTGCTTTTGGTAATGTCACTTCACATTGTTTCCAAGAGCTAGAGAAGAGTGGCATACATATCATTAGACTCAGGTCTGAAGAACTTCAGATGTTACCTTAAAAACCATTTAGCAATCCTAAAACTGCTCTGGTTGGATCAATGAGATCAATGAAGTGTGAGAAAACAGATCAGTTTTGAGTAAAACCATGTATAGTTTAATTTGAAATGTACAGCTGCAGTTTTGCAGAAAACAAAATATATAGCAAGCACAATGCTTTTATTCAGCTTCAGGTTAAAGCTTTTTTTCCCAGCTATCAATTTACAGTTTAAGATAATGGATTTTGGCAGTGTGCAGAGCTATTAAGTAATGTTTATTAAAATGGATAAGAAAGAACTTAAGAGGTGGCCTGTAGAAGAGAAATTTTTAAAGGACTGATTAGTGGAATAAAGAAATTGCACTTTTTTCTAGAAGTAAAGTTTTATGTCCCTGGATAGGTCATTAATGAAAAACTGTGGTGATATCATCTTATTATTTAGCACAGTTTGTGAAGTGATATGGAAAGTGTTCTTATGAAGGTTTTTTTCACTTCTACTGTGAGGCTGAAAAATTTAAGTGTATTAAACATTTATCCTGAAGGGAGAAATAATCAATTCTATTTAAGTTTTCCTCAGTCACAAAACTAGCATATAATTTGACATGAACTTGACATGTCCCAGGGTCTATTATGCATTGTGCAGTTCTTCACAATGGCAATAGATGTGTGAAATTCCATGCCAGAAGTCATTAAAGTCTCTAGAAGTTTGCATGGACTCAAGGAGATGTTGGGTAAGTGCCAGAAAGTGATATAATTGTGGGTTGTTAAATACATAGAAACCACTTTCAGTTCAGGATGTCCCTGAGTTCAAAATAGATTACCAATGAGAGAATATTTTTATTCCTTCCTAAGCATTTGCTTATATCCAGTGCTTTAACTGATGCAGACACCCTGCTATTGGATTTTAATATGACTCATTCAGATACTCAGACACAGACCAAAAGGAAGAAGGGATGTTGGATGAGGTGGGCCTTTGGTCAGAACCAGTGCAGTAATTCCTTCATTCTTCTGAGACAACCTCTGACTACATTCAGGAGGACATTTCAATGTTTTCTAAATACTTTCAAGCTATGACTAGGCATATATGTGAGTTCAGGTCTTATATATGTGCCTTTGCTTTTCTGAATAGAAGTGGTTTTGAAGCTGTATATCTGCAAAAATCAAAAAACTGAAGTATCCAGGCTTCCCAGTTGAGGCTATGGAGCACTACAGAGCCTTTGACAAAGAGGTACAAAGGCACTTATTCTGCACTTAGAAGAAGGATCTCTGTTGAATATCTTATAATGGAATTAAATGTCCTATATATGCTGTAAAGATTTCCTCATTTAAAAAAATCTAAGTATTGCTGTGTTTACCAGCTGACTTTTATATTGGGCTGACTTCTCTTTTCACTCTGCTTTAAATGAGCCATAAAAATATTAAGATCTGATGGCATTCAAGGTGGCTATGGAGTTTATGCAACCCTGTATATCTGTTTGCAGTAAGGGGTACCCTGGGACCCCGTTCTTTACTGCAGATATTTCCCAAATAACAAGGAGAGTTTAAGCTTGAATCAGCCTATGCCCTGGGTGCAACAGAGACCTAAGAAATGTGCATTTCTCTTTCATTGTCTGTCAAAATGATCAAGGTGTTTTCTAAGCACAGTGAGAACAATCTTGTAACTTATTTCTACCCATCTCATTACTGTCTTCCATGTAACAGATCCAGAATGAATCTATGTTTTGTGGATAATACTTAGTGCTAGCTAGAAATCAAGTCATCAATTTGTGGTTTGCAGTTGTTAAATTAGAGTGGTGGCTAGTGAATTGTCTCCAGCAGAGCAGGGGAAAGCTAACTTCCATTATTTTTAGTTACTACTATAAGGACTACTGAGTAGGCAGTCTGTCTCTGAAAACTGTAGGCATGCCTGACATCTTAGGTTGTCTGAGAAATTATTTTTTATTAAAAGAAAAGGGGTTGTACAAATACAGCATTAATTTGATTCAGTCTGGTGTTTACACAACTGCATCCTGGAATTAAATGCTGTAGTCAAACTGTTTCACTGAAGAGGTCTGAGATAAAACTAATCTTAAAAACTTTGAAGAGGAGGAGACAATTGCATCAGATGGAGTTCTGGACCTCCCAAAGAAATGTAATGTTTGTGCTAATAGCACAGTCTGCTTCCAAGAATATGGCTGCCCTGATAAATGAAGCAACACTGATAACCACCCAAAATCAGCAAATGCTTGATGACCTGTTTAAATGGTACTACAACCTCTACAAAAGCCCTTTAAGGTGCAGCCAGGATGACTGAAAACAACTTTATCTCTGATACAGAGGAATGTAGCACAGAGAAATGGATGACCTACCAGGTACAGGTTTTTGCTAGATTCAGATGCTGCAGAAAAGAAAATTGCAGTGCTGTGCTGTGACCTTGCAGTCTAGCTGAAGGTGCAGCAGTGATGGGCTTTGAAGGGAGGACTGAGAAAACATACTTGAACTTTCATTATAGAAGGAAAGTTCAAAATTAGAGGATGGAATTTATAAACAGTAGTAAAAAATGAAGGGTCTTTACAACCCTGCTGTAAGCAGGAATACACTGGTTTTACACATTGTAATGGCTCCAATTAAAGTGATTATTTGTCAGTGTTACCTTATTCACAGTTTCGTGCTGAATTCACTTCAATTTTCAGGATAACTGTTATTGAAACTGTTGAATGCAAAAGGGGTCTTTTGAATTTCACTGATGTAAATCTAATATCCTGGACAATCATCTCCTTGATGCCCAGAGTAGATGTAGTAAGACATTTTCTCTTTGCAGATAGAACATGTGTATAAATTTAATGAATTTAATTAATTCAAGTTTCTGTTACCTCCTGCTGGTGCCCTTAACTTTGTCTCTGTGGTTTTTTTCTGTTAAGAGGCTGTCAAAACCTGATTTTAAAAGTTCTGATCTGCACAGCAATGTGCTGAAACTTTTGAGATAATTCTTACCAGTTATGAGTGTGATGCTTTTGCAATCTATTGAAAACTTAAGATGTCACACAAATCTTTGATTTAATAATGTGTGCTGAGATCAGAGTAAATATGTTGGTTTTAATAAGCAGAATTCTAGATTTCTGAATTCTTGTTTCAGTATTTGAATTTACTGCGGATGCTTTAGAAACGAGTATTGATGAGCATGTTTAATTAGTAAATGAGAATACCAGAACTTAGATAAAACTTTCACTGTGGTTACTATTTTTCTGAAAACCTGGCACAGCAAAACTACCTCAGCTGTGTCTCTTTGTCCAGTCCTTTCTTGTGTAATCTCTGTGTCAAATGAAAATGCTTTAGAAGAAAAATTCCACATAGGTAGAAAGTTTAAAAAAATAAGCAAGTCTATGAAAAAAATGCCTGGTCATTGGAAAATATAGTGTGTTTTAAGACATTCAGGTTTTACACATAACATTGTCATAAGATCAGTGACTCCTACAGAAAACAAATCATTTGTTTAGAAGTAAAGTCAGCAACTTTATGGAGAAATAAATATAATTTTACAACTTAATTACAGTATAAACATTTCTTGTGGTTGCAATGACTTTGTTGTTATTGTTGTATTAATCTTACAGGACATATGGATGTTTGTTTCAGTACCTCCTGGGACCTGCTAAATCCTCTGAGCATAACTGACCACTCTTCTAAAGAGCTTGTTAGCCATTTTTCAATCTAAAATCTTTAATAAATAATAATTAAAAATAAAACAAAAGCCAAGAAGAGAAAGCTTTGAAGAGATTGTTTTCTTTCTCGTACATGTTGTTATTCTCTGGTTAATTTACTACTGTGGAAGTTTTATCTAATAGTGTTAGTTCACTATATTTAAAAGTGAAAAATTTCACACTTCCCAGATGCTGTTGAATGCTTTGAGAGGGTTGGTGGTGGTATCTTTTCTATGACAACCTAATCTGTTAACTCCCTATCACTTATGGCACCTTTTGAAGTACCAGGCTCTCTGAGAACTAAGAAAACATCTTGGTGTAACATAGGTAATGGTGGGGTTTAAAATCTCAGACTTTTTGTGAAGAGTGTGTTGTGACAGATTCTGTCTTGGTTTTTCTTTTTTTTTCTTTCCATTTGCATGTGTCTGTAACTTGGAAAAAAATGTTAGAAAATTCTTATGTATTTGTTCTTAGGGGAATAGGGGGTTTTGAGTATTGCTTACTATTTGGGGTGGATTATCTCTTGACATAGTCAGAACAGATCAAGTAGAGCTACTATATGTATTACCTGAACAAAGTAAGAAGCCATTTGAAAAGGGTGTATGGATTCCTTCTGCAGCACAAGGACATGTAAGAGGTAAACTCCTATTAACTTGAAATGTCCTAAAGATCAACAAGCCCAGGGTAAGCAAAAAGTTCAGATATCTTTGAGCCTCACTTAACTCCTCCTGCGAAGGTGTGCCAAAAGACACTCCATGCATCATTTGAATTGAGAAGGGGAGGAAAAATAAAGATATAATGGCATCTTAGAGGCAAACAGTTAAGTGCCATGTATTGTTTACACATTTGCATATAGCATCTTTCAAAAATACCTAGCTCTTCTTACCTTTAAAGATAAATGTGTTCGTGTCTTCACATTTTAACTGCACTTCAAGGTGTGGTGATTGACTGAAAAAGATCAGTGAGAAGAAGTTACAACAGGTTTTTCACTTAAGTCTGCTGACTGTCGCATACAATAGCAGTGTGATGAGCTTTCCCAGAAAACTGTATGAGCATGTTTTCTGGGTGCATTCTTTTTAGGTGTCTATGGTCCCTCTGCCACTCTTATATGTATTTAGTACTTTGGCAGCAGTGCGTTGGAGCAGTGCGTGAGCCTCAGCAGGGAAAAGCGTAAGCTGGGCGGTGTGATAACTTGCAAGTTGAGGTGTAAATGTATGGTTTGTTAAATGAAATGATTCTCTGGCTTATTAGAGCTTCGGCATCTTGTCTGCCTTTGTTATATTTTATTGTTGGAAATGTTTCTGACTTCTTTATAAGTTTGTGTTTGAAAACAAACTGCTAAGTCTGAGATTTCTAGAACTGAATAGTGCAATTAAAAAAAACTAATAAACTGAGACTATTTTCTGTATTATCCTTATAGTTGGGATAATTTTGCATTTGTTATGGGTTCTAGTAACAGTGGAAAACCTGCTTGATGTGCACCAGATTAGTCTGAGCTCACTGAAATACAGAGAGTGAGAGAGTAAAATGAAAACCAAAAATGTCAGGGGTTTAGATACAAATAAACTGCTCAGCTGCTGCTTCAAATGTAACCGTCACTAATTAGTACTAGCACAGCAGAATTTTCCAAGCAGCTATTTGAAAGGAAGAGGGGGAGTGGCGCCTGTTAGTGCATAGAAGGGGCTTCAGCTAATTTTGGAGTATTTATATTCAGCAGCATTAAGAGTAGCCAGACATAGCTATTGCATTCTCATTCACCGTTTGTCCTTCTTTTAGCAGTCTGTTCTCTATCTCAGAAGAAGCTCCTGAGAAGGTATTTTAATCTTCCTTTCATATTTAGGGATTTCAAGGCTGTTAGAGCTTTTAATAACATAGTTGTTTGTTTGGTTTCGCATTGCTAAACAGTCATTCAAATACTTAGGACTTATTTCCAAGGAGAAATCAGTGCTTTTTTTCCTCTTCTTTCCTGCCTTATTTTATGTCCAGGGCTGCAGTTTGATTTGCAAGGTCAAAAAATACAATATGGAAAAAAAGCAATAGAGATCAATTCACTTCATAAAAACATTTTCACTTTTGATCTTTTGTTGTTAACTTGATGTTGGTTTTGGTAACTGGTGCCTTTGATCAAGACTATATAAATACATGGTTCATGTTCTTTGTTGTGAAAGCACAAACTACATTTGTGAACACTTACACAAGCTTTCAAAATATTACAATCTTGAGCTTTCTGTGAGTCACATATTTCAGTCAGATGGATTTCTTGTCAAAACAGTTTTTCATCTATCAATTATTACATCACATGAAACTTTCAAACCTTAAGCTCCAAGTGGTATCTTCTGCACATTCAGGACTCATGCTAGGTATGTTAACATGTGCAGGGAGGGTTGAGGTTAAATTACTTTTTCTGTTGTTTTGATCATTTCAAATTGGATTGAGTTGAAATTGAGATACAATAAAGACACAAGTTAATGGCAGAGTTTTCATCAGTCTTACAGAAATTTGATACGGAGTTGCTAAATCCAGCTGTAGGTCTAGTGTGAATTAATGGATCCAAACCTAAGGCTCCCAGAGAGCCTGCTGGCACCAACTGGATTTTAATTACATCCCACACATTGGTTTGGTTATCCTTATAGCAGGTAAAGTGAGTGGTGCAACTTAACTCTTGCAGATCAGAGAAGAAAAAAAAGAGCATTGATCCTCTTTTCAGAGTAGGAGAAAAAAGGTTTATAGCACTTTTTTTTTTTCCCCAAGGGAAAGTCGTAGAAGGTGTATAGATAGTGGAGGAAAGAAAAGCAATGAGAGGATACAAAGAGTAAGTAAGTAG
This sequence comes from Galbula dea, assembly GCA_013399015.1. Taxonomy (NCBI): domain Eukaryota; kingdom Metazoa; phylum Chordata; class Aves; order Piciformes; family Galbulidae; genus Galbula; species Galbula dea. The sequence continues at coordinate 261,822 of VWZX01008725.1, read as the reverse complement.
ATTGTATTTAAAGGAGTGAAGAAAGAAGAATTATGTTGCAAAGAATTAACTAGGAAATATAGGCTATTTTATAAGGAGAAAAAATTAAGATGAAAACAAAAAGTACAGGCACATCAAACACCAAATTCTGTGCAAAAAGTAAAATGAATGAAAGTGGAAGACATAATTCTGTATTTAAGGGAGAGTTAAGTATACATGCTTATTTTAAGTCTTTTCTGACTCATAATCCACTGCAAATGTTTGTATTTGCACATAGTAAGTTACATATTGAATGGATGCAGAATTTGCTTAGCAGTGGCATGAAAATCACAGGTGAGGGCTATCAGGGGTTTATGAAACCCTTCATTTTTATTTAAATTTTTTTTTAAAGTCCAAAGATAGAGTAAACATAAGATTTTTACTTGACTGAAGTTTGCCATTTTTCATACCAAAAAAGAGCCACAAATTTGACACCATGATTTTTTTTTATTAGCATTCTAAATCAAGAGACGACCAGCAGATTGATTACACCGTTCTGAAAATTAGTTGTAAGAAGTAAAGTTGTTGCCCTTAAGGCATTTCTCAGTGCAGGAAGCCAAGAAGGAAACCATAGTCTTCAGTAATGCTTACAGACGCCAATGGCTGGTCAGCCACTGATCCCTTGCCATGTCAACTGCAGAGGAAAACACTTGCATCCTTCTAGAGCCCTTTTTATGTCATTCAATTCTAATTTACCATCAACTGTCATAGCTTTACCATGGACATTCTCAAATTGACATTGGAGGCTTGACATAAAACCACAAAGGCAACTAAATTCCAAGTTAAAGTTGAAACTTCATTCTTAATCCACTTGGATGTTCAGGGGTGCTGTAGAGCATGTGGGAACACCCAATGTTTGAAGCCCTGGCTGTACACACACACAATAGGACAAGTTAAGTATGGAATTTCAGCCTGAGCCTTAACATTAATTCTGCATAGCTCTTTGTGGTTGGACTTCTTATATGGCACTGTAAAAGACAAAATTAAGCCCACATCAATCTCAGAGTCATTTTAAATTATTCTTACAAGAATCTTGTCAAGGAATAGTAATAGATTCTTCTCACTTGTGTCTCAGTAAATGTGAATTTTTGTATTCTGCTTGCTTTGAGTTTGCACTGCTGGAAACTGCTGAGGTGTTAGATTACAGCAATCTTAATAACTGAAGTCCAGCCTTAAACACATAATGGTGTTTCCTACAGTATACCTGTCTTTACTTGGAACTCATTTTATAGAATAGAATTGAAGAGGAAATCTCTGCTTTTTGCCCTGTATGTGCATTTTTTATGATCAGAATGAGCTTTGACAGTGTTTTTAGAAGCATCAGGAATGTCACATCTTTTCTGTCTGAAGGACTTCTTGGATGATTCAGGAAAAATACTTAGGAATTATTCAGGACTTAATTGGAGTGGGAAGGATACTGAATTGTTTAGAGGGAGCTTGCTCCCCTGTGCATGGTTTAGATTGGTACTTTAAAAGAAGATCAGTCTTAATTTGGAGTGCTTGAATCAGCTTTTTCTTCAAAACATAATTTTTATTCAATCTTTGGTGAGGCATTTGGAACTGTGATTAGAATAGTTTTTCAGTCATTTATCCCTTCTTAGAGCAGATGAGAGTTATGCTTCTAATCTCTTTTCAAAAACCCATAGCTCTCCACTTCTTCCCATGTGTTTTCATCCTTTACCAATTGTCTTTGATGGATCCAGCATCCCTTCTTGCTGAGGACGTGGAGAAATTCATATTGCTGAAGAGAACAACAGTGAAGGAGAGAGATACAGCTTTTAGAAGAACACATAAGCTACTGTTGTAAACTTGTCTGTATTTTACACTTAGCCACATGAGATGGCCTAAACTTGCTTCAGGATGCTTGTATCACCTTTTCTGAGACAGTAGATCTGCTTTTTATCAGGATTAGGGACTGTCCAAAACTGTTATTTCAGGAAAAACTCAATCACTGGCAATAGTAGGACAGAAACAACAAACAATTTGGTGGAGAAAAAAATGATATAGTTAAAGCTAAGAGTTTGGTATTTATGCTCCAGAACACCTTCTGAAATTATTTTGATTTGGAGAATGGCCATAGTAAAGTATTATGCTTGTATTATTTATCTAGGTTATAAGAGTGGGTTTGTGTGGTAAAATGGAGAAGAGCTGAGGCAATATGAGGGTCATTGTTGGCAGTGTGGCTAACAAAACTGTGATGACCAAAATGTGAGAAAGGTGTCCCTCAAAACTTAATTAAATGCTGACAGTATGTTTAAGGAAGAAATTAAGAAGAGCAAGATAAACAGTACTGATCTTTAAAAGGCAAACAGCCAGTGACCTTCACTTTAATTACAATGGTAGAAATAATTGTATTGAATATTTTTGTCAAATTATAAATTACATGACTTCCACCTGAGAAGCCATCACTTTTGATGCCATTACAACTGATGGTCTCTAGTTTCTAGTCTCTAATGCCAAGTGTAACAGATCAAGTCCTTAACTGGTATTAATCCAATCTGAAAAGTGTTAATGTTGGTTTTGGAAAACATTGTGAGGAAGGTGGCCTTCTATTTAGATATGATGGTAATAACTGAATCTAGTCTATGGCTATAGGTTTGTTGGTTGGACCCTTTGTTTTGAGACATAAATAAAGATATGTCTCATCATAAAGGTGGCAGGTCAGTTTTGTAGCTGGTATAAATTGTTTTACTGCTGTTGGAGTGCCTGGTCTCCATGGTCCCCATATCCATTAAGGGACCATGGAGGGTAGAGAAAAAGGAAATGTAATGACACAAAGGTAAAATGCTCCATCTTCTTCTCTGCTGTCTCATTGTCCACTGAATTGTTTTCCTGCATTCTTCAATGTGCTATGGTTATTTGACTCAGCTTGAGGTCTGTTCTCCTGTTCCTGGAGTGCTTCACTTCAAAGGAGTTAGTTGTTACTCTCAGACCACTCTGGCTTCCATTATTTGGAGCTGCCTGTATCGATATCAGTCCTCCTTCTGTTCTCTCCACCTCATAACCTGATGCTAAACCTAATGGTTTTTATTTTAACTTCAGAGCCCTGTCTGAAAACTAGAAGCTATCATCCCAAAACAGCTTGTACATTCACTGTGTCAGCCAGCTCCCCGGCTGTCTTTGCCACTTCATACCGGAGTCCTGGCATGTTGTCAGCTGGATGGAGGAAGTGTAACTGCTAGCGCTTGGTCCCGCAATTGTTCAAACTCAGCAGAGGAGACTGAATTAGCAATTCACATCCTGGAGGAACAGCAAGTTAAAACTAAAGTGTCAGAAATCTGATCAGAGCCTTTAAGTGGTTCAGAGAGTCCCGTTCCCGTCTCACTTGCCCACTCCCTGGACGAGTGCACACACACAGGCACACTGTTACTTGCTACGCTGCTTGCAAATGCGTACGCACATTCCAAATTTTTGTAACAACCTCCCATGCAACTGGGTGCCTGTTACCATGTGTGGTCACTATAACAAGTGCTGACTTCATCAAAAGCAAGTAAGGTGTTCCTTCTGGTCTCCTCTCTCCTTCATTCACATACTGTCTGCCTGTGTTCACCCCACAAACACACTCAGGACAGCAGACCCTGTGTTTTAACATCAGCTGGTGAGACCCTTGCTGCACCTGCAGCTGTTCCGAGTGTAACCAAGAGGTGCTTACACTGCCCTCTCTCAGCAGTAACCTAGTTTGCAGAATGCAGTATACACCAGCACTATACAGGACTGCTCAAATGCCAAGCAGTCTATAGGAGTGATCCAGAATCCAAAAACTGTATAAACAAATAGTGGTCATTTGCTAGAAGTGGGCAATACCCACTCATCTGCATCAGGCACTGAATAATGCCACAGACACTCACCTAGCTATAGATCCATGTTGCTGTTTACTGACTCATTTCAAGTACATTCAGGTTAGGATCTGGGTACTTAGACTTGGATTTTCTTGCTTTTCCTTCACTTTTTCACATTTTTTGCACAATCCTAAAATTAAATGATGCTACTGGTAAAATTCTTCTGTAATGTTCAAATACACACTGTGTTCTGAATTTTAGAGTGTCTTGTTTTCCTGTTGTCACTTACTGTCTCTGAAATCTTAAAATATAAATGTTTCTGTTTCACTGTGTCTGTGTCCTCTCTTGCTGATAGTAAATGCTGTTACTACTCATCAGTGTTGTCAGCTTCTATTATTTCAATCATTACTCTCTCAATACTTAAAGGCAAAGGAGCTTGAAGTTTTTTTGGTTGCTTGACAAGTTGAATCTTTGGGTTTGGAGATATAATCTCTTACTCTTTTGTTGATATTTTCATTCCTTTCCCCATTTTTCTAACTTATCTGAAAGACAGGTCCATACTTAAACTAGAATGTTGTTATTCTCCTGACTTACAAGTTGCCCCACAACTTGATGATTACCTTCAGGAGTAAACTATTTGCTCAGATGCAGGGCATATTTAAACCTTTGCTGAGCCGGTTGCTTACCTGGTAAAGTAATGTTTGCTGTTTGACTGCTTTAGTTTTTTGTTGAGTTTGGCTCAGCAAGAGTCCAACAAGTGGCAGAGCTGGCAAGTGAAGAGGTGCAGAGCCATATGGCCAAGAGCAGGAGAGTGGGAAGCAAGGGCAGCCTTTCGTGGCAGCAAGCCATTCAGTTGGCTCAGCTGTGTTGTTGAGGCATGCTCTCAGTGAAGCCAAAAAATACTTTGAATGTCATATAAGCATGTCATTCATTAAGACTGTGCCATAAAAGCTTTAATTCCTGGTAGTCTCTTGTTGTGGCTGCCCACAAAATCTTGAGGTTAATCAAGACCGGGTAGAAGGTTCTTTGTAATTATAGAGTTGGTCTACAAATGCAACCATCTTTCTTCTCTCTGTTTCAGAAAGAAGATGTCATTAACGTGGAAAGGGATGAGAGACTGTCCCTGCGGAAGCATCGCTTCATGCATTTTGCATCTTTGGAGTATGAAGGAGAATATTACATGACACCAAGAGATTTCTTGTTCTCAGTAATGTTTGATCAAGTTGAACGTAAGTTGTTTCCTCATCATTGTATTTGTGAAAGAAAAGAAACTTGCAGGGCCCCTTAAGATGTAGCTTGCAAATCACTGAGATAAGATCCTGTATCTGAAATAAATCCATGGAAGCCAATTTATAAATTTTGTTCATATGGATTCTCACAGGCACCAGCACCCTTTACGCCAGTGAAGTGAGGCAGATATTTGGAAATCTGGTGACTTGATGGTATTACATCTCAGCATAATCTGTATGCTGGATAAGTATGTAGTTCCTCGATTACTAACATGCCACAGAAAATAGTAGGACTGTAACATAATAGCGTTCATACCATTCCTGGCCCCATTATCTGCCTCTCCACTTCACCAGTAAGTACTGTGTGACCTTTTTTCTTAGAAGAGGCAGCGATAGGAGTGACCTGAATGAGTGTAGTGAAGCATTGAGCTCAGCTCTAGGTTTCTGGTTTCAAATCTCCTCTAGTTTATACCAAGCCTCTTAAGAACAAATCAAAATTGTAAACATGTTTTTTATAAAGCACTTTTAAAGGCATGCTTTCTGAGGAGAAGATCAGACCAGTGCACAGGTATGAAGTGCATAGGTTGTTTTCCTCCCCTCCTTTCCTGCTGGTTTTCTGGCCTAATTAACTCTGCCCCATTCCTTAAGCTTCTTTTATCTGTCTTTGTGTCATCTTCTGTAATTTCCATATGACAGTAATTTTTTTAAATGGTATATGCTTTTTCTACAAAAATTTGGCTTGTACAAGTTCCCCAAGAACTTTTTGCTTTAGTTCTCCAAGTTTCAGAGAGGATTTCACTTCAACAAATATTCTGTTAGCAAAACTGCTGGGAGAAAGAGGGAGACATCCCATCTTTAATCATTGTCCTGCAGTCTGCACGTGCTGACCAAAGGAGCATGTTGCCTAACAAAAGCCATTCATAGCCTGGGATGCTCTGCCCAGCTAGCAGCAGACGTTTGAGTGACTTGGGGATATTGAACAGGAAATACAGAAGGGAATTCAAGAGGCTGTGGGAAAGCTTGAGACAGTGAGGAAGGAGGAGACCTGAACACACTTTGATTCTGACGTGTGGGAAACCTGAGACAGAATAGACTTTACTGAGCTGCAAGTAGTCAAAAAAATAGGACACAATAATCTGTAATAAAATAAGTTTTCTTGTGTTTACCAGAAAATCTATAGGTGATATGGATACATGGCTTCACTGCTGACACATGGTTTCTAATATTATACAAAGCTGAATATAAATCCTTAGAAGGACTTTATGACCATGAGAGTCATGGGGCTATCAAATCTATGGGTAACAGAAAGAGCTCTTTCCCCAGCAAAACTTAGGTCATTAAATTAAAAACCTAGGAGGGTTTTTCTTTTGAGTTTTGAAATGCTGAAAGACAGTGAATACTGACATTTTCAGTTTTGAAAATGTGGGCTTCAGACAGTTGTCTGTGAAAGCGAGGTTAGAGAAGTGTTTTTCAGTCTTAGCAGTTCATACATATTAATTGATTACTCCAACTCTAATAGTACATGTGTGGATTTTTAATGACATGGTATGCAAGTAAGATTTATTTGTAATGCAGCCAAGTTTATTTCAGTTACTTTGCTAACATGATTAGTAAACAGTATTAAGAACAAAAGAAAAAATAATGATAAGAAAAAACATGTGAACAAAAAAATCTTTACACTAATGCGTATTTAGCATTTCAGATTGAGAGCAGCCTTACAACAGCCTCATAGACAATTCATAGAAAAATGATAACACTTGAATTTAATGCTCCTAAACATTTTTTAAATGATCATTGGTGTGTGTTCTGTGGCCAGTAGCATAAGCACAATGTTAAGCAATTCTTTTCAAATTCTATTGCTTGAGATTTTAGGTTTTCTTCTAACTGCAAGCAGACATAGCATTTATTAGCAAAGAAAGATAGCATTTAAGTATTTCAAATGTGGTGCTTTGTTCATTGTGGTTAGAAGAGTTTCCTGTGAGGAAAATAGACCTATCTCAATTGTCTATCCAGGTATACTTGGTGTAGATCAAGATGATGAACTTCATAGCAAATCAGCAATTATTTTTGGAAACTTTCTGCTTGTATCATAACATTAATTCCCTCTCATGCTTAACAGCAGTTTTAGAAAGGAAAACAGGCATGCCACTACTGATTCTAGTAAGCCCTTCACTTACTGGCATACTAAAGTGCAATTTTAACATATGATACTACGTACAAATGGTGAGTCTTATAATGTTGAATTAAAGCTGTAGTGATTTGGTTATTCTCTACCTATTTTTGATTAATCACTAATTTCATTCACCTTCATAAATATGTGGTTGAAGTTTGCTGTAATAACATGGAAAGCTTGGGGGTATTCCCAAGTTTTGTTTCTGCTGTCTTTTTTCCATTTAATAGGGAGGAACATATGATCAGCCTCATGAACAATTTAGCTGTGTAAATCAAGAAATATTGCTGAGGATGATCACAACATTCTGTTGCTTTGTTCCTATTCAGAGATAAAAATTCCCAAAGAGGAAAAAGGCAAGCAAAAAGAGGGGCTAAGAAGCAGTTATGGATTAGGAATAGGGGTCCTTTTCCAACAGCCTTGGTGTTTTTTGCTCATTGGTAATTGTTATTAGATAATTACTTTGAAATCTGCTGTTAATTTTCAGGTGTAAATAAATTTAGAAGGAAGTAAATGTGGTGTTGTGTAAACCAGATAAGTTGTTGGTGCTAGATCAAAAGTGCTGATGTTAGAAGATACTAAAGTATTTTAGCTATGTCCAGATTGTCAAGTGAATTCCTGTACATAGTTGAGTAGAATTTATTACTGGAGCAAAAATCTTAGGTGTGCCCTTTGACAAGATTGCAAAACATGCAATAAATTACGGTTTATTATAGAACACTTTCCCAGATAAGAAAACAGATGAACTGTAGTGCAAATATATTAACTGTCATCTAACCCAAGTAGTCTTGAACCCTACTTGATAGACCTGAGTTTGCTAGTTCTGCTCATTTATTTCCTGGTGCATGGGTTTCTCTATTACTTATTTTCTTTAAGGTAGCCCAAAAATCGTGAGATGTTGGCATTTCTTCTGATAAAATCACACCTGAAAAGTTATTTACTGTCAGGGTGATAATGAAGAAAAATATTTACAGTCCTGCCATCTAAGGAGAATGAGCTGATAACACATGCAGAGTTTTGTGAAAGACTTACTTTGTTCTGCATATTGACAAAGCGAAGAGCTCTATAAAGGAAGAAAGGCACCGTCCAAAGCCAGTGCTTGCTTTTAGATGCAGTGTTTCACACTGGATTACCTTTGTAAATGTTTGCCTAATTCTATTACCGTTAGCTATTTTATGGAAGGAAGCAGCCACCTCTTTATAAACGGCAGCAAACAGAGAATGAGATGTGGTAGTGTGGCACAGCACCTACAACAGTGTTTTGTACCAGTTAATGCTGTGCATCTAATGCACCATTGGGATTTTTGGATTCATGTCTACATGCCATGTACTCTTGTGTTAAAACAGTGTTACCACAGGGATGTGTGGCAAACAGAGCTGGTAGATGGGTACTTCAGCATGAGCTGTGTTAGTCTTTTTGTTTCTGGATCTCGAGGTTTTGCCTCGAAGTTGGAGTTCAGATGCCTCTACTTCATTGTCTTCAGTTTTACCTGAATTTCATACATGATAACTAATCAGACTGATATGAATCACGCATGACTTTCAGACCTAAAACCTAGGATTCAGAGTCAAAGACAAAGATTTAAGCATGTGTAAGTGGTAAAGCTCCATATGGGAATTGAGGATTGAAATGTTATATGGGGGGCCGTTGGCACAGCTGGGAACAGAATTCAATCCCCTTGAATTCCTAGTGTGCTAACAAAGGCCTCATTTTCTCCCTATCTCTGCATTTAGTATTTTTTAGCACTGATACGTTGTTGTTGCTCGTATCCTCCAGACACAGAAGTGAACTCTGCAAGCTGGGATATGCAGGACAGAAATGACCTCTTTCCCAGGGCTTGATGGAACGTAAAGCAAAGCAAAGGCAAAGAAGCAACATGATGGTTTAAGGTCATATACGAGTATCTTAGTTAAAAATGAAACAAAGTCAGCCATTTCTAGCCAAGCTATGTAGTCATTGTTTACTCATTTCTTAAAGTGGGGTTATGAATGAAGGAAAGTAATGTTCCTGTTGGGTGATCTACGCATACAAGCAAAGATAAAGCAGACAATTGTTATTGTTTCCCTTTGTGGCATTGCTGACTAGCTGGAGAATGACACAGAATCAGAGTTCTTATCTAGATTGACAGCAGTGCTTACTGATCAGGGAAAAACTCCAGCAAGATGTTTTGAAAATACATTGCTAGCTATTTAGCTTTCTGGAAAACAGTTGTTAATAAGAAGATATATTGCAGCTTCTCAATGAATGAAAGAAGTTGTTTTTTTTTTAAAGTCAGCACAAAAATAGCACCAATAATGAAACTGGTCAGGCTTCAGCAGAGTCAGGAGCAAGAGGCAAGTGGTCTCAACACACATCTTGAAGGATTTAGTTATTTAAAGTGTGAAAGTTACTGGTTATTTAAATGGCATCTGAATGGAAAACAGATCCTTGAAACGAATGAAAATATATTGTGCATATACAGAATACTTGTAGTACAAGTAATGGAAAGATCAGGTTATTAATATCAGGAGTCTGCTTGTTGTATAAACATTGGCTGCCTTAGAATTTCAGAAGTTTTTCAACAGTTTCTGCTTGAGACAATTATTCCAGTTTTGTGACATGCTACCATGATATTTAACATACTTACCTGAGAAGTCATATTTCTTTTTTTTTCTGCATATGAGCAGATTTCAAGAACTTGTACAATCAGTCTTGACCTCTGAATATTTTCCTGTTTGTAGAAACTTTTTGTTTTTGTAGAACACCACACACTACTTCAGCTGCATTTATAACATACTGTTGGCATACCACAGAAAATATCTCTGGGATTTTTTCTGCCACGGGTTCTGAATACTTTCTGAGAGATTATTACAGTATTACTTTTAAAATAAATTCAGTGGAAGTGGAACATAATCAGTTCTAAAACATCTTGCTTAACTGACAATTAAGTCTGAACAGATGTAGCGTGAAAATCAAACTCAATGAATTTTTATTACTCTTAAATGTATTTTTATTTCTTGCAACATATGTCCTTAACACAGACAGGTATTAGTTTGTACCTAAGAAGTACAATCTGTTTTTAGAATTCCTTGGGTTGCATTCAGATATTTAGAACTGATGGGGATCTGGTGGACCCTCTGTGGATGATAGCAGGTGCCAAGAAGTACAGGAAAGGCTCTTGCCAAAATCTAGCCTGCATTTTTGCCTGACATTTTCAGTTATTTGTAACTCTTTCAGTGCTGCTGGTTTTGTGCTTTTCCTTAGGACAATGCTGTATTTTTATTGCATTAGTCATATGAGTTATTCTTTTTTGAGTAATCTTAATAGGTACTGATTTTTTTTCTGCTTCATGTTCTCATAAGAAATGTTACATTATGGGTTTTTATTGAAATATCCAAGGTAGAATCATTGAGTATCAATCACCTTCCATCTAGGCAATAGCAGCAGGCAAGGTGTGCAGCCTGCTTTGGTAGATGAGAAGAGCTGTCCCTACTTGCCAAATGGCTGGGGTCTCCAGGGAGGCCTTTGAGAAGTTCCACTGATCCATTTTCCGAAGGGAGAAACTTCCCAACTTACACTCTCATTTTTCCTCCCTAGCCCTGCAGATGCAGTGGGTTGTAGCACAAATTTGTGCTCAGTAGCCTTTCTCATCTACTGTGAAACAAAAGCAAAGACTCAAAAGACTTTTTTCCATGTGTAAAAACATACAGGTTTCTCTTGTTAGAGCCACCTGCTTACATGGCAATGCCCTCTCTTGGTCTTACCAGCCTTGTTACTGCAAAGGAGAATACAGCTGAGAGCCAACTCTTAGTCGTTGAATCAATCTTCCAACAATGTGTATGGTGGTAAAGGCAGTCCCTGCTGTTGAAGAAGTTAGAGGGGCTTTTAACCCAGTATGGTCAATTTAGAAGTACAGTGGGCAACATAAAATGACTTTACTCTTTCAGTAGAAGAAAGCCATCTATAGTTTGCTTTTCATTTGCACACACTTTGAGATTTGGAAAAAGCCTGTTAATATTTTTCCTCTGTAGCTAAAATCAATTCTTTCAGAATAATCCCTGTTCTTTATGTCCAGTAGTACTGTAAGGAGGAAAAATGATATCTGCTTAATCATGCTGTTGTAAGGATACTTGTATTTATTACAACATCTCACTTAAGTTAAGGTGGTATTTTTCAATGTGTTTCTAAGGATTTGTTTCCTCCATTAGGGTGATATGTAGTGGCTTAGCACTTGTTTTTAGCATTTCATGGCTAAGTATGTAAAAATTATCATATATATTTTAAAAGTCAGCTCCTATTTTAGCAGTTTAAAAACTGAAAATACAGACCTTTTATAAATTTTCATGCTCAATTTAAAATCCTTTGTAACCAGTGCTTGTATTGGAAAACAGTGACACATCATCTCTTCTGTTGCTTGAAAACTCTTCTGATAGCCAACCTAAAATTAATCTCTGTCTATTTAAACCCACTTCATCTTGTGCCAACATTTCCTGTTGCCTAAAATAGGGCTTTTTTCTTTTGAATCTTAACCCCATGATGCATTATAGGTAATTACATTACCACTCAGCACTGGTCTTGTTAGGTTCAGCAAACCCAAGCTTATGTTTATATCCTCTGGCTGGGGGAGGCCATCCACTTGTTCTTTATGGCTTCATGTAGGTAGCTCTATTCCATGCTTTTCTGAATTTGTTTTCTTTTTATGAAGTCAGCTTCATTCCTGGCTCACAGCACAATCTGCTAGCAATCATTGTGGTGTAAGGGCTGTAACAAGGGTTGAAGTTAGGAAATTTTTAAATTGATACTGTTGCTGAAACATCAGAATTGTCAAACTGCACCTTCAGTCAAGGAAAAAAGTGGTACAAAGCAATGCTCACTACAGCAAAACACTTAAACTTGTTTAGCCTGTGCTTTACTTAGCTACATGCAGAAGAGCTTCCAGCACCACAAGTGCTTTGGTCCTCATTTATAACTCCATATGTCTGATAGGCTGAGGGTAGTACTTAGAGCAAATTATTTTGTGTTCTTAGGTGAAGAAAGTTTTAATGTAATCACTGAATAGTGATTAAGACAAAGAAAGAAAGATTTGTCAAAGAACATTCTTGTGGGAGGTTAAGGGCCTAATGCCCCTAGGTAATGTACTCCTTTGCACAGGAACAGAAAAATTATTCATTTTTTTCAGTCCAAAATTGTTCTTGGAGGAGCAATTAGTTTTGTCAGAGAAGCTTAGTATGGCAGGAAAGAGACAATGCAAGGATAGTTACGAGGCAGTGAATACAGAAGCCCAGTGTACTGAAGGCTGCTACAAGTTAAATGGGATGATGTTAGTGTGAATTAAGTGAAATTTATTTATGCTTTTAGATTCGTCTCCTGTGTTATCTTTACTGAACAAATGTTTCTGTTCTGTTTGACAGACCTGATACTGTGTTTCCTCTGGTGCTTAATAAGATCAGAATTCTTTACAAAATCTGAATATAAAATTAAAGCCAGGGTAAAGCCAAATATCTTTTTGAGGTTTGCTTCATCAGATGATTTGAATTTAGGGAATAAAGTGTTTTAGCTAGGGAAATAAGGCAATTCTAGAAAAGAATAACTTCTTTTTTTTTTTTAAGAGATTGTTAATCTTCTTTGTCTATATTATTTTTTTCTTTCTGCCAAATATTTTTCTTTAGAATGTGAGGAGTTCAGAGTCACAGACTCGAAAGACGGCTGCTTTTTGGTTCTCTTATTCAGACTCCAAAGTTCACCCTTAGAGCAGAGGAGGTCGTCTAGTTGGTACACAATATTTTCTTTTTTACTAATAGGGAAGGCTGGTGGACATCATGCCAGTAATTTATTATTAAATGTATTATTGGCAGCATTTATTGTTTTCTAACTTGGAAATTAACAAAACTGTTTTGGCCACTGCAATAAGGCATGACTGACATCTGCTTTTAAGCTCTTCTGTGATTTCTCATTACTTTAGTTCTTTCTCATCTTTTAGGGAAGTTCTTAGATTTTTCATGATCCTGCCCCTCTTTGCATTACCACCTCATCTTCTGATAATTTAAATTAGTTTTATGTAAATTTCTTCATTCTGGTACTCTGGAAACTAGCCAAAGCTAGATTGCTCCAGTAATCATTTTGTGTGGTAAAAATAGGGTAGACCCTTCTTAGCTTAAAATACAGGAGCGTTATGTTATCACTGAAATACCCTTGGAGCCCCTGCTGTAGGGAAACTTCCCAAACATCTGTTAATTGCTATGTGACAGATGTTAATGATGTCTAAACAAGTCAGACTCAGCAGGGGCTGTTACTGGTTTGCTCAGAGCTTCTGTATGTGCTAATAACAGAATGAGCTAATCTTAGAAGTAGAAAGAAACTCCTGGCTAGCTTAAAGGTAAAAGCGAGAACGACGTGGGCCATCTGAAGGAAAGGAACTCTGATTAAGCATCAGAAGGAAGAAAGAAAGAAAAGTCAGAGACTGCAATAATGCCTGAACCTGGAGAGTTATGAAAATAATGAAGTAGGGCTGTGCAGGATCAGTAAAATGCTCAAAGCAGTAGGCAGAGTCCTCTGTAGGAAAATTCCCAAACATGGTCATTAGAATGTCCTTATCTTCTCACGGTGGCAATTGGAAAAATTAATGTCATCACTGGGGTCATCTGCATTCAAATGACCTTCCTAAAATTTTCATCTTGGGTTGGACTTCAGAGCCTTATAAAGGGAAAAGATTCCTTCTGGAAATTCTGACATGACAGGTTCAACTTAATTCAGCTCTGAATAGCAGTTCCCTTTATCACTAGTCATCCTTGTAATCTCCAGGAATCCAAAATATCTGAAGTTAAGTGCTACAGTACTGCACCTATGCCAAGAGTTTCCCAAAATGATACTTACAGCAAAATTCCATTGTACTTTTCCAATCAGCTGTTACCTCCTGGAAATTTTTTTGCAATATTTCTAAGAATTTTTACTGCATGTTGCTGTAGTACAAGTAAATTAATCTTTAAAAGAAAAAGTGTTTTAACAAAAAAGAAAGCATTAATGATGTTGTAAATAACTTTGATATATGATAGAGTGAAACAGGAAAAAAATGAGCTACTATATAAACTGGATCTAAATAGCTTTTTGTATTTACAGGACTCTTGAGAACCCACTCAATTTATGTGAAATGTCAGTGCTCCCAGTTCCTTACTCACTGCAGTAATTTACATTGACTTGATGCACTAATATGTCACCTATTTACTGCTTGGACACAAGTGCTATAAATGCCCTACATCTGAACAGAGTTATAGTGATAGCACTGCATTTTTCATACTGCTTCCATGAATAACTTCCGTTTTTTCACAAGATATTCCAATTTTAATTGTTAAATTATATCAAGTTGTTATATTTGTTTTTCTATTACACTAGGAATAAGCAATATCAACAGCACCCTGAAGTTTGTTCTTGGATGAATAAGTTTAGGCAAAAGCAGACTATTTTATCAAAAATGCAGCAGAATTAATGTCACTGTTGTCTTTTGAACCCCAAACTACAGGTTATTGATAATAACATTCAGATGTGCAAACGTGTATTTGTGAACATAAGCAAAAGTCTGCAGAGAGTAATAGGACAAAGCAGGTCATCCACATGGTCATTTCTGGCCTTGTTATCTGTAGTTCTTGCATGTTGGAGTGTTTGTGCAATAAATAATCTGTACAGTTGCTTCATAAAAGGTGACATAGTTTGATAAGGTTTGCTGTTCCTGGTTAGAGGATAAATTCTGTCACAGCAAGAAGGTAAAGAAGATAGTCCTTTCTGACACATGTTCATAAGGTAACTCTATGCTAGTCATAAATTCCCACAAGAAGGATGAATTCTTCACCTGACACTTCAGTTATGTTTGCTAGCAAGTAAAGCCAGTTTGTAATAGCTAACAGTCTTCAATATTCCTGTGCTTAGTCTGTATCTGTATTATAGGGTTTTCTACATTTTGTAAGATGCCTGTGAAAAGTAGCAGTTTGTCATGGTAGATCTCCATATATATGGAAGAATACAAATTTTAAGGGAATTGGTTGAATGAGATGCATTGGGGATAGTTGCTCTAGTGGCTGTTGTGGGTTTACATTGAGCTCATAAGCCTTACACAGTGAAGTAAGAATCAGTTCCTGGTGCTTTTAAGGTGTTGACATTTTCTGTCTTCATTTTGATTGTGGGGCGATTAATTTGCACACAGTTTTGTTCTGTATCCAAGTTAATCACTGCTTACAATTAAGATGCAATTTGCTCAAGTTATGCATGCAGTTAGATTTTCAACTGTGTTATTTCATTGTTGTTGTTCTTGTCCTACTTTATTTATTCTTCTAATTTTTGTTATACTTCTCTGTCCGTAAAGGAGCTTGCAGAGGCCTTAGGCCAGAGATCATGGTTTCTAACGCTGTCTATTCAAGGAACAGAATTAAACCTCTAGTACTCTAAGTCTGTGATAGTAGTTTATCTTCATCTGTTGTTGGTATCTTAATCTAACACGTGCTCTGGCACTATGGTATTTAACAAACTAGTCTTTGTTAGCAACAGAAGATGGCAACATAAAGCATAGCAATGCTGCATAAACCATCTCTTCTTTATTTCAGAGGAGGGTCAAAGTTCATTAATTGAAGTTTTGAGTTTAGTCTTCTTTAAGAATTAGTCTAGCTTATACTGTTCTCTTTGCTAAATGACACTGCCATCTCAAGCCCAATGCTAGGAATTTTTCTGGAGTTGAGGCTCTGCCTGACTGCTGTTTGTGGAAGGTCCATGTTTTTGTGCAGATTCAGGAGATGCTATCCACCCCAAAAAATTCTGAACTACATAGTGTTCTCTAGGTTAGCAGGAGTCATTCTCCACCCTTGTCGTTTCAGAAACATGTATTGTGGATACAGCTCCTTTCGGATAATCTTAGTTATCCTTTATAATGCTTTATTGCTCCAGTTATGCACTTTGCCTCTTGAACTGTAGTACACTTTGCCCTTGTATCTGCTTTAAATTCTGAATCAAACAGAGACTAGATGCCTTTAGCACTGCTAACACAAGGGTGATAGATAGGAGGTTGAAAAAAAAAAAAGATTACTTGAATAACAAATACAAAAAGCAGTCATGGTTTCAGTTATCTGGTTGTGTGCTGAAGGATTCATCTACTGAAGTTAGATACATAAAAGCTGAATGCCAGGCTGGAGCAAATGGTTGTAGCATCTCTTTAAAGTTAATGGGAGGAAACAGGTACATTCAAGGCCTATATTAGACACCTATCTCAACCTGGAATAAATTGCTCATTTGCTGTGTCTGTTTCTCTCCTTTGGCTATAAAGGGAACCTGGGGTTGTCAGGCAGGATGAAGTTTGTAAACAGAGATAATATCTTTTATTAGACCAGCTGCTTTAAGTTGGAAAAATTAGACAAGCTTTTGGGCATACGAGCTCTTCTTCAGATCTGAAATAGGAGCAGCAGATTTCAAAGATAATTATAAACCCTTTTCTACATATGTCCTTAGACCATCATAGTTACAGCAAAGCACCATAGAGATCACTAACTCAGATTTAGGCATCGAATTTTTAGACATCTAAATGAAGCCAGAAGAACCAAGCATGAGATGCTTATTTGGGAGTTTGAGTAGTTCCATTTCATGTGACATGTTTTTCCTTTGGATGCTCCCTTCAGTCTTGAGCTCAGAACCAATCCAGAGGGCTGGCAGCCTTTCCTTCAGGGAGATGATCAAGTGCAGTTGTGCTCTCTGGTTGGCTTCTTGCTGCTTCTGTGTTACATGTGGAGTCTTACCTTGCATCTCATGCTCCTTTTGCAGCGAAAGGCTGCCATTACACCCCTGTTTGACTTTTCTGGTGTTTTGGAAGACATAACTTTCTGTTTGCTGTATATCATTACAGTGCTTGGAAGTTTGAAGCTGTTTGTGGAAGTTTGTTCCCCTTCTCTCCCTGCTATCCCCACAGGCTGTTGCTGCAGTCCCAGTGAGGACGGAGCTGTTAGCATGCTCAGTAGCAAGCATCACAAAATCTGCTTCTACCCTGATGGCTGTAGTTATTTTGGAAATCCTGGCACTAATGATGACTTGGTGCCATGGTCTCTTTAACTGGTTTTGAAAAGTGGCTTATCTTAATTTTTCAGTCTCTTTCAGTTTCCTAAAAGACTGTGTCATCCTTTGATGTTTTCTCCCTGCATCAGCATCCCACCCTTTTTACCCCAGGCTGCCTTACTCACAGAGAAACCTTCCGGTATTGACTGGCTCTGATGCAACTGCTCTTCTGAAATGGAGATTTGCCAGTGCTGGCCTCAGCCCAGCGCTCTATATTTCTCGTTTCCTCAGAGGAACAATTGCACTAAATAAAGAAGGACAGATGCAAAGTTTGTTTTGTAAAGCACATCAGAAGCTTCTATTATTGCAGATTGCTTTTTCCACTGGGCATACTTGCATTTTAATTCAGGTAGTTCAATTCACTAATTTGTGTGGTTGAAACTGATTTTATCAAATGTCATTCAATGGAGCAATGCAGTAGTTCAGTAAAAGCTTTCTAGTTGAAGTGGATTCTTAATTCTTTTAAAGAGGATGCTCATTTATTATTGAGATATTGGTTTGCCAGGAGCTGTCACAGGAGTCTGACTTTTGTCATGAGGTTTGTCATGCTTTCAAAAAACCTTATTTTATTTTACTATCATCGATTTATCTCCAATATCACCAATATTTCAAAAGGAGGCCTGAAAGAACTAATTACTGGCTTGATTTTTTTGCCCTTAACATTATTGGTTTCATTAGCAGTATAGAATAGCTTTAAAGAACTGAGTATGTAAATAAGGCAGGTAAACAAAGGACACCTTGTTGAGATAAGGTACTTTTCCAGTATCATAAAAAATATCTGAGAGAGACCTGGGAATGAAATACAAGCTATTGGATTTCAATGATCTTATACTTTAGCCTAATTTAAAGAAAAAATTTTAATGGGATCTCCCCAAGGAAATCAACATACATGATTCTTATCTAACCAAGCTCACTGAGGTGCAGGGGCAGGATTCTCAGAATTTAACTTGTGTGAAAGCTGGCAGCCAGCTAAAATGGAGAAATACAAATTCTTGTTCCCATGGCAGGCAAGGCTGCAAGGTGAGTTCTGCTGTAAAAGCCACAGCGTGAGCGGCACACAGTGGGTTTGATTTCTAAAAACCCCTGATCCTCAGGTTACGACTGTGCTGAAATACCATCTGCCTTAAAAGATTTCTTTCAAGCCTCAGTTTCTGGAATCAGAGTTTCTTTGGATTGTGACATACTTAATGCTATTCTCCTCTTAATTTTTCATGAAAAAAACAAATGGTTTCTTAGTGCCCCAGTATGACTTTGAACTTGCCAAGCTTCAGCAAAGATAGCAATGATTGCCATCTACAATTAAAAAGCTGGGAGGACAATTTTCTTTTTTTACTTGTTTATCATTGTGTCTATCTAAAATGGAGCAATAAAAGAGATCCTGGTCAAACCACCTCAGTAACTTTGCTGATAAAAGGGACAGGAATTTGTTGTCCTCCTGGGAAAATATACCTGTTCTTATTGGAAGCTAAGGCTGTGGAGAAAGATTGATTCAAAAATTTATTTTTATTTCCATATTACAAAAATAAAGCAGTCTTGCAAACATGTAAAATTATGTTTTCTTTCAGGTAGTAGTAACATCTTTAGTTTTGCATCGGCATTTTGTTAGTGTTGTCATAATGGTTCATCTTACTGACTGTGTTCATTGTGTCAGATCTAAGCTTTTGCTTGGCTGTACAAGGTATCAGTAGGGGGTACTGAGTGCAAGTGGGTACTTGTTTAATTCAGCCTTTTCCTAACGTTAATCCAAAAGCTGATGTCAAGTCCATCCTACATCTCACCGTAAAAAACTGATAGATGTTGGAACTACTTCTGTTGTAAGAAATGTATGTGACAAAATACCCAGGTTTGCCAAGGGCAAATTAAGGCTAACAATAGCTGCTCTTGGCAGTTTTCCTTAATTGCAGTTGTCAGCTAACTTTCTCAGCTAACAGCACAGAATTTGTGCACTTCTGAGTAGAATTGGTATTCGTTCAACTTAAAAAGCTAAAATGGCTTTTTATCCATGAAAGGTGTGGCTGTACCTCATTGTTGATTCATGGATCTGCTGTAAATGGTGAAAATTAGATGACAGCATCCTTAAAATATGTACAGGCCCTTGAAAATGCTCACAGTCCTTTAAGACAGAATTCCATCAGTCTTGGCAGGTCTGTAGGAAAAACAATTGGTTTTCTTCTCATTCATTCAAGTTCAAACAATAAAAGTTCCACATTTCTTTTTCTGATATCAAAGTAAGACTGTTACTACTAGGAACAAGTTTTCGAATATGTCATTAATTTACCTATTAGTAAGAGTCTATCAAAGTAAAAGGATAAAACTATAGAAAATGCATCATACAGATCTTTTACTTATTAGATTAAATAGTTCCTCATAATTATAAGCATTACCTGTATTCCTCAGAGAAACTTAGATCCTAATATATTTGTAGTCCTGTGTCAGGAATGCCAGCACTGAGACTTAACTGATAGAAAAGAAGAGGCTTTTTTTTTCCCCCCTTTTTTCAGTGTCCAAACTGGCTAAGAAAACTTCATACCTCTGTATTGCATTTTCTCCAAAGAAGAGTTAACCTTCTTTTCCTAATTATTGTAGATAAGGCATTAAAAGACCTGGTTCCTCAGAGAGCTGAGTATTTGATATGGTACTGCGCTACATTAACAGAGCTTTCCTTGTTGGAGTTTAAAGGGATCTCATTGTTAGGAAGTGAATAAATGGAGAGAATAAGCACCATGAGCTAAATCAGCATTCAAGGAATATTATGAGTGCTACAATAAAAGTAGCTAATGTTTCCAAGTGAAAACTGAGATTTGAGTAATCACAGATGATTTTTATATGGTGACAATACCAATATAACTGGATTTAATTCTTGGAAAATATTAAAATTATGATTGGAGGAAACTCATTCTACAGTTTCCTACTTTATTGTAAGTTTGTATTCTAATACTTTACACAAACAGCAAGGTGAAAAATAAGACTCATTTCTTAAATATCAGGCTTTTTTAAAAACTGATTTATTCAAAAAAAATCCTGGCTTATCAGTGCCCATGGTTGCTGACATCTGTATGCCATTGTCATTTGATCAGGTTATTACATTTTTTTGATTTTGAAACCCATTTGAGCACCATTACAATGTTCCACATTTATTACTCTGCTGTATTTACTACTTAGAAAAGTGGAAACGTCTTTGTTTACCTCTCAATCTGTCCCTTTCCCTCCTGCCTTTTTTTCTTTAGACATTAGGAGGAAGTTCTTCACTGTTAGGGTGGTGAGACTGTGGAACAGGTTGCCCAGAGAGGTTGTGGAAGCCTCATCCCTGGAAGCTTTTAAGACAAGGCTTGATGGGGCTCTGGGCAACCTGATCTAGTGGACAGTGTCCCTGCCAGGCAGGGGGGTTAGAACTAGATGATCTTTAAGGTCCCTTCCACCTCTGGCAATTCTATAATATATTCCCTAAAACTGGGTAGCTGAAGTGTTTCAGAGTTACTGTGCTGAATACAACATGGGGAAACATGGACTTAACCAAGTGTTCGAGCCTTACAAACTTGACCAACTAGTGTCTCAGCTGTAGCTTCCAGTGCTTTCTCCTTACCTTGAATCAGTTATTCATGCCTTTGCTGTTCCAGCTTGGATAGTTCGACTTCTCTCCCCTTACCATCCTCTGGATGCTGGCAAAAGGCTAGTGTCTGGTACACTGCTGCAGTAGCAGTTGGTGTCCCAGATGTGGTCTTGGAACCACCAGAAGAAAGGAGTGAGTAGAGCTGCTGTTAACCAAAAAAGACTGCATGGCTGACTTCAGAACAACTAATGATGGGGAGCACTTACAGTGAAAATCACTGCAGGGTATTTTCCCTTTTTTCTTTCTGATACTGTTTTTTGCAGACCTACAGCCTGATTCATTCCATCTTGTAAGACTTCTTGCCATGTGGGTCTCCCAGAGCTGAAAGAGCTTCTGTAGTTTAATTCCATGTTGAAAAGTGCCATAGAGAGGAGATGACATTTCAAAGCTGAGAGCTGAACCACTTAATTGGCTAAATAGCCATTCATTAAAATGCTCTGCAGCAGAGAACAGCCTTAACCTGTGGTGTTACGTCTTACTGCTCAGGACTCAGCCTTACTGGATGTAGTAATTATTGCTTGTTCTCCAAAACTGTTCTTAGTCTGACTTTTTTTTATCTCAAATGAGGCAAAGTAGAGGATTTCATACATCCTTTGAGCTAGAAGGTATCTATGTAGCTTTATATATGTGTGTGTATATGGGTGAAAATATATATAAGCGCACTGCACAAAAATGTATTCATCCAAAGTAACAGGTGGTGCTGGCAACACCTGTTGCTGGGGTCACTCAACACTCCAGTATTAAACCCCTAATTTTAGTTGCTTATAACTTTTGTCAAACTTAAACATTTGGGTTGAAATGTTATGTGCCAGGTGTCTGCCTTAGGCTGACTGGGGGTGGGGGAATGGGGAGAGGAATTTATCAGCAAAGCTATTACCACCAGTTCAGGGAGCAGAGGCCAGGACACTGGTTTGCCTGTGCTGAATAATGAACTATTACTGGTTGAGATGTTCCAGCAGCTTTCCATGTCCAAAGCCAAAAGTTGCCAGTGGAGATCCTCTACAACTGGGCGTGTCTTTTGCTAGCATTGTGAAAATCCACTGTTCTACTGAGAATGCACCATTTTCTGCCTAAATTACGGGCCTGTGAAAATACTTGGTAGAAGTTTGTTGACAGCTGCCCACCGACTGCCTCCATCTCATCCATTTCCAAAGAGCAGTGGTGTGCTGGACACCCTTTCAATGCAAGATACCCATAAGAAGCAGGAGTATTCCTTGGAGACTGAGCATGCAGCAAAGCAGACTGCTGCACGCAGGGGCACTGTTCTTGAGAGCACACACAAGCAGCTTGGCTTGTGCTTAACACAGTGTGAATAAATATGAGGGAATGGCTAGCTGGAATCCAGACCAACTGGTGATGAAGGAAGAGGAGCAATGGACTGAGAGTGGCAAGAGTGAAGGACACAGGGTTTTAAGAACTGTATGAGGAGAAACGCTGAGGAGACAGAGTGGTGTGATAGGGCAGATAGGCTGAGAAGGATTGGAGCACAGCTCCTCCCAGTCTGTGACTGCAGGATTGCTGTGGTCCCTGCCCTAGCCAGCTGAAACATTCCACGGATAATATATCGCAGCTCCTCAAACAAGTGATTTACACAGGTGTACAACCTGTACAACTGCCACTGGCTCCCCTGTTTGAGTGTATAGAATTGAACCTACTAATATGCACTTAGGGGGCTGAGTGGTTTCATCTGATGCTCTTATTTCGGCCTAATAGAAATATCAGTGTTTTCATTCTTCTTCCTCTTTTTTTAGTATTTCTTAGCTTTTGCATACTCAGTCTGCACTTGGAGGATTATTATGTGTGCATGCAAATACTATTGTGAATACGGCAGTTGTTTCTTACTGTATAATCTTACTTTGGAATATGTACTACATTTGTAGCAAGTATGCAAAATCACATACTAAGTCAGTCATAGATACCCAAGTGGGCTGTGTCATCTAGGGTGCAAGAACATTTGAACAGACTGCTCATACTATTTTTAAATGTTGTCCTTTCTTGATCGTTTAGGGAATTAGAAACAAACTGCCTGTTGCAAAATATTCTCTTTAGTATTACTTAGCATTTTCCCATAAAAATCTGAAGAAGTGCCACAGAACCTGATCAAAGTTTAAAGTCAGTTTGTCATTGAATGATGATTATTTTTTTTTTATTATAGGTAAAGTCTCGGCCAAGAAACTGACAAAAAAGGTAAGGAAAATATTCCTTTCCCTCTTCAAAAGAACTTATGTTCTTTCTGTTACCCAAGTGAATAGACTTGTCTTTCAAAACTGGCTTCATATTTTCCTGTTTGTGTCTTTAAAGGAGGTAGATGCTGCACTACTGTGTGTTGCCAAAGCTAAACCAGGACCGACCTTTTTTAGACAGCTTGATGATAAAGGTAATGAGCACTTTTGATACTGAAAAATACATCTGGCTTTTTATCTCATTATGTGATATAAATTGAATGTATTTTTAAAGGTTTCATGGATTTGACTTCATCTCGATGTAGCCAGTAGCTGCTTCCTTGGCAAATCTCAGTTATACCAGAGAGAGTAAAGAGGCAGGGCTGGGAACTGAAAACCTTCTCAGGTGCAGGAGGAAATGTGAAAGAAATCAGCCTGCTTGGAAGAAAAGGAGGCTAAAGAGATGACTTAGCACAAAATGGACTTTTAAGACTTGTTAATAAGCTGCTGTTTTACTATATAACCTAAATGTACAGAAACTAAGAATAAAAATAAAATTAGTATCAAGTTATGGGTAGTAGCATCCCTGATTTCAAGAGCAGGTGAATTTATTTGTCCCTCTTCAGGAGATGGTGGCGTTTTGCAGTGCTGGTGTGCTGTGGTTTCTTTTCACCCAGCATTTTCACCTTATATCAGGCTAAGCGAAGAGAAAACTCTGAGAGCTGGGTTATTGTTTGCATAACAACAAGGAATTAAAGAACACCAAATAAACACATCATTAACATAAATTAATTGCAGGGAGAAAACAAACAAGAGGATCAAGGAAACCAAATAGATGAGTAATTAACCATTTCACCAGTAACAAAGACTGAAATTCCCAAACTAATGAGAAAGGCTGACAGTGTCTATTTACAAGCACTCTGTATCATGGAGTTCAACCTGAATCCCTTATCCCATGTATGATTCTGGAAAATAAAGCTGCCTTTGCACTGCTGCAGTTCCTTGGCAGGTATGAGCCACACTCCATGCACAGCAGATCCCCAGGCACGGCTGGCAGCTTGTGCCAAGAGAACAGCCCTTGATCTGTCCTGGCAGTATTACTCCTGCCCTTTGGCCTTGTGGCCTTTCCTGCCTATGTTTCATTTCTTCCATCCTTGCACAGACATGGAGGGGTCTTCATAGAATGGCACAGGTTGGAAGAGACCTTAAAGATCATTTAGTTCCACCCCCCCGTCATGGGCAGGGATGCCACCCACTAGACCAAGTTGCCCAGGGCAACATCCAACCTGGCCTTGAACGCTGCCAGAGATGGGGCATCCACAGCTTCTCTGGGCAACCTGTTCCAGTGCCTTACCACCCTCTGAGTAAAGAACCTCCTTCTAATTTCCAGGCTAAATCTCCCCTCTTTCAGTTTTTATCCATTCCCCCTTGTCCTATTGCAGTCTGACCAGCTGAAAAGTCTCTCCCCCTCTTATCTTGTAATCCCCCTTTAGGTACTGAAATGTTGAAGGTCTGGGTACTCATCTGGGTACTTTGCTTGTCAGTCTATTCCTGCAAACCTCAGCATACTCCAGCAGCCCTGAAATGTCTCTGAACAAGCTGAACATTTTTTCCCTTATCCTGGGGATTTTGTGTTGAATTTTCAGTACTAGTGCCTTTTCAAATGACTAATCATTATGTTCTTTACCGGGATTTGATTTAAAGGATTCCCAGTCTTTAATTCTTGGATATTCTTTCTCTATCCCTGCTTTTTTAGAGTCTTTCTTTTTGTAGTGGTTGACACTGCAAATCCCCATAGCACTCTGCCTGGGAAAAGGGAGTCCACCACCAAAAAGTGATAACACAGCAAATCAGCACAGCCTCCTTTTATTACACATCTCTCAGATGACTACTTGGCAGAAAGTGGGCTCAGTATTACACTCAGCCTGGCATCTTTTGCATTCTGGACAAGGCATTGCTTAGGACTGTGAGTCCACATCCTCTGTCCTTCAAAGGTCAGGTAGGAGTTTGAGATGATGCAAGAACATTCAGTGCAGTCATCCATATGCCACCATGACACATGGAGTTTTTAGCTTTTGGTCATGATGCTTTGATGCTTTTGCTTTGAGATGCATAATTATTATTACATTTTAAAATGTAAATATTTATGTATTAAATACTACTTTTACAAGTACCAGAAGAATGAATCTACACCTGCTCCATTGTTTTGCTGAGATTATTTTAACTACCTTCAAATTGTTGTTTAAATACCAAGTAGAGGAAAAATTGTCAGCAGTCCAGTTTGTAAAATGTAATGCTAGGGAATTCTGCCTTCTAGTGGGCAGTTTTAAAATTCATGTCATTATTTCTGGTTATGATTTATTCAGCAATAAGAATATTGTACTGTCAGCATTTGTTGTAAAGTTTCAGGGTAGAGATTTCCAGGGAGGGGTAGGGAAGGTTCGTTTAGTGCTAGAAAATGACAGTATTTTGCCACTGCTAACTGCAAATACTTGGCTGCAGGTATGCTGAGTCATTCAACAGTATTTCTTTTAAATTGCTTGGACATGAACATAGTTTTCTATGGTTTGGGTTTTTTAATTTGTTGCATTTCTTTTAATTTAAGTAACTTGTAATGTTTCTTAAGTAACTTAATTAAGTAACTTTGTAATGATTACTGTAGAATAAAAAGATTACCAAAATACTTAAGTTACTTTATGGATAAGATAAATTGTCCAATCACTAGTAAAAGGGACAATACAATTAAAATAATAATTTTTATGGAAATGAGTCCACAACTTAAAGTGCCTTATCTTGAATTATCTTAGTATAATCAGTTTGCCAGAAAATGTCAGAGATTGTGGATTTGCTCTAAGACACTGAGACAGGTTTTAAAGAACAATCAGGATTTTTTTGTGCTTACCTTTATTATATTTATGGTTTTACCTATTCAACTGTAGTGACTTTTCAATCAGTTTTATGATAAGATGATGAAAATAAAGTGTCTCATCCCTGCAATTTCTTACATGGCTCTTCTTTCCAGCCCTCTACAATTCAAGTGAGTAGAGCCATCATGCTTTTCCCCTGAGCCAACAAGCAGAATGTTGTATTTAAATTGATCTTTTCTTTACACCTTACCACCTCCATATAAATTTTGCAGATTCTTTCTGCATAGTTTTGTAAGCTACAATGTTCCCTTTCTACTAAACTCCAGGTGCTTAACATGTTTTTGTATCTCAAATATTACAGCTTTTTTTGTCTGACTTTACACAATCTGCCATGTTAATATCCTTTTCAATACCTTGATAAGTATGTTTTTCTCTCATGACTTCTTGGAGTGTGTCATTTCTTCTGCTGTACCCCAGCAGTGGGCTCTCATTGTTCTGTTTTATCTAGCACAAGCTGCTTGCCTTCGCCTTCCAGGTCTTCCCTAGACTGTCCTTGTGCAGCATATCTAAAGACAGCCAAGAGGCAGATTCCCAGTTCTCCTTGACCAGTGAAGCTGGCCTTCAGCACTTGGTGGTTAAATTTTCAGGCAGAGATCTTTGTGCTGGTACCCCTTCAAGTCCATGACTAGGAGATGTTTTCTGTATGGGCTTGAAAAGTTACCTCCTTATCTTCTTTTATATTTTTCCTTTAAACATTCTTTTGCTGTGTCACGTGCAAAATTAGGGAGCAGGAATCTTGATCACTGCCCTTGACACTATTTGCTTGATTTCTTTTCCTCCTCTATTTGTTTCTATCCTTTTCTTTACCTTTTCTTATAGTCTAGGTGTATAAGCTGAAAAAATGAGTAGGAGTTCTTTCTCTGGTTTCCAATTTGTAGAAGTCCTGGACTCTTTTGTCTGGGAACGCAGTTCCAAGTTTCATAGCAGTGCAAATAATAATTTACATTCTTGCAACAGCACTAACCCTAAAACTTGTAAGCAAAACTAAATCTTTGAGATAAAAGTATTTTTTGTTTCCACACTGTAGATTGTAGTACTGTGCTGATTTACACATGATGCATGCTGGATAGTAGGGTGAATAGCCCTATTTTGATGGAGAAGAAAGCTAAGATATGGAACCAGATTGAGTTGGCAACAGGATCAGCATTAGACTTATCTTTAGCTAAGACTTGTTCTCAGATTTTCAGACTCTTGCATTCAGCAATTTAATATTTCTAAACTCTGGTACTTAAATGTTAAGTCACTATCTGAGGTCAAATACAAATGCTGTTGGCCCTGCCCGATAATTTATCAGGAGTTAATTGTTTATCACTAAAGCTTAAGTGGGTTCCTTATCTATCAATTAACTAAATATAAATAATAAAAAATAGTTTATCTTTGCACAGATAGGCATATTGGAACTTCATTATTTTAAGCAGCTTCAGCATTACACGCTGTTTAGCTCACAAGTTAAAAGTAGCTCAGTTATTTTGAAAAGAGATTTATAAAAAAACCCTTTACATTTTTTCTCCAAACGTTGTTGCAGGGCAGATGGTTCAGATTCTGTTGTTTAACCACCCTTGTTATGTGCTCTCTATCTTTAGCTCCCATGCTCTATTTTGACACTATCACATCTTTGTGTTTGTTCAGGCTTTTCACTTAAGGCGGTATTTCAAAGGAAAACACTGGAATTTTCCTTCAAAAGGGGGGAAAATACTTTCACCTTGTAGAAAGGACATGTTCCTATTTAAAAAATAAAAAAAAAGAAGCCTCCTCTTGGCACATGGCCCAGCAGTGCTATCAGCACAATCTAGCAGCTTGGCAGCTTTGCGTGTTGCCATGTTCCCCTTGAGAATTAGAGGGAAGCTATTCTCCGCCTTCGGGAGCCTGCCAGAGGATGGAGGACTTTGATCCTTCAGGGTAACGTTAGAGTAGTTCTACTCCCAGGTACTAAATGTGACAAAGCACATTTAATTTATTTGCCTTTTGTATAAACATTCAATGTTTTCAGTGAGAATCCAGAGATTTAGTGTAGACCTTTGATTAATACCAAATAAACCTTACTTTCTTTATTAGACATGAACATTGATTAGTCTCTGAATAGGGAATGTTATCTTCAGAGCACTAAAAACAAAAGCAGAATCTATATTATATAATAAAGTGGCTTATTTTAATAACCTATTTAATACAATGTTAAACTGCAGGGTTTATATCTGTAAGATTTGATCTTTGAAGTCTTACTATAAGTATTGCTATTTATTTTGAAAGTAATTTGTTTAATCTTGTATTTCAGGGTTGATCTCTTATGCAGAGTACTTATTTTTGCTGACAATCCTTACAAGTAAGTATTATATTTTTAAAATACATATATGTGTACTCAGCTACTAACAGTTTTCCAGGAACAACTTCAGACATTTTTTAGCTTCTAAATTTCTACTAAAGAACTATTGTATGTAGATTGATATATTGTATATAGATTGTATATTGATGGACATAACTTTAATTGATTGTAACTTACTTCCATAATATCATCACTGTTCCATAGCAATACTTAAAAAATCATGATAATCCCTACACCACAGGTTCAGAAGAATCTTTCAAGAGGCTTTGAGAGAAAAGAGACACTGGTTACAGGACCACATAGTGCAGGAGGGAAGAACAGTGGGGGAAAATCAATAATTTGTCTTCTGGGTAGTAGTTTTAGTCATTTTGGACAGAGGTATTAAAATTTTAGCTCATGCAGTGCTATAAAAAGGTGCTGTGGTGTCTGAAAGGCTGTTGCCTATTATTCCTGTGTTCAGATATGCTATGGATGATATACATAAGCAGCAGAATTCTGCAGTGTCTTTTTGACTTTTTAATCTTTTTTTTTCTCCTCTGTTCCTTTTGACTTTATTTACTCCAAGTACATTGCACGTATTTGTACCTCCTCCTTAGCCTCCTTCCTTTTTCTCTATTAGACATTTTTTTTAAAAAGCTTTTTTGTCTGGTACTTGCTTTATCTGCAAACAGCAAGCATTTTTATTGTGCATGGAAATGATCTTGGGTTTCCTGGGTTTCCTCACCCATACTTACTCTGTGCCATGCTTGCCACCTCCCTGTGCTGTTCTAATGAAGTGTAGGTGATGCTGGAAAATACCAATATTTGAGATAAAATGAGTGCAATGAACATTATGCAGTGAAGCCCATAGACTAGTAGTGAAGTACACCATCTCATAGTCCACATGCAAGGCTGATTTACACAGGTCTAACATTTTGAGCAAGGGACAAAACCAGGCATAATGAATCTTTTGGTGTCAGTGGATGAGGAAAGGAGAAAAGGAAGCAGTTGTTCTTATCCCAATGGTCTGTAGATGCTTGAACCTCATTAATTCTATGGCTGGGGGTTCCATGGCAGGGTTGTAAACAAATTGACTAATTTTCCTTGCTGTAGAAATGCACCCTCTGATGGTGTAGTACAAAGAAGTAATGTTGGTCCCCAGAGAGTGGGGAAAATATGTCCAGCCTTCACAGACAATGACCATGAGTACACACCTCTTACACAGTTTCTCAGCAGAACTGGCAGAACTGCATTAGTTCCTACTATGTGGCATGAAGGGTGATCTCTTAGGAAACTTCAAAGCTAGTACACAGTGTTAAATAGTATATATGCATTAAGATAACCTATTTAACATACAAATACACCATTTCAGCAACAGTGACTGTCCAGTACTACGTGCAACTTGAACATGAGTTATACCATGTATTCAAGTGGGGGTTTTTAATCAGAAATAATGAAAGAGTCTAGCCCAGATAGAAAGCTGATTTTAAAATATTTGATCCAACTCAAAAAGAGATATTTGTTTTAGAAGGACAACCACAACAGTCACATGATAACTTCAGAAGAATATATTCATTAAAGTTGCAGAAACAGATGCCAAAGATTCTATTTCTTTAAAAATCTATGCAACAGAAAGTAAATTTATACTGATTTATTGGCTGAAACAATTAGAAAATGAAACAGTATCAGAGCAGTTGTTTCACTTCTCCAGACAATCAAGTAACATTATTTTTCACAGAATATATATAGGAATGTATTGAACTGCAAAAACAAAGACACTATTTGATGCAGGATAAAACCACAGTGCTAATGTTGCTGCTTTGATTACACAGAGGGTTATCATACCAATCAGTTTGAAAGCAAATGTCAACAAGTGTTAGTGTCTCTGGTTTTGCCTAACAAGTATCCCATGTCAGTCAGTGCCATTACACCACCTGTATCTCTTTCTAGTGAGAATTACTGTGAGCTTTCTTAAAGCAGCTATTAATATTTTAATTACATTTTCTAAGTCACTAATAGAGCAATAAGGAAACAGGAAAAGAGTCACCAGGTTTCCAGAGTCCTGCCTGGTTCCAGGACACTGCTGACTAGACCATGCTGCATGTCATACAAAAGCACTGTCCGTAACAACACTGAACTTGAAAATGTAATGTTGTGGCAGATGAAGGTTTTATCTTGCCTCCTGTGTGATCCTTTTTTCTCTTTTCTTTGTGCCTTGTGTCATCTTATTTCTTCCAGTGAAAATGAAATTCAATTTCATTCAGCAACTGGTTAGAAGTGGTTAGTGGAGCTTCTGATAAAGCCCTGCCTGGTGAAGGTACCCAGGAACTGAAGTTGTCACCTTTACTCCGAGCTTCATTTCAGTTAGCCACTCACACAAGCTGGCAGCTTGGTCAACTTAGGAACAGTTGGAGGGAGAAGCACCTAAGTCTAACCTGCAGTCACAGCCAAGATGAAGCTTTTCTGTTCAGATTTTGGAATTTTGCCTGATTCTAATTAAATACAAATATATCTGAGGTAGTCTTTGAACTATGCTTATTTTACGAACACATACCTTTGGGGTTACATCATATCAGATAAGTATGTCATCTCTGAACAGTATAAGCAGCTTTAGGTCCTATATTTTCAGTAATAGCTCTCTTATCTGAAAATTGCTACACAGATGGTATGAATTACTATTAAATACATCAATTACTTTTATTCTCTAAATATGTTATAGAATAGGCTCTTCTTGCTTTTGTACTAGTAACACGAATTTAGCATGTGGCATTTCCATGGGAAGGAAGCCAGTCTTGATTATTACAACCCTGTTGCTGGGGAAAGGCTCTGCTATGCAGATTGCAATGGTATTTATAAAATAGCCCTCCATCACAAGGTTGCTCTGCAGAGAATGTTAGCTGGCTGCTGAGATGTAGTTATTTCTGAAATGTAAAAATAGTAGTATTTTCTTTAACCATCTTGTTATCACTTAAAAGGAACAGGGCATTTCTTTAACTTCTTCCCTTTGCAGAAAGATTCTCTAGAAAAACAACTAAAACCCCAAACCAATATTTAAAACTTTACAAGATGGAAATGGAAGAATGTATTTCCAAAAGAAAAACTCTGAAGGCATTAGAATTTTTTAGCAATACTGCTTCACTGCCCTCATGAGTCCAACATCATTCTTGGGAGCATGAACATATTCTAAAGACAATAAGTCTGTGGCTTTCATATTAATGCCTGACTTGACTGGGTTGTTGAATTAATTCACCTGCTCTAGAAATTACTGGGATAAGTGCTTGCTACTGCAGTGAACCGTAATTACATTTCAGCAGCGTGCTGCTCCTGTGTGGGCTTGCTAATGAGCAAGGCCACCTTCTTTAAGCAAAGTAAGATCAGGAAACTGTGGGAAGGAGCTCAAAACACACCATGTTTTTATAGTGCCTGCAAGATTCAGAACTCATTATGTTTTTGTGTTGAAAAGAACTATCCACTTGGTGAATGAAATGCAGGGTAAAATTGTATAAAATTCCTGAAAAAATCAACTTGATGAGAGTTGTACAAACCACGTTTTTGTTCCAAAAGGCAACAAAAAGTGGTTTATAACATCTCAGTAACATCTGAGTACATTATTTAAGGATGAAGGAGAAGGAAAGAAAAAAAAAGACCTAGGGCTAGCACTGCAGGAGCAGGAGCCGAGAGAGCTGGGTACGATTACAAAGTCGCTCTGTTTGCTAGGGAAGACTAGGAAAGACTGTAAATACTGGCATACAGTAATGCATGTAAGAAGTACTTGAAGAGTACACTAGCTCTTTCACACAATTTGAGAGTAATAATTGGTTTCTCAAAGCACTTTCCAGTCTTCTCACCAGAAAAAGATCTCTAATAAAACTCCCAGAAGTGACATGTGATTATGGAGGCATCTGTAGAGACCAGGACAGTAAAGTGCACAACCTTTCCACAGTCATTATGTTCAGATGGGTTTTCATGGCTGTATTTAGGCTCTGTTGGCATCTCTTGCTTTGCTATTGCATTAATTTTCCCTTGAAGTGGTAGTAAAAATGGCATTTCAAATGTTTCCTTGTATTGGAGGAGGTACATACAGTTTACTGGAAATATCATGTATGTGTATCACAGTGGAGAACTGAAGCATAAGCAATATTCCTGTTGCATTAAATATTTAATATTTAATACTAGTGTAAGTGTGTGTGTGTTTTTACAATAAAATTCTTTCACAATTTGTTGCAGAGCCCCAGACTGGATTTCAGATTGCCTTTAAAATGTTGGATACAGATGGCAATGAACAAGTTGAAAAGAAAGAATTCTTTAAGGTATGTATATTATATGCATATTAAAGTGTTGAAATGATTCCGTAGATTATATTTATTAATTTTGTTTGCTGTTCCACAATCTTTTTACCAATTCACATTTGGGAGAGGAACATTTTATAAGCAATGACTATTTTAAAGCAAAACTTTATTTTGGTAGGTTAGGTTTGAAAATAAAACTTTTGGAATGTAAGAATCTGGGAAAGTGTATGTGCATTAATCTCTGTATAGTCTAGAATCTACTTTATGCATCATATAAAGCCCCTGTATATCTAATTAGTTAGTTGTGTGGCTAATCTGTCATTTTTCTCTTCTCAGTTGGCATCTGAGGAAAATACATCTGAACTATTCTATAGTTGTTTCCACACTACATTTGATAATAACATCAGGAAACACATGTAAGGAAAGGGCAGTGGAAACTCACAGCAAAGAAACAGTAAATAGGAGGCAGTTACTCTAAGCAGGATGTGATGGGAAAAGAGAATTTGTCAAAAAAAATTTGTCAAAGTCAAAATTTGAAGGCCAAGGGAAGACCTCTGGCAACACAAACAGTTAATGAGTTTTTTCCTACTCACCAGTGACAATGTAACAAAACAAAATGAAAAAAAACCCACCCAACCAAACAACCAAACACAACAACAAAGTCCGAGGAGAGTCCTAGGAGAGAGCTAAAACACCACAAAATAACAGCTTTGCAAACTTCATCATCAATTTTTTTTCCCAGTTCTAATGGACAGAGTAAGGAATAATTCAGAAATGTTTGAGAAGAAAACTAGCAGCTTCCAAACCCCTAAGCTTTAAAAACATCTTTCCTAAAGTCTTCAAATCCAGAGTGATTGGTGTAAGTCTGTGTCTATACCTGAAATGTAATAAGTCCCTTTTTCTTTCATTTTTGCTGTCCTTTTGAGGATTCATGCAAATGTCTGTGAAAGGTAGGTATACCTTGTGCTATGATAAATCACTTTTTCTTATGGCAATGTTGGCCTCCCAGGCTGAAATGTGTTAAAGAAACCTTGCAGCTGAGATATGTTTGAGGGGCAAGTTAATACACTCTTTTATTACTTTAAAGCTCTAATTGAGAAGTGGGAGTTATTTTTAAGTAGGGGTCATTTCACTACTTCTAAAAATCTTCTTAGCTAACACATTCGAGATTCATTTATTTGTGGGGTGGAGAGCAAATTCAAACCATGTTTTGCTTAATGCCAGTTCTGAAAATACACTTGCTTATTTAATGAAATTATTCTTTGTTGTTAGTTGTGTAGTACCTCTTTTGAACAGGAATGTTTCTCATGTCTAGAAGATCATGTCTGTAGCAGAACTATGTGAAGCTGTCTAGGGGACAGGATGAAAATCGCAGGATAATTTGTATTTCTTAAATGAGCCTTGGTGTCATACCCCTGAGTTTCGTAATCTTGTGTATGAATGTTAGTGCAAGAAAATCTCTAAAAATAGAATAAGTGCTGGGCTGCAAGAGATAGATTCATATACTGTGCTTGGATATATTAACCACAGTAAATAAGACATTTCTGGGGAAAAGTGTGTCTGAATAGCAAAATATCCTTAAGTATGCAAATATTTTGTCATGACTAGAGATCCTTGAAGAAATGTAATGACTTTATAATTAAGAAAAGGTGAAATTAATACAGGTTTCTGAAAAAGGAGACTCATGTAAGACCAAATTTGTAATTTTCCTTTGTTGTTTTCACACTTCAACAAATACAGCTACAGAGAATCATTGGGAAGGAAGATGATTTGAAAACAGCTGGAGATGAAACAGTATTTCAGGTAGGAAATAGAGTTAGATTTTTCTTTACAAAAGCATTGCCATATTTCCCATGAACTTTTTTTTCAGAGTTCTTTTTAGCTAAGTATACAGCATTTGGATTAGTGCTTTAATTAAATGAAAGTGCATGATTTTTCAACTGCCTTCTAAATGGGGAAGAAAAATGTTTGTCAGTACTGAATCTCCCGATGAAATGTATGCAGTTAATGTATTTCACTACTGTGTAGTCACTCCCTTTTTTAGTTTATGTAATCCTCTGCTTCATAGTAACTCTCCTCTATTTATGAAAAACTAAGAAAAACTCTGTTTCCATATGAGAAAAGAAACAGAAATTGATACCTTAAACTTCCTTAAGCGCTGCTGTTCCAGTAATGTCAGTTTAATCCAAGTTGATTTGAAATGTAATTACTGTCACTGAGGTGACAAAGGCAAGGATTACTTTAGTTAGGTCCACTTCCAGAAGTCCAAGGTAGCAATTTTGTTGATATTCCTCCCACCCCTTACTTCACCAAGAATCAAAAATGTTATTATTTTGTGATCACTAAGCCCAAGATAGCCCCCAACCACCACATCTCCTACCAGTCCTTTGCTGTTCATAAACAGCAGCTGTAGCAGGGCACCTCCCCTGGTAGGCTTACTTACCATCTGTGATAGGAAGTTCTCTTCTACACGCTCCAGGATCTTCCTAGACTGTTTCCTCTCTGCTGCACTGTATTTTCAGGAGATAGGTTGAAGTCCTCCATGTCAACAAGGGCTAGCCATCATGAGACTTTTGCCAGGTGCTTATAGAATACTTCATCTGCCTCTTCATCCTGGTTGAGTGATCTATAACAGACTCTCACCAGGATATCTGCCTTTTTGGCCTTTCCCCTGATCCTTACTCGTAAGCATTCAACCTTATCATCACCATCATTGAGATCCATACAATCAAAACACTCCCTAACATACAGGGCCACCCTACTGCTTCTTTTTCCTTGCCTATCCCTTCCAAAGAGCCCATAGCCATTCACTGCCACACTCCAATCATGAGTCATCCCACCTTTTCTCTGTAATGGCAACTATATCATGGTTTTCCTGCCATACAATGGCTTCATTGCATGACAGGAATTGTACAAAGGGATTGTCTCCATTTATTACTGTAAGTTGCTGCTTGCATCAGCAGCGCTACTTTTGTTGCATGCTTAAATTGTGTGGTGTAGCTGAAAGAGATTTTTCTCACCACAAACTTGCTTTCAGTTGTAAACTGAAAATAGGTACTTAGGCATGAGGAAGTGACTGCTTGTGTTGGAAGCATTTAACAAGAATTTTATACAGGTCTCTGCTTTATAAACCTATCAGCAGTTTCTACAAAGAGTCTGTCTAGCTTGTGTCTTTACTTTTTCCCCTACCTGGGGGAAAAATGGAAATTAGAGTATTGCCAACACCTTTAATATTTCCTAGGCATGAACAAAAATTGTCTTCTGAGGCGTAAGGGTTTTGCTCCCTCAGTATGCTTTCAGAGTTCAGTTAAAAATTGTTTGACTAGCAACCATCACCTTTCTTGAATCTTTTCATCAGTCACCAGATTAATATAGCTAGGATTAGTAGGGTTGTCTGCTCCTCAAAACCTATTTCAATTGAGACTTAACTGCCATGACAGTGAAAGAAAAAGGATCTTTATTCTGCATGAATGCACAGCTCTAGTATAAAATTTCCAGTGAAACTTTGATACAGTTGGACAGATTTAGTTATAAACACATAAGCTTATCAGGAGCTAATTAAATACCTAAGCCTGAATGTCTCTATTTTGCTTTTTGACTTGCTTCAAATTTTGTCTTCAGAATGCTCTATTGAGAAAAATCTGAAGTTATTGTAACCAGAAAATATTATTTAATGCAGTTTCTCAGCAGATTATAAGTGTAATTATAGTATGTTCAAAAGAATTATATCACTTCGGGGAGTACAGCTATCTTGAAACTTTTCTGATCTCTGATTTCTAGTTGACAAAGTCCAAATTATTACTTCTAATTTTTATTTTTATTCCTGTCTCAGTCTCTCACAAAAGAATTTATGTCTGTAAGCAATGAATCTGACTATACAATGTAGTTGATGCATATGTTTCTACCCCTTGTTTTTAATAATTATGGTAGTCATAGTATTACTTTCAAGCAAAGCAGATAAAGCATAAAAATTGACTCTGGCTTTGTAATTGACTGTGTTCTGTGAAAGCTGAGATACTGCAACAGAAGTTTGCTGGTTTGGGATAGTTCTTTATTTCTGCAACATTTTCATAATTTGCATATGAGTTTGCTGTTCAGATGGAATGCATATTTTTTTCTTGGCCTGTCTTTTCCAAAATAAATGTGCAAGTTTTCTATCAGCAGATTAACTTTGAATTCCATTGAAAAGCTTTAAGATACTTTAAACCAAGAGGTACTGCAGCGTTCCTACAAGCTTTACAGGAAGCTCTAGGCAGATGAACCCTTTTGAAGAACCAAGCCACGTGTCATCAAAATATTAGGCTACTTAAAATCTGGTGGGTCATTGTTTAGTTCACAAACAAGGAAATTATTTTAGTCTTCCAGGTAGTCTGATGACATAACCTCGAGAGACAAAGAAGCATGCTTTTTAACAATTTTCTAGGTACCTATTCTGCAAGTACTTTGGATTTGGCTTGCATAGCGAAAGTCTTTCCCACAAGGAATTCATCTGGAAGCCCATTGTGGTCACGGTAGCATTGCTTTCCATTGCACAGATGTGTGAGGCAAGGATACCCATTTAGTCTCTGCTACTTAACCTAGTCTGAGGTGCTTTAAATTATATAGAGAAGCCAGATAACAGTGTGGGCTCCTGACAGGCCAGGGAAAACACATGATTTACCCTTGCACTAACAGCTTTAGCCTTCAATCTCTGAAGGCCGCTTGGTGCATTTGTAAATTAGTTGAAATAAACTGGAAATGGTGCCATAAGCTTGCTTAGTCAGCATTTTGTGATAACTTAAACTTGGGATGGCAGCCTGAACATCAACTACCTGGGTTTGCATTTAAACAGCAGGGTGGGGGAACTGGTCACAGTCCATCTGAGTCGGTTTTAGCACTGAGGATGGGTGTGCTTGGCCTTTAAGGCCGAGTCCACTTCAGTCAAAAGAGTGTACTTCGAGAACATCATACCTCCTGAGTGGGCTGATTGCTACAGATTGTGTATTTTTGGTTGAAATTAATATTTTTATAGTATGGCATGACATGGAGGCAGGGCCTGAATTCTTCTGAGAAGCTGCCCCCAACTGTGTGTAGAAGCTTTTTTCCCCAGGTGCCAGCAGTGCACTGGGTCAGGCAGCCTCAGGCTTTGCAGTGCAACAGTGCCATTTCCTGACTGCTTGATGCAGTCAACCTGCTAGCAACAGGACTAGTTTCAGCCTGTTCCTGGTTTTGGTATTAAATATCTCCTACAATGTCTACTCCCAAATGAGCTTTAGCCCATTTGGCTGGAAAACATTTTTATGCTGTACTCCATCATTAATTGATACAGAACTGTTGGTGATGCACCAGAAGTTGAGGATGTCCATGAAGTTATTTTCACCCTTGCTAAAGGCACTAACACTATGACATAGCGATTCCATGGCATTAGTAGTCATTAAAAAGCAACTAGTCCCTTGGTAGTGGGAATTGTGGATGTTGTTGAATGCTGGATATATGCTGAGAAAATGCACCTCTGGATTTCTCAGATATTGTCTGTTATACCTTCTGTAGAAAAACAACTGCGCACATTTTAGCCTCTCTATATCAGACCTGATGTATTCTGGAATCTTACGTAGTAAGAAAGTGCCTTGCAAGATGTTTAAAAATTTGGTATGGACTTACATCATAATTAAAGCCAATTCATCATAAAATTATATGTTGGGGCCCACTTAAGGCTGTCTGGTCTTTGCCACAAAACCTGCTTTTGGAGATCTAGATCTCATAGTCCCACTAGCTTGCCTGTTTACAGGTTTTTTTGATTGTCTTTACCTGGTAGGATTAATTCCATAATGGATACCTCTTTTAAACCTTCTCCCCAGAACTGAGTTGCAGGATATGGTCCATCATCTTGGAGAGTCTCAATATGACAGAAAGCTTGATGTTCTTGAGCGGTGTTTGAGGCTAGGCTGCTGGATTGCCTTCAGGGATACAAGCCTGGCACGATGATGAATTGACTCACCTAGCAGCTAAAAACCAAAGGGCATTGCAGTGAAGTGGACTCAAAAATTTGTAAAGATTTAGTCTTACCTTTGGAAAGATTTTGGACATCATGAGCAAGCAGAAACTAATATACTGCTGTCTTTGACCTTCCTCTCTTTTCTGGCCCTGTTCTTCATCTATTCCCTCTCCTTCTGTCTCAACTGAAAAAAGTAAATCCAAATATGTATTGTTTTTACAATTTCTATTGAAATAAGACATTGCACAGCAAATACCTTCTCACAGGAAGTAAGTAAGAGAACAAGGAATATATAAAAGATTTTAATCATGATGAATGCTTTCCAGTCGTGCCTCAGGCAAATTCTGCAAGGAAAGGTGGTAAGAATCTAGAGACAGTAAGTCTATTAACATTTCAGATGAGTTTTAAAAATCAGTTAGGTACATTATTCTGAAAATCCTGTTTCACTGTGTGATAAGTTTTTTCTCAGTTGCACTTGTTGCTACTTGCTGCAGTATCAAGTCCTAAACGTCAAAAGCTCAGTGAGGAGCTACAGGATTAGGTAGGTCTGTACCCATGACTCAGTGTTTGCAGCATCAGGCTTCGGTGTTAACAGTCTGTGTAATGTAATAAGGAAATAAATGTTGTCTTATCTGATCTTACATAAAAAGGAATAATTGCATAAGTCAGCAGTTCGTGGTGCTTTTGAAAAGGGTATGAGCTGTTAACATTACTCTGGGAAAATAAGCCTGTTTTTATAATATGTGCACACATGCTCATTAGTTCATATAGACTTGTGTGGCATCAGAGCCTGGTCTTTGGGATTCTTTGTCTCAGTCAGTGGACCCTGGAACCTGTCTGACTTCCCCAGTTGAGATACATGTCCTTGCCCTATCATGTGCTTGTGTGAAGATGAGACTCAGAACGTCACCATCCTTTCTCCACTCTGTGCCTCAGCTTTCTGGAAAGTGTGTAGCCCGGAAGGGTGCTACGGTGCACCTTCCTAGGGCTGAAGCTACCAGATACACCAGAATACAAACCTCCACTCAATTTAGATAGTAGCTTTTGTGACTCAAAGTTACTAGTCTGGTCCTTTTACAGCTCCAAGATTAGGTTACTATTTAATTTTCATTGCCAAGAGAAACATTCCAAATGTTAAGTTATTCTTTTACCTAAGCTCAGGAGGATGAGGTGTTGGAAATGTTAATAGAGCTCCCATTATCTTCTAACAGATATTTGTCGTGTCGGTACTAATTTATACAGTTCAGCAGCAAAAGCTCCTAATGTTTCTCTGGACAAAAAGGAATTATGTACTAACATGTACTTTAATTTCATAGAATTAACTCCAGGAAAAGCAATTTTTTGAAATTTTACCCTGAAGCTGTAGTCTCTGGGGTCTCCTACTGCATATTCTGTTTTAAAGAAATGTACTATTTTGTAGTTTTAAAATACATTTAACTCTCACTAACATAGTGTTTGGATATCTGCCAATTCCACTTTGGAATTTCAACTGATAAAGAGGGTAGCCAACAAGTAGGTGCATATTTGTTATAAATCCAGGGATAGGTTTTGTCATCTCAGATAAGATGAGATAGGTATTATTTGTATGTCGTCTTCTAGCTTGTAAGTAGAGAAACATGAATAGAAGAAAAAAACCGTCGCAGACTTCATTTTCAAAAAGGTTGTTTTAAACCTCATTTTTCAGTTTGTTTTCAGTACAACACTGATTTTAATGTGGAGTAATTAAATTGGAAGCATTCAATTGCATAATCGTGAGTTCAGTTTTTAAAATTGCATCAGCAAATTTCTTGCATTTTTCAAGTCTCCTTTAAACATGTAAGCAAAAACCACAAAAAGCAGATTAGAATCTCACTGCAGTGCGAAATATGTGGATTCCTCTCTGTTTCTTCTTAGAAGACTTTGCATTCTGACGTAAATAGTTTGGCTTTGAATTTCAAATAAGCATACGTGAATGTTTGACTTTTGGCTTTCAAAAAAGCGTATACCAATGATTATGCATTGATCTTCAGAGTAATCTGAAGTGCTTAAACTTTAGAAGGATAGATCTTCTGGGAATTTAAGTATTCTTTGCCTACAGTTAAATACTAAGAAGTGCAATAAGTACAGTTTGCATATGGCCTGAAACATTTTTTTCTTCCTAGGTTTACTCAGACATAACTCATATCACTGGCATTTAGTGAATTGTAACTTGCAGTAGAAATGAGGAATGTTATCTCTTTAACTATAAAATAACTGTGTCACATATGCAGTAAGCATGAAACGCACAGTGGACTAATGGGACTTGTTATTGATGATGCTGAAAGCTAAATAACCATTAGTATTAAATCTTATGAATAGACTCTTGTCTTTCATCTTACCTCTTCAACCAGATAAAAGACACAGAGGCTATTTAGATGTCATAAGAATAGTTTGTTGAAATCCCTCCAGACTTAAAAAAAAAAATCTCTCTTCATGTTATTTAGTGTTTTGTTGCGTTCAAAGAAATGCCAGTATGCTAGTGCTGAAAGAAGAATAGAACAGAAATCCAGCATTATGTGTGGGTTTAGGCTTGTTAAAGATGCTTTTGAGTTGAAATAATGTGCTTCCTTTTTCTGCAGAAATCTCTTTATCAGATTTAAAATATACATTGAAAAGTCACTAACATTGAGAATTTGCAAGAAGTCTTGTAAGACCATATTATAATTGAGCACTGTGAAGGCAGTTTTCTAGTTTCATTTCTTAGACTATGGGGAATGTTTTTAAATGGCTGTAGCAAATGAGAAATATCTGACTAAAAACTTTTTTTACAAAGATCTTAACTTTATTTAAAGCCTCTATTCACCTAAGCATAAAGGTTTTTATAGATTTAACAAGCAACCTTCTCAGTTCTAATAATAAAATACAACAAAGCTGGTTGTAAATTGTACTTGTCTTTCATACAGAATGTTTAGAAGCAGAATATATAATACATTATTACCAGTTCAAGTGGAAGAGTTACTCATCTTTGTGTGATAGCTTTGGGAGCAGTAATTAAATTGCAAGTAATCTCTTGTGAAATTTTAGTTCAAATAAATATTTCTAGATTTGTGGTGAATAGATATTAATAATCATACAGTGCATAATAATTAATCTTACTTTTTTTTGTTTTATAGGGAGCAGAACTGGAGAGCTGTGGTGTTAATACCATGTTGCTGGTGCATTTCTTTGGAAAAGAAGGAAAGGAAAAACTCCGCTATTCTCAGTTTTTCAGGTATTGTTTCAGCTAGGCAAGTCTAACAGCAACAAGTCCTGTTCCTGCTCTTTCTACTTTGCACCAATACTGGCATTAGTCTGACCTCACACTGAGCTGATTCAGAAAGTTAAGCAGGTAATGAAGCAGGAGATTATTCATGATTTTGCATTATTAAATTTCTAGTTCAGTTCCTGGAGTCTGCTGTCTGGAGGAGGAGTTGAGCACCATGATGACTCCAAAGCAGCAAAAGGCCTGGAGGCCATGAGGGTTAAGCCTTCCGTTCTTGGCAGCTGTGTGATGGGATATCTTAAGACAATATGATTCATAAGTATTTTTCTAGATCAAATCACCAAAAACGTGGCTGCTGATCAATTATAAAAGCTTTTTGGAGCTGAGACACACCCCTCCCCTTTACAGCTGTCATGGTAGGCTACAGGCAACTTCTCTGCTTGCTTCTAATTCCATCTGCTTTTGAAACTTTGTGTGCTTTTTCCTTTACACTTTGAACTACTTTTGCAGTGCAAGTATGCAGATATTTTGTGGTGCTTATGTCAGAACTGAAAATTGAGCCAGATGGTGAACAACACATCAGACCAAAACTGCAGTGGAACACCAAGTGGCCATTACTCCTGGAATAGCACTGTATACCCATCTATTCCACTGTAAGCTTTGCAAAAACCAAGTTAATCAAAAGTTCTAAGACTAGTGTAGGGAAATGTGCAGTTCATATGTCATGTTGCATGTCAGAAAGATGGTGTTATTTTTGTCTAGATAAGAGTACAGAGTTCTGCTGTGGTTGCTTTCAGCTTGAAAACCCAACTGGGTATCAGTTGTTAGTGTTTTAATTGGATGAGATTCTTTCTTCCAATGTTTATTTCAGTCAGTAATGATGACCACCACCTACAGAGAATCACAACTTAACTGTTTTAAACTCTCATTTTTTTGGGAGATCAGTTTCTCCTATAGTATGAACTCCAGACGCATCTTGCTATGTGAACCTGGGCTCAGAATGCAAATGCAGTCTTTCTTTGAGATAAATAGAAGTTAAGTGTCTAAATACCTGTGTAATTCTTAACACATATCTTGTGGTACAATATCAAGAGAAGATTATCTACATCAGTCTTATCATTTCTATAAAAACAATCAGTCATTTACAGATTGTAAAAATAAATTAGGATAATGTGGTTTGCTCCAATTTATGTTCAGAAGCAGAGAATCTGTGTCAGCCCTCTTAAAAATTAATGGTGTTGTAATCAGTAGAGGTTTGGGGAAAGCTAGAGTAGAAGAGTGGCAATTTTTCTAACACTTAAAAGTGTTCAGCTCCACTGGCTCTGGCACACATTAGTCTTCAAATAAACAACTCTTCTCTTTTGAAGGCTTCGGCTCAATAGGAATCTAAGCAAGTGAAATAAGTTTAAGATGCCTTCAGCTCCCTTTTCTATAAATACCATAGATCCTCTCAATGAAACAAAAGACAGAGAGCACCAGTAAAAGGTTGTGTTTGCATATACAGTGTAAACTGAAAAGCTTCAAGTTTGAGATAAAATCCCGCATTGACCCAGCAAGGCATGACAGTGATGAAACTACGTACCAGTCCATTCAGAATGCATAGGTTAAAGACCTTTGCCTACCACACAGATAGAGGCCTGTAATCAAAATCAAACTCCCACATCTTGCTCTTAAAATCTGTGGGATAAGTGTAAGGTTTAATGCAGGTAATTTTTCAACAGTGGCAGTTATGTTCGTTGAGCTGGAATGTGCCTCTTTATCACTGTATAGACACTCCATCTCAGTTGCAACATGACAGTGAAGTTTGTTTAACACACAGAAAGGTGAATAAAAGGATCACTGTCTTTTTAACCTCTGTGAAGATATCACCTTTCACATGATTTTATTTGCAAGTAAATCAAGCACATCATTTCTGGGTTCCTATTGTTCAGGGAAAATGTGATTTCTATCTGATGGCCTCTCATAACATTTTACCTTACGTGGGAAGTTATTGTTGGCTGCTTGATCAAAGTGCCACACTGTTTTTACAAGAGATGACTGATGGGCTGTACAGACATAGATCATTGTCAAAAGCAGAAAATAACGATGGTAAATGCTTTTATCATTTTCCAAGTTCTTGCCTAGAAAGCTTTTCCATTGATCAGTGTAGTACCTAGTAGAAAGTAGGGGTGATTAGTTTTGATTAGGACACACTAAAACTTGTCACATTAGTTAAATACACAGATATTGCTGTGCTGTAAAGTCCTTGAAACTAAAGGTGGGGGGGGGGCGGGGGGGGAAGAGGTAGGAATGCTTTCTTTGTGAAATTTCACTATACTTTTATGGGAATTCAGAAAGCTGAGACTAGTGTTCTCACCTCATTACATACATATATTTTCCTCATGCTT
Source organism: Galbula dea (assembly GCA_013399015.1). Classification (NCBI taxonomy): domain Eukaryota; kingdom Metazoa; phylum Chordata; class Aves; order Piciformes; family Galbulidae; genus Galbula; species Galbula dea. Next base: position 217,696 of record VWZX01008725.1, on the reverse strand, counting down.
CCTTCTTTTCATTTTGGCTGATGTTAAAAAAAGTCCTTTTGTAAGTATGCAGCCATCTGTATGTACATGTACACCAGTGATGTCAAACCCTTCTAGTGCACAGTCCAAACATTGAAAATGTCAGACAACCACCGTCAATATATCAGGGCAATTAATTTGCCCTCTTCTCCTTTCTTTGCATTCAGGTGGCACACAGAAATTGAAAATTGTCTACATCTCTTCAGGCAGTGTGAAGCTGATGTGAGCCAGCTCTTGTGCCTCTCTTCCTACTGCCCTGAACACAAGAAGCACACTGATACAGGGAGGGAAAGTGGTTAGGGATACTGTGCTCCATCTGTCTCCAGCTGATGCAGAGTTCTTGGGAAATCATCAGTAGGTTATACACAGAAGGACAATCCTTGGGCTGCTTTTTACTAGACATAAAGAATGAGTCCAAGAAACAGAATTTCAGGTCACTTTTTGACCTTTCTTGGGCTGCTGGGACTATGGAAGCAAAGAAGTAACCTTTTCAAAGGTATTTTGTGACACCAGTCAAGCTTTTTTCTCACTGTCATACAGAACATAGGCAAAAGAGCAAGCAAAGCTGCTCCTTTTCATTCTCTGCTGAACAGCAGTGGTGGGACTCCTGCTACATTCTGACACTTCTCCAGAGACTGCTTAGAAGCAGTGGAAGCAATCCATGAAGCACACCACCCTCTGTCTTTCCCATAGTAACAAGGTGATTTCAGAGATCTTAAGGTAGGACTCGAGGAACACGTGTTCAGCTCCGGGCTGCTACATGATTTCTTGCTAGTTGTATTGTCCTTAACATAAGGAAAACATGATAATTATTAATAATAATGCACAACTTCAAAAGTGACAACTTACTTCCCTCTCAGATTTCACATATGAAGCCAGAAGTTTTCTGGGACACCAGGCTTTTTATTCGTTTGCATGGGTTTCCCTTGGTTTTTGAGACATAAATAATTTTTGGTCTTCTCCTTCCAAAAAATGTTTCACTTGTGCTTTAATTTCCAGCTCTATTGTATGTACTATTTTTTTATTCTGAGTACAAAACTATTTCATTTTGTAGGTATAGCAAATATTTCTTCTTGACAGCCACTGTTGTTTATTTTCCCTTTAAAAAGTCCCTTACTGATCTTGTTTAAATATGTCTAATCACAAATAAAAGGGGAGACAGTAATTCACTCCCTAAACAGTTTACGACTGCTATGATTTTTTTCTGTAATCTGTCCCTAAGCAAGTTTAAATCTCTCACACTCTCCTTGAAGGGGGGTGGAGAGAGTATGGAAAAAATACTCAAAAATATTCTAATTGTTGTATTTTTTTCTTGAGATGGCTTATGGAAATCATATAAGGAAAATTAACATTTCAAATTCGGTTTATGGTATGTTCTTATCAGATTTGTTGCTTCCATACTTCTCACCAGTTAACAGAATTTTGCACCAAAAATATTCTTTAATCATGATTTCTCTTTTATTTTCTGCATTAGGTTGAAGGTTACAACTTGTACAGTGACACACAAAACATGTCTCTTCCCTACCTGTCCCGTTTCTTTCCTTCAGTGTTTTGAATTCCGTGGTATGTTTCATTGGAAACCTTTCACTTAAGAAGCCAGAATGATCTGGGCTGCACCACACTGCTAGTGCTGACATTTTTCTGGTGCTGTTCTGGGTTTGTGCCAATGCCTACATGCAGAATTTCTTTCAGGTAGCATTGTCAGGCAGAAGTGTTTTTTCTGTGATGATAAGTTACACATTTTCAGTGATTTTCATGTAGGGATTTGAAAGTGCCTTGCAGAAATAGAATGTGATTGCCTTATTATTTGTCTCTTTACCTACACTTGTATCTATGTGGGTATATGCAGAGCCCTAATACATGTAGAGGTGACATCTCATGAAACCAGGATCAGACAGTGAGGAAGTGGAGATGGGAACAAAATCTGCCTTCATGATTGTATATTCCTATCATAACTGAATCTGAATTTTTCCCAAATATTTAGTAACAGTGTTGAGAAGAATTCCTGCTTCTTCCTTTCCCATATAATTAGCAAAGGAATGTCTTGTTTAGTTCCTACAGGAATCTTATAAACGAAAGTGAGTAGTTTTGGTTTGGAAACATTGAGGACAGTAAATCAAAGAGGGTTTTGCCTGTAATTCTGGAAATGGTGAGATCCATTAACTGTCTTACCCCTTACAAAACTGAATTTACAAGCATAGATCTAAATGTTCCCTAAAGGTTAATGGTTAAGCACTGATTATATTATCTATATTGTTTGCAAGTCAGATTGCAGAAAGGCAACCTTGCAGCTGATTTGCAACAGTCTTTTGATGCAGAGAGAGTTATCAAGTCTTCAAAAGAACTTCAGTGTCCAAAGAAGAGCTGAAGCAGAGTACAAATACTAGGGTGGTATATCCATCACTATCTTTGTTGTTAAGTTTCCTTCCTATAAATCAGTGTGACAAGAACTGGCTAGTTCTGGTTTAGAGTGTTAAAAGCTTTCCTCAGACTTTCAGTTCAGGTCAAGAGGTATAGGAAGGAAAACTTTCCCTAACCTTTCCTTTCGTGTTGCCTTCTACTACTTTGTGTGTCATAAGAAACACAACACTAGCGCTTAATTGCAGCATCTCGGGTTGGAGGGGGAGTAGCTGCTTTCCCAAGGTCTCTTCATTTTTATTGCATTTTCACCTCTATGAAAGCTGAGTTGCCACAAAGTCTTGAGAGACTCTTTTTCTATAGTGGAGCACATTATGAAATGAGGGATAAATCCTGATATGGTTTCTGGATGCTATTGTAACATGATAATGAATTTGGCCATTGGCTTCAATGTAAGTGTTTTAGAGAGTGTGGAAAAAACAGGCCATCCTAAATAAGGTACTGCCTGTTCCCAGCCATTTCCCCATCTTATAAATTTTCCTTTCCTTTTTCTTGTTTGGAAACTTACAGCTTCCTTTTGTTTTCAAGCTACTATGGGGTAAGAATATTCCCAGTGTCATTACTTTTGAATTGTAGAGCACATCTACAATCAGAATCCTGTTCCTATAGTTGAATTCTGGCTCCCTTCAAAGTCCCTGGCCCAGCTCCCGCTGACTTTAGGAGAGCAGGAATTTTATTTTTGTGCTTGTTTTTCCTAATATCTGGAGACATTTTTAAGGAATTTCCAGCTGACACTCATTGCACTGTGACCCAGAAGACACAAAAGCAAGTATCCCTAGTGGTGTCTTAGCATTTAAGTATCAAGTTTTACTTCCTAACCAGAAAGTTATTTTTAATAACTTTTAATAACTTTCACTTAAAAAACCCCAACTCATTAGGATTTTTAACTTTCACATCTGGGAATAACAGTGACCTAGAATGCTGATGTGATGATTCATAGTATTTTAATTCTTGTAATATGGGAGACTATCACACATAAATTTTAAATTGCATATTTCAGCTGCTGCTCCAAGCAGCATTTGGTAAGGCAGGAAATCTTCGTACTCTGGCTTGCCAGGAGCAAGCCTGTAAGTTGAAATGAAATATCTATTAATTTTTTTTTTTTACCTAAATAAGTAATTCCTCCTCCCCTCTCTAATCTGCTGATTGCAGCAAGATACTTGGCTCTTGTGCCACAGGGAAGGTGAAGTGTCATTGCCTCAAAGCAACTGGAGAGAGCAAGAACCCAGGCCTGAGATAAGGCCATAGAAAACCCACAGTGGGGCTGGAGAAATACAATGCTTCACTTGCTATACAACTAGAAGATGGTGCCAAAGCAAGAATACATCCAAAATACCACAGCCAAACCCTTCACTTTCCTCTTTGGCTTTGCAGCACCTTTCAGCTGACTGATGTGTGCAGCCATATGGGCCACCCACTCCTTCCTAAGCATGTAGAAATGCTTGGTCTTTCAGCTCTCCTGCCTTTAGTGTAGATATGGCTAGAGGGCAGGACATGGAAGGTTTTCTGCTTGAGTAAATGCAGTGTTTAGAAAATACAGAAGTATATGTAGTTTGTCATCACCTGTGGCTACTAACCAGTAAAGCTAATAACTGAGGGTTAGCTCCCCAAGATAAATAACTCATACTTTCAATAACAGACCTTAAGTCTGTTGCAAAATGTGTCTGCCTTTCACAGATTAAAAGCCAAGGAAGTAGAACACATGGTGTGTTGTTTCCCTACATCCATATTTTAGGCATATTTTTGTTAAGTAACCTCATTTCAGCAGCTTCTCCTCCCCCAGACCAGGCATTACATGGGTTGGAAGTGATGGTCAAAGATGCAGTTACTGTTCCACATGGTCTCTGCTGTGACCTCCAGCCAAGCATAAGCTACACATACATCCCAGACACCATCTACTCCTTGCCTTTGATGGCCACTCCCAAAATGCAGCCAAGTGACCCTAGTCAGTCACTACTGGAGTTACTCCGTGCCTGGTCTACATGCCTTGTCTGTGCTTTCCCCCTGGAGCTTGCTTCCCAGGATCTGGGGGTGCTTGCAGGAGATGTGGCAGGACTGCTTCTGCCAACCCATGCTGGCCAGTCTTCCCAGAACATGCTGACTGCTGGGCTGGCCAGAGGCAGCAGTTATCTCAAGGAAAGTAGCTGCATCTGAAAACTGAAGGGTGGTTTGCATGTTGTGCAAGTAAGCTCTCACTGGTCTGTAAGACAAGAGACCTCCTGTTTGCACTGGTGACAAAACAGGTCATTTGGTGTTTTCATTCCCTTGTGTGAGGAAGAGTTGAGGGACTCAAAAGTGAGACAGGTCTTAAAGTGGACTGTGAAGGAATATACCTCAGTTTTTGATGATACTATGGAAACCTCGTAACCCCCTTTACTGGACCAGAAAATGGCCTATATTAAATGTGAGAGCATATGGTACCCCTCCTCAGTATTACAGTAATAAAACTAGCCTGAAATTTAAAATCACCTCCACTGTTACACTTCCATTTACCTTCATGTCCTGAGCAAAGACTCATTTGTTGACTGTTTATTATTTGCCTGTGCAGCTCTAATTGTTAGAGAAAAATATACAAGAGAGCCTATGCTGCAGCAGCAGTCTTCAGCTAACCCCTTACAGACTTCACAGAGCTTTGAGCTACTAATTGTCCAAGTGATCTCATTAAAGAACTAAAGATAGCTGTGTGGACTAAACTACTGTAATTTCAGGGGAAAGAATTCAAAACCAGTGAGGCTGTGCAAACACTGATGAGCAAATGAGCCTCTACTTATACTGGCTACATAGACCCTTGGCTGTCCTCTTCTCTAAGTAATTGCTTTGTCCCAGTATAGGAGAATTTCATTCTCTCCTGTGAATATTTTTTGCAATTCAATAAAGCAGGGTTCTTTCAAAATACTGGAAGGATTCTCAGAAGCATCTGTATGTTTTTAGCCTTTATTTATATTTTTAAATTATCACTTGTTTCTGGATTGCCCCATATCTGAAGTGGAAATTACCAAATGGGATCACATGGTGTTGTCTTTTGCTTTCTGAAAATTAATATTAACTAGAAGAAAGGATGATTATGGGCCACATATACCAAACTGAGGAAACTCAAAGCTGCAACTCTCCCTGCAGTTCCAGCTGTGTACCTGCAGGTTATTACTTGCTTATCCTGATGCTTTTTTTTTATTCCTAAAAGAATGGATATCTCCTAAAAACCTTGATGTTTACCCTTTCTTTTTTCAGACATCTCTTGTTACCTTCCCAAACACCTGCAACGTCATTTTCTGTGCTCTTCCAAAAGCTGTACATGTCAATTGTAATCCTCTCTAATCCATCCTCTATAATGAGCACAGAACTGATTTGCCAAATCTCTCTTTGCAGTTATAGTATCTGAGGCTTTTAGTCATCTTTTCCTGCAGTAATGATTTCAAGTTTCCTCATTTCTTTTACTTTTGTGATTACTAGGGCCTCATCTTCCTAGGCACTTTCCAACCTTGCCATTCTTCTCTTGTTAATATGAAATTTCACAAATCATCAGTCAGGCCTTTAGTTACCATGTTGTTTTTCATTCATTATAATACTGCCTTACCAATTATTTTATCTCATCTGCACGTTTTTAAACATGTAAATTATCTTAGCAGCAGCCACCTATGCAGACTTAGAGAGCACCCTACTGGTGTCGTTACTGAAATGCAGCTGTGGAAACAAATGGCTCTCAGAGATAAAGTTAAACCAGTGACATTTTAAACGATGATGTCAAAAGTATCTGTGATTAAGTTAGTGCTTACTGTGTTTATTAGGTAAGGTAGTAATATGGTGATGCAAATATCAACTATTGGATAATATCTGTTTACACTTAGATTCATGGAAAATCTGCAAACAGAAGTCCAAGAAATGGAATTTGTAAAGTTTTCAAAGGGTTTGAACGTCATGAGAAAAGAAGACTTTGCAGAATGGTTACTGTACTTCACTGATGAGGAAAACAATGAAATTTACTGGCAGAACGTTAAAGACAGAATTAAGGCAGGAGAGGTTGGTACATAGTCATGCTTTGCTTTGATTCCTCATTTTATATACAGATTTCTCAGTTGAATATGAGTATCTAAGCATGTAATTAGTTTCCAAGTGAATTATTCCAGCCCTTGAATTTCATGCAAATAAGAACCATGATAATTTGCCAACTAAGAAATAGAAATATTGATGATGAATAGGCTAGGCAATCACACCTAAACACTAGATCCCTCTAGACTGAATGAAATAGATTTACTGGGGTTTTAATGTATTATTCATAATATATCATCTGAATATCTAATACTCTAGAATATCAGTTTGGAGGAATTCAAGACTTTTTGCAAGTTTACAAATAACCTGGAAGACTTTTCTATTGCCATGCAGATGTTTACTGTAGCAAATCTTCCTGTTAAAAGGGGTAAGTGCTGCACACCTTTAATGTGTACTTTTTTTTTTTTGTTATGGAATTAATGTAAATAGTTATCTTAAAGTGTCCTAAAGTAGCACTGTGAAGTTCAAAAATAGTATTGTGCTTTTTATTCTATATCAATTATATTTTAAGAAAGCATAATAATGTAAAGTTGCCAAAATGTTTTGATGTTCATGTTCTAATGTTCTATCATATGCTGCACTGCTCACAGCAGACTAAAGCATGGAGTCACAGAATGGTTTTGTTTGGAAGGAAACTTTAAAGATCATCTAGTCAAACCCCCTGATATGGGTAGGGAAATCTTTCACTGGACCAGGTTGCTCCAAGCCCTATCCAGCCTGGTCTTGAACACTTCCAGTGACAGGGCATGCACAACTTCTCTGGGCAAGCTGTTCCAGTGACCCACCACCCTCATTACAAAATGTTTCTTTCTTTTGTCCAATCTAAGTCTACTCTCTTTCAGTCCATAACCATTTCACCTGCTATTTATGTGCTTTCAAGTTTCTTTACATCATCACCTATGATGTAATATTATGTCTTTAACAGCTGAATTTAAGAGAGCAGTGAAGGTGGCAACAGGACAGGAGCTATCAGATAATGTTTTGGATACCATCTTCAAGATTTTTGATCTAGATGGAGATGATTGCCTCAGCCACAGCGAATTTCTTGGAGTCCTAAGGAACCGAATTCACAGAGGCTTGAGGGTAACAAGCTGACATTTTTTTTTAAATACCAGAAATGATTTCTACAACTATCTTGTTAATGTTTGCAGAAACACAAGTAGAGATAGTGAACAGAAAGAGGTTATATTTTAAACTGAATATTCCTTACTGCTTATGAATCTGGGACTAATACTGCCGTCAAGAACTTGTTATTATGCATGTGAACTATGGAAGCAGCAGCACTGCACTACGTGCTATCTTTACACACTTTGTCAATGACTCTTTTATGTGTAAGTGCTAAATATACTTTAACTTTATTAACAGGTACCACAACAGCAAGGCATTCAAGGTTACTGGAAGTGTGTGAAAAGAGAAAGCATTAAAGGAGCCAAAGAAGTGTGGAAGCAAACTGGGAAAAGTCCTTTTTAAAGCAGTCCATTGTTCTTTGGCTACAAATGTTGTTATTTAGGAGAGATTGCCTGTCCTGTTTACATAATAGCTGAATCAAAAATACTTTTTTTTTTTTCTCCACTATGCTTAAACTTTAATTAACCCAGTTTCTAATGCAATTATTTTATATCATTCTAGTGCAATCCATTTAGTTTACAGAACTGTTACCACTTCTGACCTCCATGTGGAAGTGCTCTTGTTCTAGAGAATAGTGTTGTTAATGCCTCTGGAGCATGACTCTGCGCTGTAGCACACGGGATAGGCAGGATTTACTAGTGGCTACTGGCAGGAAGCTCACAACAATGTCATCTCCTGTTGGAAGAGAGGACATCATCTCAGCCACTAACAGCAGTTCTCTTTCTCTGGCAAGGACAGAGGTCCAAAAGGTGAAATCACTTGCACAATACATGCAAATGAAGTTATCCTAAACCAAAAAGGAAATCTGATAGTTCATGTTCTTATTACTGTGAACTGCTCATGTGCTAGTTCCTGGTGGATGATTCCACCAGATCCTATGTAAATGTCTTTTTTGTCTACCTTCATGATGATAATATTAAACTGGAAATACAAGACTGTTGATACAGGCTTTAAAAGTTGTACATTGATCTATGAACATGCATTGAGTCTCTCAGACCTCTTCAACAAGTAGTATAAAAGAGAAACAAAAGTCTTCATTCTGACATAAACAGTGGTAGCTACAATTTAAGTCATAACTATGTTGCTTTAATTGTGTTGCAGAAGGTGAATGTGTCAGAAATAGTTGCTTTATCTTCCTAAAAGGTTGTGACAGGGAACGCTGCAGTATCTCAGGAATTCAAGGTTAGAGTAAGCAAGTGTTGGGGGAATAGTAAGTCCAATGAAAAGGTAAATACAAATGTTTATTACTCCAAAATTCAAAATTAGATATAAGATCTTAAACAGTAAAACAAGCAACAAATAAAAGTTAACATTTAGCCATTACAGATGAACATCTTTTAGCTGTAGCATAGTGTGCATCTATTTATGCACTGGTGTACATATGAGATTTTTTTGTCTTATAACCTTGGGAGCCAATAGTGGCAGGTCCACATCAGTGGGAGGGCTCTTGAGAAGAAGGGAACCTTCCATGATAGATAGACATCAGAGCAGCCCTTACTCAGAGGAAAGACAGGAGAGACTGCATTAGCAAACCATAAGTATCCCACCTAAGGTGTACTGAGATTACACAGAATGTATTTGGTATGTTGGTAGCCATCAGGCAGGCTTGTGCTGAGGAGGAGTCTCTCCTAGGGAAACAGAGTGAGAAGCTAGTGAAGCAGCTTTTTCCTTCACAGCCTTCACTTGGAGCTTTAATTGTGTTAAAGAGAAAATGCTTGCATTCTTGTCATCAGTGGACATGCACCCAGAGTCACCCCCCAGAACAAGAGCATGCCTATGTGGGCATCCCAAGACTGTCTGGAATACCAGGCAGTAGCAGCCACCAAGGATACCTTTTCCCCCAGGAAACAATTCAAATGAAATACAACACAGTTACTGCCTCAGCCTGCCCCCCACAAACTGAAGTCATGCACTGCTCTGTGGACAGCATGAAGTTAGATAGCTGGTTTACTTTGTGCATTTAGAAGCTGCCTGCTTCTGCTGATGGGCACTGTGACTGACAGGTAGCTAATGAGAGCAAAGGTGAGGCAGTGGGACTGGCATCAAAGTACTACAGCTATCTTGGCATCACCAAATAATGAAAAAAAGGACACAACTGAGAAGAGCACCTCTGTGTCACAAAAGTGTGTGTGTTCACCCAAAGTGTGCTTTGTTCCAGCTCTGGCTTTAATGCAAGGCTGCCTTTTATTTGTGCTGTTAATATTTTGGCAAATCATGTTTACTTTGGAATGGAGATTATTCTTTAACATTTTATTCTGTGTAGTCTTAACAGGTTGATGATGTTCTTTATTGCTTTTGTGATTTCTTGTATTTACTAATTACTTGCTTCCTACAAGCTGGTTTTCTTTTGGAAAAATCAGTTCATTTAGCTTTAGTGTGTCGAAGTTTAATTCTTCATGGCCCATTTGTATCTGGGTTTGTGCAATCAGCAGTTATCTCCTTTTGGCAGCAAGTTACTAAATTTCAAATTTTATTTTTTAGCAAAAAAGCTTTGGTGTCAAGTTCAGAGGTAAAAGAAAGATATTATTATCTTAAAATTAACTTTGTGTCTATATTTAAAAAAAATAATAAATTATTAAGACATAAAATAGAGTTACAAAACATTTTCAGAAGTTATCCTGAAAGTACAGCCAGGAAGGAACTCCTTTGAAGGCCAGGGAAGACTTATCCATCAGGCCTGAAGAATCAGACTCTGTTTAATTTGTAGTCTGTTTTTATTTGTGGTAACAGAAGGCTTTTCAAAACAATCTTAAAATCATTTCTGATATTTAATGTCTTAGATTGAAAGAACTGTTTATGTAAGTGTTTAGATGGACCTTGTCTTTTAAAGGATCCATCATAGTGTTAGTGCTAGATATTTCAGTTCCTTTTAGTATTTGCAACCTGTCTGTCAGCAATACTCCACGAAATGGAGTTAGAAGTTTATGCCAGCTGCCAATCTATCAATTAAACTTACTAACTATGAGGTTTTGATGTTAGGAACTATTCCTCTGAACAGAAATGTACATAGAAGAACTAAACATATTTAATTTCTTTTAAAATGTTCAGCATTGTGTCTGAATGTTATGTGGAATAAAGATGAATACATTGCACATTGCAGAAGTCTCAACAATTGATTTAACATATTTCAAAAGGATGCATGAGGGTGAGTACAAGTCATTTACAGCATTTTATACAATTTTACCTGTATCCCCATAGCAACACTTCTGGATTTCTTTCAGTTTGTTTAGTTTAAGATAATTGTTTAGGAACATTTATTCTTCACTTTTAAAAGAAACAAAGGCAAAAATGCAGTGTGACACACCAGAACTAAGAGAAACTGATTGGTTGTATCTGCAAATTAATTTTGGTGTCCCGGTTTAATAATGTTTAAGGGTTAGTGCTTCCTTCCTCTGCTGTGATACCCAGCTGCGCACACATGCATTCCCACACATGCAGGCTGGTGCCCCTCAGGTCTTTCGCAGGGCATCCCCTCTCTGTTAGCTGCTAGTAGTCTTCTAAATTCTGAGATCATTTGTCTTAGTATTTTTTCCCTCATTTCAGCAGCAGGCAAGGCCATAAGAATTGCTCCACCTTCTGCCAGGGCAATCCCAGAGAGATGGTAGATGCTCCATCCCTGGAAACATTCAAGGCCAAGTTGGATATGGCTCTGAGCAACTGATCTAGTTGAAGATGTCCCTACTTACTGCAGGGAGGTTGGACTAGATGACCTCTAAAGGTCCTTTCCAACTCTTAACCATTCTATTAACCCTATCGCCGTTTAACACCCGCCTCTTTTACACTCAGCAGAACTAAGCGGTCCCCAAGTTCCGCTACCCATGCCAGCCACCTCTCCTCGCTGTTTTTCCTTTCTCCTTCCTGGGCACGCCTCTCCCCGTGCCGCACTTCTGGACTGCTAAAGCCCCACCCGTCGCCCTGTGTCTTTTCTCTTTCCAGCTGCTCTTGGAGGGTGAAGCTATCCCTCCGCCGGCGCTCCCGACTCGGCTCGGCCCGGCCCAGCCCCAGGCGGCCCCGTCAGCCGCCGCCAGATGGCGCCTGAGCCCCGCGGTAGCCGCGCTGCTGTAGGAATAGAGGAAGCGCACAGTACCCTCCAGTTTTTAAGAGAAAGGGGATTTTTGTTATGCCACGGCCGCGGGATCCTGCCGACTGTAATGCTATAGTAAGAGTAAAAAGGCGAGGCGTTAAAATCGTCCACGCTGAGAAGGATCAGCCCCGCAAAGCAGCACCTGTGGCGATGCCTTTCAGGAAGGTCCTGGTGCTGTCCGCGGTTGTCAGGCTTTAACGGAAAACAGCACAGTAAGGTGTTTATAAGTAAATATTCTTTGCAACATCCAAGAAGTTGTTTGAGCCCTGTAAGTGCAATGATTTGGTGAGCAGGAGTAGGTAACAGCCCGACAGGGCCCCGCCTATGGCTGCCTGGACCCGTCCCGGCAGTGACCCGCCCACCCGGTCAGAACCGCACCGCGGAAGAACAACTCTGAGGTTTAAAGACTAGTTTTGACAGGTGGAGGAGGATCCCGCCCAGAAACGGTCCCAGTGCAAACCCCGCGACCAGCCCCTTCTGTTATGAGAGGGACCCGCTTGCCTCCCTCCCAGCAGAGGGCGAGGTGCGACCAGCGGCACGACCAGGCAGCAGAGTGCAGCTGGACGCTGAGGCGTTTCGGCGCCCGCGGGTAGGAGGCGGTGGCGAACGCTGGGGCCGCCTCTCTCCCGCCCACTGCGGCCCGCCCAGGGCCTGCCT